>CM053589.1:98359861-98455518 GCA_028646515.1 Pseudochirops corinnae
CACCGTGATGTGAGGTTTTGCTTTGGGGTTCATTTTGAGAAGAGTTGTGTGATTTGGCCAGAGGAGACTCTGGGAAGCTGTTGAGCCCCCCACTTTGAAAAACCCAGATGTTGGTGCTTCCCTCTCTGGTAACTGAATAGGTATGGATGTAATGGTCAGATGGTTAGAAGGCTGTCTGCTGATCTGTTTCTTTGTCTTCTTGTAACTTCTGCTTGTTAACTTGTGTTTGTATTCTGTTTGTATTCTCTGAAGTTCAGGGTGCTGACTTTTTACCCTGAACTAGGTAAATGATATATTTTTGATTGATTAAAGTAAGATGGTTAACCCATTTTGAGTTGCCTTCCTTTAGAAAAGCAGATCTAAGAACCTGTGCTAGCAGCCACCCTGGGTATGCTAGGGTTCTTGCTGATACACCAGCTTGAGATAGTTTGCCCTTCCTTAAGCAGCCTGGTGGGCTTCTGTTCCTAAGGGCTTACCACATAGGTGCCAGACTTAGTGCAGACATCTATTTAGCATTAGCCCTAATGCCTGAACTCAAGCAATTCAACAGCCTCAGCCTTCACCAGGAGCAGGCATTACAGACCTGTGCCCCTCCCCCCCATATTTAACTAAATGGGCCAATTTAACTACTGACCATTCTTTTTCTATAGAAGCTACAGAAAATTCTCTTACTTTTGACCCACTCAGTGACCCAAATTATTTCTTCAATATTGAACATCCTAGTGGTCATTTACTTGGAAATAGGAAGCAGTTATTTTTGCTTCTTCAGGTACAAATGCATCAGCACCTGATCAGCTGAGTTTGGCTCTTGCCTGGAACCGTGTTGACATTGCACGAAGTCAAATCTTTGTCTTTGGACCCCACTGGCCGGTGAGAATACCATTTTTTTTCCTATTCAGAACATTTTACATTATTTTATGCAAATGACTAATCATTGTTGGTTTTATTATTATATCCATCTTGCCAACATTTCTTAGTCATGTTTCATGTTCCAATTTGTGATTACATTAGGATTAAGCAGAAATATTACGCTTTCTCTACAGGGGCCCAATGGACTTTGTATGTGAAAGGCAAAAAGTAATGTGTTAATTTCAGACCCAAACCAACCTTCTTAAAGAAATAAATAGGAAAAATGGTCCTTAAATATTTTACTTGTCAGTTTTGAAAATATTATCCTTTTAAAATATGGCATAAACTAAAAAAATTAGCACATTGAAAATCAAGTACAATTCATCTCAAGGGTTTTTGTGAGCAAAATAACTATATTGCCTGAAATAAGTACAATATATTTATAGTATTTTATTTATTTGTCTTACTTTTTTGAATTAATCATCAAGAAAAAATTAATGCAAAAACTTTAAACAACAAAGTATTTTCAAAGAAAGAGAGTGACATATGTACAGGGTGTTTATTAAATTCCCTAAAATTAAGCTCAGTAGTTTGATCCATTCAAATATTCTAACTTATTTCCTTTAGGGTACTCTAGTTCTTAGGCTCTTGGAAAATGAGGAGATGACAAAAGAAATTGCTACAAGACTATTTTAGGTTACTTATAACAAAGAAAACCTTATTGTTGAAAAATATTGACATGGATGGCACATGAAAGCTCCATTATCTTTACTTTCAATGACTTATGAAAATATCATACAATCCTCTACCTTTTTAGGGTGGAATACATGTTTTGGACAAAAGAAAGAGTTCTAGATAATCTCTGAAATATTCCTTTAATGACTGAATATTCAATAATAATCTGCTTATAAACAACAAATATTTATTGAATGGCTACAATCTCTGTGCTAGGTGCTAAGGGGGATATACAGAGAGATAACATAGTCCCCAGTCTCAAGAGATTTGCAATTGAAGTTGAGAGACAAGAAGTGTATGTATATAATGATGAAGTCAATTTAACAGGAAATAAAATGTGCAAAAGAAATATGTGTATGCATACAACGATAATACAAATTTTAATAGAAAATTTGAAATGAATAAGAAAGGTACAAAGTGTTCTTCAACAGCCTAGAAGAGGGAGAAATCAGTGATACCTAGGAGAATTGGAGACTTCAGAAAGGAGGTTAACAACTTGATATTGAAGGAGGTTCCTTTCAACCCATGGAGATTGGGGTAAAGGTATTCCAGGCATCAGGAAGTATGTGATTAATGGCCAAAAAAGGAAAAAATACAAGATATGGACAGGCAAAATTTCCAAGGTAGATTTACCATAAGGTAGTAATATTGAAGTAATATGAGGTAGGACTGGAAAGAGGTAAAATGGTATCAGATGGTGGAGGGCCTTGAATGACTGCCTAAGGAGTTTGGAACTTAATCACTAGTTAATGGGTATCCCTTGAAGGGCTCTGAGAAAAGGAATGACATTATTATATCTGAGCTTAAGGGAGATTATTTTAGCAAAAGTTAGAAGAACAGATTAGAAGAGATAATGAAGGAAGGAACCATTTTTAGGAAGCAATTACAATAATTAGGCAGTTGTCTATGACAACCTATGTTAGAGAACTGGCAGTAGGAATAGGGAAAAAAGAGGAGAGACAAAAGGTGCTGTAGTAGTAAAATCAAAAGGACCTGGTAAAATAATTTGTCATAGGATTTGAGAGAAGTGGAACAACCAAAAAGAACACTAAGATTTACAGCATGGGAGTCTACATGAATGGTGGTGCCAGTGATGGAAATAAGAAAGTAACCATGATGATGATGATGATGATGATGATGATGATAGATTGGACCTATGATTTTACTGGTATAGAGAACTTCCAGATGAGGTAACTCCCTCTCCCAATGCAAGCCAGCCCCTGCTCTGCAACTTAAAGAGATGCCTGGAGCACCAAGAAGTTATATGACCTTCACATAGCTAATATGTATCAGAGGCAGGACTTGAACCCAAACTTCCTGATTTTGAGGCCAACATTCTATCTACTACTCCACTCTACCTCCCTGTATACAGAGCATCCCAGAAGTCTTAGTGCAATTTTAAGCCATTTCAGCTATTAAAGGTTTTGGTGACCACCTGTATAGTGCTTGGAGATTTGCAAAGTGCTTTACATACATTATCCCATTGGTTGAAAATTAGTAGCTATTATGCATATTTGTAAGAGTGGTCCTTGGTGTAAATGCATGCCAATAAAAATGTGATGTCAATCTGAGTACATACAATTGCTGCCCATGGGAAAAACAAAGCAAATTGCCATATGTCACAGACATAAGCTGTGTTAATAGACAGGTTCCTGGTTTGCAGCACATTTGGTAGCAGACAGATCAAGTTTATCCTGACTATGCATGTCTGTTGAGTGTGAACAGTGTGGAATTAATGACAGTCATGAAATTTTCCTTTGGGTAAATGTCAACTTCATAAAGGCTTCATAAAGGAGGTAACAACTTGATATGGAAGAAGGCAAATATTTTTAACCAAATATGTTTGTTGTTCAATGTAGCCTTTAGGAAGCCTAGCACCTCCTGAGAGCAAAGTGCCAGAGAAGGAAAAGAAGTCTCCGGCTGCTGCACCAGCCAAAGGGGGAAGAGGAAAAGGCAAAGGCAAAAAGAAAGGGAAAGTCAAAGAAGAAGTAGAAGAAGAAACTGACCCGCGCAAGATCGAGCTCTTAAACTGGGTGTGTAAACAATTTCTTTTCAGATGTTTGTTAATGTCAGAATGTTAGAACTTTAAGGGATTTATCTCATCCCAAACCCTCATTTTACACATGAGGAAGTGGAGGCTGATTGAAGGATTGCTCTTGATGACAGTGATGACGGCCTTGTTTTCTTGTCCCTTCACACTTTTTTAACTTCTCCATTTTGCACTCTCTTACTTATACAATCAAACAAGATTTTCAGCCTCTACAGTGTATGGGTGTTTTGTATATAGTAGGATAGGTCTAGAAACTGGACCTGTGAGTTCTTTGATATAGATAACTAAATGAGTTTTTCTCTACTAAACAGATGAGTGCCTTCTCTAAAATTTCTCTTAGTTGCCTAGAGCAGTAGTTCTTAAAATATGATCCAAGGATCACTTGGGATTCCCCAAGACCTTTTCAGGGGGCCCATGTGATGAGGTACAGCCTCTAGGAACCCCTTTGAACTCTCCTTCAATCTTCCCATTTGATGAGGCACTTGACTGAGGCCATAAGCCTTTCATTATAGCTCAGCCCAAATCTCTGTTACTAGCCTAGCCCTACTTTGTCCAGCAACTTCCCACCCATGATCCTTCCAAAATATCTATACCCAATCTGTTACACCCTTAAACTAGCCTAGCCCTCCATTGTCTGTCATCTCCAGGTAGCCTCCAGCTACTTTCCACCCTTAATCTCTCATCATTGGAGTCTGTCCTCATTTGACTCCTCCTGAAGACCCTCCCCAAACTCTAGACCATCCTGAGATCCCTCCCACAACCTTTCTGTGTATAAGACCCTATCTTGCCTCCATGAAAAAAGAGTCAGAGAATTTTCTAGTGCAGACTCACTCTGTGTTCGATTATTCTGGCCTCCTTGTCCAATGCAAGCGTCACAGATACTGAGGCTCCTTAAGAGTCTACCCATTATGGTGAACCTTTAATAAAATTTGCTTTTCTTTGGCTGAGAGAAGACTTGAGTCGAATTCATTTGTCAGGACCTGGCATGTTGGTATTTTGGGGTCTCATGCACCCCTAAATCTCATACCTCAACATCTTATGATTCCCTTACCTCTATATTTTATGGATCAAGGGTGGGAAGTTGCTGGACAAAGGAGGGCCAGGCTAGTAATAGAGATTGAGGCCTATGGAGAGTTTGAGGAGGTTTCCAGAGCCTGTACCTCATCACATGCATGAAGTTAAAATTATTTTCATACTAAGGCTGACATTATTTGCCAATTAAAATTCCCCTCCCTTTTCCAACTACATTTCTGTGTGAGGCCAGGTTTTTTTTTTCCATAAATTTCAATCAATCAGTCCATCAATAAACATTCATTAAGGGTCTATTATGTTCCAGGTACTGTACTAAGCACTGTGTGGATACAAAAAAACCAAAACAAAACAAAAGATGGTCTCTGCTCTCAAGGAATTCACAGTCTAATGTGAGAGACAACATGCAAACATATAGAGGCTCAATTGGAAATAATCATCATGGGGAAGGCACTAGAATTAAGAGAGTTTGGGGAAGGCTTCCTATAGAAGGTGAGATTTTAGTTGGGATTTAAAGGAAGCTGAAGAAGTCAACAGTCAGACTGGAAGATGGAGAACTTTGCAGGTATAGAAGATATCTAAAGAGAATGTCCAAAGCCAAAAGATGGAGTGTCCTATAAAGATGTAGTGTCTTGTTTGTGAAACAGTCAGGAGGCCAATGTCACTGAATCAAAGAGTAGGGAATAAGAATACAGCTAAGGTAGGCTAGCTTGTAAAGGGCTTTGGATTCCAAAGAAAGAATTTTGTATTTGCTCCTAGAGGTGATAATAACTCACTGGAATTTACTGAATATGGGTGGGGAAGGATGGATAACATAATAGGTCCTATGTTTTAGGAAAATCCCTTTAGTGGTTGAATGGAAGATGGATTTTAGTGGAGAGAAGGGGTGGTGGTGGTTAGAGATAGTGAAGAATCCAAGATGACTGTAAGGTTGCAAGTCTGAGGGGCTAGGAGGATGGTGTTGCCTATTACAGTAATAGGGAAGGTATGAGGTAGAGGAGAATTTAGGGAGAAATATAATGAAGTCCATTTTGGACATATTGAATTTAAGATGTCTATATCTTAAACTGGACATCCAATTTGAGATGCCTGAAAGGCAGTTGGAGATGTGAGATTATAGATCAGCAGAGAGACTGGGGCAGGATAGGGAGATTTGAGAATCATCTGCATAGAGATGATAATTAAATCCATGGAAGCTGATGAGACCTCCAAGTGAAATACCATAGAGGGAGAAAAGAAAGACGACCCAGAATAGAAGCCTGAGAGACACTTATAGTTAGAGGATATAATGTGGAGGAGGATCCAGCAAAAAAAAAGACAGAGAAGGAGCAGTCAGAGAGGTAGGAGGAAAACCAGGAGAGAGAAAAAGAGAGAGAGATTTTTAAAATTTGTCACTTTTAATTTCTAATATGGTAAATATCAACAGGTATAAACCACATAAAATAAAGTTCTTTGGGGCCCTCAATAATTTTTTTCAAATTTTAGAACCACTGACCTTTAGTACTGAGAGGATAATTGAATTGCCCAGCATCACACTGCTAGTATATATATATATCAGAGGCAGGACTTAAATCCAAATGCTCCTGACTCTAAGGCTAGATCTCCATCCATAATGTCACATTACCTCTGCACATAGTAATACTGAAAAAATATTTATTGAATGAGTGAGCTTTCTTAAAAATGAAGATCATTCAGTATTCAAGGCATATGCGGAGTTCTAACACTAAGAAACAAACTTTAGGAAAATTTGGCTTCAATAAATTTTTAGAAATCAGGAAAGGAAATACAACTTTTGGAGGAAGGAAAAATCCATATTCTCATTAGACAGAGTGCTCCAAAAATCTTAATACAGTTTTAGGCTACGAAAGACTAGAACTGTACTAAGACCTTTGGGATATACTGTTCTGTGGCTTAAGTTTACCAATTGAAAGAAGCAATAGAGTTTAACGGAAGATCAGACCAGGAATTCTTATCAGTCTAAATTTTAGTAAAGATTTATCCTCGTGATAAGGGCTATGTGTCATAAAATAAGTTATCTTTCTTTTCTCCCTTTGAGACAGTGTGTTTATTGTCCAAATATAAGAAATTAGAATCAATTTGAGAGTAATTTAAGAATCTAGGCAACAGTATAGTTTCAACCATAAAGTTCTAGTTCCCCTTTGGGGCTAGTGTTTCTCCTGAATGCCTTCTGTATCCCCTTTCCTTAGGTCCCCTATGTCTGGAATTCATTCCCTCTTTACCTCATTCAATATCTAGCTTCCTCCAAGGCACAGACCAGGTGCTGCCTTGTTAGAATGTAAACTTCCTCCTAATAGAGATTATTTCATTTATTGTATGTATTAATTGTTGACATTATATATGATGCTTTATGTTTTGCAATGCGCTTTACAAATATTACCTCATTTTATCCTGTCAACAACCCTGGGTGCTAGAAGCAGACAGATGTTAAGTGATTTGCGGTGAAGTATGTGGGGCAATGGAAAGAGCCCTGGGCCTGAAATCAGGAAGACCTGAGTTCAGATCCAACCTCTGATACATACTAGCTGCATGACCTTTGGCAAGTCACTTAAACTCTATCTCCCTCAATTTCCTCATCTTTAAAATGGGGATAATGATATCACCTACCTCCCAGGGTTGTTGTGAGGATCAAATGAGATGTTTGCAAAGTGCTTAGTACAGTGCCTGACATAGAGTAAGCACTATATGAATGTTAGCTATTATTACCATTGCTCAGGGTCATATGGCTAGTTAGCGTCTAGGCCAGAATTGAACTTGGGTCTTCCTGACTCTAGGTTCAGTACTCCATTCACTCACTGCCCATATGTTTGTTTTCCTTGGTGCCTAGCACAGCGGAGCATAGGACTAGACAATAAAGGTTTGTTGAGTGGTTGAATGATATCTCCCATAAGATGCCCAGATTTCCTGATTTCCCAGGTACTAGCTCTCTCTCCCTTATGAAATTGTTTTGTATTACTTTGTGTAGTTTGCATTAACTTACTTGCATATGTGCTATTATGAGCTCCCTCTTCCTCAGTAGAAGGTAAGCTCTTTGAGGTCAGGACCATATGTTCTTATATCTGCAGTGCCCAGCACAGAACTTTACATAGCTTAATAAATTTCTGTTGAATTCCTCATTTGTTTAGTTTAGTTTTTTTTTTTTTAATAGGTGAATTCTCTAGAGCAAGCTATGTTGGATGCTTTGGTCTTAGATAGGGTTGACTTTGTGAAGCTTCTTATAGAAAATGGAGTCAACATGCAACACTTTCTCACTATTCCACGGCTAGAAGAACTTTATAATACAGTAAGTATGCAAAGAAGATGGAGGGTGGTGAAGACCTAAGGCCTAAATAGACTTAGAAATCCTTGCGTGTGAGAGTCTATTTGTTTCAATATGGAGATGGGCAGCTAAATAGCTAGACTGTCTATTAGGTTGGTATTCATGCATTATGGGTGTACTATGATCAATAAGTTTGATCATATTAACGAATTTGGGGTAGAGTCCCAGTTCTAGTCTAGAGTTCTGTTAAAGGGGACTAAAATGACATAGCTCTTTTGTGGCATTCATCACAAAAATGGCTCAACTTTTGCTTAAATTCTTTATCATTCTTGCCATTTAAAACCAACCTACTGAACTAAATTCTCTATAGTTACCATTTGGGAAGTTCTAGAATCTCTATTAATGATTGCAAGTCACTTGGATAACACATAGAATGAATCATCCACATGTGCCAAGAGAATCTGGCCCAATACATTATTTTTAAGGTGATTGTATTTTATTTTCCAAATTCTCTACCTCTCACTTCCCCCTCCGCAACCTACTGAAAAAGCAAGAAAAATAAAATCCATTACAAATATGTATAGTCAAGCAAAATAAATTCCCACATTTGGCTCAATATATTATTAACACTGTGAAAGGGAACCAGGCAGCAGAGGATGTGCTCCACAGGGCACCCATTTTTCTATGATGTTATGAGGAAAACCATTGAAACTCCTTGCACAAAATGCCATAGAAGTAGTAGAGAAGTTTTTAAGTGGAACACTTTTCATTTATTTCTAGAACACATATTTTCATCATTAATTTTTTTTATGCTAGATTTTTATTCTCACCATTATCACAGTTGACTATATCAGTGTATAGGTGAAGAAGGCATTGATATGCATCCTCTCTGCAACTCATCAGGATACTCATGATAGCCTGCCTTTTTAGATAATTTTATTATTTATTTAACATAATTTCCCATGCATTTAGCACTTGTTTAGCATTGTGAGACATAGACAGCACCATAAAAAGATGTAAACAGCCAGTGACCTGATAATGGGTGATGCTTAAGGATTAGAACAATTCATGGTCCAGTAGTTTAGGATTTTTGTTTAAGAGTTTAAGAAATAATACACTAAAAATGGCTGGATGATTCTCTTGCAGAGGCTGGGCCCACCAAACACACTGCATTTGCTTGTGAGGGATGTGAAAAAGGTCAGTTTATGATTTTATTCTCCTTAGTAATTTGTGCCCCTTCATACAAAATGGATGTTTTTCTTTCAATAACAAACTCAAATCTCAGGCATAGAAGATAAATAGCAACAGTAGGGTAGGAAATCAATGTCCTAAGTATCTTTTTCACATTAAAAAGAACCTACAGAAAACTACAAAGGACAAAGAAAGTAGGAAAATGTTACTTGGCATTAGCACATACAATGAATACCTGTTGACTGGTTGATTGAAAAAGTGCACTAAAGTTTGATTGATTGTATGGTTTCAGCCAGATGCTACCTGTTGTTACTAATGCCAGTTTTAATTATCTAAAAGTCTTGAATATCAGTGACCTAAATCTCTTCAGTTATTCAACACTTCTTCATATTAGAAACCTCCTTCCTAAAGTTGCTGTTCTTTTTTCATCCATCACACTCATTCACTTTAATTCTCTTACTCCTAAGCAAGGGCTGCAAGTTTTCATTGTTTTTGTCATCTTTGCCTACCCTGACAATGTGATTATAAATGACATTTATCCTCAACTGCTTCTCTTTAAATCCTCTGACAAGGTTCTCATTCTTCACTGATAGTAATTCTCATCTATTTATGCTTTATTTTTTTCTTCGGAGATGTGCTCATTTCTTTGTCTCTTTTCTATTACTCTGTCCCAGCATGTTCTCATACAGCTAAAGGCTAGAGGATTTGGTTGGCTTAATACAAAGGTGACTGATTCATTGGACTAGACTGAAGTCTCTGGTAGGAGGGCAACTGATTAAAAAATGCTATGTAATTTACCTTAATATTCTGAGTAAGAGGATAATTTCAATCATACAAGGAAGTTTTTCCATCAACCTGGTATAGTAAAAAAGTTCACTGAAGAACTAGAGGACTTGGGTTTTAATCCTAGCTCTACTGTCTACTACCCATGTGACCTTATATGAGGCTCTTTAATTCTCTTAGCATCCGTTTCCTCATCCATAAAAGGAGAGGGTTAAAATAGGTGATCTCATAGGATCATATACCTATGATTTTACTGGATTTAAGCCAGTAGAATATAAGCAATTCATTCCTAAAAAATATGACAATTCATATTCTATAGATACTGAATAGCTGTGAACAATAAATCCACCCACATAGAATCATTCGAGAGATGTAAGGTACATTATGTTTTCTAATTTGGCATTTATTCATAAGTTAGGGAACTGAGGGGCAAAGAGTTGACATAATTTGCCCAGAGTTAAAAGATGAAGAGTGCATTAAAAATATTCATAAACTCACTCATGTTGTTCACATTTATAGAATACTGTAAATCTACAAATCACTTTCCTCATTAAAAACCCTGTGCAGGTATTATTAATTCCATGTTATAGATGAAGAAACTGGAACTCAGAGTGGTGACCTGTCTGTGTTTACACAGCTAATATGAATTGTCAACAGGTATTAAACCCAGGTTTTCTAATTATAACTCCTGCATTTTTTCCCACAAGCCCACATTTATATCTACTACTCCCAATATATACTGTCTGTGGTCATATTTTAAAGAAAGAATATTTCGAATGTATAGTCTCTACATAGTCATTCATAGTTCAAAATTTAATAAGCATTTCTTAAGTAGGCTCTATGCTAGGCCCTGAATCAACAATGAATAAGTCCCTGCCCTTTAGCAATTCACATTTCTACAAATTTTTAGCCATAGAAAATTATTGAAAGGAAAACAGGGTGGCTTAGACAACATATCATGGCAAACAGCTAAAAAGAAATATTATTTTAGTAGTCAATAATCCTAGCCCATACCTGAATGAAGGAAAATCAGGTCGATAAGCATTTATTAAGTGCTCACTGTGTGTCAGGCACTGTGCTAAGAACTGGTAATAGAAATATAAGCAGAAAGAAAGTTCAGTCTCAGGACTGAAGCAGCTTCTGGGGACAAGGAAATGAGAGCACCCCGCTGGGAGGAAGTGCAGCCTAGAAAGGAGTAAAGACGTGGGTGGTGGAGGCCTCCTTCAAATGGAGGCTTTGAGAGGAACTAGCCAATCAGAGGAAAGGGTCCCAGGGGCCGAGAGTATTTCCCATGCTTGAAGTTCAGGGCTAGAGTGACCTTTCAGGGTGAAGCAGTTTCTGGAATATTGTAGAGAAGGTTGAGGAGGAGAGTCAGGAGCATGGCCTAAAAAGGATGTATTTATTATCAAAATGACACAAATGTTTGCTGCAGACAAATCTGTCACAACTCATTTCAGGTATCAGAATAAATGCTCACCATATTCTGATCTCTTCTGTTACTTGCAGGTGGCTGATAAATCCATAATTCTCTCTTCTTATAACAGTTTAATCCATTGTTTTTTCCAGTGGTAAGAAACAGGAAATCAGCTTTAGTATAGAAATAAATTAGGTATTATTTGTCCCCTCTGCTAACTTTTACTCCAGAGCTGATATCATTTTAGGAGTAATACATTGCATCTGTGACTTGGGATGTATTTAGTATAGCTTCTGCCTTGTTTTCCTTCACATATACGTACAAATAAAATTTCTTATCTTACAGGGAAACCTCCCACCAGACTATCACATTAGCCTGATAGACATAGGTCTTGTTCTAGAATACCTCATGGGTGGAGCCTACCGCTGCAACTACACTCGGAAGAGTTTTCGGACCCTATACAACAACTTGTTTGGACCAAAGAGGGTAGGAATAATTTAATGCTGCCATAGTCAGTGCTCATTAGACTCAAAATTTGTTCACTAATGTGTGCATTTTAACTCTCCTTCTTGAGTCACAAGGTATCCAGGTAAAAGCAGGCCAACTAGAGCATTCCATCTTGCTGCCACAGTGTTTGATAATCACCTGTATGAATTCATTAAGTCATTGAGCCATGATTTCTCTTTGCCTAAGTTTTGTCTATAAACCAAAGTAATGTTTTGTACTGTTGTATTATGAGATTAGTAAGAAACATAGTAAATATATGTACCATGCCATCTCAATTTTTTTTTGGTTATTTAAAAGAAAAACACTCAAGGCAATAAATGCTTAAAACAATATGTCAATACTGTGGCATAATTTAACTCACAAAGGGGAAGATATCTGGCTGGGAAGGAACAAGGAGCCGAGGCTCTGGGGTAGTAAAGGAAAAATATTGTAGCATGCTAACACTTTTACATCAGGGTGGGCAAATGCTGTAAGTGCTCTATGACAGCATGTGAGGGCTATAGATTTTAGAGGGAGGAAACAGATTTTGATTCAGGCAAATCTGATTGGTTTCCAAACTCTTTTTCATAGGTAGAGAAATTGTGGGGAATAGTCAAGGCATTCTCGTATGTATAGGAGGCATAGAAAATTCCAGCATGGAATGTTCCAGCAAAGGATAGAGAAGAAAGGCCATGAAATATAGGAGAGGGCAGAGGCAAATCAGAGACATTCTGCCAAAAGAGAAGCAGAGGTTTTTGGACTGTAAATGTAAATGTAAATTTGGAATGTAAAAAGAAGGCATTTATTTAAGAGCCCTACAAGAACATTCATGTGTTGGTAGCATTTTCTAACTGGCACGTTTCTTATTAGAAACTATTAGAATTATTACTTCTTAGAAACTATTATTCTATTAGAAAGAAGTACCTATGTTCAACACTATACTACAGGCATACCATCACAGAGTGTAACCTTCTTATACAGACACGTCCTTTAATGTCAATGAGGTTACTGTCAGTGACCTCTCTATTTCTACTTGCATCTGAGGCCTTCTTGTATTCTTATAGGACTTCCAGTGATATACTGAGATTAAAGCATTTCTCTTTTTCTTTGATGTTTCAATAAAATACCAATAAAAAGGAGCATTTATTAAATTACAACATCGAATCAATTTGAGCTAATATCTCATGTAAAAAGACATTTAACACATGAAAAGAAAACAATTAGGAGATAATTCAAATCACAACTAATTAACTGACTTTTTGTTTCTTTTAATGCAGCCTAAAGCTCTTAAACTTCTAGGGATGGAGGTAAGTACAATTTTCCAAGACTAAAGGGTTAATTAAAACACTACTATCCAATGTTCTTAGTGCTTTTGCTTTTATATTCATTTAATGATAAATTTTGTCTGCCAACATATATGTATTGCTATTGATGTACTCTTCAACCAGTTTAATTGCCATTAAAAAAAAAGTCTATTAAATGACCTGCTCACTAAAATATTTTAGTCAGGTGGTATTACTGAATTATACCAAAAGAGTAGGAACAGAACATCTCTTATTTATTATTATAAAAGCAGCAGATGGAATTGCAGAACAGATTATGCAGATTCGAACACCCAAAATGTATTTTTATGGGTTTAAGAATGCTATTTAACACAAAAGATTGTGCTAAATTCTGAAGGTAAATGTTTGGATCTGAATTAAAATGAAATTGTGTTTACCAAATAAAATGACTAAAACATTGCACTAATAGCAATGTGGTTTATATCATTAGTGCTGAAATTTCTGAGCATCATGCTCCCAACCAACCAAAGTGCAAAAAAGCGTAGCTAATTCTTTAAATTCATGTGTTTCCCCAATCAACTGTGTCACTAAAAGAGTACTGCCATTATTAGAAACAGGAAGTAGAAGAAAGTTTTGAAGGGGTAAGGGAAAAACAAAACAGATTATCAAATCAGAATATAGATATGCTGGTAAATATTTAACAACCAGATTTTTTTTTTCTTGAGGAGGTAGACACCATACACTTTAAAATTTAATTTGCATTATTAACATTTCTCCATCACTAATTCTTAAGCATAAATAATCAACAACAACAACAAAAATCAAGCTCTGATTGGTAGCATTTGCCAGTTTCCAAGGTATAAATGTTGACTCTGAAAATTTAAGAATTGATTCTCCTGAGCCTGCTGAAGCTATCTCCAACATACCTCTGATTCAGAGCCAACAGGTTTGGAATTCATGATCACTAGGATGTTTCTGGCCTAATTTATGCCTTTGTCCCACATATTTCAAACCAAAACAAAGCATTATTAAACAAAATAATAATGCAAACAAGAATGAAGAAGGGGAAAGGAGCAGTCAACAAACATTATTATTAAGTGTCATCTAAGTCCCAGGAAGGGCAGCTAGGTGGCACAGAGGATAGAGTACTGGGTCTGAACTCAGGAAGATCTATCTTCCTGAGTTCAAATCCAGCCTCAGATATTTACCAGCTGTGTAGACCTGTGCAAGTCACTTAACCCTTTTTGCCTCAGTTTCCTCAACTATAAAATGAGCTGGAGAAGAAAATGGCAAACTACTCCAGTATCTTTGCCAAGAAAACCCCAAATGGAAGAGTTAGACGTGCCTGAAACGACTCAACAACAACTTGTGCCAGGAGCTTGGGTTTTGGAGATACAAATACAGTGAATGAAATAATATCTTTCTTCAATACAGCTTACAATCTAACAGAGAAGACCACAAAGTATATAAGAATAGGTATAAACAGAATAAAGATAAAAACAGTAGAAGAAATACAAAGTATTTAAATGCCTGGTAGTATAGGAGGGAGGGCACCAGCAATTGAGGGATCAGGAAAGGCTTCACGTAAAAGATAAGTGACTGGGCTGAGTCTTGGAAGAAGAGTATTCTGTGAGGGAGAGGTGAGAAGGGAGGATTCCAGGCATGAAACACCACCGATATGAATACACAGACATAGGATTTGCAGTGTAAAGAACAGGAAAGAGGCCAATTTTGCTGGAGGACAGAATGCAGAAGCATAATGTACAATAAGGCTGTAAAAATAGGTGGGAGCCAGGTTATGGAGGGATTTCAAAAACTAAAAAGAGGGGTTTATATTTTATCCCAGAGGCAATAGGAAGGGAACTACTGAAGTTGATGGAGTTAGAAAGTGACCAGGTTCATATCTGTGCTAAAGTAAAAAGCCCTTTACAAACATGAATCTATCATCGAAGACCTAAGGCCCTCTTTCACATAAGGAACTAGTTCTAGGCTCTAGTAGAACCAGGTTCAGTCCTGATAGAGTCTAAACTCTAATAAAAGAAGGGGCTAGGTGTTTTTTTCCCCCTCACACTTTCTGGTTTATGCTTCTGCTCCCCATACATTTTCAAATCAGGCCTCCTATATGCTGTCCATCCTCCTCAAACTCCCAACCCAGAACCTGGATTTTGTCCCTGGGATTCTAAACTCATTATGCTTCATCATGGCCAGAACCAGGTCTTCATTTGCACTCCCATCCCAATTTCTAGCTCTCTTTTATGTGTTGTGTTCCCCCATCAGAATGGAAGCTCCTTGAAGACAGGGACTATGCATTTATATCCCATGGTGTCTGATAAATAGTATTTAATGTTTTTAATTTATTTGTTTATTTCTTCATCCAAACATACATAGATTCATAGATTCATTCATCTCCCAGAGTCCTAGTGGAAAATCTTTTCAATAAAGTTTAATTTAGGCTAATGTCTTAGAATCTCCCCAAAAGGTTATTAACAGGGTTATTAGTTTAAAAGTGACTAAATTTATAAAGTAAATAGCAAGTTTAGGACAAATATTTATATCTTCCACCACAAGAGAAACACTTAAAACACAAAACACTCACAAATATACATTAACATGTATTTAAAATATAAACTGTAACCCATCACCCTATTGTAGTCTCTCTGAGAGTAGCAAAGACTCTTGGGAGACATAAAACTATTGAATATATTTTACTTCCCTATCAAGTTGCACTGTTTGAGAAACAACTTGAGATCTAGAACATCTGGGCAGGAAGGACACATTTTTTCCTAGGCTGTTGGAAGATGGTTGTGATGATTAAATCCTCTCCCTCTGAGATGCTGTGGAGTTGCAGGAATTGCTTCCTGCTGGGCAGTGTGGCATACTGCCTATACTAATGTATTTGACACCTGGAACAGACCATTTTTTTTTAACAACCTCCTCCTCTATATAACAAAATTATTTTTAATAGTAATCATGAAATAAAACAAGTAATAATGGCCAAGAAAAAAATGTAGATAATTAAAACTGACGTTTATTGAACTTTGTGTATATAATCAGTCTAATAAAAATAAAATAGATATTATGGTTAAAAAAGGAAAAAAATTGATAGATTAATTTTTTAAATTACATTAATGTATTTTTTGAAAAAAAGGGAAAGAACTTATAACCACACATTCGCCTATCACAGTAATGAATAATATAACATTTTCTCTTCTCAAGTCTTAAATTAACATCTGCAAATTTCTTAAATGACTTTATCAAAATTGTTCTTCATTTTATGTTCATGTTTATTTGGCAGTATTGCCAGATTTACTAAGCTAGCTTTGCTCAGAATTGATAAAAGAACACTTTTTATTAATTTTAATTTCAAAAAGTTTCTTTCACATGAAGCAACAGATATCCAAAAAGGCAGGAAAAGCATTAAAAAAGTAAGTGTAACCCAGCCCTCAAAACCCATTTGCATCCTTATTGGGGGACATGGATTACTTAATGCTCCGTGCCTATGAAGGATGGAATTGGTGAGAGCTTGGGAGAAAAGAGAACCTGGTCTTCTGTTTCCATCTTCAGGAAAGAAGACTAATAGCTCCAGATTCTTTTCAGATACCTGAATAGATAGAAAGACTCTGGTGAAAAGCTGAGGTATAGAGGAGCCAACGTCTTGATCATCAAGTCCACACTTTATTACAATAGAAACTTTAGTGAATTTACCCTAGAGTGGCAATCTGGAAGTAGGTATCTTCTTTCTTGAACCTGGAAACTAGAAAACCAGGATCTCTTTTCTCCCAAGCTCTCACCAACCCCACCCTTGTAGTCATGGAACATCAAGAGTCCCATGTAAATGTGCTTTGGTGGGTTACATAAGTTTGAAAGAGATTCATAGAAATAAAATTTGACAAGTTTATTTTAATAAAATTGAAATGTCTACAATAGGTACAATTTAGGCAGCTACTAAGTGATGTAATGTTTGATTTTCTCAATTCATTTCTTAGTTCTAAAACAATATTAAAAAAAGAATAAATTTCATTGTTAAAGGTATTATTAAAATTCAGTAAAATGTTATATATGAACTAAAATTTGCGCTTACCAAACAAAAACATCACACCTCACATCTTACACTTTATTTCACTGTTTAAACATAAAACCCCAAGTGTCATAGAATAACAATCGAAGTAACTTAAGTTTTGTTTCTTCTTCTTTAAAATTAACATCTATTATTGCTTATTTTGAATCTACTGTTTAAACCCAGGGATATGTATTACCATAGGGGTTGGAGACATGAACTGTGAACTCAAATGATTCTGAATCAATTTGAGCTTACTCTCCAAGCCTGTAGCTGAGGCTATATGTGTTAGAACCCACTGTGGTCACATAGCAATTGTGTTGAACTTAGATCAACCAAAGATTTTTTTTCAAATTGCCACCACATGATGACAATAAAAAAAACCCCACCAATTGTTAGTTGGTTTTATCATTGTTTTTAAATTCCCTTCATTACTGCTCCCACTGCTCTTGGTACACCAGAGCTGCTGGGTAAGTGGGAACTGCCAGGTTCCTGAACTTCTGAGGTAGCTGGCCATGGAAACTTCCATGATTGCTATTCAATCACTTATATTCACAGAAAGAAACACAAAGCAGAAGAGACTGCCAGGATTTGAGTGACCATCTTAGGTTCACCTAGGCAAGCACATGTTCTTACTGCCATGTATGTAGCTGTCCTAGCTGCCACTAGGGAGGAGAAGGGAGAATTCCCTTTTATAAGCAGTCCAAGCAAGAGCTGGCATTGGTTGTGTCTCAACAAAGAAACTGCCTCAAAAGAGAGCCCAGAAACTATTTCTCCTAATTCCTAACAGCTCACATAGTGGGTGCCTCAGTTGGAAATTCTCTATGACAAAGAGAATGTCATATAACATAGAGAATTTGTCCAACCAAGGGCCAGAGTACAAGTGACCAAGTCAAGGGAATAGATCTATTCCTGGCATGCTCCAGGAATAGATTTATAAATATTTATAAATATTTCTGTTACAAGTTAGGTCTCGGTCTAGGAAGAGCTTCTACTTGAAAATACGTTGTTGGCAACTGGCTCTTTTTACTGCCTACACTTAAACATAAAATTACATGAAAGAAATATGGTCTCGGCTGATTTCAGTTGTAATTGTCAATATAATAGCAGTATAAATGATACTATATTGCTTCTATGTTTATATCATTATAAAACAGATATACACATGTATGTACATGCATACAGATATAAACATGTATGTACATGCATACATATATGCATGTATATATACACATGCATAATATCTCTATATAGATACAGAGAGATAGACAGACTAGGAGGAAGAGGAGCCCAGGCAAGACACTATACAGGCAGAGCCACTGAAACCCTTAAGAACCAACCCTGGGAGCATTCTAATTTTTCAATCATCCTCTGTCTTCAGTGTAGTTCCTCCCACCCATTATAATTATAATTTCCACCATTAACAGATAGATGACTCTCAATCCCTGATACTTAACCACTAGCTGCCTAACTCTAAACCTACTTTTCCTCAACTCTCACCTTCTATTCTCCCATCTTCATCCTCCTCAATGCTGTTCCTCCCATGTTCCACTGGAACTCTTTTCTCCCCTTCTTTCCATTGTACCTTGTGGAATCCAAGGTCTTCTTCCTCTCATGCTCCTTTCATCTCCAGGTATTCAGAAAGATCAGATGACCCTACATAACTGCTCAACTGCTCCAACAATAGTTAGATGTTCTCTCATACCCACTGTCACATCGGCCCTAAAATGGAAGTTGGAATAACACTTCCTAGTGTCACTTACAGAATCTCTCTAGATACACCACTCAGCAAATAGTCCTTGGAAGTTCACTTTATTAAAATGTATTAGCCAATGGCTCTATGAGACATTAAGAATCAATCAAGGAAATTCAAAAGAATGAAAAATAGAAGAAAATGTAAAATACCTCATTGGAAAAAAAACTGACCTAGAAAATAGATTCAGGAGAGACAATGTCAGAATCATTGGACTACCTGAAATTCACAATCAAAAAGAGGACCTAGACAACATCTTGCAAGAAATTATCAAGGAAAACTGCCCCAATATCCTGGAACCAGAGGGCAAAATAAGCATTGGAAGAATCCATTGATCACCTCAGCAAAGAGATCCCAAAATAAAAACTCCAAAGGATATTATATCCAAATTACAGAACTATCAGGTCAAGGAAAAAATACTATATAAATGGGCCAAAAGAAACAATTCAAATCTCAGAGAGCCACAATCAGGATTACCCAAAACTTAACAGTTACAACATTAAAGGATTAGAGGTCATGGAATATGATATTCTGAAGTCAAAGGAACTAGGACTACCACAAAGAATCCCCTACCTGGCAAAGTTAAGCATAATACTTCAAGGGAAAAAATGGTCATTCAATTAAATAGAAGGATTTCAAGCTTTCATGAGAAAACCAGAATTGAACTGAAAAAATGATCCAAGAGAAGCCTAAAATGGTAAAAATGGAAAAGAAAAT
The DNA here is from genome assembly GCA_028646515.1 of Pseudochirops corinnae. Lineage (NCBI taxonomy): Eukaryota > Metazoa > Chordata > Mammalia > Diprotodontia > Pseudocheiridae > Pseudochirops > Pseudochirops corinnae. The sequence goes on from CM053589.1 coordinate 98,379,486, forward strand.
ATAAGGGATTCAATGGAGCTAAACTGCTTACATGCCTACATGGGAAGATGATACCTATAATTCTTAAAAATTGTACCCCTAATGGTACAACTAGAAGAAATATACATAGATAGAGGGTACAGGTATATGATGAATTTGAGGGAATGACAAAAAAATAAGGCATGAGAAAGAGGAGTACACTGGTTAGAAGGAAGGGAAAAGTACAATGGCTTAAATTATTTCACATGAAGAGGTGTGAAAAACCTAGTACAGTGGTGGGAAAGACGGGAGGGTGGGCAATGGGCATTGCTTGAGACTTACTCTCATCAGTACTGTCACAAAAAGGGAATATTGTACACAGTCAGTTGAATATAGAAATCTATCTTACCTGATAGGAAAATAGGAGGCGGGGAGACCAAAGAGAGGGCAAATCAAGGGAGGCAATATGCAAAACACCATCAAGGAGGGAAAGGGTGAAAGGAGAGAGAGAGAACAAACAGGAGGAAAAATAGAAGGAGGGAAATACATAGTAATTACAGCTGAGTGTGAATGGGATGAACTTTCTCATAAAACAGAAACTGAGAGCAGAGTGGATCAAAAACCAGAATCTGATAATATGTTGATTATAAGAAACATACTTGAAGCAGAGAGATACACACAACATAAAGGTAAAAATTCAGGAGCAGAATATATTATGCTTCAACTGAAGTAAAAAAAAAAAAAAAAGCAGGGGTAGCAATCCTCATCTCAGACAAAGGAAAAGCACAAATAGACCTAATTAAAAGAGATAAGGAAGGAAACCACATCTTGCTAAAAGGTACCATAGAAGTAATATCAATGAAGTAACATGATAGTGAAGTAATATCAATACTAAATGAAGTAATGAAGTATCAATAATACTAAACATATAAGTACCAAGTAGTATAGCATCCAAATTCTTAAAGGACAATTTAAGTGAATTACAGGAAGAAATAGCAAAACTAGTAAGTGGGGGAAGTTAACTGTCCTCTCTCAGAACTTAACAAATGCAACCAAAAAAATAAACAAGAAAGGAACTAAGGAAGTGAATACAACGTTAGAAAAGTTAGATATGACAGACCTTTGGAGAAAACTGAATAGTAACAGAAAGGAATATACCTTTTTCTCAGCAAGACATGGCACCTAAACAAAAACTGACCATGTAGCAAGCCATAAAAACCTTAAAATCAAATATAAAAAGGCAAAAATGTTAAATGTATTATTTTCATATTATAATGCAATAAAGATTACATTCAACAAAGGGCAGTGGAAAGATAGATTAAACAGAAACTAAATAATCTAATCCTAAAGAATAAGTGGGTCAAAGAATAAATCATAGAAACAGTCAATAATTTCCTTAAAGAGAATGAGAACAATAAAACAACAACCTGAATCCATGAGATACAGCCAAAGTAGTACTTAGGTGAAATTTTATTTCTCTAAATTCTGACATCAACAAAATAGAGAAAGAGCAGATCAATGAATTGGGTATATAACTTTAGAAAACCTAGAAAAAAAACAAATTAAAAATCCCCAACTGAGCAGCAAATTGAAATCCTGAAAATCAAAGGTGAGATTAATAAAACTGAGAGTAAAAAAAAAACTATTGAGTTTGAGAAAGTAAAAAAATATACATAATAAAAAAAATAGGAGCTGGTTTTATGAAAGAAAAGAACCAATTAGATGAGCCATTGGTTAATTTGATTTAAAAATAAAAGAAAGATGAAAACCAAATATGTGGTATCAAAAATGAAAAGGGTGAAATGATCCCCAGTGAAGCAAAAATTAAAGCAGGCCTGTACAACATACAGCCTGCAGGCCACTTGCAGCCCACCAAAGGATTTCAAGTGGCCCATGAAAAATATAGGGTTACCACTGTTCACTCTCCTGTTTGTACTGTTGACCCTCAGCAACCATTGTCAGTATGTCTCTAGTCTAATTTATCTGCATTCTGAAGAAGTTTAGCCTATTTTAATTTTGGCCCCTACCTACTACCAAGTTGTGCAGGTCTGAATTAAAGCAATTATCTGGAAATATTTTGCATAATTATGTGTCAATAAATCTTAGTGAAATTGATGAACATTCAGGAAAATATAAATTACCTAGATTAACAGATCAGGAAATAGAATGTCTAAATAACCCCATCTTAGAAAAAGAAATTGAAGAAGCCATAAGAAAAAAAACAAACACAGGGTCAGATGGGTTCCCAAGTGAATTCTATCAAACATTTAAAGAATAATTAATTCCAATACTATATAAACTATATATAATATACATATTATATATACATAACATATATAAACTATTTATAATATATACTACATATATAATAGGCAAAGGTGTCCTGCCACACTCCTTTTATGACAAAAATATGGTGTTGATACCTAAATAAAGAACTAAAGTAGAGAAAGAAAATTATAAACCAATTTTCTTAATGAGTATCAATTCAAAATTTTTAAACAAGATCCTAGTAAGACTATTATAGCAATATATCACAAGGATTATACATGATGACCGGGTGGGATTTATACTAGGAATGCAAGGTGGATTCAATATTAGGAAAACTATCAATATAATTGACTATATTAATAACAAAACCAACAGAAAGCATATGATTATCTCAAAAGTTGCTGAAAAATATTTTGACAAAATACAGAACCCATTCCTATTAAAAAAAAAACACTAGAGAGCATAGGAATAAAGGGAGTGTTCCTTAAAATAATAAGCAGCATCTATCTAAAACCATCAGCAAGCATTATCTGTAATGGGGATAAGCTAGAAGCATTTCCAATAAGATCAGGTCTGAAGCAAAGGTGCCCATTATCACCATTATTATTCAATATAGTACTAGAAATGTTAGCTATAGTAATAAGAGAGGAAAAAACAAAGGAATTAGAATAGGCAATGAAGAAACAAAACTATCACTCTTTGCAGATAATATGATGGTATATTTAGAGAACCCTAGAGAATCAACTGAAAAACTACTTGAAATAATTAACAGCTTTAGCAAAGTTGCAAGATATAAGATAAACTCGTATAAATCATCAATATTTCTTTATATTACCAACAAAGCTTAGCAGCAAGAAATAGAAAGAGAAATTCCACTTAAAATAACTGTAAACAATATAAAATATTTTGGAGTCTACCTGCCAAGACAAACCCAGGAACTATATAAACACAATTACAAAACACTTTTCACACAAATAAAATCATATCTAATGGAGAAATATCAATGTTCATGGGTAGACCAAACCGATATAATAAAAATGACAATTCTACCTAAATTAATTTACTTATTCAGTGACATACCAAACTACCAAAAATTACTTTATAGAGCTAGAGAAAGTTCATCTAGAAGGACAAAAGGTCAAGGGAACTAATGAAAAAAAATACAAAGAAAGCTGGCCTAGCGATACCATATTATAAAGCAGTAATTACTAAAACCATCTGGTACTGGCCAAGAAAAAGAAAAAGGAAAAAGACACAGCAGTAAATGGCCACAGTAACATACTCTTTGATAAATCCAAAGACCCCAGCCTTTGGGATAAGAACTCACTATTTGACAAAAACTACTAAGACAATTGAAAAACAGTATGGCAAAAACTAGGTATAGACTAACATCTCACACCATATACCAGGATAAGTTCAACAGATGACACCATAAACAAATTATAATAACAAAGAATAGTCTACCTTCAGATCTATGAAGAAGGGAAGAATTTATGACCAAGCAAGAGATAGGGAGCACTACAAAATGTAAAATAGATAATTTTGATTATACCACATTAAAAGGCCTTTGCACAAACAAAATCAATGCAACCAACATTAAAAAGAAATCAGAAAGTTGAGAAACAATCTTTACAAGTATCTTTGCTAAAGGCCTCATTTCTCAAATATACAGAGAACTGAGTCAAATTTATAAGAATACAAGTCATTCTCCAGCTGATAAATGGGCAAAGGACACGAACAGGCAGTTTTCAGATGAAGAAATCAAAGCTACCTATAGTCATATGAAGAAATGCTTTAGATTGCTTTTGAGTAGAGAAATGCAAATTAAAACAACTCTGAAGTGCCCCTCATATCTATCAGATTGACTAATATGACAAAAAAGGAAAATAAATGTTAGGGAAGATGTGGGATAATTGGGACACTCATGCACTGTTGGTGGAGTTGTGAACTGATCTAACCATTCTGGAGAGCAACTTGAAACTATGACCAAAAGGCAACCAAATTGTGCCCACCCTTTGATCCAGCAATGCCACTACCAGGCCTATATTCCAAAGAAATCATTAAAAAAAGGGAAAAGGAACTACATGTGAAAAAAATATTTATAGCAGCCCTTTTCACGGTGGCAAAATATTGGAAATTGAAAGGATGCCCATCAATTGAGGAATGGCTGAACAAGTGGTGGTATATGAATGTAATGGAATAATATTGTACAATAAGAAATGATGAACAGATAGATTTCAGAAAAACTTGGAAAGACTTGTACAAACTGATACAATATGAAATGAGCAGAAACAGGAAAAGACTCTACACAGCATCAGCAATATTGTGTGATGATCAACTATGAATTACTCAACTCTTCACACAACAGAATAATTCAAGATAAGTGCCAGTGACTCCTGAAGGAAAATGCTATCTGCATTCAGATAAAGAACTGATGGACTGAATGCAGATCAAAGCACACTTTTTTCACTTACTTTCTTCTTTTTCATGGTTTTTCCCCTTTGATCTGATTCTTCTTTCACAACTGTGACTAATTTGGAAATATGTTTTACATGATAGTACATGTATAACCTATATCAAATTGCCTACCATTTTAGGAAGAGAGGAGGAAAGGGAGAAAAATTTGGAACTCAAAATCTTATAAGAATGAATGCTAAAAATTGTCTTGACATATAATTGGGGGGGGGAAGTATGATTAAAAATGTATTAGCCAATTCAGATAATAATGATTACTGTCTACCAACTGATAGGTCATTCATTCTCCCTTCTTTCTCAAAGAATTCGGTATCTGGTTCACTGATTTAGTGGACTTCAACATACATGTTGATTACCCTTCAAACACCTTAACTTCTTAGTTAATAATCTCCTTTAATTCCATGATCTAGTATTCTACCTAATCTCAGGCATATACATGGACAATCATGCCCTATTGCCAATTAGACATTTCAAACTGAATGTCCTATAGACACCTGAAAAAGAATGTGTTGAAAACTTAACTCATAATCTTTTCCAACAAACCTTTTTTTCCAAACATCTTTCTTTTTCTTGAAGGCACAACCATCCTTCCAGTCTCCCAGGTTCATAATATAAGCATTTTCCTGGACTCCTTACTTTTCCTTACCCCATCTATCCAAACAGTTGCCAAATCTTACTGTTTCTACCATCACAACCTCTCTTCCATCCAACTTCTTCTCTCCCCTCATCGCTAGTTCAGGTCCTCATCATCTCATTAACTCACACCTAAATTATTGCGACAGTCTCTACATCAAATCTCTCACTACTCTAGTCCATCCTACACACGGTTGGCATATGTATATGTGTATCTGTATGTGTGTGTATATCATCTGCATAGAAATTAAACCAAAAGGGGCTGATGAAGTCACAAAAGAGAGAGTAGATGATGATGATGATGATGATGATGATGATGATGACAGCTAACTAGAACAAAGGAGGGAAAAATCATTCAAGATATAAAGGGTTTGAAGATGTGGAATAGGGGAGATAAAATAGGAGAAATAAGATAACCCCTATTTTCCCAGTAAAGTTGGAGGCAAGAAGATCTGCTGAGGGGAATGGGAAGGAATCATGTTGGCATTATGGATTTGAGAAAAGAAGGTCTAGAACAGCTCTTGAAGGGGTTGGGATATAAGAAGATCAAAGGGAAGAAATTAAGGAGGAAAAATAAAAGGTTTGCTATATAGCAGTAAGGACCCAGTTCAGATTACATGACATGTAATCCTTGGCCAAGAACTAAAGCTCCAGTCTTCCTTGAACCAGGTTCAGTTTTGAGGGCTTTTCACTAAAATCTCTCTCTAGCTCATGTCCCTACTAAAGGTTTCTCCTGGGGACATTAGAATTTAGTTCATGTCAAATATGGTTGGCAAATAAAATTTTAAAATAGCACCTCTTTTCCATAATGTCTGATGTAACTGTAATTGGTTTGTTATCATAATAAACAATCATTATACATATCCTTTATTTTCCAAACCAAAAAAAAAATCCCCAAACATGTTAAATTTAAAATTTACATCTCAATTCTTTTATTCCTCCAGTAGAAAGTTTCCATTTTTCCCCAGTAGTCAATAACCCTGTCTCAGTATATTTGAATAAGAGCCATATGTTAAAAATTTGACCCTCAATGAGAAATATGCTTTTCTTTTCTCAGGATGATGAGCCACCTACCAAAGGGAAAAAGAAGAAGAAAAAGAAAAAGGAAGAGGAAATAGACATTGATGTGGATGACCCTGCAGTTAGCCGTTTCCAATACCCCTTCCATGAGTTGATGGTGTGGGCTGTACTGATGAAGCGGCAAAAAATGGCAATATTCTTGTGGCAGCGAGGGGAAGAGTCCATGGCCAAGGCCCTAGTGGCATGTAAACTCTACAAATCCATGGCCCATGAATCATCAGAGAGTGAGCTAGTCGATGACATTTCTCAGGATTTGGACAACAATTCGAAGTTAGTGACCAAATGAGATGTTAAATATAAAGCACTTTGCATTTAAATATTCTACATAAATGTCAGCTAATTGAACCTATTTATATAGATCATTGGATTAAGATCTGGAAGAAAACTTAGGCTCAGCCAGTCCCATCTTCCCAATTTACAGGAAGGTCCATAAAGCCCAAGTGATTTGCCCAAGATCACCAATCCTGAAGTAGTAAGCCAGAAATCATAGGGTCAACATAAGAACTAGGATTCAGACCCAGGCTCTCTATTCTTGACCCTATACTATGGCTGTAGCTTGGTGATATTTTTAAGACAATTAAAGTTGGTTTTCAGTTCTTCCATTTTTTCATTTAGGGCAAAGTATATTTCTCATATAGGCTAATGTGTGAAAATTTTTCATTAATAAATTTGTTTTAATATGATGTATAAGATATATCAATAGAATGTAAGCTCCTTGAGGAAAGAGACCATTTTACTTTTTTTCCTTTGTATCTCCAGGGCACTTAATAAATGTTTGTTCATTGATTGATGGATCAATTACTACAAGAGAATGTAGTATAGTGGATAGGACTCTGACCTCTCTGTCAGGAAGACCTAGAGTCAAGTCTTGATTCTGACACGTACTAATTATGTGACTCTAGGCAAGTCACTTCACACCTTTCATTCCATAGGTACTTCTCTATGATTTATCAGTTGAAAAGCAGATGTCTCTATACACTGGCATAGGTAGTTCTCTCACTAGGAGTTCCTTTTACAAATAACATCACAGGTTTGTGAAACTCAATAACATAGCAGTGCCTTACACACCTGAAGGTGCTTAATAAATGTCTGCCGAATTCTAAGGACCAAGGTCTAACATTTTCTAGCTATGATTTTTTAAGCATACTTCTTCAGGCAAAGTTTCTGGGCTGTCAGAAAGCTATTAGAAAGCAATTTTGCAAAGCAGGAATAAAATAAGAATACAAAAACACAGGAAAAGTAGTTATTTACATGAAGGAAAAAAAATCTATAGTGAAGTCAAACTTTATTGTGACAAGAACCATCCTGTCCAACAAATGGGCAGGATTTTCAGTAATAACACCTAGACTTTCTGAAGGTAACTGCGTTTTGAAGAATGATCTCAAAAGTTCATTCTAGTTCTATAGTCTGTGGTTTGTAGCTATGCAGAGGGAGAGGTCTTTCTACAGCTCAAATCTAGTTCTAACTAATTTTGCTGATAGTTTTAAAAATACTATGTTGAACTTCTAATCAAAGCATAGGAAAATGATAGAGAGAAGACATACATGGCATCTATCACTCTAAAGAATTCCCAAAGGTACATACAGTATGTAATCTATGCAGAATCCTTCTGCTTCTATGCACAAAGGTTTTTCTCTGCCTGTGCAAATCATTTTATAGGCTTACATCAGCCTGGCTCCTGACATACAAGCAAGAAAACTGAGCTGAAGTGGATAATGTGGATGGTGAGGAGTCTGGAAACCATGTATACAAAAAAAAGTTAAAGGAACTTGGGAAATTTAAGGGAAGGAGAAGACTAAGTGGATGTCTTAAAATACATAGAGTTGAGATATAGAAGTGGGAGTAGATTTTCCAGTGCTTCTCCACAAAGCAGAATTACAACCAATATGTGAAATTATAGAAAAGCACATTTTGTGTCAAGGACTTTCTAATATCTGGAACTGTCCAACAATAAGCTTAGTTGTCCCTAAAGTTGTGAGTCCCATATTAATGTGTTCAAGCAGAGGATCTGTCAGGGATGGTAGAGAAGGAACTCTGTAAACTGAGTGCAGGCTTGGCATAGATCACCTCTAAGTATCCTTGACATACCAAGATTCTTTTACTCTGATTCTGTGACCTAGAAAAATAGACATCTTAATTACAGTTATAATTTTTAAAAGATCAAAACCTTGATTTCTGTTTCTTCAGAGACTTTGGCCAGCTGGCTGTTGAGCTGTTGGATCAGTCCTATAAACATGATGAACAGATTGCTATGAAACTCCTGACCTATGAGCTAAAAAACTGGAGTAACTCTACCTGCCTGAAATTGGCTGTGGCAGCCAAGCACAGAGACTTCATTGCCCACACCTGTAGCCAAATGCTATTAACAGATATGTGGATGGGACGGCTCCGGATGAGGAAAAACCCAGGTCTTAAGGTATTTTCTTGATGTAGCTATTGAAGGTTTGCCTCTGGTACTCATTAATCTCCAGGCAGGGGAGTGCTGCAACCCACTGTACAGATTTGCCAAAATCAATTGTTAAATTTTCAGTGTGAGCATTTACAGCTTGGAAATCTGCAGATGCTACAAAATCAGTGTTTGGTTTATTGTTTTGTTGATTGTCTTAAGAAAGTGATAGAGAAAACAATAATGCATATTAAACTTAAAAGTATATCATGGTTGCACATCCCTCCTCCCCAGTGGTTTGTTAAAACACTTACTAGCACACCCTGGGCTCCAGGTCACATTCAGTGTTCTTGTCTTCATGACTTGCTGCTATAGCTCACTAGCTGCACAATCTTGAGTGTCACTTCCCTTCTCTGGGTTTCAGTTTCCTTATCTGTGAAAGGAAGGAAGTGGAAAAGGACATCACTAAGGTCTCCTCCACTCTAGAATTATACTATATATGTCTTGTTAATGTTTTAATTAGATAGACTAAGAGAACTTTCAAGAGATCTGAGCATTCACTGGCATAGAAGCAATATGTCACATTGAAAAGTATACTGACTCTGGAATCCAAAGGCAGGGGTTGAAATCCACCTCTGTCACTTTACTACCTGTGTGACCTTGAGAGAGCTGTTAAGTTTCCTCATCTGTAAAACAGAGGAATTGTACTAGATGGCTTCTGAGCTCTAACTTTAAGCCTGCAATCCCACATAACACGTAAAGCATTGATTTTATAAATAACTTCAAAAATGAAAAAAAAAAAATGACTGACACATTTAACTATAATTTTATTATATTGATATTACTTCTGCTCCACAGAATGCTTCTGTGTATAATGTATGCATATGACATATGTAGAGAAGTACAGTTTCACCCATTGTGCAAAAGAAAAAAAATTAAAAGTATCAAATTTCCCTTTGATTCCTATAAGAATTGGTCAATTCAACACAACAGGCTTGATTCTAATTTAAAATAGGCTTTCCTTGTCTTTGTTGATTCTAGTTTAGAGATCAGGAATAAAAAGACAGTTTTCAACTCTGGGAACAAAACTGAATTCAAGGAACTGGCCTGAATGAGTGTTGGAGGAAGGGAAAGCAGGGAACCTCACTGCTGTGGAGGCAACATTGAGAAGCATGTCAATGAGACTGGCTCTCAGGAGCATAGCAACCTATTGTCTTCTAGGCTGTGACTAATTAAAATCCTTCCCCTGTTGAACGACATTAAATCAGTCATTTTAAGTTGAGTAAATGGACCTCTACTCATATGCTCACATTCTACCTATAATTCAACTTTGTAAAACATTCCTGATCATCTTACTGAGGAATGTTCATTTTTATAGTTTTATGTGTGATAGTTATCAATTTTGTTATTTCACTGAATATCTCTGATTTGAAGTTGTGCTAAGAAAGTAGCACTATTTAACATTCATCAACAAATTGAATTTCTATTTCAAAATTATTAACTTTAAATAATTCTGTCAAATAGCCCAAATCTAGCCACAGGAAGCTGAGGGTAGAATGCGTAAGCTAAATTGTTTCAGAGGCTGACTGTGATTTTTGAAAGTTAATTTAAAATATTATCATTATCCAGTGAAAACTGTCATTTTAAGAACAAGACATCATATAAAAGAATTCAGAGAGTTTACATACTTTCTTATCTTACATAGGTTATAATGGGGATTCTTTTTCCCCCTACAATTTTGTTCTTGGAATTTCGCACCCATGATGATTTTTCATATCAAACATCAAAGGAAAATGAAGATGGCAAAGAAAAAGAAGAGGAGAATATGGTCAGTGAGTGATACGACATAGTAACACTGTCCATTTTCTTTCTTATTATTTTTATTTTTGTGTGACTATAATATTGTACTCAGTTTTATTTTTTTTCTTGGTGCTTATTACTGTGGGCCTGCAAATATATGTGATTTTGGAGGCAGTTTTTAATAGTTTTTTAGAAAGAAAGTTCAAATAGTGTTAAAACTTCAGAGTATTGATTTGATCACATTGATAAGGAACCATACTATGTCTACTGTTCATGAAAACAAATCTTGGGAAGTGGTAGGTAGCTTCCCCCTTGGCAATATGATTATATATTCATTATAATTTGCCCATTTTCTGTTTTGTTTTTTAGGATGCAAATGCTGATGCTAGCTCAAGAAAAGGGGATGAAGAGAATGGAAACAAAAAGCAAAGAAGTATTCCCATTGGAACCAAGATTTGTGAATTCTATAATGCCCCTATTGTCAAATTCTGGTTTTACACAGTAAGGGTTATTTCAATTTAATTCAATTCAACATTTATTAAATACCTATGTGATTTCATAAGTTTTGAGTAGTGACTACTCAGACAAACTAGAATCAAGAAAACTGATGTTAAGACAGTGTGTCAAATAGCAGGATATTATTAGAAATTCAATTAAGCTGAAGTATAAAATTCAGCATTTAATATATTTGATTAAAGTGGAATCCAGATATGTTTTACTGTTGCAAGAACTTGGCATAACTGCAATCAAATATTGCATTATCCACATTAAAAGAATATATGACATACGTAACCACTAGCCTAGAATCAAAGCTCTGGGTTTTCATGAACTGCATTCAACCTTAGAGGTTTCTCAATAACCATACTCTTTTTGACTTGTGTCTCAACCAAAGGTTTCCATGGAAATGTAAGAATTTAGATCATATTTAGGTCTCCACAAAAGTTGGACCCTCATCTCCCATAGAAACCCCTAAGCAGACAATATATCAAATATAGGACAGGCTTTATTTCAACAGAAAGTCAGGCATATAATATCCACATCTGAGACAATTCACTTTTTCTCTATGAAGGATCTCAACTACCCAGGGACCACCCTAAGATTGAGTACTCCCAATAAAGCACTTGGGATTTTGTCAGGTTCAATAAAGTCTATCTTATATTTGATATTTTTGTAAGTCTGAATACTTGCATAGAATCTGAGGGGCCAATTCTTTTGTAAAAGAAAATAAAGCACAAGTCAAAATCCAACATTCACAGAGGAAATGTGGAGTGTATACTAAATATAAACACATACACACATATTCATATTCCTGGATGGAAGCATGAGTCAAACAGTGATTTATGAGAAGTTTCCAAGATTGAACCAAGTATGGGTAAATACAAAGCTTTAAGTTCTGGACCATGGCTTACATGTGCATTAAAAGTCATATCATACTTGTTACAAGGGTTCTTTTTTTCTTTTCTGTTTCAATGGGAGGAGAAAGATGAGCAGAAGATAAAATAGATTTTTAATTTTAAAATTTTAATTTAATTTAAAATAAATTTTAAAGTCATGTTATATGAAATACAAAAAAATTAAGGAAGACTTACTTTCCAGGAATATCTCATATCTGATACTGGAGGAACTTCAGAATGGCATATTTCAGATCCTATTCACTTCAGTTGAGATATCTCAAAGTCCTTACCATGTAATTGTGAAATTTGGGGATGGAGAGTGGGAATATATGTAGTTTTCACTTTTAAAAAAGACAAATTAAAAGAACATGACTTATATGGCATTCTAATGAACAAAAGTTCTATAATCAGGTTTTATTTATCATTTTAGCAGTTATGTAACTAGGTAGGCATAACTGCTCCACTCAGAAGTTCAAAAAGGTACAGGGCACAAAGTATTTATTTTTATTTTGTGGGAGGCAATTGGGGTTAAGTGACTTGCCCAGGGTCACACAATTAGTAAGTACCTGAGGCTAGATTTGAATTCAGGTCCTCCTGATTACAGGTCCAGTACTTTATCCACTGCACCACCTAGCTGCCCCAACAAAGTATTTTTAATCTAGAGTATAACCTCACATGGGCTTGGAATGGGGCTGAGGCTGGCTGGGGCTTTTTTGCTCCATTCAGCCAGTTCAGCATGGCTTGCTTGTCTAGTATTCTGATCCAATCTTCATGTAAAGTATTGATGGTGGGTGTGAGCACTCTTTCTATTCACCCTTTCCCATCTACTTTTTCTAGTTTTGTCCCTTCCAAGTCCTTAGAACTTGTCAGATATACTTTATGATGTCCCTGAATGCCACTCAGTGGAACCTTTGTATGATAAGATATGGTGTTTGACTCTAGGTGTTAATGAAGACCTACAACTAGGATTGGACAACCAATCTTTTGCTCTGGGTCCCAAATTTAAAGAGTACTGATAGAATTTTAAATTCTTCAGGAATATAAAAATAAAAGAACTAGTCCTCAACCAAAAAAAGAATAATGTTTTATAATAGGAAGCTACTAGACAGCAGAGTGGAGGAACTCTTTGCCTGCCCAACCAAACATTTTGCCCTTTGCCTCTACCTGAGTGGCCACCCCAGTGGCAGCCCTCTAGCAATATCCTTGTAATGCTATCCTGGGTTCTCTATCTCTGCTCTGCTACTTGGTGGGCTGAGCCCCCTCAACCAAGGGTATGTTCTGTGTCATTTGCCTTAGGTGTGATTTGGGATATTTTCAATGAGAACAAAAAATCCTAATTATGGCTTTGTTGTCTAGAACAAGCAACTGACTACCTCAGTTTTCCCACTCCCAAGTCATAATTATACAAGAATGCAAAGAGGGAAAATTAGAGAATTATGGGGACATTAGCTATTAGTAAATTGCTTGGAATTTTGTAGTCAGTCCTAGGTACTTTATAGTCACTTGTTATATCTCCATGACCCTCTTTTGGTCCCCATCTCCTTTTCCATTCAAAATGATAGGGTTAATAGATATGTCTTACAAGTTTTCTTTTCTTTCTCTCTATTTTTTTTTTAAGATATCATATCTGGCCTACCTACTGCTATTTAATTATATTATTTTGGTGAGGATGGAACGATGGCCCTCTCTCCAAGAATGGATTGTTATCTCCTATATTGTGACCCTCGCTTTAGAGAAAATAAGAGAGGTAATTATACTAAATTGCTGCCCTAGTCATACTGGCAAGAGTCCTAGAATTCATATCTAGTTTGGTTTTTATTCCAAAGAACCAAAACCTTTAACACACCATTACTCCCAAAATCTAACTGTGGAGTAAAGATTTTTCTAAATAAGATCTATAATCTTCAAGTATATTTTATTAATTTATTTAAAGATTTATGGCCCACCTATTTCCAATAGCATTTGAGTTTACAAATGCAAAAAATCAATGCAAAATAAAATATTTAGGGATAAATCAACAGAGTATATCAAAAGCAAGTATTCTTAAATTGCAGTCCACAAATCCCTTGGATTTCAGGGAGTCTGTTGGGATGGGGAAAAATAACATTTTTATTGTCACTAAGCTCTACCTGAAATTTAGCATTTCCTTCATTTATGAAAAATTAGCCAAAAAAAAAAAAAAAAAGACTAAACCCTGCCCTCCCACACCCAAGAAAAGAAACAGAAATTACCAGACACCTAAAATGAGCCATTTTTACAGTTGGTCTATTTCTTGGACAGTTAAAAGAACACATGTCTTACACAGTTTTCCTGTGTATAAATTCTGAGAATAAAAAGTGACTAAATTCAACTGTATGGACAAATTTTTCCTGAAATGAATCTCTAGCAAAAACTGTATAGATTCCTTGGAAAAAGAACACTAAAACACAAACAAAACCTTGATATTTGTTTAATACTTTACAGCTTATAAAATTCTTTCATATTCATTATCTTATATGACCCCTAAATAAAACCAGATAATTAGGTAGGAAAGTTTTTATTGTGTACAACTCACACATGAGAAAACTGAGGTTCAGGCAGGTTGTGTGGCCTTCCCCTCAGGCTGTGTTGGGGTCTTGTGGCCCCTTTTAATAGCATCCTTTCCCTCCTCTTTGTCCCAACCTCTACTCTTATCCCCATATCTTCTTATCCTCTGTAAAGCCAAGGACCAGCAGTGTTTCAGAGGATTGCTGCTGTGAACAGCTTTCATGGTTCTGATTACACAGTATAGTGAACTCTCTATTTATTCAGTAACAAATTAAGGCAAAACATTCATAGAAAATAAAAAAACAGCACTGACAATGTTATAACTTAACAGCTTATCACTAAAATGGCCACATAGTTTTCACCACAGTGGTCACATAGCTTTTAACAAAAGATAACATTCATTTAGTAACATAATCATTTAGTAAGTCAATCATTCAATCATCCTTAAGGAGGCAAGCCTCCTTAATTGACACAAGGTACAAAGGTCAAAGTCCTCCACCCCTAGGTCACATTGTCTTAATCTCTTCAATCAAAAAGTCTTCTTTCTTCTTAATTGGAGATTAGTTTTCAATCATCCTTTACTAGTAAATCCTTAACTCAATCACCTAATTGTAAAGGTCAAGGTTCTCCACTCCTAGTAAATCATGATCTTCTCAGTTTGCATTAAATACCTAAGGAGAGGTGTTTTCATCTTAACTTGAGGTTTGCTTCTCCACTTCCATGGTTGCCTTTCCATGGTCCCAGCTCCCACCAGCTCCTTGTTGTCCAGGTCCTTGTTGTCCAGCTTCTTGTCTAGTTCCTGTTCCATACTGAAGCTCACAGTTGTCTAGTTCACCTCAAGTCCTTCACAGTTTCTATTCCTGGGAAAACAAAGCTTAACAAAGCCACAATAACATTCATACACATTTTCAGCACCATCATCAATTCACTTTTTGCCTGTGAAATCAACATAAGTCTGAAACCAACAACAAGGTCTGAGGAATCAACACAAATCATCAGTATAGTCCATGGACCTCTGAAATCATCAGCAAGACCCTCTTCCAGGATTTCTGTCAACATACAACAAGAAAATCCTCTTTCAGGGCTTCTGAACCAGCCACAAGGTCGCAGGGCTTCTGTAACAATAGTACTATCCTCTATCAGCACATGAATCTGACAAAGTAACATCAAAACAGACAAAGTACCAACACCACAGTCATGTCTCCTCCCAGTTCTCTTCTCATTTCTCAGTTCTTCTCAGTTCTCAGGTCTCTTCTCTCTCTCCAGCAATAACAGCCCAGCCTCCAGCTGATTGCTCCCAGAAGTTCTGGCCTCTCTCAGCTTGGGCTTTTACTCATATGTGGTATTGGCTTCTCCCTGTTCTGCCTTTTCCTGTTATGTCAACAAGTCCATCCCACTGTGGGATTCACAAGTTCTGGGTCTTAATACTTGACTTGAAACTAAGTGCTAAGTACCTGTTAGCTTGCCAGTGCAAGGGGCAGGAAAGATCTTCAAATTCCCATTACCATTACATCCTCTTATACTGGATCTACTTCTATCTGAAGGGCAGAGGTTCATGGGCTGAGTCTCAGCTACATAAAGAATTAGCCTTGAATGTGAGGGCAGAAGTGAGTATACTTTAGTAGAAAAGTCCTAGCCTTGGAGTCAGATCTGTTTTCAAATCCTAGATCTGCTATTTGCTAGCTGAGAGATCTTGAAAAAGACATTTGGGGGTGGCTAGGTGGTACAATGAGTAGAGCACCGGCCCTGGAGTCAGAAGGACTTGAGTTCAAATCTGGCCTCAGACCCTTAATACTTACTAGCCATGTGACCTTGGGCAAGTCACTTAACCCCAATTGCCCTGTCCTTCCCCCCTCAAAAAGCAAAAACAAACAAACAACAACAACAAAAAACCTCTGAAGAAGTCATTTGGCTTCTCTAAGTCTCCATTTCTCAATATGTAAAATAAGAGGGTTAAATTGGATGATCTCTAGAATCATGGATCATGGATTTAGAGCAGGAATGGACCTAAGAGGTCTTCTAGTCTAACCCCATCATTTTTACATATGAGCAACTATAGGATCATAAGAGAAGTGCCAGATCTGCCCAAAGTCATGGAGTGATAGAGTGATTCCTTCCAGCTATAACATTCTATGAGTCTAGAACAAGGGTGGGGAACCTGTGGCCTCAAGGCCACATGTGAGGTCCTCAGGTGTGGCCCTTTGACTGAATCTTGAGAAGGTACATCTATCAGACTACCGAAAGTTCTCCTAAGCTTAGAATTAACTGAAAGAAAAAAAATGAGGACCTCTGATATATTTTTGGGATCATTCCTTTTGTTCATTTTGATTTGGATTCAGTTATTATGTCTTTGACTTTCTGCTTTCAGATACTGATGTCAGAACCAGGCAAACTCAGTCAGAAAGTGAAAGTCTGGCTTCAGGAATACTGGAATATCACTGACCTTGTGGCCATCTCAGTGTTCATGATTGGGGCAGTTCTTCGCCTTCAGAATCAGCCATACATGGGCTATGGCAGAGTAATCTATTGTGTGGATATCATTTTCTGGTACATCAGAGTCCTGGATATCTTTGGTGTGAACAAGTACCTGGGCCCTTATGTTATGATGATTGGAAAGATGGTTAGTACCTGTAACCTTTGACTGACCAAATCAATTTTGTCAGTGTATTATGACTTGGGCTGGTTTTTATAGATTTTGGCCTTTGGTTTATATTATTTTCTTACTATAAACTATGCTCAAAATCCAATTAAATCCAATCAACACATAGCTATTGAGTGGTTATTATGTATGAAGTATTTTACTAAATCTTATAAGGGATACAAAGAATTATGAGACATAGTCCTTGGCTTCAAGAATCTTACCATTTTTTGGGAAAGAATGAAAGTTAAATAATAATAAGATATTTAAGTAATAGTTCAGACAGTGATAGAAGTCACAAAGCATTATATGACCAATATACAGTATTTTTCACTTTACTGAATAAATGAATGTGTTTCAGCAAAGAATAAATAAATAAAAGGAATTTATTTAAAGTAAATCCTCCTTACCAATTACTTCCACTTTAAAACTAAAAATGCATGTCCATAGGGAAAAAAACTCCCAATAGACGAGAGATGAAAACTTTTGTTAGGTAGGGAGACTGAGATTGTGACTATCCCTATTACATGCTAACAGAGACAAGGTGGTATAGTGGAAGGAATAGAAATCAAGAGCTCGAGAGATTTGGATTCATATCCTGGACCCAACATTTACTAGCTATGTTACCATGGGTAGATATCTTAAACTCTCTGAGACTCTGTTTTGAGGCTAATACTACCCATCTAACAGAGTTGTTGCAAGGAAAATGCTTTCAAAACCTTAAAGCACTGTATTAATATGAGTTAGTATTATTGTAGCACAATTTTAATCTGGCTTTTGTTGTAGGCTTCAAGGAGGCATCCATTGTTTCTGAGTGGCAGTATGGTACAAGGGGAGTTTCCTCAACTATAAAATGAGGGGGTCAGACCACATGACTTCAAAGGTTCCTTCCAGTCTTAGTTTTATAATCTTTTGCCTCATTTTCAACATTTTATTTTTATTTTTTTGTCTTTTTGGAAGAGGGAAGGCAGGGAAATTGGGATTAAGTGATTTACCCAAAGTCACAAAGCTAGTAAGTGTTAAGTGTCTGAGGTCACATTTGAACTCACGGCCTCCTGACTCTAGGGCCAGTGCTCTATTCACTGCACCACCTAGATGCCCTACTTTCAACATTTTATAACACTTTCCAGACTCTGGCATTTTCCCTCAGCCATTAGCTTTCTAATCATACACATCTTTACCTCCATATAATATTGATGGTGCCTGGAGATTCCTTTATTCTGTAGTTACAGGTCCCAAAGCTTTGCTTCTCTCCTTTTGTAGATAGTTTTTGATTTATAGCAGAACTGGGATGCAATGCCACACTTCACTGCTGGGTGCCACCACTGCATGATAATAATCTAGCCTAAAAATTGAGGTCACAGATTATGCAAAATGAATATTAGTGGTCCACATGATTATTTTGGTAATTAAAAAAGTGTATAGAATTTACACAGAATTATGGTAATTGAAAGGTGACCAATTATTTTTTCACACCTTCATTATTCCAAACCCGAGTTTGTTGTTGTCAAGTCCTGATGAAAACCTCAACAAAACGTCTTACATCAAACCCCCTTCTCTCTACTCCCATGACCACCACCTTGATTCAAGTCCTTACTACCTCTTATCTAGAACATTGGAACAGCTTCCTAACTGAAGTTCTAGCTTCCATTCTCTCCCCTCTCCATTTCAGCCTCCACTCAGCTGACAAAATAAACCCTATTCAAGGACTTCTAGCCATTCCCTACAAATGTCTGAACTTGCTATTTGAAATCCTATTCAATCTATCTCTAATCTACTTTTCCAAAACTTATTACACATTCTTACTCTTCACACATGCCATATTCTGACCAATTAGCCTATTTGCTGTTCCCTAAACTCAGCAATGTATCTCTTGCCTCCAAATCTTTGCACAGACTGCATGTACCCCACTCTGAAATATACTCCCAATTTGTTTCTGCCTCTTAGAATCCCTAACTTCCTTCCAGATTCAGTTCATGTGCCACATCCTATAGGAAGCCCTTTTTTAGGCCCATAGTGGTCGGTAGTATCTCCCTCATAAAATTATCTAGACTTGTCACCTTGAAGGCAGGAGATCTAGTTTTACTACAGTATAGTTTTAGAAACCAGGATTAACTGGTAATTTGAAATTTTTAAATACTCTTCCACCTCTTTCCAAATGAGGGCACATTTCCCAATTCTCACCAGGTTCAGCATTTGTACCTGAAATGTCACTCCCTTTCATGATATGCTACTCCCTTTCAATCATTTAAAAAGTATTCTGTAGTAACTTAATGAAAATTATTCCCATAATCAAGTGAGGCCATGTAATAAATAGAAAACTGGTCTCTGAGTCAGGAAGACTTAGCTTTAAGACCTGTCTCTGATACAACAGCCATGTGATCCCCTGGCAAATCACTTAGCCTCTCAGTGACTCCAGGCAATCCTTTTAAGACTAAAAATTGTAAAGACATGTTGGCTGCCCTGCATTGGTAAAGGAAGTTCCTCAAAAGGAGTTCAGTACACAGGTGAAAACACAGGTCTGGTTAAAAGGTTAAAAAAAAAAAAATCAAGTGAAGATAAAGTCAAAAGGTACCTGGCCACCTGCCTCTTACCTGAATTCTAGGCAAGGCTTTCTCACTTTTTGGGTCCTAATACACAGTGGATTCAGGAAATCTACTTTGGGTCTAATTCTAATCAAATCTATTACAATGCCACCCTGTGGTTCAAATTTACTTCAGGTCAGAGTATGACATACTAAACCAAAGTTGACTACTATACCTTCTCTCTGATTGATTTAAAAAAAAAAAGCTTTAGTTATCAGAGTGATTCTTCAGCAGTTCTCAACCTGTGGGTTATGTTCAATTTGTAACAATGAAAATACATCCTGCATATCAGATATTTACATTATAATTTATAGCAGTAGCAAAATTACAGTTATGAAGTAGCAACGAA
Source organism: Pseudochirops corinnae (assembly GCA_028646515.1). NCBI lineage: Eukaryota > Metazoa > Chordata > Mammalia > Diprotodontia > Pseudocheiridae > Pseudochirops > Pseudochirops corinnae. The sequence continues at coordinate 98,399,578 of CM053589.1, forward strand.
AATAATTTTATGGTTAGGGGTCACCACAACATGAGGAACTGTATTAAAGGGTCATAGCATTAGGAAGGTTGAGAACCACTGCTAGAAGGAAGAAAACCAAAACACCAAACTTCCTAGTGATTCTTCCAACTTTCTATGGAACAAACTACTTTGGACTAGAGATGCCCTAGACTTACTTATACTTGACAGGAACCATACACTCTTGAGCTATCTCCAAACTAGGAACCATATATCACTATAGCATTCACCTGAACATCTTAAGATTAATGATCACATACCATTCTGCATTTTTATTTTCCTTTTCTTACACATCTTCAGTTCTCCACTCACGATTTTACCTTCCATGCTGATCCTAAAGGAACTGAGGGTGGTGGTGAGGGAAATTTCTGAAACCTAAGAGGTTTGGGGACAGGAAAAAAGGGTAGAATAAGGAAATAAACAGCACACTGAATGTGGTGGCTGGAAAAAAGAGCCCATGACCATAATTTTATTATTGAGTAACCTATGGTTGATGTTGGTTGTGATGATGTGAGGCTGAGGGAGAATAGATTATATGTGGCCCCAGCCCCGGACTTAAAATACTAATTTTATCCATGCAGATGATTGACATGCTCTATTTTGTGGTCATCATGCTGGTTGTTTTGATGAGTTTTGGAGTAGCCCGACAAGCCATTTTACACCCAGATGAGGAACCTTCTTGGAGACTAGCCCGTAACATCTTCTACATGCCCTACTGGATGATCTATGGAGAAGTGTTTGCAGACCAGATAGACCGTAAGAGTAGAATTCATAGTAAGATTCTGTTTTCAGTTTCAGAGGCAGATGATCATATCCAAATTAACAGAAATGTCCATGTTAATTTGGAAATCATGTATTTTTCCACTGTATTGCAAGGGGTCAAGTCATTTTAGGGGGAGGAAAGTATTGGTTTCAAGACTTTCAATTTGTGAGTACCATTCTTTTTCCTCCTCTCTAAAAGCTTCTCATTATAATTCTGAAAAATGTTCTCAACCCCAGGCCTTGGCTCTGGGAAATAATACATTTGGCTCACCCAAGTTTTAATGTTCCTCACCTCATTTGTGTCAATTCAATTTTCTTTCAACTCTGCAGCTATGATTTCTCCTACAAAATGAGCTTCATGGACAGAGAGGGCAAACAGGATAACTGGGGTCTATTATCCTTCCTGTTTCCAGTGCTAATTCCTATTTCCTATTAACATCTTCCTAATATCTTATTATACTGTGGAAGGTATCCATATATCTATTCCAGATATCTGTGAAGTTAAAATTTTCCTAATAACTATGTCATGTGAATAACACCACACCATTAAATGACTTCTTATCATCTGTGGCTTGACTCAAGTCATTCTTTTTAGCTTTTAAAATTTGACTTCAGGAATATGTTTAGAAGCATACAAGGCTAGTTATCGTATATATATTAGTAACTTGGTAAGCCAGACAATGGAAATCAAATGTTGTTTCATGAAAATATTTGTGTAGGCTGACATATACTTACTATTTCCATTACTATAAGTGGTATTCAGTGGTATTTTTTTTAAACACAATAACAATTTTTTAATAGGGAGAAACAGGTCAATTTAGCATTCATTAATTTCCAAAAATTGCATTGACTTTAGTTTAGAGTGTCTGCATAATTATTATATTAAAAATTGATGTATTGTGTATTTATGTGTTTGTGCTGAAAAATTGTTAACTTTCATTTTGAAGTGATCATCTGCCATAGGTACTATGCATTTCAAAATATTTTTAACTGCAGCAATGTTGCCTCTTTTTCTAATACTTGGAATACATGAATATTGGAAAGATGAATAAATGTTTTAAGGGTAATCGGTAATTTAACATTTTACATTGCATTATTTAGACTAGTTCTCAAACTACTGTTTCAAAGAACCCATGTACTGTACTGACATTGCAAATCTCATGCATTTCTTGGCAGCAAAACAGTTTTTGTATTGTCAATCTTTTGTTTTTCTTTATTTTGAATTGTTACTTTGTTTTCTCTTCTTTTTCCTTTAAAAAATATTTTTGCTTTCGGATTGCTGTGTAGTATATGCCATGGAAATTAATCGTAAGTTTGAAGGGGAGGAGGTAATGATTTTCATTTAATAAAATATAGCCTTTTTCTTTGCTAAACATTGACATTTAAACTATAACCCTTTCACAGATAGCTGTCATTTTTATTTCCCTTTTGAACTCTGGAGGAAAGCAAATAATGTGAAATAATATCATTGAACACATTTGTTTTTTCATTAACAAATAGGTCCTCTTTAGTTATATAGAAGCATGGAATTTTTGGACCTCACAGATCATCTGGTACAACCCTCCTGGCACTTTACACATAAGAAAACATAGGCCCATAAAGGAGAAGTGACCTGCCAAAGTAACAGAGCAAAGTAGGGGCAAAATTGGTCCTGGAACCTGGGCCTTTGGATTTCTGATCCCATATACCTTTCACTTTACTATGATATCACCTCATACTACAATGTTCTACATTAAAAAAAAAAATTGGGTCAGGTAGAATATGACTTAGACATTCAAGTAACCAATCAATCACTCTTTTATGAGTTAATAGTCTTTGCCCTGACTCTATCAATTAGGCGCTTCAGAGGATCTTAAATCAGGGATGGAAGAGATCTTAGAATCTATCAAGTCTAAGCCTTCGCATTTTACAGATGAGGAAACTGAGGCCTAAAAAAGGTCAAGTCACTTGTAAGAGTTACACAGCTAAGTGTCTGATGCAGGTTTTGAGCGTTGGTCTTCCTGATTCTAGTTCTAGTGCTCTATACACTATATTATGCTGCCTCATGAGGCCTCATGAGGCCCTGGGCTAAATGGTTATAGCGGTTTTAGCTATATATATGTGTGTATATATATATATATATATATATATGTATAGCAGTTTTAAAAAATCAGTACCTTAAATATGACTTTACCGAGGACCAAGGAAACACTGGAAGACATTTCTACTATCCTGTACATTTTTTTCTGTCAAATGAAAACCTTCATCAAATGTTTTGCTAAAATCCAGGTAAATTATACCTATTATACCAAATCTAATACTCTAGTTATAATATGAAATAAAATTGATCATGCTTGACCTATTTTTGACAAAGTCATGTTGATCTTGGTAATCACTGCTTCCTTTTCTGAGCGTTCACTACCATCCCTTTAATAGTATTTTGTAGAATTTTTCCAGAAATTTAAGTCAAGCTCAATGTTCTAAGGTTTACATTCATGTATCTCTTCCTTTAAAAAAAAAAAGCATCATCTGTTCTTCTCTAATCTTGTTTGATTTTTCTGTACATAATAGAGATTTATAGTTTCATGTAGAATCCTCTTTTTTCCATTCTACAATGTGTATGGAAATGTCCATTTTATTATGTGTTTTAAGTTAAGAATAATAAATTTTAAACAATAAATCTAAACTGGACAATGAGTTCCCTATGCATCCACGTTGGTCGTGTTAAACAATTTCTCCTTTACTTCTGCATTCGAGTTATTGTTTAGTGTCTTTAGAATTTCATTCTTTAAAAGATTTCCTCCCCTCCTAAGATGACTTCCCTCATAGACTCTTAGTTCATGGCATCTTATCTTTCTCCCAGTCCTTTAAAACTTGTCTTCCAAAAATCAAGGGTGTCTATCAGATTACATCTGGTTTTCCTCTCCTCTTCTATCCCCAATTTTAAGGTAGAGTTATTCACTTTCCCCCAGGGTACTCATCATTTCCTCCATCCCAGCAACCAGTTCCTTTGTTGGTGAAATTCAGAATCAGATTAGAACTCCTCTTATTGATTCCCTCATTTTTTGAGAAATGAAATTATCATGAAGGTAGCTAAAGAAATTACTAGAAGTTCTGCTTGATATGTTTCCTGAACTCTTTTATTTCCTCTCTTTCTTTCCAGGTGAGTTGTATTATGCTCCAATAATAAAATTGATCATCTTTTCTCCATTGATTTTTCACCCGTGATCTCTACCAAGCTTCTCTTCTCTAGTTCCTGTACTTTTTCACATGAATATATATTATTAATATACATTGCTGCTCTGTGCAGACAAATACACCTTTTACCTTTCTTATTTTTTAAAAAATAATACGTACCCTTCGAGAGCCATATTTCTTTCATGGATTTCATCTCACCAAGTAGCAATGATGTCTATGAAGTCAACTGCCTCCTTGTATTAGAGGTGGTATAATAGATAGGGAGCTGGCCTTGAAAGGCTTGGGTTCAAATACTACCTCTGATGTCTATTGGCTTTATGCCTCTGGACAAGTCACTTGCCTTCTCAGTGCTCTAAGCAGATTTCTAAAACTACAAGTCACAGAGAAGGTCTTGACCTGCATTGGTAGAGGAACTTCATCTGAGAGTTCCTTATATCAATGAAATCACCAATCCAGTCCCTGTTTCAATTCCCTGCTTACAATAGGTACTTAATGCTTGTTCACTTGAATTGTACTACCTATCAGATTATTGTAGCAAATTTTTTAAACTTCAAAGTGATATATAAATGAGTGATGATGATGATGATGATGGAGCATTAAGTACTTAATTATACAGTGCACTGTGCCTCTTTTATTTATACACCTAGTCAGTGATCCTGATCAGATATAGATATAGAAGGCCAAGGTGGGCATATCTTTTTTGCATATTTAGATATTTACATACTCTACATCATATTACTTCCTGAGTGCAAACTGTAAAAACTGTATTTGCCTACACTCAAAGTGACAATCAGACCTCGGAAATGCTTCTCCCCAAATTTTCTCCACTCCCAGAAAAGTAGACACAGCAAATACACAATAGTGCCTTTTATGAGCAGAGCATTTTATACAAACCTCATCTTTAAATTATTTTTAAAGTATTGTTTTAGAAGCCAAGCAAACACTAAAATGAAAAATTTATTTTTCTTTAGCTCCTTGTGGAGAAAACCTGTTTGATGAAGATGGGAAAAGACTCCCTCCCTGTATTCCAGGGGCCTGGCTCACCCCTGCTATCATGGCTTGTTATCTCTTGGTAGCTAATATTCTGTTGGTCAATCTGTTGATAGCTGTTTTCAAGTAAGTTAAGTTTTGGGTTTGTGTGATATTCATATATAGTTTATTTTTGCAAGCATTCTGCAGTTTAACCTTAACTTAACCTTAACTTTAACCTTTAACCTTAACCTTAACCTTATACTGTCAAGGCAGCAGAATGGGAATTTCATTGTGATTTTGGAGATGGATGACATTTCTGGTATTAATTAAACTTAATGAATTCACAGATCAGAAGCGAACAATTAAATTGAAATTTAATTTTTGCTTAGTGTTTTGAGGCTTTAACACACATTTTAATCTGAAATGTTTTCTGAGATGAAGCCCTCCTTAAGATAGAAAGTTTGATTAAGTTGTGCTTTCAAATTAATTAACAGGATACTTTGTTCTCATGTGGAGAAAGCAATATTAATTTTATGAACATTTGTTTCTGTGAGTTTACCAAAGAATATGTGTCACCTGGATCTGTTAAATGCAACATAAATATTCAAGAAAAGAGATGAGTTTAAATTATTTTCATAAATAATCATTTAAAAAACTGGGTCAATGGAAAGACTTGAAAGTTGAATAAATATATTATGCAGAGCAATCCTTAAAAAATTGTACGGAAAATAATAGCAATAATAATAACAACATATGCTCATAGCACTTTGAGTTTACAAAGCACTTACCTCACAATAGTCCTGGAAAAGTGATTATAAAAAATTATAAAGTATAGGAAAAATGATCTAAGCTCTAAGGATGAAAATCATGGAGTGGGGGCTCAAAGAACCTATCACAAAATCTTAGTGCTGGAAAGGACCTATTAGAGAGCATCTATTCCAACCTCTGTGTGTTACAAATGAGAAAACAGAGACCCAGAGAGTTAAGGTTATTTGTCCAAGCAAGAAACTGTAATCAGCAGTCTAGCTAGGACTAGAACCCAGGCGAATATTTTTTTTTTCATATACAGCAAACTGTCTTCCCGTGGGAGCTAAAATGGAACTAAGTTGGTGACTATACAAACAGAAAAACAACTGGCTAATTCAACCACTTCTGTTAAAACCTAGTCAATCAGGATTTTTAAAAATTATTTCAAAATTGGTTTAACTGGTTACTTGACCAAATTGACTGGCCAGTTTCAATTTAATTTAACTCAGCAAACACTTATTAACCACCATATATGTGTGTGTATGCATATTTATAAAGATGGTCAATCCAATGATCTGTGTAGACATAGCCAACATTTTCAATAAAATCTTTCAAGTCCCTAAGTAAATACAGTTTTTCTAAGAAAGTAATGAATAGGTATCAGATAAAAGTAAATGTATAATACTTAACACAATTACATATAAGTGGAATTTTAGTGAGGAGCAGGTGGATAATTCATGATGTAAAATCTTGTAATCATTCTTATTTTTTTTTGGAAGACATTTTATATTTACATTTGAATGTGAATATATATATATATATTCTCCTAAGGCAGACTTTTATATGGTTTTTCATTATTTAATGGATACTCAGATTCCAATGTACCACTATTCTTTGGTTTGTTCCAGCACTGTAGTTTGAGTACTTCTACTCTTTTGAGAATTAATAACATTGAAAGCAAAATAATACAAAAGTATGCTACAAGAGAAGGCTGATAAGCTTACTCAAGTTCACTCTACCCTCAATTCCTCTTCTAATCCCCATATACTGCTAGGAATGAAAGGTCCTACCTTTCAGCACTATACACATCTCTACCCCCCCAATCAAAGCATCAACTTAAAAGAGTGTGACTATATATAATTGTTGGTCTTCTCTGGACTAAGATACAAGAGTTTAGGATTTGTTTTTGTTTTTCTCAAAAGGCCTTCTCTTTGCATTCTTGCCTGGCCAAAAAAAATTTTTTTAAAGATTCCACTGTTGTAAATAAAGGACTTAATCAGATTTCTTAATTAACACTTAATTAAGCAGATAATGATTTATTGATATCATCTACTTCAATTAAGTAGGCAGTGATATCAATAAAAATTTTAGAGAAAAACTTGCTAAGGATAATCTGCTATGGGTAAATCAGAATAGCTTTAACTTCACATTTGTTATTAAAAGGATAATGTAATGACTTTGAAATATGATAATGCTGTAATTATAATATAATCATTTGCATGTTACAGGCTTAGAAACATGGTACAGAGGAAAGAGTGCTGGATTCATAGTTGAAGATCCTGGGTTCAAATCACAGTCCTACCATTTATCCCTTTGTACGGCCTTAGGCAAGTCACTTAAGCTTTCTGATCCATGGAGATCTGGACTCGACAGCCTCTAAGATTCCTCATAGCTCTAAACTGATTCCTTCAACCCTGAAACCTCAGCCCTGGCTGTGGTATACATTGGTATACATTTGTATTCCAGAAGTTCCAGCACAGATGTAACTAGGGTAAGGCCATAGTGACTTTGCTCAAAGGCAGGAAACTTATGAGTTGCCACCATCCTTCTGAGGCACATTTATTCCCCTGTCCAGCCTCTTCTCATTCTGGGGGCCTTTCTCCCTCTTAAACTACTTAGAACATTTGTGGTGTCCCGGGACTTAGCCCCTACCCACACCAGACACACCCATTTGAGCTTATTTTCCCAACCCACCTCCCATATGCCTTTTCCTCAGCTGCAAGAATTGCAAATTACAGCTCTGAGCCCCAGCATATGTTTCTAATTGGCTCTTTCCTGCCATCTTACTCTACTTCTTGTTCAGTTATTCTCTCATGTATTGTTCTGATATACAGAATCAGCATCAAAGATTACAGGTACAGGAGAAGGAAGAGAAAAAAAGTCAAGGAATGTCACTCTTAAGCAGTCACAATGATAAGATTTCAATGGTAAAATTGTCTATGAAAACATATGCAAAATATGGACAAATTTTAGGAAAATAAAATGGCCATCCTAATTATTTAATATACTTACAAAACTAATAAAAAATTCTAGTGAGTATCATTAATAATGACTGTAGTAATTCAAAGGGGTATACAGGTGTTCAAGGAAGACTAGAACCTCTGGTGTGAGGACTTTCTGAGCCCTTTTCAGGGCTGCTAATCCACCATTGGTGTTTACCTGCCACCATCTCATCTGTGGCTCTGAGAAGATATAGTACACACAGTGGCCACATCCCTGTCGTGGCAGATAGGCTAAACCAGGTTAAGGGTAACTGATAGGCCTCAGATCCATTGGTTAGTTGGGTGACTGCCCCAAACATGTGAAGACTTCCCCAGTGGAATAAGTGGATGTGAACAATTTGTTCCAATGGGCCATGAAGGTGGTGGAAGTAGGCACTATGAACCACTTAAAGCTTGGTTAGTCATCGAAGATGCCAAAGTTATCATTCACTGCATCTCAAGCCACTGCCAGTTATCCTGACTTTTTGTCTCAGATGACTAGAAGAAAAAGTGAGGTCAGAAACTTCAAGCAGTTCTGCCTCACTTAAATCTAATTTATGTGTGAATCAAAAGACATCACCCATATCATTTTGCCATTTTTACCTACTTCAAAGTCCTGTGGTTATGGGCAACTGATGAAGCAGCAGGTGCAAATACACTGGGAACTGTAATCACAACCCTGAACACAGAGAGCTCAGGCCACACAGTAGTCTTCTCAATGGACTGAAGCAGCAGTGGGATTTGGCAGCCCCCAGGACATCTGAGCAGCCTTTGTAAGGACTATACTGCTCACTGCCTGCCATGTGCAAGGGGCTAGAAAAGGTGTTCCAAAAATTCCTAATTCAACCTAACCATGGCTTGCTTACCATAGTAAGTGGCGATCCTACCTGGGGTCACAATACAAAAAAAATGTACAAATACTTTTGCAAAGATGAAAACGATTCTACTTACCATTGGTACATGGAATATAAGGACGCTTATGTATGACACAAAATCCAGTAGACTTGAAAGATGAACAGCTCTTGTTGGGAGGGAATTCAGCAGGGATCACATCCAAATAGTAGCCTTGAGTGAATAAAAGCTGGCAAATGAAGGACAGCTTACTTAAGTCAGAACTGGATACCCATTTTTCCGGAGTGGTCACTGTGATGGGGAGCACTGTGAAGTTTATGTAGGCTTTACAATCAAATGTAATCTAGCTGACAAGCTTATATGCCTCCAAAAAGGAGTGAATGGCAGTCTCATGACAATGTGATTGCCACTTGTAGGAAAGCATCATGCCACCATCAATGCATATGTTTATACCATGATGATCCCTGATGAGGTCAAAGAAAAATTTTATGAAAACCTGAAGACCCTCATCATCAATGTGCTGAAAGGAAATAAGCTTGTAATTCTGGGTGACTTTAACACCAGAGTAGGCATAGACTATCAGACATGCTAAGAAGTCCTTGGGAGGAACAGAGTCAGAAACAGCAAAAGCAATGGTCACTTATCACTGAAGACTTGTGCCTCTCATGACCTTCTCATCACCAACATTCTTCCATTTACCTAAATGCAACAAAATTTTGTGGATGCATCCCTGCAACAAACATTGGCATTTAATAGACTATATCACTGTAAGGAGGAGAGATGGACGGAATATGAGAGTGACAAAGCTAATGTGCAGCACGAAGTGCTGGACCCATCACAGACTTATTCTCTTTAAACTAAACATTCATATTCAACAAAATCAGCGTCCCCAAGACAAGATGACTACCCGAAGACTCAAAGACAACAGTATAGTGGGTGAACAAATTGTTGTTGACTTGGAAGGAAGCACATGGTTGGCAAGAATGGAGCTGATAGCTCAGTGTTTGGCAGGCTGTGAAGGAAAGTGTGGGAGAGAATAGGTAGTCTACCTCTCAAACTGAAGATCTACAAAACTGTTGTGCTGACCTCATTGTTGTATGCCTATGAAACCTAGCCAATATACCAGCATTATGCCATGAAATTGAATTGCTTCCATTTGAATTGTTTTAGGAAGATTCTAAAGATCACCTGATGAGAGAAGGTACCAGACACTGAAGTCCTTTCTTGAGTTGAACTGCCAAATATTCAAACTCTACTGCAGAGAGCATAACTCTCAAGGGCTGGCCACGTTGTTCAAATGTCAAATGTACATTTGCCAACAATATTGTTTTATGGGGAACACACACAAGGCAGGTGCTCACATGGAGGTCAGAAGAAGAATACAAGGATATTTTCAAGATCTGAAGAACTTTGGTATATTGTGAGACATGGGAGACACTGGTATGTCCAGCATGACATGCCTGCAATCAAAGAAAGGATTGTACTTTATGAGCAAAGCAAAATTACAGTAGTTCAAAAGAAATGTGAGATGCACAAATTTGGATACCTCCATCCCAAATGTGCATAAAGACTATGTGCTTGGCTTGTGGTAGAACCTTCTTAGCTTGTATTGGTCTGATTAGTCACAGTTGCATACATTGTACATTGACCCCAACATCGTGATGTCATTTTAGTCCTCTTTGAACCAGATGGACAAACAACAATAATACAAAGATCTAACAAGAATTATACACATGTTAATTGATAATGCAATAAATGTAACTATGGAACAAATTCACAATTGTCTTCAGTTTTTGTAGTACTGCTAAATAAGCATCACCTTAATGATTTTGGTGAGATAGATACATGCCTATATAAAAATCTTTCATAGATACTGCAACTTCCCTATTTTGCACAAAATGGTGCTCAATTGCTTTCTGAAGTTTTTAGGGTGAGCCATGTGAATTAGTACATATTGTTCATGACTCATCAAATAAACACATATCTGATTTCATACTATTTGGTTTTTTTATTTAATTAGATTTTTATGTAGCTCATGTAATAGGGACCATCAATTAAAAGAGGAATGCAACTAACAGTAAACTCTCTTTCTCTCTCTCTTTCTCTGTCTCCATCTCTCTTTTTCTTTCCTTAGCAATACCTTCTTTGAAGTAAAATCAATATCCAATCAAGTTTGGAAATTTCAGAGATACCAGTTGATCATGACATTTCATGACAGGCCAGTCTTACCTCCACCTATGATCATCTTGAGCCACCTATACATAATCATCATGCGCCTCAGTGGTAGATGTAGAAAAAAGAGAGAAGGGGACCAAGATGAACGAGATCGTGGATTGAGTATGTAAAAGATTCTGTCTAAATCCAGACTTCGTTGCAGTTTTTCCCATGAAACAAATTCATATTCTGGCTATTAGTCAAAGAATATTCCAATTCAATATACTCAAAGAAATGTGAAATTATTTAAAGCCATAAAAATAAAACACAGTTGTCTGTAGACTTTCCAGTCCTGTTACTATTCTTTTCACAATGTTAATTCATTTTATGTTTATCTAAGTTTAGACTGTTAAAATATGCATATACATATGTGTATATATATCAAGTTACCTAATGAAAATAAAGAGGGAAGTCACTGAGGAGAGATAATTTTAAAACAATTTTCACTCTATAAAGCTAATGTTCCTATTAGAAGGCCTTTTAAGAATTTAGTATCTGTGCTTCAAAAAATAGTTGAAAGAGACATTTATACAATTGTTATCATCAGTAAAGTACATATTTGTTTTCCCCTTGATTTGTATTTGAATTTTATTTTCCTTATTAATATAATTTTATGGGGTTTTCTTTCAAATGACCTATTTGGTTGTGGGTACAGGTTGCTGTTATTGTATATAAAGTCTTTTATAAGATAGGAATGGAAAGTGGGAAAAATTCATAGTCAGAAGAAGCACTTATGAAAAACATACTAAATAAGAAGTGGAATTAAATAAAAGTTAAAGGTTCTGAAAATAGATAAGAATTCTCTTCAGCAAATCTGAATTGATTCTAAAATGATTCTAATTTTTTCATACACATCAGGGTCAATCTATGTTCATTATCAAATTTTTAAAACCCCATCTTAAAATTTTCAAAAAACAGAATTATTTCTAAATGATGAAGAACTTAAGAAGCTGCACGAATTTGAGGAACAATGTGTGGAAGAATACTTTCAAGAAAAAGAGGATGAGCAGCAGTCATCCAACGATGAGAGGATTCGGGTTACATCTGAAAGGTGTGGAATGAAAAGATTCCTACTTAATTTTTTTCTTTCTCTTTCAGAACTGTTTCCTAAATCTGTTTTTGATGGAATAACAAAGCATCACTTAGTATTCTGAAATAATATTTATTCAAACTTTTGGGCTTAACTTCATTTGCCACTCTCAGTCCATGGGATACAACTTCAGAGGAACGCTAGTAAAACAAATCAGAATTAATGAGAGTATGGTTTGAAAGAAAAAAAATAGTGAATAGCTATCATTTAAGATTTCAAGGTATATTTAAAATACACTCAACTCTCAATTATATGAGTCAAATTCTAGTAAATAGTGATAATAGGGTGATAGTGATAGGGGATAGATGGTAGAATCATATAAAGGCTTTTGTTTTATGTCTTTACTTATTTGTTTGTCCACTCATTTATTTGTCCATTCATTTATTTATCTGTCTATTTATTTAAAGGATCTGGGAATACTTGGGTAATGTATGTACACAATGGAGTGGTAGTTTTTAGATGGGGAAAGATAGAAGATGAGCAAGAGAAATGAAATTATATTGATTGATGAGGCAGCTTCCCTAAGGAGATGGGAGGTTATAGGATAAAGAACATGAGGAAAGGCATTGGCCTTATAAGGGGAAAAAAAAAAAGAGATCTAGGATGAAAAGCAGGTTGTGAACAGTGGCATGGGGCTTCCAGAAGACAATGTGGAAAGGGAAGGAAACAAAGGATAAGAGCTAGGTCTGAACAGTATAGGGGCAAGAGTGTGAGTCCAGGTCCAAGGAAAGAGGTTTTTGAATGGTCAGATGACTCTGAATAGGGAGGTGTGGGGCCACAGTAACTCAAGTGGAGAGTCTGCATGCTAAAAGAAGCCTCTAATGGAGTGGGCAGTATCTAGCTGGGGCAGCACTTCATGTTTCCCTCCCTCTCTATTACAATTCTTGCCTGGGAGTGGGGCTAGAGTAGGAAGCGGTGGAAGCCCAGGCCTGGCTGTAGAGGTCCTTCCTTCTCCTCAGTGAGTACATGAGAGCGTGCCTGCCTGTAAGACAGCATTTTTTTCTTCCTGTTTTTCTTGGCTAAGATCCCTAAGAGAGATGAGGGCAATTCCTGTACGTTTGTTTCCTTTTCTCACCCTTTTTCACAGATGTATTCCAGTGCTAAAGAGAAAAAGGTGACTGTTCTATGGGTTTGGTGGTAAGCAAGAACATCTTCCTTACACTTTATACCAACTTCATAGTAAAATGGCTACGAGGAGAGAGAATGAATTAAAACTAAAACACAAACGTGTTCAAGGAATGAGTTAAAACTACTTCTCTGTATCTAGTGTGTAACCTTTCCTTCAATTTTCAGACACTTCTTAGACATTTGAGGAGACACCACGTCTTCATTGATCATTTACGTTGAGTTCTTTGGATCCTATAAATGGCAGCACTTGTCACTTGCTCATTCCCACTTCTATCTATTTTCTTCGGGGGGTAAATTAGCACTTTTGAAACTGTGACAGGTGTGGGCTGTGAGCAGGGTCTATGAAATTTGTTCTATGATCCATCAGTTCCTTCCTTTTGTCGCGTCATTATAACAATTTATCAAACTATAAAAGTCATTTAACAGGGCAAGTTAGCAAGTTGCAGTGATTCCTATGATTCACTCTCACCCATGTAGTCACGTAGGAAGTTTACATATTTGTTAAGCTTTCCACCCTGGGTTCTCCGATTGCTTCTGTATGGGAACCAAATTCTTATTCAGTCACTTGTCACTCGTGTCTGACTCTTTGCTGCCCCTACTTAGGATTTTCCTTGGCAAAGATATTGAAGCAGTTTGCCATTTCCTTCTCCAGCTCATTTTATAGACAAGGAACTGATGCAAACAGGGATAAGTGACTTGCCCAGGGTCACACAGCTAGTAAGTGCTGAGGCTGGATTTGAACTCATGAAATTGAATCTTCCCCAAGTCCAGCACTCTATCCACTGTGCCACCTAGCTGCCTTAGCTGAATTCTTGGTTTTCAACCCATGCTTTGGTAGGGCAGCTAGGTGGTGCAGTGGATAAAGTGCTGGGCCTGGAGTCAGGAAGCCTTGTGTTTAAATTCAGCCTCAGATACTTACTAGCTATATAACCCTAGGAAAGTCACTTAACCCTTTTTGCCTCAGTTTCATCATCTGTAAAATGAGCTGGAGAAGGAAAGGCAAATAGCTCTAGTATCTTTTGCTAAGAAAACCCCAAATGGAGTTACAAAGAATTGGTCACAAATGAACAACAACAACATTTTGGCAGCTAGCACATAAATTCCAACTATTTACAATATTAAAGTTTTGCCTTTTGGAAGGAAATTTTAGAATGAAAGAACAACAAAAATAACACCTCAAAAATAAGATTAAAATACAATTTAATTTTAAGTTATCATTCCACTGAAGTGAAACAAGATTTAACATAGACATCCTGAAACAACTAAGCAAAGATATTACTGCATTGTGCCACTGGAAGCTTTTAAGTGGTCTTCAAGGATTTTTTCCTTCTTGAACACAAACCAATTTGACTTCAAGTTCCAAAGAACAGAATACTTTAAAGAATCAATTAATAAAAAGTATTTCCTGAGTACCTACTATGTACAAAAAAAAAAAAAACCTGTTCTAGGCATTCTGGAATTAAGGTACAAGTTTAGTGTTCATAAATAATGGAAATCAATATAAATCATAATTTTCACTTGGGATTTGAAGGGAAGATATAGATCCAAAAGAACTTTAGGCATAAGAATTTGTAGAAAACCATCTTTATTTTTCTTTAAACAAGACAGTTAAAATAATACCAGTTCTATGTGAGTACCATCGCTATATATTTCTGGATTTAAACTTAACCAGTTTACTTTCAACTGAAATACTAGACATTATAGTTACAAGATAGATCCCTAAAATGTGCAATTAACCATCTCTTGGCATTTCTTACAGCTCAAAATACTTCACTTTTCTCTTCATGACACATTAGACAGATAGGATAAAGCCAATGGTTCTCCTAAATCATAGATCTTAATTAAGGTAAAGGAAACTTAAAAAAAAAAGGACAGAAGTGGTTTTCTTGTACCAGATGTGACCATAAACTACCTCTTCCATCCTAAAACCAATTTTGGCTTTAAAGAAGAGGAAAAAGCAATTCAGAATATTAGGAAGAGCATGAGGGTAGGAAGTAGAAGACAAAAGGAGAAGAAAGAAGGAGAAAAGAAGCAGAGAATAACCAATCAAATAAAAAACTACTTAATTGTTTCTTAGGTCCTAAGATGTACTGTGGAGACCCAAAGAAGTATAAACTCTTGTCCCCACTTTTGAGGGTTATAGCCTCACCGAGGAGAGAAAATATAAGATTATAAGAAACTAACAATATAAAATCTTAACATTTTGCTAACGTGTAGCATATTAATTTGTTTAATTTAGTTGGTGAATTAAAATTAATTTAATTGATTAATTGTCAAATGAATGGTATAGATAACAAGTCTTATAGAACTTCAAAGGAAATCTAGGAGTGGTCAGGGAAATCTTTAAAAGTATACACTATTTGTATTTAAAGGGGATTAGGATGTGGAAAAGGAAGGAAGAGGATATAAGAGATTTTAAGGAATGGACTCACCAAAAGCCTGGAGATAGGAAAACATGAATTATGCATAGAAAAATAGTGAGTAAACCAATTTGACTGGAACAGAGGGCTCATACAAGGATTTGTGTGAGATAAAACTGAGGAATTTGTGAATCCATGAAATATTTAGTTGGACAATAGAGTAAGAGCTGTAGTGAAGGAAAGGGAAATTGGCATGAAAGACCACACTATTGCAATAACCCAGAAATGAATTCATAAGGATCTGAGCAGGGTAAGGCAACAGTAGGAATGGAAAACAGTTTATGCGGATAAGAGACACTTTCAAAAACTGAAAGAACTTAGTGACATTGGATACTGGAACGAGTAAGTGAGTTCAAAGATGATACTCAGGTTTCTAGCTGAAGTGACTTGTAAGATGGGACAAAGAACTGCTGAAGGGAGGATGGTATTGAAGTAAGATGAAAAGTTTAGTTTTAGACATCATGCTAAATTAAAATGATAACAGAAACACACAAGTAAAAATATAGAGAAAATGCTGAACTAGAACTTGGGAGGAAGGTCAGCTATAGATTTCTGAGTCATCTGCATAAAAGTGATAATTGAAGTTATGAACCTGCTTCATAGTAAAGCCAGAAGAGACCTTATGTGTCATCTATTGAGATCTGAATCCAGGTTTTCTACCTCTGAATTCTTCTTTTTTGCTATACCTCCTAATTGATGAGTTCTCCAATGGTTAGAGTATAGGAAGAGAAAGTTAAAGACAAGGATTCAACCATAAGAAAATACACAAATACATGTAATGGGAGGAAGACGATCAACTTTTGAAGAAAACAAAGAAGTATTTGTCAGAGGTTTAAGAGTAGAACTAGGATAGTATAGACAGCCTCACAGAAAACAAAGGAGGCAAAATGCTGAAGGAAATGTTGGTTAATAGTGTAAAATATTTCATAGCTCAAGAATAAGATCTTATTTCTGGAAATGAAGGCTTAGTATAGAGGAGGGAACAAAAACCACATTGCAGGGTAATGAAAATAAAGTAGGTAGCAAAACAAAAGAGGCTGTAGTTGTGGATCTACTAATTCAAGAAATGGAAATGGAAGAAAACTTGTCTTGGGTGAGATACAGGAAACCAGTAGGTGAGGGACCCATTGAATACTGTTTTAGCAGAGGGCTGCTGACTGGAAGTGTGGACAAGAAGTCAGCAACCAGTTTTAAACAGAACTTACATAGGAGACTTGGTAGATAAACTGGATCCAAGAAAGAGTAAGGCAAGCAGGATGATTTTAAGCAGTAGAATCAATCATCTTACCAAGAGTCATGCTAAAGAGATAAGCTCAGTCTAAGATTCTAACACCAATAGGGAAAACTCCTGGTCCACTTGTTGTATAAGGAAGATCTGAAGCAAATGCTGTGCCACCTATCTTCTCCAATTTCTACCTCAATATTCTTTCACCAATGCAGGCCCCTCTAGGCCTGAAAAAGTTCAAAATCAGTTCTAAACCTCCACAAAGGAGGCTAGGCCCTTTTCTGTTCCAAAATCCTTGATGCCTATATCTCATGGCAAGGCCTTTGACTCTGTGAAGATTTGGGGCTTCACTGAAGGTTTGGTGTACTGATTCCTCAAGGGCCTTATATTCCTTTTCATTGGAGTTTTTCCTCTGAGCTTCAACTCCCTGATCAGAACAAAAGCAGGGAAAGTGACAGAGGGAACTCTAATAGGGAAAAGAAATATGCTAACTAGAGGGAGAAATAAGATCATATGAAGGATTTATCATACAGTATATGTGTATGTGTTTATATATATGGGTGTATATAAATGCATATATATAATATTTATACTTGTATGTATGTATACACATGATTGAAAATTATATATGAAAACAAATGTGTATTGTATATATTATATATCTATATATGTATAATAGCATGTATATGGCATAGCACTGTAGCCAGTGAAGGGTGAAAAATTCAAGAAACTGGAGAGAGGCTATAATTTAAGGGGCAAGGTCTTAGAGAAAACAATGGGATCAAGGGCATAGTTAACCTGGGGAAAACATCTCTTCCTCTGAAAAATGTCAAAATGAAAAGCTGTGTAGAGACAGCTTTTTCGAGGAGAGAGAATTCATGCTTCATGGCCTTAGTCTTCTCCAGAGAGAAGTCAGGTCAATGACTGAGAGAGGGAACAGGTAGAAGAAGCAGAAAAATGTGTGCAACATAGACCACCCTGATCCCCACTGCTTAGAAGGCCGGGTAGGTTAGATTTCATCATATCTCCCCTCCAGGGTTCTCTATTAGGAATTATCTAGGCTCTTTGCAAATGGCTCCAGCCCCTCATGATGGCATTCCTCCATACGTGGTCTCCTATATCTCAGTTCTGCTAACTAGTAACTGGCAAATTGGCTTTCATATGGAAATGTTCTTTTCAAGACAATATAATCACAAACCTACAAACTTATTTCCCCAACATGTGGAAGGCTTCACTGCGCATCTTCACTGCATATCCCCCTGCACATCTCAGTCTCTGGGGAGAGAAAGAGACTTAGGTTCATATTTTAGTTCTATTTCTATAGAGCACAGTTCCAATTCAAAGTCCAAAACCCCACTTTGGGTTTGAGTCCCAGGCATCCTGGCTTCTCAAGGGTTCAACACTGGTCCATCTTCAGTCATCCTAGCTTGAACTGTCAATCCTATAGGGATCACCTCTAGCATCTGAAATGGAGAACGGTAAACAACATACCACAGACAAATATCCCTAGACCCATTGCTCAAGGAGCAGGGAATGTGAAAGAGAGGGAACGGGGGAAGGAGAGTCCTTCCCCTTTCTCTGGTTCCATTGAAGGTGCCCAATGCTGTGGGTGAACTATGATCTTCATCATCTGGACACAACTGATAAGATAGCAGCTGAAAGAGAAGAACAACTCAGTCTCACCAGCTTTAAAGACACAGGCAGCCCATTAAAGGAAGATAACCCCACCTACATCATAGGAGATGAAGTAGGCCCCATGTTAGGCAAAATAGGCAAGCTCCAAAGACTCCTCAAGGGTATCTCCATATGAAGAGAAATGGCCATGCCCAGAGAAGCCCAGGTAACATATGAGGAAAATGAGGCTTAAATAAAATTTAGAAGGTTCAGAATAGCTATTGTGGGGTGTTGTAGGAATTGACAAGGAATGAATAATAGCATGAGTCTAGTGGGCCATGTCAGGTATGGTTTCATGACTTTATCCAGTTTCAGCCTGACAGCATAAATGTATATGGCCTACAGGAGCTATAAATGTGTTAGTGTAAGTGATAGGCAAAAATTAAAAGAGTAAAGACTTGTAGGTTATTAGGGTGGCTTCAGTTTAGATGGAATCCACATTGGGCAGTGAGTCAAGTTAAGCACAGCTGGACTGTGGTAGAGTACAAAGAATAGAAGGTAAGTAGTTTGTGGTAGGGAAGCAGTGAAGCCTTTCAAGTTCAAGATGTGAGAGAAAGAGCTATGGCCACAGAGTGAATAGGTTAGATATTGTCATATAGGTACACAGCTGATTCGCTATGGACATTTGTAGAGACAATGAGCAAAACACTGTTGTCATAATTTGAAAAGCTGTGAATACAGATAGTGAAATTGTCTAGGATGATAGCAGCAAATAAAGTGGTGAGGGAGACCAGTAGATGAAATACTGAAGTCCCCTATATAGAAGACATTTGCTTTATTTATAAGCAATTTCTCGCTCATCTGAGTTTATAACATTTTATATTCTGATTTATGGATTTAACACAATCCAATTTGTATTTATCTTTTATAGAATGCAACCTCCTTAACGATAATGATACTATTTTATTTACCTTTTTTCTTCCCCAATGCCTAGGCATTGAATTTAATTGGTGCTTAAAAAATATTGAATAAACGAATGAATAACAAAGTAGTATAGTGAACAGAACACTGGAGACTAAGAGTTAACAAAGAATTGCCTTTCAATTTTATTTCTCATATTTTCCAGCTATAGTGATCATGGGCAAGTACCTGATCTCTCTGACCCTGTTTCCTCAGCTGTAAAATGGGAATAATGACATTTGTACAAGTACCTTCTTCACCGGGTTGTATTAGAGTCAAATAAGAATTATTTTGTGAACTTTAATTCACTAAATAAATGTCAATGTTATCAGTGGAATTTAAGCACTCAAAAGAAACGAAGTCTATGATCTCTCCAGTTCCCCTCTCCTTAGCACTTTTCTTAATGAATTAATATTTACTAAGATAACTTGCTTTTTTGCTCCTTCTCAAAAAGAGGATTGAAAATTCAACTTTTTCAGATTAAAACTAGTTAAAACCAATCTCTAATGTCTAGTATTAAAAGCTGCTAATAAATCAAAAGTAATCAGGATAAAGATTCTCTTAATTACCACTTAATTATCCCTTTCACATCCAGAGGGTTAGGAGCACACCACCCCCACAACCTGGAAAATACACTTAAAATTTTTTGACTCTCCCTTCATACCAGAGAAGGTCTGAAGTATTATGGTATTAAAAGATAAAATGTGTTGATGTTATACAATACTATACCTATATTTTGTGTATTTCCGAGTTTCTAAACTATTTCTGTGTTGTGTGCTGGCCTTTGTGTGTCATCTGTGGCACCTGCAAAACTGTGGAGCTGTGATATATCAAAGCTCCAATGTGGAAAAGTCACAATATGGAAGACATAACTGTATTATCTAGCAAACTAAAAGGATGTGACTTGTAAAAAGTTTGAGAGAGATAATTCCTGGGTAATTAATCATTTTATTAATCAGGCTAGTAGATAATTAACAAAAAGGGTCAGTGGCATTCTCAAATGCTAAAGACACTTCATGGAACCTACTCAATGCCTATATATACTTTGAAGAGTGTACTCCTGAGAGTGGCAATCAACTCTGACTGGTTAACAGTTAATGAGAAGAATTAACATTACCATGAGAGGTAGACCTATTCTAATAAGGGGCTAGGAGATATGACTTTGATTATGTCATTTACTTCTAAATGATCCTTAGTGCTGGGCAATCTAGACAAAAGATCTACCTCCACTCAAACTGGAATAGAATAGAATTTACCTTAGATTAAATTCTTTGTAAGGTTCTCTAGTTGGGTGGGGCAACAACTCCAAGATTTCATTTCATTATCAGCCCCGCCTTTCAGAGAATTAAGCTTTGATCTAATCTCCAAATGAGGAAGGGAAAAAATTCTGGATCTCCTCAATATTAACAATTGGTTATTTAATAATTATTTCTCTCAAGGGGATTGGAAAAATTAAGAAATTCAAGACATATTTTGGTTCTGATACTTAATTTTTTTGTTGTTACTACTAGTCTTCCTTTAGTTTGGAACAAATGAAAACTACAATTGTAGAATTGGAGAGGCAAGTGCTACATAAGGAAATGGAAAGAAACAAAAATAGCCAAGTTGTATATTTTAAAGTGGATGAGACATTACTGTCTACAAATCTGGTACATAATTGCAGGGTGGAAATAGTCTTAGACCTCAAGTATACATCTGTGAGATTTCTCATGAATTTCTTCAGGTACCATCTGGGCCAAGTTGTCCTACTAATATGTTATTTTATGTTGACATTTGGCCCTGTCATTAAGGAAATGTTTCCATATAATTTATAGAATGCCTTGCAGGGGAATTAAGATCACTACACATGAAAAGGTGACTGTACATGAAACAAGTTTTAATAACAGGCTTACTAGAGGACTCTAGAGTTCTCAGCTTTACATACTCACAAAAGACATGTAGTAATTCTTACCATGAGAATATGAATTTAGATCTGATACAGTAAAAAATAAATCAAAATACTGAATTATTAGTTTATATACAGCCTTGGAAATTACTACAAACATTATCATAGCTTTACATACCAATATACTTGAATGTAACTCAGATGGAAGGTTTTGATGAAATTCCCTAATAAAGGTGACATTTTAAATGTTAACTTAAAAGTTTAGAAATATCACATTTAAACTAAGTAACAGGAAGAAAGGTGGGTCAGGATATAGGTAAAAGATTGTGGTGACTTTCTAGCATTTCACACCTCACATTTCTTTGGTGGTAATAAAAAAATTATTGACCAGAGACAGATCATGAATGATTTATGTAAAACTGACTTGGTAGACCTACTTAATCCTTAACCTGCAAAGACTCATTAAAAATCTAATGCTGAAGGTTATAGAATACAATATAGATAATTATTCTTTAGGTTCTTTTAAAAATCAAATATAAGCTGTTAAATTGATTCTAAAGACTTTTAAAATATGATTGCTCATTTTTGTTAGCAAAGCCAAGCTAACATTTCTCACCTCCACAAATTAAAGGGGAAAAAGTAAAATTAAGTGATAATTAAATATTATCAGAACTGAGTAAAGTATAAGACTATATCCTTTTAAATTTTTTTCTTTAACATTTTTATTTAAAGTTTTGAGTTGTAAATTATATCCCTCTTTCCCTCCCTTCTCACCCTCTTTTCCCCCCTCCCTGAGATGGTGAGCAATCAGATATAGGTTATCCATGTGCTATTATGTAAAATATTTCCATATTAATAATTCCGTATAAGACTTGAATAAAAGAAAAAAGAAAGTGAAAAATAGCATGCTTCAATCTGTATTCAATCAATATTAGTTCTTTCTCTGGAGGCGGATAATATGCTTCCTCATTAGTCCTTTGGAATTGTCTTGGATCATTGTATTGCTAAGAATAGCTAAATCATTCACAGTTCTTCATCAAATAATATTGCTGTTACCAGATACAACATTCTCCTGGTTCTGTTCACTTCACTATGCATTGCAGTTCATTTAAATCTTTTCATTTTTTTCTGAAATCATTCTGCTTATCATATAGTACAATAATATTCCATTAAATTCATATATCACAACTTGTTCAGCCATTCCTCAATTGATGGGGATCCCTTCAATTTCCAATTCTTAGCCACCACAAAAAGAGCTTCTATATTTTAAACAAATAGGTCCTTTTCCCTTTTTAAAGATGTCTTTGGGATATTGACCTTGCAGTGGTAATGCTGAATCAAAGGGTATTCACAGTTTTATAGCCCTTTGAGCATAGTTCCAAATTGCTCTCCAGAATGGTTGGGATATCCATTTTCAAATGGAAAAAATCCAGAACTAACTTGTTAATCATTGAATCACTTTAGGAAGTCAGAAAGTAAAAGCAATGGTTATTACTTTGAAGTGTATTGAGTAAATAATACTTTGACATCTGCAAGATTCAACTATGGGGTATTCTGCCCAAGGATTTCAGTAGAAGATCTACACAAATAGTCGAGGATGGAAAATGACTTATAAATTAAGTGCAATTTAAAGTTAAATTCAAAAGAGAAATTGTTCATTGTTAAGTACATAGTTTTCATTTGTTTCTGGTTTCCTTTGATCTAAAAGAATAGGGAAGACTAGACCTCAGGAATTGTTCTAAAGGATTGCCACATGGGAAATCATGTGTTTTGTGGTTAGAAAAAAATTTCCCTAATGCTTTTTTCAAAAGAACTCTTAAGTTAGACAAGGGAAGTTTAGGCTATGAATTATGCAACTATGAGAGAGAGAAAGAAACTATAAGGGAAAGAAAAACCTCTTCAGACTACTCTTGTGATTCAGAGGAAAGGCCACTTAGAATCATAATAATTGGTGAATATCCTTTCAGATTTTTAGGAATTGGATAGGCGTGTGGCTCTGATAAAGACCCATTTCACCAAGGTAAAATCAAAGATGAAAAACATGTTGCAAATGTTTGTGCCTTTCTTTGTATTCCCGGTGTTTTGGCTTAGTGCCTAACACATACTAAGTACTTAATTAATGCCTGTTGACTCACTGACACTAGCACAAACCTATCATCTAAACTAGGATTTATCTCTTTGAAAAAAAACAAAAACCAAACAAGTTATTAAATCACGATGTAAACAGCTACAATCAAAATATAACTTCATTTTTATTTGAGGTTCATCTCCCTCCTCCCCCCACCATATACTTTTTAAATATATGAGATTTTCTCCAAGGGAAGAAAGCAATTTTGGGAAAAAACAAGCTTATTTTCTGTTCAAATGATTTGTTCTATTGCATGGGGCATTATCACTTTAAAATGGTTGTTATTCAGTCAGTTTTCATCCATGTCTGACTCTTCATTGACTCCATCTGGGGTTTACTTAGCAAAGATACTGTGGTGGTTTGCCATTTCCTTCTCCAGCCCATTTATAGATGAAGAACTGAGGCAAAGAGGGGTAAGTGGCTTGCCCAGGATCACACAACTAGTAAGTGTCTGAGACCAGATTTGAACTCAGGAAAATGAGACTTCCTGACTCTAGGTCTGATCTCTATTCACTGTGCCACCTAGCTACCCACTTACTTTAATAATTTTTGATAATTTTAATAATTTAACCAATTTATAATAATTGGTTGCTTACTTTAATAATTCAAATGACCTGTACTTGTATTCATAGGATCATAGATTTAGAGCTAGAAAAAAACCTCAGCAGTCCCCAAAGACACAAAGGGTCATAGAAATTAAGTAACTTGCTCAAGGTCATACAGATATAGAGCAGCAGAGCTTCTGACTCTAAACTTCTGACTCTTAAAAAAAAGTTAGCTCTCTCTTCACTGTCCCACACTGGGGTTATTCCTTCCACTGGCCAATTGCAGGTCCACATACCTTGGTAGATAGTGTGTCTTGAGCTGCAGTGACCAAAAACTTTAACCCCTAGCTGTCATCATTCTGGTGTTAGGTCTCTCTTAACTGAGGTAGGTCTTGAACCAGTCCATCACAGGTTCTATGCTCCCCATTGTCTCAATTTGTGGATCATGCCAGAAATGGTGCCCCTCAAGCATAAGAATCAGAAGGGCACCTCCATTGAACAGTACTGGAGTAGGATGTTAGTAGAGGTATAATCAGTTACTGAAATACAATCCAAAGATATTTTTGGGGCATCCTGGAAAAGACAAGTAAAACAACTAACATCAGTGACAGTAGGAAAGATTAAGTCAAACAAGTATCTCTTAAGTCTCCGAAAAAGAGAAGGGAGGTAAGGAAATTCCTATTCTTAAGAGAAGGGTGAAAAAACTTCCTTCTTATTGGGGAGAAAAGACATGAAGTTTTACATTTCTTAGAAGGAATGAAGAGACTGAAGAACTGAGAGAGGACTATTTCAGTTGAACAACCTGCTACAAAAGCAAACTTTTTTCCTTACATTAGGTTAGAAATTAGTCATCCAGGTTCTTTCTACAAAGAACCCAATGACCTTTCAACTAAACCTGTGATCTCATTGATTCTACAATTTCTTTCAAAGATGTAGTTTGTCACCCATCTATCCTTACCTACACCATACAACTCATCCATTTTCTCTTAAGAGTTTGCTTGGGGGAGAGGGGGCAGCAGAAGTGCACACAACATGGTAGAGATCTTTCTTACTTTTTCCCAACATCATAAGGATACCAGTGAAGACTGTCCATCTGTTATCTCTTAATTTTCCCACACTACCAGTCCACTTCTCTTCCTGTCACACAGTTCTTTGATGGCATCTGAATCCTTGCTAGTTATGTGTTGTAGCTTGCTCACACCTATCATACCTTCTGTATGATAACTCATTTTTAGCTTTCTACAGTCAGTGGTATTCTGCCTTGTAACTATACAGAGACACCAGTAAAATATTAGCATTTAAAAAATGAGTCTTTACTTTCTAATCTCCTGATAACAATTCAGCCTACTCTCATTCTCTTTTAGCACTCAGGGCCCAACTCACTGTCTCTCTATATTGTCTGTTCTAGACAGACATATGGTTTGACAAGCTCTATAACGTTTTCATCCATATGCAAGTTAAAATTTGTGAAACAGACATTCTTTATCCACTTAATCTTTCTGATGTGAATGGACAGCCCAGACTCCTTTCAGTGATTACAGATCTTTCCCAGTGGTTGTGCAATATTATGAGACTTGATAAAAACAACATAAAACAGGAGCATCTGAAAGACTTAACAAACCCTCACGGAATCTCCCCCATCACAATGCAAGTGCCTTTGACAAATAAACATCCTCCTGTTTAATGCCAAATTTGATGTTTCTTATCAAAGGGTCATTCAACAGGGTTATTTCTGTTGTTATATTTTTATAAAGATTTTACATGGACGAGAGAGTGGAATATAGGAATATGATATTTGTTTTATGGTCCCTAGTACCTTTTGGGAGTAGTAATATGGTCCTTGATTTTTTTTTCCACGTCTTTGCTATCTTTCCCCCCTCAGATACTTTGTACATAAGTCCCTCCACGTTTTCATAATTGTATTACCTCCAGCACTAGTCATTGTTTCTGTTTCGGTCAGAAATCCTGAAGGTCTTCTCCTCCCAGTTCTATTAAAATATGCATACATATATATATATATATATATATATATATTTAGTTTTCAATATTCCACAAGATTTTGAGTTACAAATTTTCTCCCTATCTCTCCCCTACCCCCCACTCCTAAATAGCAAGCCTATGAATACCCCTTCCCCCAATTTGTTCTCTCTTATATCCTCCCCCATCCCTCTCCCAGCCTTCTAGTAGGGCAATATGGATTTCTATACCCCAGTGCCTATATATCCTATTTCCCAGTTGCATGTAACATGCATTAACATTTGTTTTTTGAAACTTTGAGTTCCGGAGTCTTTCCTTTCTTCCCATTTCCCCCCCACCCCCAAAGACAAGCAATTCAACATAGGTTGTACATGTGTAGTTACACATTTCCATAGTAGTTATATTGTGAAAGACTAACTATATTTCCCTCCATCCTATCTTGCCCCCCACTTATTCTATTTTCTACTTTGACCCTGTCCCTTTTCAAAAGTGTTTGCTTCTAACTACCCTCTCCCCCAATCTGACGTAGCTCCTATCATCCTCCTCTTATCCCCTTCCCCCCTGCTTTCCTGTAGGGTAAGATACCCAATTGAATGTGTATGTTATTCACTCCTTAAGCCAAATTCAATGAGAGTAAGGTTGACTCATTCCCTTTCACCTTCCTGATCTTCCCCTCCATTGTAAAAGTGTTCTCTTGCCTCTTTTATGAGATAATTTACCCTAATTTATCTCTCCCTTTCTCCTTCTCTCAATATATCCCTCTCTCATCTCTTAAATTTTATTTTTAAGATATCATCCCTTCATATTCAACCCATCCTGTGCCCTCTACCAATTCTATTTTTTTATTTGTTTGTTTTAAAGAGGACATTCTTTGCCTCATTTCTTATTACACCTTAATCATCAAATGGGTGTTGCCTCAGTCAAACTGAGACCTGTTATAGACCCCAGCTTGAAAAGGCCAAGGTCCCCCACTGCATCCTGGGTCATCTCCAGTCATACTGTTCTATATCTGGTCACTGGATCCAGGTGGCTTCGGAAATGAAAGTGAGGCTGGTGACTTTGCACAGCCCTCCCTCACTTAAATCCAATTCACTTGCATGTCATGGGATCACCTCATAGATGTCATGGACCTCTTCAGGAACAAAAGCCAAACAGCTGCAGCAACTTCCAGCACAGTTCTCCTCTCTATATATACTTGATCCAATCCATCTGCTTTGTTTATCTTTGTCCTCTTTAGCGTCATTTCTATCGCTTCTATTAGCATGTCAGACTATAATTTTAGGGTCCAAGTGTAGTGGTTCCATCATCCTTCATTAATGAGATGTCTAGACATGATTCCTTCATTACCTCACCAGCCACTTTCTTATCAACTCTATACATTTTGGCTTCTGCCTCAACCAGTCTAGGCAAACTACTTTCTTTGAAATTACCATTGACCTCTAAAACACCAAATCTTGTGGCCTTTTTTCCATTGCTCATCCTCTTTGATATCTCTGTTGCTTTTAACACTGTTGAATGCCTCTTCCTCATGGGATAATTTGTCATTTCTTGGCTTCACAGACATTATACTAGCCCAGTTCCCCTCCTCCCTCTAAAACCATTCTTTCTATATCTCCTTTGCCATATTCTCATCCTCTTCTAGATGCAGCTCTTCTACCTGTCCTGGAAACTCCAACCTTCAGACACTGAAAAACTTCAGTTCCAGCCTAGGTGGTCCCTGGGGTCTACAGGAACAAAACAGAACTAAATTGTACTGTACATTTGCTTTGCTCATGAAGAAGTTAAATACATATTATATGATTTATATCTATGGTATTTAAACTAAGCTCTATGGGATATTAGAATTCTATAGGCAAATTGCCAGTGGTTCTAGACACAATTAACAGTAAAACACCGTGATCTCTTTTGTTATAGAAAATAACCTCATTAAGTCAATATTGATCAATTCAAAATAGTGAATGATTTTAAAAAAACTCTTATTTCCCAGGTACCTAAATGAATGTTTCATTATTTTACTAAAAAATGTTATCATCTAAATTTGACTAATTGAAAGCATATTTCTCCCAGTCCTTTGAATTTCAAAGTAATTTAGATTTTATTATATTTTATTTTGCTATCAAAATAATAATTGCTGACACAATCCATTAGATCGTAAATTCCTTGAAGGCAGGGATTATCTTCTGGATCTTTTTGCATACTCAGCACTTAGCATAGTGCCTGGCAGTTAGAAGGTAATTAATAAATGTTTATTAACTGATTGACATGGTCAAAGCCAGGCTTTTTTTTTTAATTTGACATTTATACCTTAGAATAATTACTGGCTAGTTTTATATCTATATCTATACATACACACATATATAATTTCTATAGAGACTATTCAGTGTTTCATGATTTTTAAAAACCCCAAAATCTCATTATTATATTACTTCTTCTTTAGACTTTTAACATATTCAATCTATTATTTTCTATTCAACAGAGTTGAAAATATGTCAATGAGGTTAGAAGAAGTAAATGAAAGAGAAAATTTTATGAAAGCTTCACTACAAACTGTCGACCTTCGGCTCTCTCAACTGGAAGAACTATCAAGCAGAATGGTGAATGCTCTTGAAAAACTTGCAGGAATTGACAAGTCTGAACTGTTACCAACACGTTCCAGAGCATCTTCAGAATGTGACGTAACTTTTCTCTTAAGACAAAGTAGTATCAACAGTTCTGATGGCTATAGCATGTATCGATACCATTTCAATGGTGAAGAGTTAGTATATGAGGATAGTGTCATTCCTCTGTCACCTGGGCCTGGATTGCGCAAAAAAACTTGTTCATTTAGACTAAAGGAAGAGAAGGATGGTCAGGAATCAAAGATACATCTGGTACCAGAATGTCAAGGAAGCCTTTGTATGATATCCAATACAACAACACAAGATTGCTGCAAAATCACCTTAGACAACGTACAGGATGTTTTGCCAAACTCTGGTCCAAATATTGGTATATCAACAGAAGAAGACGAAAAGCAGGGAAATTCAAAAAATGATGAAGCTGTTTCACAAGACCTAACTCAAACAGATGTTATAGATGAGCAGGCCAGATCAGATTTTCAGAACACTCAATTAAAAGTAGAAAGGACAAAGTTAGAAGGAGCTATTTCTTACCCATTAGAAAAATCAAAAGTAACACGTTACTACCCTGATGAAACTTTAAAGTCATCTATGAAGTCTAGAAGTTTTGTGTTTTCTCATGAAAGAAAGCTAATTGGTGGAGTTAATAACTGGAGTACAGACTACAGTTCAATAATGGACCAAGTGTGTCCTATGACAGTTGAACAGTGGACTACGGAATGGAAATATCAAGTTGAAAAGAAAATTTCTCGATCTCGTAGTACAGATTTCTCTTTTACTGTATCTGAAGCTGCAATGCAAGCAGAGCAACAAGGGCACTTAACAGACACCGAAGATGAAAGTGATGTTAAACAAGCAGTTCCCAAAGTCTTTCATTCTTCTCTAGCTGTCATTGGCAGAACTTTGACGACAACAGAAAACTTACTGTCTGTGAAACCAGATCGAACTTGTGGATTCCCTTCTGTACGGTCAAAAAGTTTACATGCTCATTCTCGGACTGCCAAGTCTATTCAGGAAAAACTGGACAGACCTGGGCATGCCAGCAGTGTAACTGACTTAGTTGTTGGGCCTGGAAGTACAGCAGAAGCACAGAAAACTAAACAAGAGAAAGCCTCCACAGAAACTGAGTGTTAAAGCATTTTTTAAAAATGACAGGTGCTACCTTGTTTAGTTAGGACATGTAGGATTTAGCATAGCTTTCTGAAAACTTGTTCATAATTTGGGGGGCTAATTGTGCATTTATTTTTAAATAAAATACTAATGCCCCAAGCTTAAAGCAATACTCTGTTGAATCAGGGATATAATACTTCAAGAAAACTTACTAACATATTTTGTTTTTGTCACCTTCAATCTCCAAATGTTCACTCGCCCAGAAAATCATCATTAGTAACAAATAATTTACAAAGACGGAGAAAAAAATTAGTCCAATAAAACTAACAACAACTGAATCCAGTGATTCAGATGAGGGTGTTCTCTCACCCTAAGTACCTACTTCCACTTCTGCAAAGAAGAGAGAAAGGTGTGTTCTCACATCTCTTCTTATGAGCCAAGCTTGGTCATTATAATCAGGAAGAGTTCAGTTTAGGATACTTTTTTTTTTTTTGCTTTTTGGAGGGGGGAAGATAGGGCAATTGGGGTTAAGTGACTTGCCCAAGGTCACATGGCTAGTTTTTGTGTGAAATGTCTGAAGCCGGATTTGAACACAGGTCCTCCTGACTCCAGGGCCACTGCTCTATTTATTCACTGCACCACCTAGCCATCCCAGTTTAGGATACTTCTTAATGAAATTTATGTAGTTCAGGCAGAATAGAACTAAATGATACTAAAAATCAGAAAATCACAGAATGTGAAAGCTGAGAGACACCTTAGAGTACAATAAACCAAGAAAAATTAGCTAATGAATGTGCAGGAGACAACAAAGTCCTTATTTCCATGAGTGACTAGCAATGTTTGAAGAGTAAAAATGTGAACACCACTGCCACACGCTCCTTAGACAGGAATAGAATAGAGCAAAAGTTTAAGTCCCTACTCTATAGGACAATCACTTGCACTACCTAGCACCAGGGGTTGGTTGTGAGGAAAATGTTTTGTAAATTGTAAAGCATTATGTAAATGTAAGCTATTATTATAATTTGGGGAGTGGTAGAAAGCATCTAAAATTTGCCCCTCCATGCCATTCAAAGCACCAGTAATTGAGGTTGCCTTTTCCTGATTTAGAGAATGTTTAAATTCTATAGAGAAACTACTTTATCTGTTTAAAATTTTTTTAAAATGGCAGCAAATGAAATCCTTATTTTATAACAATCAAGATTTTTTGTTAATAAAAATAAAGGATCTAATAAGAAGGTATTGTTTTCTTCACCCAATCTTATATATACCTTGTTTGTACACTTCTGTTTGTTGTCTTCTTATTTAGATTTATTGCTCCTTGAGGGCAGAGACAATCTAGCCTCTTTTTGTATCTCCGCCCTCCCTTCACCCCAAAATTTAGCACAGTGTCTGGTACATAGTAAGAGCTTACTAAATTCTTACTGACTGTTAGAAAAGGATTACCACTAGCCTCTAATTATGCCTACATATTTGTAATGGTAGGTTTGCAGTTATAGGTAAAACTCAAAGGCTGGTTTTAAAAAAACTTGTAACTTTTAACAACAAAATACTTCTCTTTTCACCCTTCCCTCGCCTTGCTCCCATCCCTTTTCAAATGAAGGTTTATGTTTAAGGATCACTAAACTGGAACCAGTAAAACTTGTAAGCAATCAGAGTTGACCTTGGCAAAAAGTGAAGTAGGCAATGTATGTCTTGGACATTCTGCTACCTTCACTTCTAGCCATTACTCCATTAGCCTTGTCCCGAAGCATTTATCCTGTGCCTACAGTCTTTTAAACTAATTAAATATAAGGTGTTAGCTAATAAGGGCTTCTGTTATTTTAGCTCCTGGGATAATCACATTTTATCATGATGCTTTCAAGGTCCAGAGGAATAACCCTCAGTGGCAAAATTTCTGGCACAGTGGCAGGCTACTAGGGAAGATGCTTGGAACTGGCGAGACCTTTCTGGAACTGTACAAATCCATGCCATATGGGTAGCTGTCTACGCTGCCCCCTTGTGTAAGAAGCTTTGCTTCTAATTATTGAAGTCGAATTTCTCTTTTTTGGCTTCCTGGGTTTGGGATTTACTTTTGTAAATAAAATATTTCATTTATTTTTATTTGGAATTGACTTTTGCACTACAGTTTATGAGTATTTTAAGTCCATATGGGATAAAATTGGTTTTTAAATAATGCCTTTTATTATTTTCCTCTATATCTGCTATACCATCAAACCAGATATTTCTAGCATTTAAAAAATATATAATAGCCTGTACTTTTAAATTTAGCATACTGTATGTAGTGTTTCTCTTTAAAAATCTTAAAGTTGTCTTAAATCACTGATTTGTTTATCCAAGTTATTTCACTGAGAAAAGTTAAATTCAAGATTACTAGAAATGAATAATGTAGAACTGTTAAAAATCTTAACGAACTATATATGAGACTGTAGTAGAAAAATACATTTTGAAATACAAAAATAGTGGAAACTAGAAAGCCTTTGTAATT
Source organism: Pseudochirops corinnae (assembly GCA_028646515.1). Lineage (NCBI taxonomy): Eukaryota > Metazoa > Chordata > Mammalia > Diprotodontia > Pseudocheiridae > Pseudochirops > Pseudochirops corinnae. Next base: position 98,431,763 of record CM053589.1, read on the forward strand.
ATAGAAGACTAACTTAAATGAACAAGAACTCAATTCCTAAAATAAGGAAAAGATATTTATATTCAAGACCATAAACTCTTATACGTTGTAATCGAGCTAGGTATACCTCTCTATAAAGAGGTCCTCTAATTTGGACTTTGAGTAAAGTATTATAGGATAGCTGTAATGTACTTTTTCAATTATTAAATGATTAATTTTGCTACTACATTCTCTTCACATAAAAAATGTATTTTTATACTATACTTCAATACTACACGGATCTGAGATCCCATCATTGTGGTTACTCCATGGAAAAATGCCAATTAAGACACATTTTGCAATTTATCACTGGAAAAGAGTCTTGTTCAACAAAACTGAATTTTTTTTAATTCTAAAAGATCTAGCTGCTAATCTCAGAGATTACTTAAGAGTTAACTAAAACATATTAAGATATTATATATAACTGATGGAAGTAGGCAGCTGCTAGTCACAGAGGAAATTGGTCAATTCCTCTGACCAGTTCCCCACGAAACAACCAGCTGCCTACATCAACCAAACATAAATAACCATTCACTCTTCTCTAGAAAAATATGCCAAGCAAGTAGGAAAGAATGCAGACTTCATTTATATTTCTAACTGCAGAGTTAGAAATGAAAACTCTAATGTAATTTGTATTGCATATTTAAATTCAACAAATTGGTAGGGACATATACAATTTTAATTCCTTAAGTGACTTGTCAGTTAATATGCTTTATTAAGAACCCAGTTTTACCATTCGGGAGCATAATCTTGCTTAGTCTGGGACTTTAAATGAACATCTTAAGTCTTTCTATTTACTCTGTAACCACTGCATCTGTCCTTATCTTATCACTCTAAAGCAGAGGTTCTTAACCCAATGTCTGTGAATTTGTTTTGAAAATATTTTGTTAACTGTATTTCAATATAATTAGTTTCATTTGTAATCCTATGTATTTAATTTTATGCCCAGAAAAACATAAATTTGGGAAAGGGTCCATAGACTTCATCAGACTACCAAAGGGGTGCATGACACAAAAAATGTTAAGAAGGCCACCTTTAAAGAAAACAATACGTAGGTGTATTTACACAGGCATTCCTTACTTACAAAAAAAAAAAAAGAATCTCACCTTCAAAGATTAGTTTATTACATTACATTTTTCCAGACTGCACCAAAATTCTAATGCAATGCTTTCTGTTCAGGTTATGTGCTTATTGTTTATTGAACTGAATTAGCTACAATGTATAAGTATACTTTGTAAGGTTACAGGATAAAACACTAACTCTGAGTTTATTTTATAGTCTTTATTAATTAAAAATTTAGCATTGTACACAGCCTTTCCTTCTTATTTCCATTCTATTTCTCAGTTCCTGCCTTTGGACACTATTGGCTATAACCTGTATTAGCAATTAGTACCAATGAGAGTTATTGGAGTATTCTTCTTTACAAACTTAGCATGCTTATAACATAACAAATTTAAAACCACATCAATATAAGATTCGTAACCAAGGTCAGTGGAAATGCTGTACACTTCTATAATAAAAACCATACTTTCCCATCATCTCTTCAAGTGCCTCATTACACTCTAGTTATCTTTTCCCCAAGGCCTCTCAAGAATTTTTACTGAGAAAACATGTGGAGTCATTTCTTTGGCAGACATCTGGATAGGTTACTAGTCCCAGAACTAGTCTGGACTGTTACTTGGATGAGAGGTCAAATAGTGATAGAGAACTGGGAATCATCAGTATAAAAGTGCTAGCTAAAGTCATGAGAAAAATGGTTTGAGAGAAAGAAAAAGCAGAGGTCCAAAGACTGACTTTTGGAGGATGCCCGTATTTAGGGGGGAGAAGAAAAAGGAGTTAGCAAAGGAAATGGACAGAAAGAGATGAGAAGAATCTGAATCAATCCATCATGGAATTCAAATCAACCACCATTTATTTATTAAGCACTTATAAGTACATCATATTAGGCAAGAGACAGCTTGGTACAACTGATAGAGGTTGCAGGGTCAGGATGAACTTGGTTCCTCTCCTATCCTTCTCACACACTGACTGTGGGCTTGGGCAAGAAACTTTAAAAAAAGGAGAGCATTCCAGGCATGGGAGACCGTCTATTCAAAAACTGGGAAATGTAGGATTGTCTATGAGGATCACTGAGAATGCAAGGACAAATAACCCTTGCTCTCAAGGAGCTTACAATCTACTGGAAGCCAGGAAAGGGAGTTTTCAGATGCACAGATTGGTCAGGGAGAATGAAAACTAACAAAAAACTACTTATAGTTTATTGGATTGGATAGCATCGTCTGACACAATGTAGATAAAACACCGGGACAATTTAGTTTTTAACTTTTGTATCACATAGAGATACAAACCCTGAAAAGATCCAAAATCTGCCACAGCAAAAGTAGATTTATTTTGAAATACTGGTAGGGCATCTATTTAAATGGTTGGAGGAAATGCCACCAGATTTTAAATACTCTAGGCACTAGCGTGAAACTCAGAAATTCCTGTGGGTCTCATACTGACTGAGAAAACCAAGTATTAACATCATCTATGCTGGACTGGGACAGCTGGGTGTCCTGGTGGATAGAATACCAGGAATAAGTCTTGCTGAGTTCAAATTTGACCACAAGCACTACTTAGCTGTGTGACCCTGAATTAGGCACTTAACCCAATTTGTCTCAATTTCTCTGTTCTAGGCAACCAAATCTTTAAAAGGATCGATCACAGTTTCAGTAGAACAAGATTAAAAATTTTCGTAGAAGTTTTAATTGCTGGGGCCAAAAATTACAGAGTCAAGGCAACTTGATTGCTGGAGATCTGAATCCAAGATAAGTTGGTTTTAGAAAAAGAGGAACCCTGTGACTTCCTGTGAACTTTTAAATGTTTTTAATCTCACAGCTTTTACCGTTGCTGTACCCTGATTATTTGTGGGTTTGGGGATACTAAATTAGAGCTTATTATAACACCATTCAATATATCATAAAATTCTGAGTGATTTTATTAAAGTACAAAAGGAATCTAATTATACAGCATTGTTTTTTGCAACATGAAACCCAAAGGTCCCAGTTATTTCTGTTATTATTAAACCATAGAATTTCATAGTTGGGAAGTACTTCAGTGGCTATCTTGTCTAACTCTATTTGCAAGAGAATTATTAAGGCTAAGATAAGTCAGAATTGTTTTGAGTCCTACAAGTTCAATTAAAGCCAATTCAGTAAAGAATTCATTAAGTGAATAGTAAAATTCATCTGTGGACCACTGTTTTTGCATTATTTAAACCCTGAGCCATTTCTCCTAGCTCTAAATCTTTGATCCTGTCATTCATCTCTATGTTCCAACATCAGCTTAAACTCGGAGTTTTGGCCCTAAACTTTTGGCTCATCTTCTAAAGCTTCTCTGTGCCTGCAGAGGGCACCCCTCTCTCTTCTCAGTCACCTAGATTCAGAACCTTGGCGTCATCTTTGACTCTTCTTCCATATCCTTTCATCCTCATCTTCACCTGAGCACTCTGGTAGGTCTGCTCTCCAAAGCTGACCACCCTAGACTATGCTTGGGAGGACCCAAACCCCGGGGCTCTGCACTGCCTGCAGCCCTGAATCCTTATCTACATCCGGGCCACTCCAGACTACCTACCAGGTACCCTCCCCACTCGCTCTCGTTTCTTTGAGAAAGCCCAGGATGTGCCCCTCCCTACACACACCTGGAACGGCTCCCTCATCTCTGCCTCTCTGGTTCAGTTCAGGTATCACTAATGCTTTCTCTCGCCGATAAATCAACAAGCATTATTAATTCCTAGGTCCCAGTGGGCTTTTCCATCTGACTTCCATTAGAGCGTGAGCTTCTTGAGTGAAGGGGCTCTTACTTTTCCATTTGTCTCCCCCTCCCTCCATACGTAGGAAGAGGGGAAAGGGGAGACCGGAACAGGTATTTACGGAGCGCCACCGTTTAAAAGCTTCATTCATTCACAAACGATGGTTGGTTTGATTTGATTAATCTGGAGGATTAATTAATTAAATTCGGGGAGGCCAGCTTGAGCCTGGGAGGCGGAGATGATGATTGCCCCTCCGGAGTACTTTTCTGGGCTCACCGAGAAGCGGGTGTGGCCCGGGCCTGGCTCCCGTCCCACCTCCCCGCCCTAGGGACGGAGAGTGACTGTCGCCCCACAGCGCCCTCGGGCCCCAAGAGAGAATCCGAGGCTTTCAGATCCCTTATGGAAACTACCAATCCCTTAAGTCTGATGACTAACAGGCATGAGTCGAGGGAGCTGTCCAAGGGAAGGAAGGGAGGGAAGCGAGAGGAGACCAGCACCCATCGAGGCATCTAGCGCTCTGGCCACCACCTCCGAGCTCCCTCCAGGGCAGCAGGACCCGTTTGGCCCCTGTGTGCCGCCGTAGAAGCCCGCTCCCCGGGACTCCTTGCTCAACATGGCCGCCGTTCCCCGCGCCCTAAGGGGGTGCCCCAGCAGCTCGGCGAAGGACTTCTCTCTGTGGGGCAGACGGCTGCACTGAGTTGCGTGCATTCTCCTTGGAGCAGTGGTGCGCGCGCATGCGGGAGCGTCCACCCACACACCTCCACCTTTACCTCCGCACTCCGCTCTCTTCCCCCGCCAAAACACCCCTCCCGCGGGGTGGGGCGGGGGCGGAGGCGGGGAGGTCCCTTCCGGGGGCTGGGAACTCTAGGGGCCGCGTCACTCCTGGCTCGGCCCCCGCGGCTCCTCCTCCTCCTCCCCGCTCCGGGCACTCCTGTCTCCGCCCGCCCAGTGGGGGGCGGGGGGAGGGGGGAGGTCGGCCACAGACCCAGACGGCCTGGGCAACTCCTCAGGGAAACTCCGTGGCCGTGGCTGGGGAAGGCAGCCCTGCCTGCGCTGCTGCCCCCCGCCCCTCACCGGGGTGGGTCGCCCCACCACCAGTGCTGAGAAAGGGTGGGAAGGAAGGAAGCAGCCGCGGGGGGCACCATGTTCTCTAAGCCGCCCCGACCCACCTTCAGGTCCTACCTCCTGCCGCCGGCGCTGCCGCCTCAGGTAAACAGCTTCCCCTCCCCCTGCCGCCTACCCGATCCTCTTGGGGCCTAGACGGGGGGAGGGAGGGTTGAGGAGGGGGCGCCCCTCCCCCCACTTCAGAATGTTGGGCTCGCGTGGGGTGGGGGGGGAGGCGGGGAGAGGGTCGGGACTTTTCCTCATTCGACTCCCGTGGTTGGGGCTTCGTGTCTCTCAGGTGGGGAGGAGGCAGCTCACGAGTCCCGTGTCCCACTCACGGAGCCACCCCATGGGGAGACTTTTTCTGTGGTGGGACCCTCACCCCTTCCCACTCCCGCCCAACGTCCCCATTTAGATTCGAGTCCTCTACCCCCAAACCATCGACCGAGCCCGGATCGGCGAAACTCTCCCTCTCCCGAGGCTCCCCCACCACAGCCGGCCGCGGTGAAACTTTTAAAACTCTTCTGCCGGTGGAAGGAGCTGCTCATCGGCGTCCATAACGCCGCTGCTCCGCTAGCGTGGAAGGAGCTGCTCCGACTCTTTCTGGAGCGGCTCGCGGTGCTGCCCCCCTGGCGGGGCAGCGGCGCTTAGTCATTGGCTCTCCAGATGCCCTGCTGCTGCCGCCGCAGAGCAAAGGTTATGCTGGAAAGGGTAAATAATCACAGCGACCGGTGGCATAAGGGGAGCCAGGCCGTTTGGAGGGTTTCCATCGGATTCTTTATACTGTAGGATCTTTTTAGCAGTTGTTAACTCTTACTTATTTTGGGTGAGTATCACAGACCCTTTCGGCAGACTGGTGAAGCTTCTCCGAATGTTTTTCAAGGCATGAAATAAAATGCAGAAGAAGCCAATTAGAGTGAAAGGCAGTTTTGAAAATACTCTAAACAAAGTAAATTAATTAAACCTCAGTTTAAGAACCCTTGTCCTAGAAAGATGAAAGAAATCGAGGCTTTATATCAACCAATGGGCCGTAGGCATTAGTGACTAATGAATTTGGAAAATTTACTTAAGTTTCTCATACTAAATGAGAAGAGACTTTAAATCAAAATTTCGAACTAAAAACATTTTTAAAGCCCTTTAAATTAAAGAAGCAAAAGAAATTCTTAAATTTAAAGCTTTTCTAATGTATTTCAGAATGAAGATAAGAGGAATCCTGAGCCTAAGATTAAAAAGCTGGAACCAATGCTTTTGCCAGGTAAACATTAATCAGGACCTTAACTGATATTCAGATAAGGCCCTTTCATCTGGATGCTACTCTAGTAAGAGGCTGTCATTAGTAATGACTGACAGAACTTGTCAAGAATCCGGAGGGTACGAATATAGATTTGAAGCAGAAGGGTATTCAAGAGTCACCTCTTATTTTGCAGATAAGCAAACGGAGGCCAAGGGAGAAATACACACAAGTCTTGAGTGGCAGAACTCTGACTCCCGAATCTCACAAAAGCCATTAAAAAAATCTGGAAGTAACTGGGTAGCGAAAATAGTCTGCTTGGTTTTCATATGCAGCAGTGGGAATTTAAAGTAATAAATTACCAAAGAAATTATTAAGGTCATGCTTTTGAGAAAACTTTAACTCTTTTTCAGTGCCTGTGTCAAGTCTTGGTAGATAGCAGAATTTAGTGAATTTAAGACTTTAGAGCTTTCCCTTTATAATTCTGTTTTGACAGTAGGGGACTTTAGAAATTATCTAGTGTGTTGAGTTTTTTGTTTGTTTGATTTTTACTTAGATGAGGAAACAGGTTAGATAGTTTGCTCACTTTCAAACAAGTAGGTGATTGAATTCAGGTCTTCTGACTGCTGGTCTGGTACTCATTTTACTAAGTTAGGTTGCTGATAAAATTGCTGGATTCTTTATGAAGTATTGAGAAAAGAAACTTGAATTGTTTATTGTATTTGCTGGGAAAAATACTCGATTCTCTAGGAAATTATGTTTGGAACTTAAAATGTAACTGAAATACAAGTTATTAGGTGTGCAGTTTTGGAAGTTCTTTAAAAAGTTATTTTATACTATTCATTTCAACAGTTTAACAGACATTAAGCAAGGCATAATACCAAATCTAAAGTATTTCTGTTAAAACTTAAAGACTTGGTAGAGTTAATTGAACGAATGTATGAACTTTAAATTTTGTTTTAAAATTCAATATAATATGTAAGAACACATTGACAAATACCAGCTAGTTCTTCTAAAGTTAACTGCCAACAAAATGAAACTTGAATACTTAGCTACAAAAATTTTTTTTAATGTTTTTCTTTTTTCTCAGAGTAAACTTATAAGAAAACTTTGATATAAATATATGCTCTAATTCAACACATTCATAGCCACTTTAGAGACTTTTTGTATACTATTTTTAAGTATGAAGCCAGTGCTGCTTTCAAATGTGTGCCTTTGAGCTGCCTAAAATTTTAGATTCTGTCCAAACAAGTAAAGGTTCCAAATTTTGATTTTTAAAGATATTTTCATGATTTATCAAATCATAATAGGATTATATATTTTACTTAATTTTTAAAAATGCTTTTCACTTATGTTATTAAAACCCTGAAACTTTTTTCCCTCAATGTAAAGAATAGTAAACACTACAAAAACATTAGAATTAAATTGAGTGGCCATTGCCTTCTTATTTTTAATGTCAAAAATATTCACGTTATTCATCTACCTTGCAAATAATTAGATTTTTACACTTAAAAGATTAAAATTTTAGTATGTATTTTTGCTTTAACTTTCTGAAAAATACTTCATTTACCATTGTTATTCACCAGACACTTAGGGACTGTCTACTATATTCAAGGCCATTTGGGTTATACAGAGATGAATAAAACCAAGATACTTGCCCAAAACAAGTCTTTTTATGTTTTTCCTTTTTCTTTCTTTGCTCTCCACCCTCAATTTTCATCAATAAGATTTCAGGGCCACCTAAAGAGCAAGAGTTAGACATTTCTCTAGAAGATGTTGAACAATATACTACTGTTAGAAACTGGCCCTGGCTTTTATTGAATCCAGAAACCAAGAAAAACTCAGCCATGTCACCTGTGACTTCAGATAAGCTTGTAAACAAAATATAATTGTCAAAGGATTAAGAATCATAATATTTACAGTTAAAAGACATCAAGTGCCTACTATGTACCAGGCACTATACTAGGTGCTGGGTATTAAATTAGACACAATTAAAACAATTCTTGTCTTTAAAGAGGTTATCTCCAAAGCAGAAATGAATACATAGATAAGTATGAAGTATGTAGACTGTATATTCAAAGGAATTTCCTTGGAGGCAGGGGAGCACTCAAGCTGAAAGGATAAAGAAAGGCCTTATGCAGAAGGGACAGCTGAACTGAGCCTTAGATGGAGCTAGGGATGCTGAGACAAGATGAATTTTTCATTTTACAGATGAAAAAAACAGTGCTCAGAAAGGTGAAGTCATACAATATATGAAATGGTAGTGCCTAAAATTCTGGTCTTCTGACTCATGATTCAATCTGTTTTCTACTATATCTCAGCTACCTTCCTTAGTATTATATTATGTGTACTGACTTTGACATTTAGTTCACTGAACTAAATTCGGTTACCCCAATTGTGAATTCTTTAAGAATTAAAATATAAAATCATAGATTCATCCAAGTATAGTAACCATTTACTTAGTTTGGACCTAATAACCAAATTCAAATGCTTTTAATTTTTTATCATTGGAATAAAACTGTAAAATAAGTGATTTGCTAGTTTTTTTATGCCTAATATTTTTACACCTGTCATTTTCTGACATCTCTCCCACTAACCCCAGTTACCACATCTGACAGCCTATGAAACATTCCACCCCCATATTCTCACACTTCTCTATTGAAAGAAGTATGTTCCTTCTTTTGTTTTTTTGCATATAAGCTTATTGCTGTTTTTATATGTTGTTGTAGTCATTATGTATATAGTCCTCTTGATTCTGCCATCATTGCTCAGTATTAGTTCAAACAAGTTTCTATACTGTTATACTAAAAATTCCTTTTTTCTACTTCTTGCAGTACAGTAATACTTTATATTCATGTGCCTCACTTTGGTGAACTTTTCTCTTAATTCATCAATGTCTAGTTATTCGATACCAGAAATAGTGCTGCTATGAATGTTTTATTATATGTAAATATATGTATTTATTGTACATATTATATGTAAATATGTTGTACATATTGTTATATACAAATATAAAAATTATGTAAATCTTTCTGCCTTTGGCATTCTTGAAGTATATTTCCTGTAGTGGATCACCAGGTCAAAGGGGTATGTATGGACAGTTGGTTGACTTAAATCCCATAATTCTAAATTATTTTCCAGAACTGTGGAACTGACCATAACTTAATTAACAGTATATTAATGTATCATGGATAATCCAACTTTGTCTGTTTCCATCTGAAATCATTTTGTTACTTTGAAAGGTATGGGGTAAAACCTCAAGAGTTGTTTTACTTTATATTATATATCTCTTAGTAATTAAGCATTTCTTATACAGTTGCTGACCATGGTTCAGAAAGGACAGAAAGCAAAAACTTGTAGACACGCCCATATAGCATGAATATTTTCTTTGAGAAAAGAATTGGTAAACAGCAAATAACATCACAAGAAATGAAATTTCCTATATTTTAACAAACAGAAAGATTGTTGATATTTGAGTCATTCCTGAATCACCTTGTCTACATGCAGACAACCATATTGTCAGTAAAGATAAAAATTGGTAAAGAAGCTAGAAGAATAATTCTGAGAAAAAGATATGACATATGGTTGAAATAATTCAATCTTGAAGTATTTAAGTAATTGATAACAAAAATGGGTAAAGGACAATAGAATAGCCTCAGCACCAATTATTATAATTTTATATAGAAGTTTAATGTTAATCAATTGCTATAACAAGGGAACAAAAAGAACCCAAACAAGACATTAAAAAGTGCCTTAGCAAGGCATTTGGCTGGAGAGAAATTGTAGCCAAAGGCCTCTATAATTAAGAATATAAACTGGTTTGCAAAATCTCACCCAGAATGATGGATTATGAGCAGTAGTGCCTCATAAAGCAGTGAGGAGTAGGAGATTTAAAATTAGTTAACAAAATTTTTCTTGAGATCCAACTTAACACAGTCATCCTGAGCATATTTAAGTATGACAGTGGAAGCAGGACAAGAAGTATAAAATTGGAAATGACTTGTAAGGATTTTTATAACAGGACAATAGAGTCTTTATATTTGTATTCTAATACTATATCCTCCTATATGTTTATAGGAAAGGTGAAAATTACATTAAAGAGAACAAGGATGGGGAAAGCAGCAAGATTGGACCTAGTGTCTATAAAGGAGAGCTGTGCTGAATGCTGAATGCAACAACATTGTGAGAATGTTGACAGGAAGAGAAAGATGTGAGGGGGGAAAAAAACCTGACCTCATTAATACTAAAAAAAAGGCAGCAGAGAGAACAACAACTGCTCTCTTATCTGTACAGAATCTCAGAGATTCATCTAGGCATCAATGACAGCTGGAGGTGTTAGTAGGGAACAAGACAAGCTTTTTTGTAACTGATATTCTACAGTGGACCACATCTTTACCATTTTGCAGAAAGATATAGAGCAGCGGTTCTCAACCTGTGGGTTATGTTCAATTTGTAACAATGAAAATACATCCTGAAATGGCAATGGAAAGACATACTGTAGCTATATTTTTGTTGTGGGGGTTTTTTTTGAACCTGTGATTATCTGTGTGGGTTATTCCTGGTATTAAAACTTTCTTCCACCACTTGTAGTCTTTATAACTTGTAGTCTTAGAGAGTTGCCTTGGATTCTGCAAGGTTAAGCTAGTTGTCCATTGCCACATAGCTAGTATGTACCTGAGACAATACTAAACCCATGTTTTTTGTTTTTACTGCAAGTCTAACCCTCTATCTATGATTGTAAGTATACTGCAAAGTATTACTAGCAATGACCAATTGTCAGGAGGAACTTTGTACAAGAATCTGTGTTTGGAAAGGGAGGTTGGTATAGTCCTCTTGTAAAAGTGAAATCTTAACTTCCATTTTCTCTTATATACTGTCAAGAGATGTAGAGGAAAGCCTCTAGTACAGTGGTTCTCAACCTGTGGGTTATGTTCAATTTGTAAAAATGAAAATACATCTTGCATATCAGATAGATTCATAACAGTAGCAAAATTACAGTTATGAAGTAGCAACGAAAATATTTTTATGGTTTTTTTTTTTAATGGTATATTTTATGATTGGGGGTCACCACAACATGAGGAACTGTATTAAAGGGTCGAGGCATTAGGAAGGTTGAGAACCACTGCTGTAGTATGTCAAATGGATTCCTAGTTGAAAATTTATGGGAGGACTTTTTTTACAAAATAAGTAAGTATTGATGACTTGCATACTGTATCACTGAAAGGAGTACTCATATCAGAGATCAGATATACTGAAATATCAAGGGACAAAAGGAGGAAGTCTCAAAAGAGGCTGACTGGCTTTTCAACTTGAAAGGAGAATAAATAACTGAGAACAAAGGAGTGTCATGACGAATGAGACTTGTCATGAAAGATAAAGCCCTGAACCAGCTACTTCTAAACTTTAAAAATATCTGAAATTAAAAGCCTTAGAAGTTATGGGTCAGAGAAAGAATTATTACTGACATTTACATAGCACTTTGCATTGAAGCACTAAACATATATTACTTCATTTGAATTTCACAGTAAACCACTGAGTTAACTACTATCAATATTATTTTCATGTGTTTTTAAAAAATGTTTTATGGATGCTTTTTAAAAAATATATCAAATATGTACACTATACCCCATCCTATGAACTTTACCTTTTGAAAAAGAAAAATAAATTTAAGTAAAGAGATTTTTGTTGTATCTTTTGGTATACTGGGAAGTTGATAAAAGTGAATAATAGGCAGTTAAAATCTAAGATAATGTGTAGATGGTAAGAGAACCTAGCTGCCTTAAAGGAGTAGCAGTCACCTGTCTGATGAATTTCTGCCTGGGGAGTTAAAACTATTTGCAGATACGATCACCGACTGCTGTCAGTGATCATTGAGGAAGCATGGAGAGAGTTGTGATAAGACTAGAAGTAGGCAACCCTCTGGGATCTTTGGTGAGATTGCAGTGTGCCTTAGAAACTGTCTTGTTAGCCCCTCATTTTATAGAAGAAACTGAGGACCAGAGAGGTGAAGCAGCTTGCCCAAGGTCAATATCAGTAGTATTGAAAGAGCTGGGCTTGGAACCTACCTCTCTGACAGTAAAGCCAGAGGCTTTTTAGTGCTATTGTCCCAGTTTTCAGAAATTAGAAGAAAGTAGTTTCTTCAAATTTTAGACCAATGAGTTTGACTTTGATCCCTGACAGAATTTCAGAGTATTCTATTAAAGGGTAACTTAACGAGAACTTAGAAAGGAAAGGCATGATCTCTGTCAGTCGTTATGGGTTCATAAAGAACAATAAATGCTATTCTAAACTCATTTCTCTTTTGCCAAGATAACATAAGTTAAATAGACGTCTACCTGGATTTTATTTGTATTTTGTCTTTTTGGAGGGGGGAAGGCAGGGCAATTGGGGTTAAGTGACTTGCCCAAGTCATATACCTGGATTTTAACAAGGCATTTAATAAAGTCTCTTTTATGTGACCATTGTATATTTCTCAGTGTCAGGCTCTCAGTCTTTACTCTCCAATTTCTGCCCTCATATTAAGAGATTTCAACATACAAATTGATATTCCCTCCACTACTCTAAATTCTCCTTTCTTCAGTTCATCTGTGACCTACCTACTCCTCTACTACACCTCAGTTAGACACAGAAATGATCATACCCTTGCTCTTACCATCACTAACAAGTTTTGTACTTTAATGTTTGTGAACTCTGGAATTCCTTTATCTGCCCATAACCATTTAGCATTCCATCTTTCCCTATATTTTACAGTCCTGATCCTGTTCTTTGTCCTTATGTCTTCTAAACCTTCCACCCCTCAGTTCTTTCCCAGGTGGTCACTGCTGCGTTAGCTGGCTTCCTTGCCTGTCTTGACCTTTTTGTAAATCAGTTTTACTCTGTACTGTCCTGTGCTTGAATTCCTTACCTCCTTGTCCTATCTCTAGTCATGCTCATCAGCCCCCAACCTTGGGTTGGTCCCACTGTTCTTTGCCTTTGCTTCTATTCACATGCTACTGAATGAAACTGGAGAAAATTGTGAAATTACGCTGTCTTTATCCAGTACAAGTTTGTTCCAGAATCCTAACCACTTCAGCAAGTCATTTTATACATCCCTAATTGATTTGCACTTCCACTCAACACAGCAGTTATTCCAAAGATTTTCACCTCAGTCTACATCTTCCTCATCCTTAAAATACCTTCATTTGATTTTATGTTTCCTCTCTGCATCTACTTCCTCTCTTACTTCCACTCAATTACAAACCCTCTCCGGTCTGGCTTCTGACTATCTTTGAACTGAAATTTCTTTCTCCAAAGTTTACCGATGAATTCTTAATTGCTGAATCAGGTGGCCTTTTGTCAGTTGCCCTTTGATCCTTTTTAACCCGTCTACAGCCTTTGCCTTTGCTGTGCCTTCCTTATTTAGGTCTTTAAATGTTATTTTCTCCATTGGAATGTGAACTCCTTAAGGGCAGAAACCACAACTTACTCATAAAAGAGAACAATAAAATAGCTTGGATGACAATAGGATCATAGATCTAGAACCTGAAGGGACCTCCTAGATTCTGCCTAGACAATCTGGACCAGACAATCTGGACCAGCCTCTTCACTTTTCAGTATAAGGAAGCTGAGATCCTGGAAGATGAAGTGATTTGCTCAAGGTCACACAGGTAGATTGTTAGAAGCCTTTTCCTGCTTTTAGCATCTATTGTAGAGGCTCTGTCTCTCTTTTGTCATGTTTTGGGGTGGGGTGGGGTGGGGTGAGGGGAACAGGAATGGAGGCACCAGATTACAGATTTAGAATGGGTATATAAATTGCTTTACCCTAATAGCTCTACCATAGGTCTCTCCTTTGTTAACTGTTTTATTTAGTGTTTCTGTTCTTCACACATTCTTCAGTCTAGTCAAAATGGCCTGCCAGCTGTTCCCTTTACATCTTATCCTGTCTCCTTATTCTGGGCCTTTACAGAGTTGGTCCCCCATGTCTGAAATCTCCCTACCCCCCCCCCCCATCTTAGAATCTCTAATTTCTTTCAAACTGAGGTATGACTGCCACAGGTCTTTTTTCTTATTCCTACAATTACCAAAACATTCTCTCTTGAAATTACTTTTAGTTATTTTGAATTTGTTTTGTGTTTACTTACTTGTGTCCCTGAAGTAAGCTAAACTCCTTGAGGGTAGAGACAGTTTTGTCTAATCTCCTTTGACTAGCAAGTTGATTAATAAATGTTTGTGGAATCTCCCAGTGGAATGAAAAGCTCCTTGAGGACTAGAACTGTCATTTCTACCTTTGTATCCTAGCCTGGGGCCTTATGTGAAATAGTTACTTAAGTAATTGTAGAACTAAGTTGAATTGAATTGGAATGATTAAAAAAAGAAAGAGCTGCTTTGGTGGGTGTAGTTCTGGTGTTTCTGGTGACCCAAGGCCCTTAAGCAGTCTGCATAATCACTCGAGGGATATTGTTGAGGAAAGTCATGCTTCAGGAACAGATTTGACTAAATGATCTGTGAGACCCTCTCATCTCTGATATCTAGATGGTATAGTCAATTTTGGCCAACATTTCTAAAGGTCAGTTTTTAAATGAGAAATTGACTGGATCAACTCCAAAATAGGTAACACCAGGTTAAAAAGATTTTGTATGTATGGGATTTAAAGATATTTAATTGAAAAAAAAATCTTGTATATAGGGAAAAAACACTTTTCTATACATTTTTTTTAGGGATCTACACACCCACCCCAGATTTTTAACCTGCCTCAGGCATCATCCTGCCTTCTACACCTGTTTTACCTCTTGGAAGGTATTTTGAGAATTGTATTTGGCTGTGTGGCTATGTGGTTGAAGCTGAATATATTTCATTAAAGTAATGCCTTATCCCAAGTAGTAAATCTAGGGGAGTTTATTATTATAGGAATAACTGGATTCTTGGCTAAGGCAAGTTGCTTTTAAATGGAAATTATTGTAAATATTTTTCATTTTGGAATCCTTTGGAAACCATTTTAGGATAGTTAATAGTGTATTTATACAAAATATTATTTTTGAACAAGTTTCTTTCCAGTTTTCTTAGTACTTATTTGTATACCAGGCTTTTAAGCGCAAGAATCTTCAAAAGCAAATAGGACTTAGTTTCTAACATAAAAAGGAGAAATTAGACCAATTTATTTTGTGCTGTTATAGATTTCTTTATCCTCATTTTAAAATATTTTATTTCAGCACCTTTGAAAGATATTTTTTGTTTGCTAAGTAAACTATTAAATAAGGAATCAAGGCCTATAATGATTTTGTGGCCTCAAGTGTCATTTTGGGAGGAAAAAAAATACTGTTTACCAGATGAATGGATATAATAGGAAATACATATTTAAAAATTAAGTTAAATATAAATTTAGATGCATTAATATTTCCATACATGATGAATTATCTAATTATTTAAATTATTGAATTATTTTTAAAAAAGCAAGATCATGAAATACACAAAGTATTTTATAGGTCTTGTGGCATGATAGAAAGAGTGCTAGACTTGCTGTCAGAGAGGCCTGGTTTCAAATTTCAGCTCTGACTCTTAGCTATATGACCACAAGTCACTCATGTCTTTTAGCTCTAGTTTCCTGATCTGTAAAATAGGGGTAATAATATGTGTAGTACTTATCTCTGGCATCCTTGACTTTTGTCCAGTGAAAGTGAGAAAGGCCCTTAGAACAATGGATTTGGGAAAGGAAATGTGTGGGCTTACTATTTATACTTTGTCTGCATTTTGGGTTAGGAAGTGTCTTTATGTATGAGATAACAGATCAGTGTGAGTATTGAGTACTTACCTCATAAGACTCTTAATGATTAAATGAAGATTAAGTGAAGATTAAGTGCAATAATGTATATACAATGCTTTGTAAAGCTTGAAGCAGGATATAAGTATCAGATGCTGTTAATTCTAAGCAAACGCTTGTACCCAGAAGATTTTAATTAAATTAGTTTTGGTTTGCTTTTAAAAGTTCCGTTTTTCAGTGCTCTTATCGTGAATTATATAGCTAGGTGACTTTGATTATATCACCAAATGTTTAGAATTTGATTGTTTTGATATAATCTTGTGTATGAGAGTTGCATATGGTGGACAGGCATGGATGATTCCTACCAGTGTTATTGGAGAGAGCTTTCAGATTAATGAGATTGTAGACCTGAGTCATTATACTAGTTATTATGGAAATCTTAGTTTAGTAGGCAAATAAAGAGATAACCAGACCATATCCAAGTGACACTCACTTTTAAAAAATAGAGGCTAAGGCTGAGGGAAAACTTATTAGGGTATGTGAAAATGAAAGCCTTTCCATCCATTTGACTTCCCCTTTCTCAGAGCTGTGGGAGGAATTAGAGGGTTGGATTGTTTGGTTTTTATTTTGGGTGTGAGTAATCTTAGACATTGTTTTAAAAATTAACATTCCTTTTATGTGACATATTACATTATGATTAGAAACAATTTTACTTTAATGTGAATTTTAAAAATTAGTTGGTATCTTGTCAAAGTGATTACAAAATAATAGAATTAGATCTTCAGAGGACCTTACAGGTCATTTAATCCAACGCTTCTCATTTTATAGATGAAATTGAGACCCAGCAGAAGTTAATTGAACTTACTGGGATCACACAGATAGTTTAGTGGCAGAGCAGCATTCTAGCTCAAATTGAGCACTTGAAATTCAGTCCTCTTCCCATTACTTTCCTATTTAACTTGATGTATTATATTTACTGGGAAGGCAGTGCTGTGATCTGTTTATACTTCTGTTTCATTATAACCAAGTCATCTTAATTCTGCAAAATTTTACTGAAACATATAGGATTTCTTAACATATGACAAATATTAAGATTTACTAGTCATTTGAAAATTGATTTTACTTTTACAGATGTAGAATATTATTATTGTGTAACTGTTCTTTTTTTTGTCCCTGCTTTATCCTTAACCCCTCAGCTATCTGCTACTATTTTATTGACCCTGATTTTTCTCTAGTCAAAAATGACCCTCTTCTTGACAAATCTTGTAGTAGTTTTCATTGTCTTGATCCTTGAACTCTTGCCTGTATTAATAATTTTGACTATCCACTCCACTTTTAAATTGTGTCTTCCGTTGGCATAGTTGATACTATACTATTATTCTCCTATCTCTTCAAATACTTTTTTTTACTTTGATCGCTACTCTTCTCTCTGCCCTGTTCCTTACTCCACAGTGAGGACATTTTCTAGGAGTGCAGTGCTTATTTTCTATCCACCAATCTACCCCCTTCCACTTTTGTCTTTCATAGAAAACATACATTCTCGTGGTTTCTGCTCAAATCTTTTTGCTGATGACTCCTAAATTAACATATCTGAACTCTCACATTGTTCAGACTTTCCATTGAGCTTTAGGCCAGTTATTTCTTTTTGTTGCTAAAAATTTTCATTGACATTTTCCACTGTCATCTTAATATCCGCATAAATAAAAACTAATCCTCTTCTTTTCCCTTCCAAAATAGAATCTGACCTCTTGGACTCTTTGTCTTGTGAGTACATCACCATCTCAAGCTCAGAATCTTGAATTCAATTAAATATTAATTGCTTTCTCCGTAGGAAAAAAATATGCTAAGTTCTGAGGATATAAATATGAAAAAATGACATAATCCATGACCTTAAGGAAATGATTGTCTTTTTAAAATGATTTATATACAAAGAAGCATCATATGAGGAAGGGTGTGATGGAAGCAAAGGGATCTATATAACCTGCTCCAAGAAAATTTGAGGATGGATGGTATATGTAGAACAATGGAAAGCTACATGAAGTAGATAGCTCCTGAGCTGAGCCTTGAAGGGAATGGAGACTTTTTTTCAAATATATTATGTTGACTCGTCTTATAATTATACCCATAGTCAAACCGAAGTTCCTTTGTTGGGCTTTTAAAAATTTTCTTAACTTGGCCTTTTTCTATCTTTTCAGTCTCCTTATATCTTACTCTCCTCTATGCATTCTGCATTTCGAAAACATTTGCCTGCTTTTGCCCAACTTGTCTCTTGGAATACTCTGTCTCATCACCTCTGCTAATTAGTTTCCCTGACTTTCTTCCCTCCACTGATCTTCCTCAGGTCATAGTACTTTAAGCTCACTCACTACTCCAAGGAGGCATTTCCTTGTCCCTTCAGCTGCTAATACATTCCCCACAAAAAGTGTCTTCAGTCTACATTATAATATGTATCATGTAGGTATCTAGTTATTTACATGTTGTCTTCCCCATTAAAATGTAAATTCTCTGAAGGCAAAGACTGTATTTTTGCCCATTTTTGTATCGCCAAAAGTTAGTGCAATGCTTGACACATGATTGGTTGTTGTCCTTTGTTCTGGAAGAGGACCAAAATGACATCACCATGCTAAACTCAAGTTTCAGCGTGTCTCCAATACAAGCTCAGAATGCCCTACCACAAGTCAGGCACAGATAGTTGTGTGAACATTTGTGGTGGAATCTCCAAATTTGGACATCCTGCATTTCCTTTGAGCTGCTTCAGTTCTGCCTTGATCATAGAGCACAGCACCTTCTCTGATGTGGGTACGCCATACTTAGTGGTCCTGTGCCAGTGTCTTCTTCTGTGTCATACAATCAGTTCCAAAGTTCTTGAGAGAGACCTTAAGTGTCCTTGTATCACTTCTTCTGACTACCATGTGAACCCTTGCCCTGTGTGAGTTCTCCATAAAACAGTCTTTTTGGCAAGCACACGTTTTGCATTTGAACAATGCAGCCAACCCATTGTAGTTGTGCTCTTGGAAGCAGAGTTTGAATCCTTGGCAGTTTAGTAAGGACTTCAGTGTCTGGTACCTTATCCTGCCAGGTGATTTTCAAAATCTTCCTAAGACAATTCAAATGGAAGCAACTCAGTTTCCTGGCATGATTCTGGTAGACTGTCCAGGTTTCACAGGCATACAACAATGAGGTCAGCACAATGGTTCTGTAGACCTTCAGTTTGGTAGTCAGTCTAATACCTCTTCTCTCCCATACCTTCCTTTGGAGCCTCCCAAACACTGAGCTAGCTCTGACAATGCATATGTCAACCTCATTATCAATGTGTGCATCCCTGGAAAGTATGCTACCTAGGTAAGTGAATTTATCCCCAGCATTCAAAACTTCTCCATTTGCTGTAACTGATGGTTCCACGTATGGATGGTGTGGTGCTGGTTGTTGGAACACCTGTGTTTTCTTGGTATTAATTGTTAGGCCAAAATTAGCACAAGCAACAGAGAATTGATCCATGCTTTGTTGCATCTCAGCTTCAGAGGCTACATTGAGTGCATAATGATCTGCAAACAGAAAATCTTGCACCAACACTCCCTTCACCTTGGTCTTGACTTGTAGCCTTTTCAAATTGAAGAATTTACCATCAGTGCAGTAGGTGACCTTGATGCTGTGCTCATCCTCATTGAAAGCATTTGACAACATGGCTGAAAACATGCTGAAAAGCATGGGAGCAAGCACACAGCCTTGTTTCACTCCTTTGGTGACTGGGAAGGCACGAGAGCACTGTCCATTATCTGGAACTCCGGCAAGCATATTATCATGAAACTGATGTACAATACTCATGAACTTCTTCGGGCCACCAAATTTTGACATAATTTTCCATAAGCCCTCACTACCAACAGTATCAAAGGCTTTGATCAGATCTACAAACGTTGTGTACAGACCTCTGTTCTGCTCCTGGCATTTCTCCTGGAGTTGTCAGGCAGCAAACACCATATTGACTGTTCCTCGGCCCTTTCTGAAGCTGCACTGGCTCTCAGGTAGATGGGCATCTTCTAGGTGAAGAATCAGCCTATTAAGGAGGCCTCTGGAAAGAATCTTGCCAGCAGTGACTAAGAGACCTCCCTGTGATTGTCACAGGACGGTCTATTTCCTTTACCTTTATAGAGATAGACAATGCCAAGCCCTTTCCAGGATTGCTTTCCACCTTTTGGTTTCCACCTGTTCTGCCCAACTCTCACCTGTGACTCCAAGAAGCAGTAGCATGTGCAGTGGCCACACCCTGGTAAACCATTTTGGCAGACAGGCTAAACCAGGTTGAGGGTAATAAAGGGGTCTCAGACCCATTGGTGAATTAGGGGGCTGTCTACTCTAAGCATGTGAAAACTGCCCGTGGTGGAATGGGTGGCACATAGTAAGTGCTTAATAAGTGCTTCTTGATTAGCTGTTGACTCTATGCAGATGACTTCCAGACTTCTGATCCAGCCACACTCTCTCCTCAACTCCATTCCTGCATCATGAACTGCCTACTAGACATTTTGAACCTGGTGTTTCATAGCCATCTCATACTCAGCATGTCCAAAAAAGAACTCATTTTTCTCCTTAAAACTGCCAGTTTTGAACTGTCGTCCAGCATCCTTCCAGTCATACAGGTTGACAATCTCCACGTTACCTTTGACTCCCCACTCTCATCTCACATATTCATACAGTTGCTAAGTCATGCTATTTCTATCATCTTAATATGTCTTACATAAGTCTCCTTTCTTTAACTTACACAGCATCATCCTAGTTCAGAACCCCATCTAGATTCTTGCAGTATCCATAAATTTAGTCAGCCTGCCTCAAATCTTTCCATATTCTAATTTGTCCTCATTATGTCCGCTTCCCCGAAATCCAGTGACTGTCTACATAACCCTTAGTATCGAATGTAAACTCCTTTGTCTCACATTTAAAGGTCTTCACAACCTGATCCTTTCCTAGTTTTGTTCTTACACGTTATTCTCATTTTCCATACAGTCCTTTATGCTGTCTTCTATACTTTGAATGTACTCTCACCTTTACTTTTTGAAATCCTTCAAAACTCCACTCAGGTATCACTTTCTACATGAAGCTTTTCCTGATCTCTGGCTACTACTACCATCCATAAATTACCTTGTATTCAATTTATACATATTCTATATTGACTCAAAGGTGCATGTTTCTCTGCCATTAGAATGTAAGGTCCTTGAGGAGAGAAAGTTTGTTTTGTATTTATATCCCTAGTGCTTAGTTGTGGGCCTGGCATTTGGTAGATACATAATAAATACTTGTTGATGTATTATTATGAATATCATTAATCTCATTAGTAAACTCAGTTTGTAGGGTTATCTGTCCTAGCACTAAATGACTTTTTAATTAAATTTTTTTTGTCTCCTCCCTCACTGAGAGCTATTTCTTACTGTTCTCATACTGCTCATCTCTATCAGTGACCCTCTTCTGCCTTCTCCTCAGCTGGCCTCACCCCCTTTGCTGTTATAGATGAGAAAACAGATAATTTATTAGAAACAATATGGCAAGTTATTAATCATATGAAAGAATGCTTAAAATCACTAATTACAAGAGAAATATAAATGCCATAAACACTAAGTGCCTACTCTGTGCCAGCTACCATGCTAATAACCGGGGTGATACAAATAAGAAAAAGGGACTGTCACTGTCTTCAGGGTGCTAGCAATCTATTCAGGAAAGACAGTCCACAGGGTGCCCAGCATGGAGGCCACTGCAGCTAGTGGGAAATGAAGAATTGGCTGTCTTCTGAACTCCCTTTAAAGGGAATCTTTGAGACAAGCAAACAATATGATGCAAATAAAGTGAGTAAAATGTCCACACCAGGGGTGGGGAACCTGAAACCTAGAGGCTACATGTGACCTCTTAGGTCCTTGGGTTAGGCCTTTTTTACTGAGTTCAAGTCTTATAGAACAAATCCTTTTAATAAGAGGATTTGTTCTGTGAAGTTTGGATTCTGTCAAAGGGCCACATTTGAGGACCTAGAGGGCCACATATGGCCTCTGGACCCCAGGTTCCTCACCCCTGTTCCATACCCTTTGATCTGATGATTCTTCTGCTAGGTATATATACTCCAGGGAGGCCATGGAGAAGAGGAAAATTTCCATTTGCACTAAAATATTTATAGTAATGCCTTTTGCAATAGTAAAGAATTAGAAACAAACATGGATGTCCATTCATTAGGGAATGGCTAGAGAAGCATGGAAAGACTTATATTAACTGGTACAGAGTGAATGAAGTAAGCAGAGCCAAGAAAACAATATACACTATAACTACAATAATGTAAATGGAAAGAGCAATTGCAAAACAATCAAAAGTGGGTATTACAAAATTACAAAGAATTAGCATGACTCCTAAGAAGAGATAGATTTCCACTCTCTTCCTCCACTTTCATGCCTTTGTGGACATGAGAGGTCCATGTGTAAGTTAGATTACACATATTTTCAGACTCTTTTAATGTCTTGATTGGTTATATTGGTTTTTATTTTAATATTTGTTATATGGGGGCAGCTAGGTTGCACAGTGAATAGAGCACTGACCCTGGAGTCAGGAAGACCTGAATTCAAATCAGGCCTCAGATACTTGATACGCTTACTATCTGTGTGACTTTGGGCAAGTCACTTAACCCCAATTGCCTTAACTGCCCCCCCTCCAAAAAAACAAAATTATTAAATGGGATGACATTGGGAGATACAAGAAGGAAGAAATTGGGAAAATTTTGGTGATTTTTTAAAAACTGAAAAAATATCAATGAGAATTTTATTTTTTTAAAAAGGGGAGGGGAAAAATATGTGTAAGAGGGAGAAAATAGCCTCCAAGAAGATACGAGCTTTATTGCATTGATTTTTTTTTTTTTTTACATTTATTTGATAAATTGAAAGCCCTCTTTCTTCCTTGCTTACAACCATTTGTAGCATAGTGTTGTAAAAGTCTTAAGAGTTAGGAGTTGAATTGAGGGCTTAAATTTCAGTTCTGATCCTTTCCTTGTGTAACAGTAATCAATTTAGCAGATACTTAGCCCTTAGTAACTTAGGACTAAATATGGAAGGTGAGAGCTCTGCCTCCTGTTGAGAGGGCGTGAACTCCCTGTTGCTGATATGGCAGAAGGGGATTGGCCGAGACAGGAGGCCAGCGTGTGTAAATAAGAAGAGTTCTAGAGACAGAGAGACAGAATCGGGAATCTTCCTCCTGGTGGCTCCTGTTGGAGGAAGCAGGATTGCCCCAGGATCTGGAAGCTGGGCTGCTGGACTGAAAAACTGAGTTGGAGTTTTCTTGAAAGAGAGAGAGAGAGAGAGAGAGAGAGAGAGAGAGAGAGAGAGAGTTTCTCTCCTAGTATCTGGAATCTGACTGAGAACTAAGTGGGAGTTTTCCTGAGACCAGAATCTGGTGAAGGCCGCCTGGAAGGCTGAGAGGGCTTGCCTGGAAGACTGAGATTTCTCCTGGGTCCTAGGGCCAGCTGAATTGCTGGAGGACTGAAGAAGCATGACCAGGATAAGCTTTTGTTGGTTCATGGCTTGGCTGATCTTTGAGTTCTCAGCAACATAAGTGGTGAAGTGTTTGAGATGTGCTGGACCCTATAAACTTAAGTGTGTGCCAGGGACTGCCCTGAGGACTGGACAAGGACTTGGGAAGCTGTCTGCCCCTGAATCCAGGTGACTGGTGAATTCAGGTAGGAGCTGGGACCATGGAAGGGAATCCAGGGAATCTGAGAGACCACCCTGAGTCAAGATGAAGAAAAGGCCTCTCCTTGGATATTGAGTTTACTAGACACCGGAGCGGTGTAGGGTTCGTGTAATTTTCTAATGATTTGTATCTTGTGATTAATGATACTTAGTGACTAATTGCTAGAT
>CM053589.1:98455618-98478169 GCA_028646515.1 Pseudochirops corinnae
AGTGAGGAGGGTTTCCCCCTTAGGGAAACCAGATGATTATTCTTTTGTTCCTTGTTCTAAATATTGTGGCCACTGTAGTGAAAACTGTGTGGCCATTCTAATGTTAAGCTGTTATGAACACTATATTGTGATTTT
Organism: Pseudochirops corinnae; assembly: GCA_028646515.1. NCBI lineage: Eukaryota > Metazoa > Chordata > Mammalia > Diprotodontia > Pseudocheiridae > Pseudochirops > Pseudochirops corinnae. Next base: position 98,455,754 of record CM053589.1, read on the forward strand.
CTGTGTTAAGATGTAATGTTGTGAATATTATGATTTGTTGTGAATGTCTGTATTGAGATAATTAAACCCATGAAAGCTGTGTTACTAAATGAGAAAGTATATATATAGAGAAGAGGGTCTGAGGATGCACCATATTTAGGCAGCTTGTCTTTAAGTCAGTTAGTAAGATTGAGGCGTGGTCAGAAAAATATATAGAAGGAGAACCAGAGGACATCAGTGTCAAAAAATAGAGAGAGGGGAGAGGATGGTTAACAGTGTGAGATGCTGCAGAGAATTCAAGAATGATGGAAGATTGAAAAAAAAAGTCCATTGGATTTATAAGAGATCATTGGTCACTTTGGAGAGAGCATTTTTAGTTGAGTAATGAATTTGGAAGCCAGATAACTGTCCCTTAAGAAGTAAATAAAAGAAGAGGAAGTAGAGGTAGTGAGTATACACACCCTTTGCTAGGATTTTGACTGAGATAGAAAAAGAGATTAATTTTAGTTTGTTTGTTGTTGTTGTTTTTTTAGGATAGATAAGACTAGTCTATTTGTAGGAAAGGAATCAGTAGATAGGGAGATGAGGAAGAGGATTTTGTGGGGGGCAGTCTAAGAGGAACATTAAAAAGGATGGAGTCATGGGTACATGCAGAGGGGTTGGGATCCATATGATCAGACTCAGAAGGAGAGAGTGGAGAATGTTAGTAATTTTTTAGATGAAGATGAGGGAGTTCATGGCCTGCTCTTGACTAATATGTGTCTCCTGACAGATATCATTATGTGTTGGGCTCTCAGGTCAATAAAGGAATCAGTTAGCCTAAAGGACCTAGAACTTGTGAAATACCAGGTATTCCCTATATGTAGATGCTGTAGACTTATGCATATATTTCATTTTCTGTCTATGATGCAACTGAAGACTATATCATCATTAAGCCAGTGTCAGAAATGTTTAAAAAACAGGCTATAGTACAGTGGTTCTCAACCTTCCTAATGCTGCAACCCTTTAATACTCCTATGTGGGTGTATCTGCATGTGGGTGGACCCGCCTGGAGACAGATAGAGGAGCGGTGTCTGGGTTCCTAAGACCATGGGAAATACGTGTTTTCTGATGGTCTTAGGTGACCCCTGTGAAAGGGTCATTCAACCCCCAAAGGGGTCAAGACCCAGAGGTTGAGAACCACTGCTATAGTATTATGTTACTCAATATTAATATATTTTAGTGCATGTAATAAATTTATACCTGTAAGAATATTTAACTGAGTCTTTTTTTTCTTTTTAAAGGAGAAATTGTTGTAAATGAAGTCAATTTTGTAAGGAAATGCATTGCAACAGACACAAGTCAGTATGATCTGTGGGGAAAGCTGATATGCAGTAATTTCAAAATTTCATTTATTACAGATGATCCAATGCCATTTCAGGTTTGTTTCTTACAAAACATGTATTTTACCATTTGAGATATTATTGTATAATTTAGAGTTCAAAGGAAAATATAACACATTTGTTACTTTAGCAAATACGTTAATTGTAGCATTTACAAGATAGTAGAATTCAAAACAGAGTTTAAGGAAAATTTTTGGATATGCAGAGAGAATATGGTGTGTTCTTCTGTGAAGTAATGCTCTTTTAGAATTTACTTTGCTTGAGGATTAGAAGAAATTTGGATTTTCATCTTAGATAATAATTATTTTCTTTATTCCAATTCTAAAAGTATTTAACTTTTACATAAATTAAAAGATTTTATTAAATTTTTAAAACAAAATCATATTCTCATAATTTAGAACAAAGTATGAATTCTAAATGTTTTTACATTTATACTTTGTAATAGATGTTTTTTTTATTAAGTCTTTTTCTAGAGTAATGTTACAAAATAGAATTGAAAATTTTTGTAATGTTATATCAACTTACTGGAAACCAATTATGTATAATGCATTTATATTAAAATTTGTTTTTTAATTTTTTGCTTTTTTGGAGGGAGAAAGATAGGGCAGTTGGCATTAATTTAAGTGACTTGCCCAAGGTCACGTGGCTAGTAAGTGTTACGTGTCTGAGGCCGGATTTGAACTCAGGTCCTCCTGACCGCAGGGCTGGTGCTCTATTCAATGTGACACCTAGCCGCCCCTAAAATTGTTTTAATATTAATGTTCTTTTTTTTCACGTCACCATTACTTCCTAGTATCTCCTACACAAGGAGTCAGTCAGAACATAGTCAATCAGAACAAATGAACACATTTGTCATGTTTGAAAATGTATGTCTCATACTACATCTGTTGTCCACTACCTCTTTGCCAAAAGGCAGGAGGCATACTTATTTAATGCTGGTTTTTATAAACGGCTTTAGCAATTAAATTCAGGCTTTAGATTCTAGGTAAACTGGAGAACCCATCAAGGAAGATTGTTTTGTTTTGTTTTGTTTTTTAATTAACTTATGTGTTTAACTTTGGTTATTATATTATTTTTATTTCTTAGTTCTATTAAAAAACTAGTTTCTCAATGAAATATTTGAATACGAGTATCAAATATGAATTGAAATGGTGTGTCCACCTATGTATAGATGTATGTATATGAATACATATGTTCTATATAATAAACACTGCAATGCCAATATATTACATACATATTTTTATAGGATTTAAGGGACAGTATTTGTGTATATGTACATATATCTACGTGTGTGTTTATATGCCTTTAGTTTATCTTTAATGACTTGTTTGATGAGTGTAGCATTTTCCTTGTCATTCTGATTACATGAATAATAGTTATTTGAGAAAATGTCAGTGCTAGCAATTTTTTCACCATCTAAACTTTTTAATATGAAATCACATTTGTATCAAAGTACTTTTTACTTATTGCAGTTTTTTGGCATGAAAAGAGGTTCAATTTCCTCTTTTGATTTAGAATTTCTCCTTACTATCAGATTCCCAAGGTGAGCATTTCTAGATTGTAGTAATTTGTTTCAAGGCCAGAATTCTGTCTTTTTTATATTCCTTGTCTTTAACGCAGTGCTTAGCACATAGTAATATTTAAATAAATACTTTTCGTTATGGCCATGTTACATTAAAAAGTGCTGAGTTTGAGCATTGTGTTACAGCAATGTCTGTATGATACACCTATTCTACTCCTGTGATATATCGTTTTATTCCTTCTGCTCTGACTTCATCCTTAACTCTGACCATTCGTGTATGGACAGATCAACCCAAATTGTAATCACAAATCTTTATAAATTATCCTATTGACAGTAATGAGAATTTTTCACAAGTGAGTAGTTAAGTTTGAAAATAATAAAAATGCTAAAAGCACGTGAATAAAATGTAGCTTACCAAATGATATTTTTAAAAATTGAATAAAAAAATCAATTCTTGAATAAGCATTTTGCTCATGAGATAATTTTCCACAATTAATATGAGTTTTCATAAATGACAATGAAAAGAAACCCAGACCTTCATTGAAATAGGAATAATTTTGATGGTAGAGCTAAATGTTTTCTTCTGTACACTGTAGGTGTAAGTATTTATGTGTAAAGTGAATTGTATTCCAAAGTTCACTTTAAATGTGATTATAGTTCATACAGAGCTATCCCTGGAATACAGCACATAAGCATGATTACCTCCGCCAGACGGTTAGCAGTTTGGGGGTGCAGTGGATAAAGTATGGGACCTAGAATCAGCAAGACCTAAATTCACATCTAGCCTTTAACCATTACTAGCTGTGTGATTCTGGGCAAATCACTTAACCCTCTTTGACTCAGTTTCTTCATCTATAAAATAATCTGGAGAAGGAAATGTCAAACCACTCTGATATCTTTGCTAAGAAAACCCCAGAATAAGGTGATAAAGGAGTTGGACATGATTAATACAACTGAAAACAGCAGAGACGTTTAAAGAGGCAGCAGGAACAAATACCCCTGCACTTTTCCTGCCTTACACATTTTAAAATCCACTTTATTCTGCATGAAATCTTGACGAGACTACAGTTTATCCTAAGTCTGGACTATCGTAGTAATGATGTAGGCCCATATGGCTCCTGTACCTTGGCTGCATACTTTTTATTTTTTGTTTTCCTTACTTTTAAAAGTTCCATAAAAACTTCTTTAGAGTTTAGAATATAAGTATATAACTCAGTATGACTGAAAATTTTTTAAGCAGAAATATATATATTTTTTAATTTCAGAAATTTCATTATAAAAACCTTCTCCTTGGTGAACATGATGTCCCTTTAACGTGTATTGAGCAAATTGTAACAGGTATGTACATACTCTTAGTAAATTGTTTTTAACAAGTTTATTTTGCCCAGGAATTAAAATATTGATTCAAAGAGTCTAAAGTTACTTGGATTAGATTTCCGTAAATTTTTTGATGAGTAAAAAGTTTCATCAAAGTTTATATTTAATGTCAAATGTTACTTGGGTTTCAACAGGATTATGAATCTAAATAACAAAGTTAAAAGAATTAATTTGAAACTGTTATTTTGCAGCAACATTGTAAGTGAAAAGAGTGCTGGGCTTTGGAGACAATGCTTGGTTTCAAATCCTCACTCATGCATATGCTGCCCATGTGATCTTGATTATTTTATTTGAAATTTCTTGAGCATTTATTTCCTTATCTCTAAAATCAAGATAATATTTGTGTTACCTATTTCACAAGATTGCTTCATAAACCTGAGACACTATTCTAGGGGTTGGCAAATTAGGACTCCTGCACCAAATCCAACCCATTTCCTGTCATTTTGTTAAAGCCATTTACATTTATATGTTGTAAAAATCATTCTTAACTCATAGGACGTACAAAATGAATGACTTATGTGTGTATGTATGTGTATTTATATGTGTATATATGTGTATGTATATATATATATATATATATACATACACATATATGTGTATGTATATGTGTATATATATATAAAGGAAATGATTATTGTAGCATAGATATAAATTTTTATATTGCCTTGGTTATTCCTATTATTTTTGAGATAGTGATATATTTTAGTAGTTGTTTAATTTGAAAAACGTTTATCTAGTTGTACATAGTCAACCCCCAACCTCCCCAAAATAGACTCAAGGACAGATGAAAAACATTAAAGACTAGATGAAAGCCTAAATTATTTAATGCTCAAATTATGGCAGTTTCAATGGTGAGTGGTGAGGATTATGTATTTAAATACAAAATTTAAACAGTGTTCTTTCTTTAAAATCTTCTTTCATTTCAGTAAATGACAACAAAAGGAAACAGAAGATCCTAGGTCCCAACCAGAAACTGAAATTTAATCCAACAGAGCTAATAATTTATTGCAAAGATTTCAGAATTGTTCGATTTCGCTTTGATGAAGCAGGTCCGGAAAGTGCCAAAAAGGTAACATGCCAGTCAGTTTTACGGTGGTCTTTTCTTTAATGGTATGCTTACTAATTTTTTTAAGAAGTTCTTACTCATTATGAGGCTTGAATAATTTTGTCCAGTATCACCTAATTAACTACATAACTCACCGTACCTTGCTCATAGTAGGCATTTAATGTTTTATTTTGTTTTGAATAGTTAAAATTAAAATATATTGTTATTAACCTATTAATATGTTAAAATGCTATTAATAATTAATATTAAAATATATTAATTGTCATTACCTTGAGCTTGGTTCTGCACAGAGCCTACTAAATAAAGCAATGTTCCGCAGGAATCAGTCATAGTTTAGGTTAGAGCAGAAATAAGAATTTGATATTCTTTTGCCTTCTGGGAAATGTTCACCTACCATTTAGTGAGGGAAGCTAAGGAGAAGAAACACTTTGCTCTATCCCATAATTTGGATCCTGGCAGAAGCAAGTCAGGGGTCTTACTTTTCCAGTATTGACTCTGGGACTGCCTCTGATAATACAGTAAATGTCAGGATATTGTTTGGAATTTTTATTTAGTATCACACCTCTCCCCCCTGCTACCTCTCCTCTCAGTTTCATTAGTGAGTACACTTGATCCTTCCATCTTACGTTTGCTGGGTATGTGGAGTAGTAGTATGTAATGGTGCAAAGAGAAACTTTACTCCTATGAGTTAACTTCAGTTAACAAACTTTCATTAAGTTCCTAATATATGCCAGGAACTTTAGGGACTAGAAATACAAAGAATAAAAATAAAACAATCACTGCTCTTAAGGATCTTGCATCCTACTGGGGAGAACAACATGTATGTATATCATTTATATACAGAATAATTACAAAATAGTTAAATGTAAGATTGGGAGGGAGGATATTAGCAGTTAGGGGTGGTATTAAGAAATTCTGTGTTAGCAGGTGGTGCCTAAGTTGTATCTTGAAGGAAGGGAGTGAATTCTGTAGTATAGAAGTGAAAAAGTAATACTTGCCAAGCATTTTAGCCATTATGAAGACACAGAGATGGGAAGTAGAATGTACTTTTTTTTTTTTTTTTTTTTTTTTGCTTTTTGCAGGGGGGATGTCAAGGCGATTGGGGTTAAATGACTTGTCCAAGGTCACGTGGCTAGTAAGTGTTAAGTGTCTGAGGCCAAATTTGAACTCAGGTCCTCCTGACTCCAGGGCTGGTGCTCTATTCACTGCTCCACCTACCTGCCCTAGAATATACTCTTTAAAGAGCTCCTGTTAATTTAGTTTATCTCATGGGTCAGAAGACTAAGCCATTTTTCCCCCTTGACTGAGAGGAAAAATGTGTATTAAGTACTTTTTTTTCTGTTTACATGAAACTGAACAAGGTCTTTAATAAGGAACCAGAAAACCATGTTCGGTTTTTAGGCTTTATAACTTATGCTAAGATTAAAAATGAAAAAAATAGAACTCAGCCATTGAAAAATAGTGAAAATAGTTAAAGAATTAGAGAATGGTACTGCTTAGAAAACTGGAGTATCAGGAAAAAACTGGGGAGCTTAGGCTCCCCACCACTACTCCTTCACAAAGATCTAGGAAACATACCAGACCAAGCTCTGATGGGAAAATCTACGAAAAAAATTACAGTCATTTTTCCTGCCTAGGTTAGTATATGGAGACAGACAAATCTATAAACACTGCAAACAGGGTCTAACTAGAAGCAGTCTCATACCTATACAAAGGAGCCCAATTTTGTGCAGGGTGAAGGGATAGATGCCATTTGGCAGCTGGGTTGCCTAATATCTAGTTCTGTGTCACATATCAAAGGTGGCCTAGGGAAGGGTTCTGTGCTTAGAGGTGATAATCCACAGTGAGGCATGGTTGTGAGTCCTAGACTGAGTTTTTAGCAAAGAGTAAGTTTAGGATCAAGCAGCAGTTGTGTGATTGACCCCAGCATTAAAGTATGGTCACCAGCCCATTCTAAAGCTTACTGATGTTAACTGAGCCTAGCAGTAGTCTACTGGAGCTCCAACCCACGGCAGACCTACAGCTGTGTTACATAGTCCCAAATCCAAGCCAGAATCTTGCAGAGTTCAGACTAGTAGAGACTGTCCTGGATTAGACTGCTGTGGAGAACTGAAAGTTTGCATATTTCCCCAGCTGGAGCTGTACCTGAGATCCTAGAATAACACAATACTCAGTACCCTCAAGAAAGCAGCACTAGGACACAAACTCAGCTCAGATTTTTCTTCTGAGAGGGGATAGAGCCTGGCCTTAACATACAATATGAATCAGGAAATAGGTGGTAATAATGAGCAAGCAAGAAAAATCCTACCATTAACAGCTATTATGATGACAAGGATGCTTAAGACATAATCCCAGAAAAAGATAATGACTCCACTATCTCTACAACAAAGCTTCAAAGAAAAACACAACCTGGGCACAAGGTAAACTATATATAGTTCCTGTAAGAGATGAAGCAAGATTTTTTTTTAAAGAATTAAAAATTATTTTAAAAACTAAATGAAAGTATGAGGGGTGGGGAGCCTGCAGGTGGGGGATGGGAAAAGAAATGAGAACTGTGCAAGACTTGAAAAGAGAATCAGCAGGTTGGAACAAGAAATACAAAACCTTACCCAAGAAACAAACTACTTGAAAAGTATAATGGACCATGCTAGTGATTGCATGCTACAGAAAGAAATATTAAAATAAGGGCGGCTAGGTGGCACAGTGAATAGAGCACCAGCCCTGAAGTCAGGAGGCCCTGAGTTCAAATGCAGCCTGAAACACTTAACACTTACTAGCCATGTGACCTTGGGCAAGTCACTTAACCCCAATTGCCCTGCCCTCCCCCCTTCAAAAAGCAAAAACAAAAAAAAATAAAGTTTTTAAAAAAAGAAATATTAAAATAAGTTTAAAAAACTGGAAAAAATAGAAGAAAATCTTAAGTTATCTCAGAGACAGCTAGAAAACAGATTGAAGAGAATTAATTTAATAATCACTATACAGTCCCTCCAAAAAATCATAGATATCATATTTTAAGAAATGATAATGGGGCAGCTAAAGTGTTTCAGTGAATAGAACACCAGCCCTGCAATTAGGAGGACCTGAGTTCAAATCCAGCCTCAGACACTTGACACTTAACTAGCTATGTGACCTTGGACAAGTTACTTAAACCCAATTGCTTTGCCTTCCCCCTCCAAAAGTAAATAAATAAATAAGTAAAAAAAATTTTAAAAAGAAATGATAAATCTTTTTACTTTTATGCCCGGATCTCTTCAAATCAGAGGACAAAGTGAAAATAGTAAGAATTCACCAGTTAATCTTTTCAATTCAGTTCATTAAACATTAAGTACCCACTGTGTGCGAGGTACTATATGAAGTCCTAGGGATACAAATAAGAAAAAGGCAGCCCCTACCCTAAAGGAGCTTAGAATCTAATGGTAGAACACAACACATAAATGGAAGCTAAGAAGTGGAAATGAGATAGTTGATCCCTGGACTTGGAACCAAGCAGAACTTGAAAAACAGAGAGTTACCTGGAAAGTATAGATCTGGGTCCTGTATAAAGGAAGGCTTTGAGAAGAGTTTATTGCTTCACCCTCCAACCCTCCATTGAGAGGGAAGAGGCAACTGAGGGCGTTGAGTAGGTATTGAGTATATTTTGTCCAATTACATGTCAGAAAGCTGGCAATCAAAATGAAATGGATGAATATTTTTTTTAAAAAGGTAAACAACTAGATTAACAGAACAAAAAAGAGTACTTAATCTGACTTCAGTCGAAATTGGATAAGGCATAAAAATATATTCCCACAGATAAAATCAATACAATTAAAATTAGAAGAGAAACGGTTAAATTGAAAAAATCTTGGCAGCAAATTTCTTATCTTGAGCCTGAACTCAGGAAGACTGGAGTTCACATCTAGCTTTAGATGCCTACTAGCTGTGTGACCTTGGGAAATTCAGCTTGTGTCTGTTTGCCTTAGTTTCCTTAACTGTAAATAGGGATATTAATAGCACCTACTTCCAAGATTGTTGTGAGGATCAAATTATATATTTGTAAAGCTCTGAGTGCAGTGCCTGGCACATAGTAGTTGTTGTCCTTCCTGCTTGAAGAGAACTGAAATAACATCATTATTTTAGTCAAATTACAGAGTGACTGTGGCTAATCAGACCAATACAAGCTTGGAAGGTTTTACCACAGGTCGGCACAAATAGTCTATGTGAACATTTGGAGTGGAGATATCTCTAAATTTTCATCTCATCGTGTTTCTTTTGAGCTACTGCAATTCTGCTTTGTTCATAGAGCATGGCCCCTTCTTTGATGTGCACACACCATGCTGTGTGGTCCTGTGCCAGTGTTCCATGTCTCACAATCAGTTACACAGTTCTTCAGAGAGACCTTGAGCATATCCTTGTATTGCTTCTTCTGACTACCATGTGAGCACTTGCCTTGTGTGAGTTCTTTGTAAAATAGCCTTTTAGGCAAATGTCCATTTGGAATTTGAAGCCAGACTGTCAGAGTTGTACTTTCTGAAATACAGTTTGAAGACTTGGCAACTCAGCTCAAGAAAGGACCTCATGTTTAGTACCTTGTCTAGCCAGGTGATCTTCTTCAGAACCTTCCTAAGACAGTTCAAATGGAAGCAATTCAGTTTCCTGGCATAATGCTGGTAGACTATTCAGGTTTTACAGGCATACAGCAATGAGGTCAGCGCAGTGGCTTTGCAAGTCTTCAGTTGACTAGGCAGTCTGATACCTCTTCTCTCCTGCACTTTTCCTTTAGAGTTTCCCAAACACTGAGCTAGCTCTGGCATTGCATGTGTTGCCACATCATCTATGTATGTATCCCTAGAAAATAAATTGCCAAAGTAAGTGAACAAAATCTCTCTATTTATTATAACCAGTGTTCCATGTATGGATGGTGCAGTGCTAGCTGGTGAAACACCTCTGTTTTCTTGGTGTTAATTGTCATGCCAAAATTAGGACAAGCAGCAGAGAATTGATCCCATATTCTTGCCAGAGGCTGCATTGAGTATACAGTCATCTGTAAACAAAAAATTGAACACCAGCTCTCCCTCCACTTTAATCTTGGCTTGTTGCCTTTTCAAATGAAATAATTTACTTTCATTGCGATAGTTGGCTTTGATGCTGTTTTCATCCTCATTGAAGGCATCTGACAACATTGCTGGAAACATGATAAAAAGCATGGGAGTAAGCAGACAGCCCTACTTCACTTCATTGGTACTGGGAAAGTGTGAGAGTATTGTCCATTATCCAGAACCCATGAAAGCATGCCATCATGAAACACATACAATACTGTTGAACTTCTCCTAGCAACCGAATTTTGTCATGATCTTCTACAAGCAAATCTACTGATGATGATTGATACAGGAAACTGATTCATATGATGAGAATAAAACCAGGTCCCCAATTAATAAATGGTCAAAGATATGGACAGCCATTTTGCAAAGGAAGAAATCTAAGCTATCATTAGCTGTATTTTTAGAAATTCTCTGAATCTGTAATTTGAAAAATACAAATGAAAACATTCTGAGTATATACCTTACACTCTTTTGATTGACAAATGCTGGAGAGGCTATGGGAAAACAGGTATATTAATACATTTTTGGTGGAGCTGTAGACTGATCCACCTGTTCTGGAAAGCAGTTTGGAACTATCCCTCCAAAACTAGTGCATACCTTTTGACTAGCCCTATTGCTACTAGATCTATACTCCAAAGAGATCAGTAGAAGAGCAAAAGGACCCACACATTTAAAACTAACAACTCTTTTTGTAATGTCAGAGTTTTATTGGAAACTGGGATGGTGCCCATAATTTTGGGAATAGTGGGACAAATGATCATATGTGAATGTTACAGAATATTATTGTGCTGTAAGAAATGAAGTGGATGGCTAACAGAAAAATCTGGGAAGACTTGTATGAATTAATGCAGAGTGAAGTGAGCAGAACCGGGGGGAAAATTATATAGCAACAGCAGTATTTTAAACACAATTTTGAAAGACTTAGGATCTCTGATAGACACAGCAACCAAACATATTTTCAGAGGAATTATAATCATACATTCTACCTACCCCAGCATAGAGGTAATAGTTCAGATTGAGACCTTTTTTTTGTGGAATGGTCAGTGTGAAGATTTGTTTTATGTGCCTGTAACAGAAGTTTTGTTTGTAATGCTTTCTCAGTGAGGGTAGAGGGCAAGTTAGCAGAGAAAGAAAGAACACTTTTGTTGATTGAAAAAACTTATAAAAAGAGAAAAAGGTTATACATGAGTTTTATAGAAAGGGCTATATATTTGTTTTCTAATTTGATTCAGAAAAGATGAGTGAAAATGATAAAGCAGTTTTTGAGTTAAACTTTAGGAATTGAAGAATTCTGCTCCTCTTATACATTATTATGGGGAAGATTGAATTGGAAGGACCCTTAACCAAATGCACTTTTCCAAATATTTTAAAGAGACTGTCTTCTAGGAATGTTTTGATGGCTTTCCCAGCAGCAAATGTACCTTTCTGTTCTAGATGTTAGGATTCTTACATCATCTTAGATACTAACACAAACTTACTGACACTGAGATTGTTTCACCTAATGTAAATGATCCTTTTTTTCTCCATGATGACACTGGAAGAGAAGAAAAAGGGGAGAGCTGAAAGCTGCCCTCAGTTATATAAGGACTATCATGTAGAAGGGAAAGTTGACTTGTTCTGTATTGCTGCTGTGATCACAGTTAAGTAGCAAGCATTTATTTAGTGCCTAATGTGTGCCAAGTAGAAGGGAATGTGCATTTATATGATGCCTATTATGTGCCAGGCACTGTGGTAAGCAGTTTGCAACTATTCTCTCATACGATCCTCACAACAACCCTCCAACAACAAGGTAGGTGTTGTTATCTACATCTTTGTTGTTCGGTCATTAGAGTCATGTCCAACTCTTTGTGACCCTATTTGAGATTTATTTGCAAAGATACCAGAATGGTTTGCCATTTCCTTGTACAGCTCATTTTTTAGATGAGGAAACTCAGGCAGACAGGATTAAGTGACTTGCCCAAGGTCACACAGCTAGTAAGTGTGAGGCCAGATTTGAATAATACAAGTTTACCAGACTCTGAGACTCATACTCTATCTACTATGCCACTTACCTGGCTAGAGTCACACAACCTAGTGTCTTTGGCTGAATTTGAACTCGGGTCTTTCTGATGAGAGACAGTGTACTGTAGATAAAGTATTGAATAGAGATGTGACCAGAAAGACCTGGGTTCAAGTGCCTCAGATATATACTGACATATATTATGTGACTCTGACCTAACCTCTCTAAGACTGTAAATAGTGGAGAAGGTCCTGACATGCACTGGTAAAGAGAGTTTTCTCCATGTTCCCTAGTTGAACCATCTGGAGAATTATATTTCATTCTAGCTAACACATTGTAGAAATGACATTGACAAGGTTGATATTGACAGTGTTAGCTGTCTTCCGGTTTTCAAGGGCTAATACGTGGAAGAGGTATTAACTTTGTTTTGCTGGACTCCAGATTGCAGAACTAGAAGCACTAGGTAGAATGTTTAGAAAGGCAGTTTGCCTCATTATAATGAAAAATTTTCTTGTAATAGCATTTTTCCAAATAGAATGGACTCCTTTAGGAGACAACAAGTTCTTAATCACTAGAGAATTTTAATTAAGTTGATTTTTGGGTGACTATTTCAGATGTTGTAGAAGATAGTTCTGTTTAGGTTTGGGTTGGATTAGATGACTTGTGCCTTCTGACTTTGACATCCCACGATTCTAAGTCACAGGGAATCAATTTTTGGTTTAATAAAGGAAAGCCATCCTTCACAAGTCTTGAAAACTGGCTTTAAAGTGGTGTGAAGGTTGCAGACTATGCTGGAAAGAATGTCGATATTAATAAGACCATTTATCCCTGATGTATTGAAATAAAAGTAAAGGAAAACTTTTTAATTAGATCTGTTACTCCAACAATAGAACAGTTTGCTTCATGAAATATTAAGTTTTCTTCCACTAAAAATGGTTAGTGGTTGGTTGGTTGTTCTTCGTTCTGGAAGAGGACCAAAATGACATCACTATGCTAAAGTCAAGTTTCATTGTGTCTGACTGTGACTGCTCAGACCAATATGAGCTTGAAATGCTCTTTCACAGATTGGGCACAAATAATCCATGTGAAAATTTGGGGTGAATTCTCCAAATTTGTATCTCCTGAATTTCCTTTGAGCTGTTTCATTTAGGCTTTGCTCATAAAGCATAGCACCTTCTCTGATGTGGACATGCCAAGCTGAGTGGTCCTATGCCAGTGTCTTCCATGTCACAATCAATTCCAAAGTTCTTGAGAGAGACCTCAAAAATGTCCTTGTATCACTTCTTCTGACCACTATGTGAATGCTTGCCCTTCGTGAGTTCTCCATAAAACAGTCTTTTTGGCAAACAGCACATTTTGCATTTGAACAACATGGCCAATCCATTGAATTTATGCTCTCTGAAGCAGAGTTTGAATGCTTGGCAGTTTAGTTAGAGTAAGGACCTCATTGTCTGGTACCTTATCCTGCCACGTGATCTTCAGAATCTTCCCAAGACAATTCAAATGGAAGCAACTCAATTTCCTGGCATGACTCTGGTAGACTGTCCAGGTTTCACAGGCATACAACAATGAGGTCAACACAGTGGCTCTGTAGACCTTCAGTTCGGTAGTCAGTCTAATACCTCTTCTCTCCCATACCTTCTTTCGGAGCCTCCCAAACACTGAGCTAGCTCTGACAATGCATGTGTGAACCTCATTATCAATGTGTACATCCCTGATAAGTACACTACCTAGGTAAGTGAACTTATCTCCAGCATTCAGAACTTTTCCATTTGCTGTAACCAATGGTTCCACATATGACAGCATGCTTACCTTGGTTCTAGATAATGGACAGTGCTCTCGTGCCTTCCCAGTCACCAGTGGAGTGAAACAAGGCTGTGTGCTTGCTCCCATGCTTTTTTAGCATGATGTTTTCAGCCATGTTGTCAAATGCTTTCAATGAGGATGAACACAGCATCAAAGTCAGCTACCACACTGATGGTAAATTCTTCAATTTGAAAAGGTTACAAGCCAAGACCAAAGTGAAGGAAGTGTTGGTACATGATTTTCTGTTTGCAGATGATTGTGCACTCAATGCAGCCTCTAAAGCTGAGATGTAACAAAGTATGGATCAATTCTCTGCTGCCTGTGCTAATTTGGACCTAACAGTTAACACCAAGAAAACACAGGTGCTCCATCAGCCATCACCACACCATTCATTAAAAATATTAAAGCAGAGACTAACTGGATGACCAGATAGATACTCATATATTTCTAGGGAGTTTGTATTACACTGAATCCAAAATTCCCTGAGGTTTCTCCTAACTATGAGACTTTGTGATTCTCGTATTTTGCTAACCTAAGACGTCTTTTCCTCATGTAGAATGATTTTAGGACTGAACTGATAGAATATATTTGCAAAAGTATATTGCCTAAGTGTTGTCGTTCATACTTAAATATGCCACTGTTCTATACTGTAAGAAATTTTGCTCAAAATAAAGTCAGAATTAGATTATTCCTTTATTTGTAGTTTGAAATGAATGTGCAGTATATTTTCAAACAAGACCCAAAATGATTGCCCCACCTAGTCTCTTGTATAGTTATCCAGAGTCAAATCATCTGGTAATGGTGAAAGCATAGAAATTGTGTATGTTTTATAGGATGAAAAATTATGATTTATCTAGTGATGGATCTGTTTGGTAATTTTCTGAAGTTTTATTTTTGCCTTGTGGATAGTGAAACATGAATTGAACTACTCTAGCCATTAAAATTAAAATCTTAATATCTTAAAATCATAATTGGAAAGGTGATCAGATTTGATGTAAACTGCAGAACTCTAGCTTTCTTTCCATTTCTGAACCTATTCTTTGTATAGTTCTTCAACTTATGGGAAGTAACTGTAAAGTTACTTACTGTATTGGATGGTTAGGAAGAGAATGTTTTGTAAAGCTTGAAGCACAAATATGAGTTTTTGGTTTGTTGGGGTTTTTTTAATTTATAATTGTGCTTCCCAAGCCTTGACTGCTTTTGGTTTCATTTTTGCCTTATCCCTATAGCCCTAGCACCTAGTTCTGTTCCTGGAATATAAGTGCTTAATGAAATTGTCTTAAAAAAGATAATTCAAAATTAGTTTATTTTAAAGCCTTCCTATCTCTTCTCCATAATATCTTCATCCTGTACTACTGTTTATTTTCTCTGGTAATAGAATAAATAATCTTTTGTATGAGCACATATAGATAAATTCTGAGGTGATGATAATTATTCTTATCGTGTAGTAATTATGTATAATTTTTCACCTACGTGAATTATACATTTTGCAGTTCTGTCAATTTAGGAGTTGTTGTTAGAAAAAGAAACTGGAAATGAAAATAGTCTCATTAAATAGCGTATATGTAAAGTATGAAGATCAAGATTATTGTATCAAAATAGAGCCTTATCTTTTTAGCACTCCCTTGATTCCCAAACGTCGTTTCTCAAAATGTGTTACAGTGGCATGCATATTATGTATAAGTATATATATATGCATGTTTGTATACATATATTTTATTTATGGGTTGTAAAATTAAATTGCGCAAACACATCTAGTTAAAATTCCTTTCTCCAATTTCAGCTAATATAAGTTACCAAATTTATTTTCAAAATATCTATAAACTTCTTTAGACTTCTTTAAATATCCATTTGTTTCCTTATATTAAGTGCCCCTATTATAGTGAAACAGCTTTTTTGCCTTCAGTTTATTTATTTTTTTTGCAGGAGGGAAGGCAGGGCAATTGGGGTTAAGTGACTTGCCCAAGATCACCTGGCTAGTAAGTGTTAAGTGTCTGAGGCTGTATTTGAACTCAGGTCCTTCTGACTCCAGGGCTGGTGCTCTATTCACTGCACCATCTAATCACCCCCCTTCACTTTATTTTTATGTAGATATATGTATTTAAAGGATATTTTAGAAATAGATCTGCATTTTTTTCTTTTGTAACCACAAAATGTATACTCTCTGAGTTCCCAATTAGTTTTTTAGATAAACAGGTACAGTGGCTAATAATAATAGCTAACATCTACATAGTGCTCACTATCTGTCAAGCACTGTATTAAGTGCTTTATAATTATCTCCTTTGATCCTCTCAACAACCCTGAGAGATAGGTGCTACTGTTCTTCACATTTTACAGATGAGGAACCTGAGGCAAACAGGTTAAGTGCTTTGCCCAGTCACGTGGCTAATAAATGTCTGAGGCTGAATTTGAATTTAGGTCTTTTTGACTCTACTCTTAGGGCTTTATCCAAGCCCTTATCCAGGTATCATTTAGCAGTCTGGGTAAAGATCAAAGTCATAAAATTTTGCTTTCCTTACATCTTAGGGAAAGTAATATTCAAATATTGACTTGGAATGCTTTCCTCTGTATGCATGTATGAATTTCGTGTGTCTGCTTTTTTTATATACTCATAACTTATTGATAGCTATCATTTTTAGTTATAGATCTCACTATGCATGCGTGCACACATGTATACACGCACATACACAGGGTGGTTCATGTGATCACATTCTTTGTTTTATTTCTTACTAAATTTCTCAACTTTGGTGTTATGTCCTTCATACATATATGTGCATAGGAAAGTACTCACATTACCTTTGTAATTAGTCACAGTAATTAATAAGAATATATGGAGAGATTTGATTACTGGGAGATTTAGAAGGAAATTGGAAGCTGTGGTTGTATGCATAGCTTTAATGCCTTTTATGTATTTAGAAAATCCAGAGATATTTAAGGATGGTGTAATTTTGGAGTTGCCCCTTAAAGACAGCAGTCTTGGAAGACTTTTTAAAGAAAATAAGTACTGAGCAGAAATTTGAAGGAAAGGGAAGACATATTTTGGCAGAGAGGAATAGGAAGGGGCTTTCAGCAAAGTGTACAGTATGAAAGATGGTTTGAAAGTGAAGAAGATAAAGCAGAAACAGAGGATACCCCGAGTATTTATTCTGTATGAAAACATGACTTGTCTTAGGGTATAGTCTCGTAGCTGTTCTATTCTTAAAAGGCAACCATTTGGTGGCAAGGCTTAGAATTTAAAATTAGGTAATTTAACTTATGGTAAAGACAATTGAGAGCCTTAGAAGAATTCTAAGGGGAACATCATGATCAAAATGACATTTCAAGAGAAGTACTGTAGATTGTAGAAAGGAGATGCTTGGATTCAGGGCAGCAGGTAATGAAATTGCTGTGTCAATAAAGATGTGACTAGGACCCAAGATGATGGTCTGTGGCCATAAGTGGAGAGAAAGATCCAAGTACAGTAATTATTTTAGAGGAAAAAAGCAACAAGGCTTGTAGTGAATTGAAGTCAGTGGAGAAATAATGATAGCACGATACAGATCTAGAAATAGAATAATGATACTTCTGATAGTGAAGGGAAAGTATAGTAGGGCTTGTGTTAGAGAAATGAAAATAATTTAAGACATGGGTAAACAAAATGTTAATGAGGCAGCATCTTTTAATAAAGAAGATAAATATCCTATAAGCAGTGAGAAATAGAGATGTTGAATGAGAAGACCTGTTTAGAGATTTAGGTTTGGAAAGAATTTTCAACCAAAGCTAACAATAAACCCTAGCCCATCATATTTTTTAACTTAGCTGTTTTAAGATTAGGAAATGAAGAGAAAATCGGTAAGTAAGGTGACTTTTCATTTTTCATAAAAATTGTTTACATGTAGAATATGCATACTGAATGTTGTCATTATTATGTCTGAATACGTGACTCTCATTTTTAGCAATGTAAGTGAAGTCACCAATATTTCTGCCTTTGTTTTCTAAGATAAAGTGTCCTGGAGATATGCCTAAATTCAGCTTAGCTACGAACTCTCCTTGTTTTATACTAGAGAAGATTTTTAGATAACTTCGAAATATACAACACAAGAGCTTTAGCCTCCAAAACATTTTACCAGACTAACCAAAATTGTCTTGCTTGTTCACTGATAAAATAATTAAGCTCTGCATCTCCATTATATTTTAAATCAAATTTGACTCGCAAAGTTTTTTACTTTTCTGTTCATAGCTAGAGAAACAGGATGGTGCAGAGTAGTAGTGTCAAACTCAATAGAAATGGACCCCTGCGGCCAGCATATGAACTTAGAAAACCACAAAGTAATATCTGTGTTGCATTTTATTTTTATTTATTTTGTTAAACATTTCACAATTACATTTTGAACTGGTTCGGCAGCACTTGGTGTAGGAGAATATATGTCTTAGATTTTATAGGACTCATATTCAAGTCTCCTAACCTCTCTGAGCTTCATTTTCTTCATCTGTAAAATAGAGATGGCAATACTTATTTTACCTATTTCATATGGTTAATGTGAGAACCAGATGTGATGACAATATGTAAAACTTCTTTGGGGAAAATTTGGCAAATTGGCACAAATGTGCCATAGAAATGTCAGCTATGATGGACTGTTTATTATATCTCTTACAATTTTTTCTCTATAGTCTTACCGTGGCACCAAAAACCCAGAGAAGTATCTTTTTTCCAGCAAACCACCTTAAAAAAAATTATTGATAATTCTTGTTCTAATGCCATCTTTATTTCCCTGTTTATCACCATTAAGAAA
Organism: Pseudochirops corinnae; assembly: GCA_028646515.1. Classification (NCBI taxonomy): domain Eukaryota; kingdom Metazoa; phylum Chordata; class Mammalia; order Diprotodontia; family Pseudocheiridae; genus Pseudochirops; species Pseudochirops corinnae. The sequence goes on from CM053589.1 coordinate 98,474,735, forward strand.
GTCATCCCTTATAACAGAATAAAAAGGACTAAGTAAAACTAACTCGTTAAAGAATTCTGATGTTATATGCAGAATGTGCAGCATCCATATCTGCGATCCCCTACTTCTAGGAAGAAGACAGTTGAGGAAGGGTAGTGCCTTTTTATTTCTCTTTTTTAGGGTCAGCCTCTACACAGTCATATCAAAGTGGACTGTTTAAATTCAATTGTTCATTGAATTTATTTTGTAGGTCTGGCGAACATGGACATTTTAATCTGTTGTTCTTGTCACTAAGTCATTTTTTTTCAGTCATGTCCAACTCTTCATGACCCCATTTGAGGTTTTCTTCGGCAAAGCTACTGGAGCGTTTTGCCATTTCCTTCTCCAGCTCATTTTATAGATGAGGAAACTGAGGCAAACAAGGTTAAGTGACTTCCAAGGTCACACTGCTAGTAAGTGTCTGAGGCCAGATTTGAACTCAAGGAAGATGAGTCTTTCAGACTCCAGGCCCAGCAATCTGCTGTATCACCTAGCTACCTTTTTAAAGCCTGTGCTGTATGTAAAACTTGGTGCATTCATGTTTAATAATAACCTACCAATAATAAAATATTATTTTGGGGAAAAAACATGACACTTCTTTTAAAAAAAATTTGAAGCTTCAAACTTTATTTGATCAATAGGGCTTAGCTGTCAAAAGATGATTTTTACCAATACTGTACATTTAATAGTGCTAATTATCTTACATGAAAATTCTAAGTGTAGAATTTTTCCTAGGTGTGCCTTGCGATAGCTCATTATTCTCAACCAACAGATCTCCAGCTACTCTTTGCATTTGAATACGTTGGGGAAAAGTACCACAATTCGGGTAAATATAAACATATTGAATACTATTACTTTCGTCTCACATTATGTAATTTCACTCTTGGGTTTTCATATAAAAAATTCCAAAATACAGAAGATTTAAAGGATGTTAGATGCAGCAATTACAAAGGCAAATGCTGTCTGTTAGAAGAATTGGCAGTTGTCAGATTGTTATATGAAAAAGACCTTGGTGAGAACCAGCCTTCTTTAGATACGCAGTAGTCATGTGCAGTGTTTTACCATAGGTCAATTTGACTCATATTCTGATTAAAGAGATTCTTGTTGGATTTTTAAAAATATATATTTTATTAATTTGAAGCATAAGTTAACGTTTATATATCTTGAATTGGGAAGAAAATAAAGGATAGTTTAAAAGTACATAATTTTTGAAGTAATATAAACAAAAGCCAACGTAAAATTGTTTAGTGAGTTGTTTAATGAAAGCCACTTAGAAGTACTAAATTTCTATTTCTGATAAGAGTTCACAGTGAAGTTTTGGGGAAAATGTATTTCATAACATAAGACCTCTAGTGTCTGTCTAGGCAGGCATTATGGAAATGAAACAGTTCTGCCAACAAATCTCAGGCGTCTACAGTGATGCCAGGTAACATTAATCTGTACAGCTCTTCAGATTCTATATTTATGTGACTTTAACTTCTATAAAAATTAGAGAATACCTTGATCAAGAAAAATCCTTGTTTGCTGGTAACTGTGGGTGGGCACTTTTGCCCTACCCATACTATTAAGAGAAGAAATGATCCTAGCCAACCACCAAATACTTATCAGAGGACTGCTATGTGCTTACCACTGTGGGGAGTATAAATTTCATGTGAGACCTAGTCTTTGCTTCCACTGAGTTTTCAATTTAATAATGGCAACGAGAATTACAAATATGAAACAGAAAATAATCTAAGACAATATTACAAGGCTATTCCCAAAACAGAAAGGGTTGCGTAATGACAGTTCATTTGTATATCGGCCATTTGGAATTCAAAATACATTTTCTCTTTAAAATTGCCTTATAAATCATGGGTAGGTCCCTAAATAAGATGATAAGAGATCTATTTAATCCATAATATCTATAAAATATAATGCTATACTAAGTAAAAATTAATATTACCAGAATTACACTGATATTACTAGTAATAAATTGTACTTTTAGGACTTTAGTTTTAAGATCCTGGGAAGAGGGAACCATTTGGTTCAAAAAAGAGAAGAACTTCATCCATTTTTCTTGCATACAGAACTGAATCTAAGCATAATTTTGAAATAAGTCAGGTTTGTCTTTGGCATCTTCTCACTTCATAGTTTTCATCTCCATTATTAACCAGTGCTCCCATGTCACTGAGCTTTGGTGCTCCAGCCCAGCATTTTTCCCTTTCTCTTCTTCTGAACCTGTGTTTGGCCTAAAAACTGTGTTTCTTGCACCCCCTGGCCAATAACAGCACCTATGGCATTTAGGGGCTCTTTTGGTAATAGAAGGGCATGATGAGTTCTTCAACAGCTCTTTGTATCTGAGTTGTTTGTAAACCTGTGTAACCAAGTGATACATTGTGTGGTACAGACTATAAATACTGGACTTAAGTGAAAACTAGATTAGTCAACAAAGATTTATAAAATAAGCTTTGGTTAAATAAAATTCTTATAAAAAACAATATAAATTTTTATAAACATATGTAAAGTTTACATGAATTTCAAGCTGAAACTTGAAGGATGGGTTAAAGGGAGAGAAATGATTTCCATCAAGGAAGTAGCACAGATAAAGACATTTAGGAATGAGTATAACATATTTCTGGAACAGTGAAGAGAGTCCTCACTGTTAAAAATTGTCACTGAAAACAAGGTTGATTGGATAAGATTGGAGACTGATTATAGAAAGCCCTGAAGGCCAAGCATAGGAATATATTTAGTAAGCAATGGAGAGTTGCAGTTTCAGAGCAGCAAACTAATGTGATTAAAACTAGCTGTTGTGGAAGATTAGTCCCACGGGAATATGGTTTCAACAGAAGTTAATATGGAGCCAAGAATTCTAGCTGCAATCCAGGCATGAAATGATGGGAACCCCAACTAAGGTAATAGTAGTGGGGATTCTGAAGTAATGATTTTAAGGGAAAGATGACTGATTTTATATAAGGAGATGGAAAGACAGAGAAATGAAATGAAAATTGCTTCAAGGTTTTGAGCCTTCACAACTGAAACAGTAGTGATGCTTTTTAAAGAGACAATGACTTTGGAAAGGGGTAGAGGGGTAGAGACAATTTTAATTTGAGACTTGATGAATTTGAGGTAATAATTTTATATCTAAATGAAATTGTCTATTAGGTAATTGGAGGTAATGATGTAAAAGCTATATAGTTGGGAACCTCTGGCACAGAAGAGTGCTGAAAGCCATTAAGAATCTTCCACAGAAGAGGCAAGAGATAATTGTTACAATAGAGGGGGAAAACAGGAAGGCAAAAGGGAAAGAGTCAACCTTACTCTCACAAAATTTGACTTAGGGAAGGAAAGACACATAAACTCTAAACTGGGCATCTTGCCCCATAGAAGAGTAGGGAGAAGGGGGTTGAGAGGTGGGGTGATGGAGGGGAGGGCAGG
>CM053589.1:98478669-98502144 GCA_028646515.1 Pseudochirops corinnae
AGCCTTTGAGATTCTTTTTCCATCTGGCAAATTTGACTTTTGAAGACATTCTTCTCCTCATTGGCTTTTTGGGCCTCTGTTGCCATTTGAGTTAATCTGTTTTTTAAGGTGTTATTTTCTTCAGTCAGGTTGTTGACTCTCTTTTCATGATTTTCTTGTATCATTCTCATTTCTCTTCCCAAATTTTCCTCCACTTCTCTTATTTGGTTTTCAAAATCCTTCTTAAGGGGCTCTATGTCTTACAGGCAGTCTTCATGTTTCTTGGAAGATTTTGGTGTGGGAGTTCTGACTGTGTTGTCTTCCTCCCATTCCATGCTTTGATCCTTTTTGTCCCCAAGGAAGGAATCTAAAGTTAGGTTGCTGTTCTTACTTTGCTTCCTTGCCTGCTCATGTTGCCAGTCAATTACCTGATTTTTTTTTTTTTTAGCTCTGTGGAACTCTGCTTCCAGAGGGGAAAGCTCTGTCCCAAATGGCTGGGGTTTTCACAGCTTCCGAAGCTATTAGGAGGCTGCTGGTTTTTTTGTAGCCCCCACCGGCTTTGGCTCACTGAAAACACACTGCAGGACCACCACCCAAGACCACGATCTGGATCCAGGCCACTCAACAGAAGAGCACTTAGCCTCTGAACAATCACTTGTCCTCCTGCAGTCTGCAGGCGAGGAGCTCTGAAGCAGCCACGTGGAGGTGGCTGCAGGGCCACCGCTTCTGCCGTTTCTTTGCCCCGGAAGCCGTCTGGCCGGACTGCTTTTCTCCCCCAAATTTAGCTGAGTTCCACTGACCTTTCACTTTGTCCTTGTTTCTTATGGCTTAAGAATTCTGGAGACTGAAACAGCTGCTTCTGATCCACTCTCCTGAAGGCTCCAGCTGCAGCTCATCCTGGTGGCCCTGGGGCGGGGGGCCAAGCTGCAGTTTCAGGCTGGGATGGTTTTGGCTCCCAGTGTGCTGTGATAAGCCCTTCCTGCCGAGCTGCCTTCAGTGGGAGATGTGTTTTTCTGTATTTTTGTGAGTTTTGGAGCCCTAAAATTTGTTGAGAGTCATATTTTATGGGTATTTGAGCTGGCTATGTGGGAGCCACGGAACCTTGCTGCTTCTATGCGGCCATCTTGTCTCTGCCCCCCTGCTGGATCAGAGCAAGATTAAAAAAAAATAAGCTCCTGAAATAAATGTGGACTGATTAGGGCAGAAGGGTGACCAATTGGTTTGATCCAACTCAGCAAGGAGAAAAGCGCTGGACACATACATCCACTGGCTATAGTGCATTTAGAAGTTAAAATGGTATGATAAATGCTATATAGAAACTGCTTTAATTTTGAGCCTACTCCTTCCAGGGACCAGGATGGTATATGAGTCAGCGTGGCCCCAAGGGCTGGTGGGAAACATTGGTGGAGGGTCAAGCCAATGGCATTAGGAAATCATTCCAATTCCTTAGCTATACACCTAGAAACCCAGCAAGCAGATGCAGCCTTGCTCCCAAACCTGAGATGAATTAGTAGTGAGAGTGGGATCTGGGATGAGAGTTCTTAGAACCATGAGCTACATGGGGTGGTGGGTTAGGGAGGGAAGAGACCCCATTCAGGAAAAATGTAAAGCCTTTCACATTTTGGAGAACCCACTGGAGAGATTCTCCACCTAGGACTTTCATTACTGTAGACCCTGAATCCACTAGAAAAATAAGAACATTTTTTTCTCTTTCTTTTGAACTGCAATTTTCAGATTTGGGGTATATATCGTTAAAAGTCAGATGAATTCTTTTGGACAATCTTTGCCTGTAAAAATGGTTATTATGTACCATTATCTATTATATTACAGTAATCAGTAGGCACACTTCAGTTAACATGAGAAGTTTTTGGATTTTGGCCCCTGAAACACTATTGACCAGTAGTTTGCCTGGAGCATACTATGATAGCTCAAAAATGTTCATATTGTTTGCTTTTACTTTTGAGCAGACCCAGACTCTTGCCCTTATTTGTGATAAGAGTCTAGGCAGCTTGTCTGAGGTCCTTTAGAAATCAGGTCCACTGAACAATGCTTGTTTGCCAGCATAGAAAATCCCAAGCATTCAGTTCCAAGAGTTTAATCCCTTTTTCCTGGGAGCCTCACCTCTGTTCAGGGCTTACTTGATGTTATAATTTAACCTCTAACTCAGCCTATTTATCCTAGCATTGGGTGAATTTGGAATTCCTCGCAGAGGCAGGTGTCTCCTGAGGGAATATTCCAAGAGACTCTGGGAATAGGAACTCAAAGCAAATCTGCCTACAGTTCAAAGGTAAGTATGTCACCAGGACCCATGGAGAAATTCTCATGTGCCTTACACAGAAAGATATCTTAAAAATCTCCTATAGACCATATTGGATGGCCTCATGCAGGGATGGGGAACCTATGGTCTTGAGGTCACATGTGGCCCTCTAGGTCCTCAAGTGCAGCCCTTTGACTGAATCTAAACTTCACAGAACAAGTTCCCTTAATAAAAGGTTTTGTTCTATAAAACTTGGACTCAGCCAAAAGGCTGCATCCAAAGACCTAGAAGGCCCTTATATATGTGGATGGCATCATAAAAGAGTTTTCACCAATGCCAGTCTGGTTTCTCACTGATGAAGTCTTATCTAGGTCCCATATCCCTTCAGAGAGAGTGCCACGTGATCTAAGAACTTCTGTACTAAGTTTTCCTTTTTGAAGTAGGAAACTTTATTTTCTTTTTCTTTTTAAGTTAGTGATTAAGCCTAGGATGTGTGGGTGGGTGGGGGTGAAGACTCAGAGGAAAGAGATCCCTTTAACAGGAAAGGAAGAAAGTAAAGTACTCCAGTACCCCAAGAATTCAGTGCCAGTTCTGTTGTAGCACTTTGTAGCTGACTAAGGGACAGCCAGATGGGGCAGTGAATAGAACACCAGGCCTGGAGTTAGGGAAACCTTAGTTCAAATGTGGCCTTTGACACTAGCTTGCATTTCCCTGAGCACACTGTAAAATTTGTAAAATGAGGTAGGGAAGGAAATGACAAACCACTCCAGTATCCTTGCCAACAATACCCCAAATGGGGTCACAAAGAGTCAGACATGACTGAAATGACTGAACAACAAAACTGACTGAGCCGAATAGAGGGCCCTCTTTATAGGAAAGATAGGGGCAAGGACTCCATCCCCTAAAGACAAGGGAGCAGGCAAATCAGTCTGGTTTTTGATCTTCTGATTTCCAGTCAACCCAAGTTCCTCAGTCCCTGTGGTGAGAAGCCCACATGCTCAAGGAACACTGTAAGGGACCTCTGAGAAAAAAGGTTTGGTTTTCTTTTCCTTTTTCTCTAATGTATTATTTTTTTTTTTGTTGGTTAAGGCCCTCTCTGCAAGCAACATGATGGGAGTAAATGGTAGTTATATGTTAATAAAACTGAGAACACAAAAGAAATAGAGTAATGCCTTCAAAAATGTGAAATACTCAAAATAACAGAATGCCAAATAGAGATCTTAGATAATCAAACCTTATTAAAGAACTGGCTGTAAAAGGAACTACCAAAGTAGGGAGAGGGAGGAATTGATCCATATGGGTTCACAAAAGAATCCTAGCAATTTTTAAAGGATAATTAATACTTCTACTGTACAAATTATTCTCAAAAGTTGAGAAAAAAATACTCTACTAAACTCCCTTTACGAGTTATTATAGTCCTAATTCTTAAAAAGGGAAGAATTAAGCAAAGAAAGAAAACAACAGACATCTCAAACTGGATGTCTTATAGAAATCTTAAACTCAAAATATCTAAAACTAAACTCATAACCTCCCCTCCTCCCCCAACCCTGTCCTCTTCCAAATTTTCCTATTACTATCAAGAAATACCACCATGCTCCCTTGTCACCGAGGCTTACAACCCTGGTGTCAACCCTGACTCCCCTCTATCTCTCTCCCAGCCCATCAAATCAGTAGTCAAAACCTGTTGTTTATACCTTTGTAACATTTCTTGTATATACTGTCTTCTCTAGTCTCACACAGCAACCACCCTCTTGCAGGCCCTCATAACTATTACACTTAACTACTGCAGCAGCCTACTGGTTGGTTTCTCTGACCAAAAGACATTCCACAAATATCTAAGTAGTCAAATGATATGAACAAACAATTCTCAAAATAAGAAACGTAAGCTATTATCAATCCTATGGAAGAAGTGACCAAATGATTAATAAGAGAAACACAAATCAAAATAATTCTGATGTTTCATCTCACATTGACCAAGATCACAAAGGACACAAAACAATCAATACTGAAGAGGAATTGTGGAAAATCACATTAATGCACTGTTGGTGGATCTGTGAATCTAATTTCACTAACCATTTTGGAAAGCAGTTTGGAATTACACAAATAAAGTGACTAGATCCAGAAAGTCCAGCGCTAGGCATATTCCTGAAAGAGGTTACCAACAAGGTCACGCATACCCCATTTTTAAAAAGTTGGTTACATTACCTTGGTCAAAACCATTCTGCCGGTAATAGGCTAGAGCCAGTTCTTCAACTGAACACATGACTGTAGTTGGAGTAAATTCATCTCCTTCTCTATCAGTTTCCTCCATAAGAAACACAGATTTTCCCATTCCACTTTGGGGACACATTTTCCCTTTTATGGTCACCTGAACAATATTGAAACAGATATCAAAACAAATCAGCCTACCTTAACACAACTGTTTTCATAAGTAACAAAATGTCCTCTCGATTCATAGTTGGCCACGGCCAAACTAGATAGATACATTTTCGGTAGCTAACATAAGTATATAACTGATAATTTTACAACAGTAAGAAATGTAGAATTTATACTGTTGTTCCCTCACCTCCTACCCACCCCAATGACAGCATGTGACTGCTGGAATTGACTCCTCTGAAATCAATTCAGGATAAAAAACTAGCAAAATGTCACTGGAAGCTTCTTTTCTCAGATGATATAAAGAAAACCACAAAGATAAGAAAAACTTTTATTTACTTGAAAGAAAGAAAAATACTGGACTTTGTATGCTTAGAGTAAATCACACATTCTGTGAGCAACTGCTCACAAAGATAAGAACTTGAAAAAAAGAACAGAATTTGTTCAAAATGTAAACAGAAAATTTCAATACTGAAAGATACAAAAAAGCCCAAATACATTGGTCTTAAGTTACTGGCTCTATAAAAGAGAAAGTATAGTCAGTTAATCTTGACTATGTGGGAACCAAAAGAAATTTACTCACATGGGTAACATCTTTAATCGCTATTACTGGCATTTTGTGAAAGAGGTGGCTGAATTTTTTACAACTTGGTGAATCTTTCAGCCGCATTGCTCGTTGGTAAAGAGAAAAGCGATGTCCTGTTCTTACATATGGATCCAACAACCCTTTGGTGATACAGTGAATTGCCTAGGGCACAATACAATCACACCTGAGAATCTTAAATATGGCAGACTGTTGTTTAGCTTAATGGGGTGCTGTGAATTATTCAGTTTAGCAAATTAGCAAAATAAACACTTTAAAAATTAGGGCTGCTGTAATGAACTTTGCTTTATGAAGTCCTGAAACTCCTCGGATATTCCTCATAGTAAATGTATGATAAAGCACAACTTGCTAGCTTAGTTGCCTCTGTTACCAGTTACAGAGCACAATAAATACTGGCTACCAAATCTTTGCAAAGAACTTTTGAATCACAGAAACCACAGTGCCAAATATGCACCAAATCACATATCTGTTCTAATCCCCTCATGTTACAAGATGAGGAAACTGAGGTGCAGAGGTAAGTAACTTGCCTAAGGTTACATAAATAGGTAGTAAGAAAGCCAGGACCAGAAACTAGGTTTTAGCTCAGGTTTTCTTTGAATTGTTCTTCCCACATTCATAATCTAAGGGGGGAAAAAAAACAGCAGCAACCAGGGCCAGATTTAAAGGAATAAAAACTAAATAGCAAATGCAAGGAAAGAAATGACTGGCTATAAAGGTTTATTTACCAAGAGAACCTTAAGTCAAAGGCAGTGATACAGCATTATTACTTCTAAAAGCATGGGATGAACACAACACACAGGGCTAACAGAGAAAGCCTCCTAACTTGCCTTTGTTGTCAGTTCTTTATTAGAATAGACTATCTAGTTGTTTATTCCATCACTACAGAGATTTGGAAAGGGTAGAATAAGAATATTCAAGGATTGTCAACTAAGTCCCATGAGGAAAGGCTTAAGAATTGAGATTCTTTAGCAACAAAAAGAAAGCTGAGGAACACTTAAGTATCTGAAAGTATACAAGATAATTTTCAGAAGAGCAACCCCGGGGAATTATCTGATATAAATCTAGATATTAATTCTAAGCTTACAGGTAAATGAAAGGAAGGCAACAAAGTCAAAAGACTTTCTGGGGCATTTTTACTGTTTCACTCTAGTTAAAAAAAGCATGGAAGTAATCAAAGAGCTAAAAACTAAACACCATACCTGCATACTTTTAAAGAGGAAAATGACTTTTATTCACTTGAAACACTTTGAGCAGTTTTTTAGATCTGCAGCAGAAAAGAAATATGCACTATTTCTACATTCCATGGTTAGTTCTTTCCACCCTGAAGTCATCATAATTTGCTTAATGTGCCAGTTGAAAAAACAAAAGCCCAAAGAGGATCAGACTGAACCATTCAATACAAACGGCAAGACTGGAATGAAGATGGGGGTGAAACCAACAAGGGACACACAAAGAGCTACTGTTCCAATTCAGCTGTGCTTAATAGTCTTTTGATTCCCCACTCAGCCCTCTGATAATGTCAGCCAACAAACCACTTTCTACTTCAAAGCTCTTCTACTCCACTAATTGCAGTATTGGGTAGGAAGAGGTGAACCAATTCAATGGTTATGAGGTTAATCAGCCAATAAATTATATAATAATGTAACAAAGTACTGTATAGGGTTTCAAAACTGTTTTTCTTAATCATGGAATAACACAGTAAGAAAATGGGCAGAACATGTAGTACCGTATTTTGTCATTATCTACTTAGAGCGGCACATAGAACCCTGACCATAGAATAGGGAAGACCTGTGTTCAAAGTCAATCTTAGAAACTGCTTACTTGTGTGACCCTAGGTAAGTCACTTAACCTGTCTGCCTCAGTTTCCTCAACTGTAAAATGAGGGTAATAAATACACCTATCTCAGAGTTGTTGTGACGATGTAATAAGATAATTTTAAAGCACTTAGCCCAGTGCCTGACACATAATAAACATTTAATAAATGCTTGTTTCCTTCCCCTCTGTCCCTTCTCCCTGGGATCTCTCCTGGGTACCACTGACTCCACACATCCTAAATACAATGCCTTCCCCACTCCTGACCCTCCAAATCCACTCTGACTCAAGTTTCCTGTGTCTGTTCATGGCAAAAGCATTCTTCAGATCACTCAGGAGCAAAGCCTGGTTATCATCTCTGGCTCCTTCCATCTTCCTTGTTCCCCAAGTCTTATTGATTATGCCTCCAAAATGTCTTTCTTATCTATCCCATTTCCACCATTTTAGTTCAGGCTTTTATCAACAAGATAAAAAAACTTTTGTACTCAGTACAAAGAGCCTTCTAACTAGTTTTCCTACCTCTAGTCTCTCCCTCTTCCACTAAGAGATTAAGCTTCCCCAAATATAATTCTGATCATCTAATTATTTTAAAATCTTTTCAGAAAAAAAAAACCCCTTCAAATCAGTACTCCACAATAAGCAAAGCATAATTAAATGCCTGCAGTGTGCAAGTTATTGTATGCTAGGCTCTATTTAAAACAAGTAATAGTCCTTGTCCTCCAGGGGCTTACATTGTAATGCTTACCAAACGTAGTCCAAAGGCCTAGCATTCAATGCCATGTTCTAGCTTCAACCCATTCTTTCCAGTCTGTCTTTCAGTTAACTGCCTTCTTAGGCTCAAGCCTATTGTCCAAACTGCCCCCTACCTTTGCTTTTAGGGTCCTCTCATCACCTTTTGTCTGATGAAATCCTACTCATCCCAAACCCCCGCTTAAATCCACCTCTTTTAAAAAGCCTTCACTGATCACTCAGATAAAAGTGTTGAAATGGAGAGAGACCTGTATTTAGAGTCCGAGGACCTGGGTTCAAATCCTTATTCTGCCTCTTTTTCTGGGGTCTCAGTGACCTTATCTGCAAGAGGAGGGGAATAAACTAGACCTCTCAAGAGAACCTCTCAAGTTCTTTTCCAATCAGTCTATGTTCCTATGATCCTATAGAGCAGTGGTTCTCAACCTGTGGGTCGCAACCCCTTTTCACAGGGGTCGCCTAAGACCATCAGAAAACACATATTTCCGATGGTTAGAAGGCTCTTTGTACTGTGTACAAAAGTTTTTTTTATCTTGTTGATAACCGAGACACCACTCCACTATCCGTCTCCAGGCAGGTCTGCCCACATGCAGATACACCCACATATGAGTATTAAAGGGTCAAGGCATTAGGAAGGTTGAGAACCACTGCTTTGGGCCTCACTCTTAACTCTTAAGAGTCTGCTGCATATAGTTCTGATAGTTACCACATCCCCCTTTGCTGTCAGAGGCAGTTAGGTGACACAGTGGATAGAGCCAGGCCTGGAGACATGAGGATCTGAGTTCAAGTCCAGGCTCAGACAATGATTAGCTGTGTGGTAAACTGTAAGAGGGGATATTATGGCATCTTGTTTTGCTCCCACAGATCTCAGTAGGAGATACTTAACACTCCCATGCTACGGAGAAGCTCCCTTATCTTATTTTAGCAAGACATTGGCCAGTCTGGAGCCAAGTAGACTACAAAGGTTGGGATAGGACAACCAGTTCAAACCTGAGGAGTCATGCCAGGTCACTCCTTACTACCATGCCTACATAATCTACATAAGGAGGGAATGTAGGGTAATGAAGAACGTAAACAACCCTAACAAGAATGGTAGAACTGTTTAACCTCACTCCTGCTTCTGTATCAATGGGAGTGTTCTTAGTGAGCACCACACCCAATTCCTTGGGAGAAGCATAATAAACGCCTACCTCTGCCCACTTGGTTTCTGAGTTCTTTCAGTAAGAAAGGGTCTATCACGTGGATCTTCCTGAGGGCACATGATCTGGGAAGCAGTAAACAGTGGAAGTGCCTTTGGGATAACTCCCTGACTTTGCCTGGGAAGTTCTGTGATCCACACAAGCATGTTTCTCACACAAACCCCTCCAGAATTATTATTTTGCATATATGTTGTCTTATTTTTTTCCATTAGAGTGTGAACTTCTTGAAGGCAGAGAAGGTCGTACATTATCTGTCTTTCTTCCATGGTGTTTTTTGTATAATAAAGTAATCAATAAATAATGACTGAGTTTAACCTATGATTCTGACACTTCAATAAAACTATTGAAGTAGTTGTACACATGTACCAAGTAATATCGAGAGTTTATTTCTTAACATCTTTACCCTCCTGAAACGAGCTTATTCCACATTTAGGATGATTAGGGCATCTACAACTTTCATGAGACTTTCCTACAGTCAATTCAAAATACATTTCTTAAGTACATGGTATGTGCTAGGCACTGGGGATACAATGAAAAAAATGAAAACAGTTTCTTCCCTAAAGTGACATATACTCTACTAGAGGGCATATGACAAATTCTGCTAATCGGACACTGTAATTTAAAATTAGTTTTGATTAACAATAAATAATAAGTATCAGACCTCTATTTAGAATTTTCTTTAGAATCCTTATGAATTATTTTTTTTGGGGGGGGGGAAGGATGGACAAACAGAAAAGACCCAACAAAGAAGTGTTTTAATTACTATATTTTTTCAGGAGTCTTACTCAAGTACTTAAAAGATTTATATGGTCTTTTAAAATTGTAGCACAATAGTTGATCATATATTTTTTTAAAAATTTAAGTGTTACTTAATAATGATACCTGCTCAATACGTTTCAAATGTTGATGTAAATTAAGTGCCAGTCTGTCCCACCAGCGACCTCTGCTCTCAAGACAATATATTTTTTGTGACAAAAGATTTTCAAGTTCTTCCACTGCTTCCTATAGCAACAAGAAGCTTTCATTTAGACAAATGAAAATTCATTCAGGACAAATTAAATCTATAAACCAGTTAACGTTACCAACTGGAGTTACAATTCACACTTCTACCCAAAGATGAATATAACACACCATTCATTTCACATGCACTTTGAGTTATCCCTCATGTAGTAAGGATGAGTTAGACAACCATATTTTTCATCAAGCCATTCTAGTAATCAAGTACTGAGAAGGTCAATCAGGTTTCAGGAATGTGGTTTGTGCGCATTAACTTTTCACAATTTTTCTCCAGGCCATGCAAACTGGTACCTGTGAAAACAGGGCTTTCAACCTATCATACTCTGATCAACTGAACAAAATGGCCCAGGTATGACTTTATTATAGGTATTCTTTACTAACATATGAAGTCATTTTTTCAACAATAAATTTACAACAGAGAAATGCCAAGACCAAAAGTAAAGATTAACAGCTCTCATAAATTATTCCTGCTATAAATATAAAGTCAATTTGTTTGTTTTTTTTAACTTCTAGTTATTTCATTTCCAAATAATCCATGATCCCGGGTGAAAAATGGACAGAGTTAAGAGTCTATTCTCATAGCAAGCTTGTCTTTTACCTTTATTTTTTATCTCTCTTTTCTCATGTACATCCTGTCAGATCTATTCAGAAGAAGAGGGTGAGAGAAATGATTATTTCTCTCTTGTGTTAATATTATTAACTAAGATTAAGGTTTTCCTTTTCTATTTCCTCATTCAGAAATAAAACCCTACAGGTTATATCCAGCCTCAAATATTTAACACTTACTAGCCATGTGACCTTGGACAAGTCACTTAACCCTAATTGCCCTGCCTTCCCCCCTCCAAAAAACAAAAAAGTAAAACCCTGTAGGTTATTCAACCAGTTTCTGAAGGCCATTGATGACATGAGATTGCCCAAATCCTCAGGCTTTTCAATCTTGGGTGGGACCCACCTGACTAGAAAACCTTACCAAAAAAAACCTTACAGAATCAAGTCTAGGCAAGATCTTGCCCTTAAGAAATAAGCCCCTGTTCTTGGGACCTTCCATTAGAATTTAGGGTGACCCAGCTTATGAAAGGGAAAACCAGTCAGCGAAGTCTGAGTAGAGATGGATTCTTTTGTCCTGATTGCTGGAAGTGGCCAAGTCTTATGTTTAGGTCATTTTCTCTGCAGGAGGAGCTGAAGACTTTTTGTCCACTCCCTCATTAATATGTCCATTCCCTCACTGAATGTTAACTAATCAGAAAGACAAATGACCATCATTTTATTAATTATCTGCTAGCTACAATTAATAAAACTGATTATTAATTACCCAGAACTAACATCTCTCAGACTTTTCATTCATCACAAGGGTAAACAGAGTAAGAGCTCCAATAATGTTTAATAATCTTAAGGAATCTCTTCCTTTCTTCCCTATCCCACAAAAAAAAAAAAACAACCCAATGAATTACTTACATTGATTATTTTTAACTATGTTATATTGGCTACAAAAACCTATGAAAAAATTCAGAGTTAGTCTACCTTGGCAGCAAAATAAGATTAAATCATGCAGAATCTGATTTTTAAAAATAATCTTAGCATTTATATACTAAAAAGAGCAATAAAGTACCCAAGACATACCTCATACATGTGCAGTCTTTGTAGTATTTCAACTGCTCTAGAGAAAATCCTTGTATAAACCCACCCAACAGTAAAACACCGCAGGAAAAGTGGTAAATCCTCATGGTATCTAAAATACAGTCGTCATACCAACAATTTAATGTTAATTACAGGTTTGATAATGCATGCACAGATCTGGGGTTTCAAAGTGGATATTACTTACATGGATTCAGATCACACTCTCCCACGTTTAATTAAAAGTATGCTAAGTAGCATAGTGGCTAAAGTGCTGGGCCTAATGTCAGGTCTTCCAGAGTTCAAATCTAGACTCAGACACTAGGTGTGGTGATCCTGTGCAAGTCAGCTGACCTCTGATTCCCTTAGTTTTCTCAACTCTAAAAACACGAAGATAACATCATCTACTTCACAGGGTTGTTTTGAGGATCAAATGTGATCATTGTAAACTGGCCGGTGCATGGGAGGTGCTATATAAATGCTCATTTCCTTCTCCTTAATTAGGTGGTTATTACTTTAAAAAATGCCATTTGATGACCTAACCTTTTCATGATAATTTTAAAAACTGGTTTGGGGTGGGGGTGGGATCCTTGGATAACAGTTTATTATGAGGTTCACTCTCAAAGCATTTCCACTTTGGCAAGATCACCTAGAACTTGTGTTCCATGAGTCCAAGGTCACCTCTGTGCCATGATTAAGCATTAGAGTAATATCTGAGTAGAGGGCATAGATAATAAGGCAAAATGAAGTTTTCAAACAACAAAAAAAAAAACACCAGTTATCCAAAGTTTAAAAATAAGCTGAACACCTTTAAAAACTACACATTATCCACTTCAATCAGCAATGCTTTATATGCTTTTCCGCATTCTAAGTACAAATACAAATGAAATTCTTCTCTCTGTCCAGGCTTTTAGTATATATCCTTGCATCTTTGAGAGGCAGCCCTGCATCATGAATAAAGATCTAGACTGGGAGTCGGCCAGAGGCAGGCTCAAGTTTCTCTGGCACATACATTGTGACTGTGAGACCCCGAGCAAGTGGCTTCTCTCAGGGTCTCAGGCAACTCTCCTAAAGACTCTAAGCAGCAGAACTGCTGCCCATCTGCAGTAGTGAAGGGAACTACAGCATTAAACAAAAGAATCAGTATTCTTGGGTCACTCTACTGGACACTCACCATCTATTTCATCCACGAGCTGGAATCTAATAAGAAGGACTACTTTCCTAAAGAATAACCCTTCAAGGTAGATGAGTAGTTCTTTTAAAGTAAGAATTATTTCCTTATGGGATTTATGCTCTAAATATTATAAAAATGAAAGTATTTCATTGATGAATATTTTATAAATGCTGAATGGCGAAAAGAATGAACAGGATAGAATTTCTTGATAATACTTAAATAATGAAGATGTTCAGTAACTGTCACATAATATGATATGAGACATCTCATGCTGACCACATGGAACTTTTAAAGCAACTGCTCACTCTAGTTTCATCTGCAAAATTGTACCCACTTGAATTTCCATTTGATGAATAAACATTGTATTTTTCCCATAACCTCCATAGCATTTCTTTGTTTCTTCTGCATTTCAAATTCAACTGACTGGTGTGTAGCCAATTAAATGACAACAAATGAAAACCAAGATTGTTGTTCACATGAATTTTTGGTGCTCAGAAAAGTGCACTTTCTTAGGTAAGAATTCATTTTAAGCTTTTGGATTGCTTCTATTTCAACACAATAGTATCTAAATAAGCAAGAAATGTAATGCTTCCAGCTATATTGTAGGTTTGACCACAGAATTAATCAGCATGATCTTCATGCTCCTCCAACCCCCCAAAAAAGTCTTACATAAACTGAGCATGCTCGTTGGAATGTGCATTTGAAGACACAGCTATAAGATATTACCTTAGGGATGGATGATTTTTTAGCTTGTTCCAATCCTCCTTTGCACATTTGCAGAGCTCATTAGCTTCCTTCCAGTTCCCATTAACCATAGTAGTAGAAATATCATTCAACATATGAGTAGCTGAAGCATATCTGATGTTTTAAAAAGTCATAATGAAAAGGCAAATGAACATAGCATTTGTATAAAAATGAATTTAACCTATTTCTTATACTTAATTTCTCTCCAAGATCAGTTCTTTAAAGTTAGAAAACACACAGTAGTTTAATCTAGTATTACTTAAGGACAAAATGCTTACTTCTGTAGCAATAGTTTACTAATACTCTATTAAACCAGAAGAGTTAAGACATTTAGTTCCATAAAATAATTCACTGACCAGAAGAATTATAAAATACAGAACTAAACAGAAGGCTGTACTTTAAAGCACTTTGCTTATCATCTATGTCTGAGAATTAGTTTTTAACTTTTTTTTTATAACTGGTATAAACTTGATAAATTTACTCATTCAAATTATGAAAACTGCTGGGGTCTTTCAAAAGCCATGCCAGTAACACTAAATTTGAATGGCTGACAGCATGTCAGATATACAGTTGCCTCTATATGAGATAAATAGACAGTGTTTATAAACAAAAACAATGAACCTATTACTTGTAAGCCATGAAGGCTTTGAAAACATTGCTGATGATGTGGCAAGGCAGAAGACAGAGGTCGCATTAGTTTATTATTGAGCAAAAGAAGACTCTTCATTTAAAGATAATATAAACCAAGTGAAGACAGAAAGTTTTTTTGGTTTGTTTGTTTGTTTGTTTGTTTTACAAAACCAGAGCAGTGTCCATCTGACCATTTCACAACTATGACGAGTTTCACCTATGGATATTCTAAAATCAATATACCTCAAAGGAAGAGCATCATCTCTCATTAGCCCTTTGGATGTCAAAAAAATAAATCAACACTAACACTGTCATTGAGCCTTCACTTTTGCCATAGTCATAGTTAAAATATTTTCCTTTGGGTTCACTTTTCAAAGAAGAGAGTCTGATAATCAAGGTACAAAAAGTAAGAAACAAAAAAACTACACAGAATAACAATTTCTTTTAGGTACTTTTATGTGAACTTTGTTCAGGAACAATTTCATAGCAAAATTTCCTGAGGAAAAGGAACCCCAAAACAAATAATTTCAAACAGGTCTGAAGAAGCCCAGACAGGTTTCTGAACAATCAAAGAGACCATTTCATCAGTACACTAACATTTAAGCTCCCTGAAGGCAGGGATTTTTTCATTTCTGTCTTTGTATCCCCAGCACCTAGCCCAATGAGATACTTAATCAAAGCTTGATGAAATGAATTAAACTTTTCATAGCTAAAGATAACAGATTTAACCTCTGGTTTCAATCACTGCTATCATTTATTCACTTTTTAATCATGTTTTTTCTTTTTTGGGGGGGGAATTTTTTATTTTTTTTTTTTATTTTTTGCTTTGTGGAGGGCAATTGGGGTTAAATGACTTACCCAAAGTCACATGGCTAGTAAGTGTGTCAAGTGTCTGAGGCCAAATTTGAACTCAGGTCCTCCTGACTCCAGAGCCGGTGCTCTATTCACTGTGCCACCTAGCCGCCCCAATGTTTTTTCTTAGTAACATGGTCATAGCCATTATTAGTTAGTATTTACTATTCAAAGGGCAGCAGAAATGTGTTATGGAGGTAGAAGTCTGTTATGACATCTACCATAATTTCATTTTCAATAGGATCAAAGATTGAATACATCATGTAACATTACTTATATATTTCTTTATAATTTTTTTTATTTCTTTAATACTATTATTAAAGATAAGCTGATCATCTTCAGCCTTGTTAGTGAAAACAATGAATCCCATTTTAAAATATATTATTTAGAGTGAGATAAAATAATGAATTAAAGGAAATGAAGTAGGATAATAAATCAAGAAAACTGACTGCCCAAAGCAAATGACTTTGACACATTAATTTTAAGTACTGTTTCTTTGTAGTTCACGTACTTAGAAAATTATTTCCACATATGAAGCAAAAAACTCAAAAGTCTGTTTTTATTCTGAATAATACTAGCGATCAAAAATATTAGCTATTTAAAGTCACCTGGCATAATCCTACCTGATGAGATCTTCTTTATCTTGGAAGATTGGTGTTTTCCTATTTATTGTGTAACTGGGAAAAGTCATTCGGCCTAGGTTGACCATCAGTACTGTGAAAAGTTGGCCTTGCCCACCACAAGCAGCATCTTCCTCTTCCACTGAATCAGTCAACGAAAATAGCAGCAAAATACGGGAAAATACAGCCCGAGGACCTTTACAGATCCTTACAGACTGTCCTACCAAATCCTTTGCCCTAGAACAAAAATTTATGCTATATATTTATTATTGTCATGTTAAATATATTAGATATAAGATATTAAATGCAAATTAGTCAAAAACTGTTATCACAAAAGAACTTAAAAAAACCCTAAAAAGTATATATTCATTCTGTGATGAAAAAATAGATGTTAAAATATCAAAAAAATTATTAATCATTGCAAAAAAAATCACATTTTCAACATCAGCTATTCTCAACTACTGATCCCAATCACTTTTTCAAACAAATGAAAGATATTTATGTGAATTCTCATTATTATTATTATCACTCCTTGGTAGAGAGAGACATCATTTTGCATGTATGGAAATAGTACAGCACTCAAATGAAAGCCAACCTATATAGTACAATCAGTTTCCCCCTCTGGGGGCTAGCTCTATTCCACAGTTATTTGCAGGGATTACTTGAGGCAGCACAAGACTTTCTGTGAGGACAAAACACTGGAAAGAAAGCAGAGGCCCATCGAATAGGATGCAGCTGAACAAATTATGAACTACAAAAAAGAATAGAATGCTATTACGCCAACAGAAATGACAAATACAATGCATTTAGGAAAATATAGATAGGCTTGTATGACCTGGTTCATGGCAATGAAAGCAGAAGCAGGGAGAAGGAAACAGCTGACCACAACAACAAACAAAAATAACATGAAAGGTCACTGAACCCGGCTTAAATGGCATCACTGACCTTGGTCCCGAAGGACAAAAGACAAAACATTTCCTTCCTGTCAGTAAAGAGGTGAAAGACTATATGTGAAATTGTCACATACCATTGCTGAGTTGGTTGATTTTTCTTAGTGCCAAGAGAGGGTTTATGGGAAAGCGAATGTATATTAAGAAATGACTATAGTGTAAGAAATACATTGACAAACCTTTTTTTTTTCCTTTCTTTAAAAAGATGACATAGTATAGTGCAAAGAAAAGCAGGTTGGGATAATAGTAAGAATACTGACCTTAAGAGCCAGAAGACCTGGGTTTAAGTTCCAGCTCTTATATTTATTAACTGGGTGATTTTAGACAAGTTGTCTCACTACCAAGAGCCTCAGTTTTCTTATCAGTAAAATGGAAATGATACTATTTACCTAACTTAATTCTTAGGGTTGTTATCAGGAAAGTACTTTGTAAAATATAAACTGCTGAAGAAGTATGAGTGTGAATAATAATAGATAAATGTGATGCTTTTTAAGCATCCTCATAAGCACAATGAAACAACACTGTGATAAATGCCTCCTGTCGATATCTCTCATTTTGGGTGGAAAAAAAACCATGTGTGTGTGTGTGTGTGTGTGTGTGTGTGTGTGTGTGTGTGTGTGTGTGTGTGTGTGTGTGTGTGTGTGTGTATATACACACACACATGCTGTCTCATTTTAAAGGGGAAAAATGTATATATGTGTGTGTATTTCTATATATGTATACATATACATAGTATAAATACTAATTTTTATAGCAGCAGAATAAAAAAAATTTTCTACTGCAACTAAATAGAAAATTGCATAATAATTTCAATGAACATTTCTAAGAAAGTTAAAAATCTTATTTGATAGTAATTTTAGGTAAAACTAAAATAACCTTGCCAAAAAAAGAAACTTTTTCTAAGATTAGTGACCAAGTGTGCTGATCTAATTTCTTTTATAATCTAACCAGGTATAGTGAGAAGCACACTAGACTTGGAGTCAGAAGAGCCAGGTTCTAATTCTGGCTTTAATAGCTTATGAGTTATGTGACACTGGATAAAATTTAGCCTGTTTGGATCTCAGCTTTCTTATTTGCAAAAATAAAATGATATTAGTACTATTCCACCTACTTCATAGTAGGTTATAAATTGGTTATAAGAATCAAACGAAATCTCATATATAGATGAAAACTGCCAAGTATCATGCAAACATAAGATATCATAATTTGTACTTACTAGTAAGGTTTTTGGGAACATGGAATAAAACAATAGAAAATATATTAAGAAAATGCTGCATGTATAAACTATACCTAGGAACTTTTGCTGTTGTTGTTCAAGTCATTTTAGTTATATCCAGTTTTCTTCGCAAAGACACTGGAGTGGTTTGCCATTTCCTTCTCCAGCTCATTTTACAGATGAAGAAATGAGAGGCAAACAAGGTCAAATGACTTACCCAGGGTCACACAGCTAAAAAGTGTCTGAGGCCAGAGTTGAACTCAGGAAGATGAGTCTTCCTGACTCCATGCCTGGCAGTCCAATCACTTAGAAACTTTATAATACTTTATCTCCCATTCTACAATCAATTAACTTTGGCATAGGTCATCAAAGTTATTCTGAGTCTGTAAAGTTTTTTGTTTTCTTGGTATTTGATGGGGTCAATATTTGCAAAATCTATCATTTTACCTTCTTATGAATAATAATTTAATGGATCTGTGATCTCAAAGATTCGGATGTTTCCTTCAACAATGCCAATCGTCCCCTGTCCTGTACAATTCCTGTATGTGATCTTCCCTTTGTTTGCCACAAAAGTGTCAAAATACTAGTGGCCTTCCATGCCTTCCCGTGACATTGCAAGATATCAGTACAGCTCCCAGGCGGACCAGTAGCTATCCTTTGCTCTAACCACGTTACCAGCCCTTCCTTTGATCATATATCTCCCTGATGTCATTTTTTACTCCTGCTCTTCAAAGCTCCTTTCCTGTTATGTGTTACAACCTGCTTACACTCTCCTCACTGCTGTCTATGTGATGATACTCATCTTCAGTTCTTTGGGCACTCCAGGGTTCCTTGACTTACAGCTAGACAACCCCAGTAGAATACTGATTTTAAAAAGACAAACCATCATTTCCAGGAGGAGTTTGGAGTTATTAAAGAAGTTTTTACAACTTCCTGAAGATAATCTAGTCCTCCACTTCTTTTTTTAATTCTGGGGCAACTCATAGTATATCTGTACTGCCTGCCTCACACGTGCACACACATGTACATATATTACACGCATATGTATACACATGTATACACATCACATCTGTGCATGCATATTTGTATGCGTGTGTATGCATCCACAAATAAAGGGGGTATTGTGTATGTGTATAAAATGTCCCTTGGTTTGTATGTGTGTATATATGTATATATGTATATACACATACATGCATGTATGCGTATACCTGTATGTACACATCCCATTTCTGTATGCATGTACATGGATATATACATGCACACATAAATGGGATATGTGTGGATAAAATGTCCCTTTGGTGTCTACGTATATACACAAATACCTATACTGATGGATAAACTCTAACTAGTCCATTCAACTGCATGTCATCATCTGGGCAGTAGACATTCTTCATCTACTTGGTTGGGTTTTTTTCTGTATAGACAGAGAGACCACTTCTTTTAAATGCTGATGGTTCTCCTTCCAGAAGCCTCTGCAACATTCAATTTAAAAAGCATTTGATACACATTATCTCATTTAATTCTCGCAACTACATTGTGAGACAGGTGTTATCACCAGTTTATGAATAAGGAAGCTGAGAGAGTTTAAGTGACTTACCAAAGGTCAGAGGCATAGACAGATTGACTGATTTCTTTCTATTTCAATGTACCATTAGATCTATGCTTATCTCAACAAAAACATAATTTCTGTAAAAAATTCTTACTTAAAGTATTTCACATGACCAGGCAGAGATAAGCTGCAATCTATATCACTGGAAAGAATACATATTGATGAAACCAGATATTTGCTTGAGAATCTCATATAAAAAAATCTAGTTCATGTTACTCTAGAAGCTGGAAGTTATTGACATAAGGAGTGAAATTAAAAAATCTCAATGGGAAGCAGTGTTAGAAAATCCCAAACATTTCTATGGCCTTCTTTGTCTCTTCAGGTCATCTATGGTGAAAGGCAATATTCATAAATGCAGGTTTGGTGGAACATTTTTCAGAGTTGTAAAACTATATTTAGTGGCAAAAAAAACTATGTCTAAAAGTCAAAATATATTTAATCATCAAAACCAGAGGGGCAGAGTTCTTAAATGAAGCAATATGCCCATGGTCTTAAAATTTTCACATGCATTTGTTACCATATACACAGTACAAAATATAAATTGTCAGAACTAAAACCATTTTCAAAATGGGGACACCTTATATACATCTTTGGCTGAGGCCTTTAATGAAAAAAAATCCATTTAATTTTTATTTTGGGTAGTAAGTTGTATTTCTATCCATGTACTCCTAATGTTAAAATATATTTGGTGTGACATAAATAATGATTAAAAATATTACTACAAGAAAAAAGTTTCCTGGTTATCTGTGCTCAGGAAAGGTAGTATATTAAAATATTAGGGCTACAGGAAGACCTGGACTGATTTTTTTAATACTAAAATCATATGGGAGTATGAAAATTTCTGCCAAGACAAGATTTCAATATATTTATTACAAGGTATAACTCACTACAGAGTTTGCCCCATTTATTTTACTACTTTTTCTTTGACAGGCATTAGTGCTATATTTTATTTGACCAGATGTGATTTCATCATTGTAGAGAATTCCAAGTGAGGAAACTGTTTTTCACTGACAAAGACAGAATGAAAACTATTCGGCAGCTTATTTTCCCTGGGAGTTCCCTTAGAGTTCCCTGGGGCACTGAGAAGGCAAGTGACTTGTCCAGAGTCACACATCTAGCATGTGTCAGAGGCAGCACTTGAATCCCAGACCTTCCTACTACCAAGGCTGATTTTCTATCCACTATGCCATGCTGCTTCCTCTGTTTTTGTTTTTTTGGAGACAATCAATGTTAAGCGAATTGCCCAGGGTCACAGAGCTAGTAAGTGTCTGAGGCCATATTTAAACTCAGATCCCCCTGATTCCAGGGAGGGTGCTCTATCCACTGCACCACCCAGTTGCTCCTACTTCCTCTATCTTTTTTTGAAAACAGAAGATTTTGCCGCCCCTTTGAAAAACCTAGTGTTAAAAGCAAGCCTGTGTTCCCTGTATACTCAAGCTAGGAATGGTCACGTTTGTAATCTTTAAAAAAAGAAATTACAGTTTTGGGTTTTTTTTTTTATTTAAGCCAGTTATAATAAGCACTTGACTTCTACAATGACTATAATGTGTGAAGGCATTGTTTCTTTAACTCATAAATAGCAGTTGGAAGTTTTTAATACATTAAAATCCAGTGGTACCTTTTCAAAATCACTGCACCAATGCCAGCCTGATTCTTGCCAAAACTGAAGACTGAACGCTGTTTGGCCAACCTGAGGAACATGTCCACCAGTTGCTGTTTCTGTCCATTGGGATTTGTCAAGTGAAATGTCTTTGCTAAGGTTTTTAGCTCAGGAGCAGAAAGCAGTTCAAGTACTTCAGAGAGTTCTTGTAATTCAGATTCTAGAGAAGTAAAAAGAATTAAGCATTTAAACTGGAATAAGTATTTAAACTTCTATAAACATAACCTTTCAACAACAATTTTATGGATAATTCTTTCCCAAGAGGACCTACAATTTCTAGCTCTTTTCTCAGTGGGACATAATTTTTTTAAAAAGGAAAAAAAGACGGTTCTTATCCTCTAAAGATACAGCAATGGCTAACAGGGCCAGGACGGTACCTACCCTTTTCGATAACCAGTGGAATTTTCTTCACGAAAAGCTAGACTATTCTAACAATGAAATGATTAAATAAACTATAACTAATATAGTGTGACAGGATGTCATATGGGGCTCCACCTATTAAGTCTCTCCTCCCAGGGCTTGCAGGGTGCTTGAAATTCCACTATTACAGTTTTATTCCTACACACACACATACACTCCCTTTTCCTCCAAACTAAAATTCCCAAACTTAGCAAAAGCTCTGAGGAACTAAGGATGTTCAGTCTGGTAAAAAAAAAAAAAAAAAAAGACATAATTAGGTGAAGGGTCTTGGAAGAGAGCGCATTGTACCTGGCTACAAGTATTTGAGGGGTTACCACATTTTAAAGGAATTAGATTTATTCTGTCTCTAAAAGGAAAAACTAAGAGAAATGGGTGTGAATTGTAGAGCAGAATACTGAGATCTGATGTTAAGTAAAACTTTTTTTTCCAAGAAAGGAATGGGCAGCCTCACTAATGGGCTTCAGAAGGCCGGATGACCACTTGGGAGGGAAGGAAGAAGGGAATGAAGGGAGAAGGAAGGAAGGGAGGGAGGAAGAGAGGGAAGAAGGGAGGAAGGAAGGAAGGGACGGAGGGAAGGAAGAAGGGAGGCAGGGAGGGAGGGAGGAAACAAGCATTTCTTAAGTATCTACTATGTGCCAGGGACTGTGCTAAGCACTTTACAAGCATTATTTCATTTGACTGTTCAGGCACAGATTGGGCTTGATAGACTCTGAGGTCTCTCTAAGTCTAAGGTATGAAATGGTTAAATTCTGATCCTTCACAGAAATATGAATGACTGAATAGGTAACTGTTAAGAGACCAAACTAATTCAGATTCTGTGAAGTTCTATTCTTGTCCAGTTTCTAGTTTTGTTTGTTTGTTTAATTATAAGAGTTTCTCATTTAAATGGGAAGGAAACAATTACAGATCTATACAAAAGTCATTTATTAACCACCAGCTATATGTACTAGATTAAGTAATGAATTACAAAATAAAAATGATTCTTTTACTAATTAATAAAAATAACTCGTGAAAATGGTCATGTAACTTATAATCTTTTTTTATTTTATTTTTTTACTTTCTTTTTTTTGTTTTTTCAATTAACTTTTGTTTATTTTTAGTTTACATCATTGATTTCCACAAGATTTTGAGTTACAAATTTTTTCCCCATCTTTCCCCTAGCCATCCCCCCAAAACAGCGATCCCACTGTATACCCCCTCCCCCAATCTGTTCTCTCCTATATCCTCCCCCATGACCCCTCTGACTTTCTGGTAGGGCAAGATGGATCTCCCTATCTCAGTGCCTGTATATCTTACTTCCCAGCTGCATGTAAATAATAATAATAATTACACATATATATATTAAACATATGATTTTAGAACTTTAAATTCCAGATTCTTTCCCTTCCTCCCTTGTCACCCACCCCCACTGGAAAGACAACCAATTCAATACAGGCTGCACATGTGTAATTATGCAGAACATCTCCACAATGGACATATTATGTAACACTGACTATATTTCCCCCTTTCCTATTCTCTACTTTGTCCCTATCCCTTTACAGAAGTGTGTGCTTCTAACAACTCTCCCCTCCAACCTGCTTTCCCCTCCATCATCCCCCCCTCTCATCCCCTTCTCCCCTACTCTCCTGCAGGGCAAGATACCTATTTTAGAATATATGTCATTCCCTCCCTAAGCCAAATTCGATGAGTAGACCCATTCCCTTTTGCATTCTTGTTCTTCCCTTCTGGCTATTCTTCCCCTCCATTGTAACAGTTATCCCTTGCTTCTTCTATATGAAATGATTGACCCCATTCTGTCTCTCCCTGTCATTCTATTCCTCTCCTCTTAATTTCACCTTTTAAAATATCATCCCTTCCTATTCAATTGATCCTGTGCCCTCTGTCTATGTACACATATATACACACTCCCATATGTATTCATATGCATATATACCCTTCTATACAGACATGTGTGTGTGTATATATATATATAGACATATGTGTGTGTGTGTATAC
>CM053589.1:98502644-98540459 GCA_028646515.1 Pseudochirops corinnae
TGAAACATTATACTCAGTTTTGCTGGGTAGGTGATTCTTGGTTTCAATCCTAGCTCCCTCTCCGAAATATCATATTCCAGGCCCTTGATCTCTTAATGTAGAAGCTGCTAGATCCTGGGTTATCCTGATTATGTTTCCACAGTATTCAAATTGTTTCTTTTTGGCAGCTTATAATATCTGCCCCTTGATCTGGGAACTCTGGAACCTGGCTATCACATTCCTAGGGGTTTTCTTTTTGGGATCTTTTTCAAGAGATGATCAGTGAATTCTTTGAAGTTCTATTTTGCCCTCTGGTTCTAAAATATCAGGGCAATTTTCCTTGAGAATTTCTTGAAGGATGATTTCTAGGCTCTTTTTTTGATCATGGCTTTCAGATAGTACAATAATTTTTAAATTATCTCTCTTGGATCTATTTTCCAGGTCAGTGGTTTTTTCAAGGAGATATTTTATACCGCCTTCTATTTTTTTTTCATTTGTTTGGATCTGTTTAATAGTATCTTGATTTCTCATAAAGTCATTTGCTTCTATTAGCTCTACTCTAACTCTGAAGGAATTATTCTCTTCAGCAAGCTTTTGAGATTGTTTTTCCATCTGGCAAATTCGACTTTTTAAAGCATTCTTCTCCTCATTGGCTTTTTGGACTTCTTTTGCCATTTGAGTTAGTCTATTTTTTAAGGTATTATTTTCTTCAGTCAGGTTGTTGACTCTCTTATCATGATTTTCTTGCATCATTCTCATTTCTCTCCCCAATTTTTCCTCCACTTCTCTTAATCGGTTTTCAAAATCCATCTTAAGCTCCTCTATGGTTTGTAACCAGTCTACATTTTTCTTGGAAGCTTTTGGTGTGAGAGTTCTGACTGTGTTGCCTTCCTCCCATTCCATGCTTTGATTCTTTCTGTCCCCCAAAAAAGAATCTAAAGTTGGATTGCTGAGCTTTCTTTGCCTGTTCATGCTGCCAGTTAATTACTTGACTTTTGGGCCTAGTAGATCTCTGCTTTCAGAGGGGAGAGCTCTGTCCCAAATTGCTGGGGTTTTCACAGCTGCCAGACCTATTAGAAGGCCGCAGTCTCTGCTGCCCCCACCAGCTTTGGCTCACTGAAAACACACCTCAGGACCACCATCCAAGACCACAATCCTGATCCAGGCAGGTCAAGGCAAGAGCACTTAGCCTCTGAATGATCATTTGGCCCTCCTGCAGTCTGCAGGCTGGGAGCTCTGAAGCAGCCATGTGGACATGGCTGCAGGGCCACCACTTCAGACTGCTTCTAGCTCTGGAGGCAGTTCGGCCAGACCCTCTCCCCAAAATTTAACCGAGTTCCACTGACCTTTTCCCTTTGTCCTTGGCTTTTATGGGTTGGTAATTCTGGAAATCACCACAGCTGCCAGTGATCCACTCTCCTGAAAGCTCCAGCCAGGGCTTCTCCTAGACAGCCTGGTGCTAAAACTGCATGGGGCTGGGTTCTGCTTCCAGTGCTGCAATGAGCCCTTTTAGTCAGTCTGCCGGGCTGCCCTCAGTGGGAGCCTTGTTTCTCTGTCATTTCATGAGTTCTAGAGCTCTAAAATTTGTTTAGAGTCATATTTTATAGGTATTTGAGGTGGTTATGGAGGGAGCTGTGGAGTTTTCAGGCTTCTATGCTGCCATCTTGACTCCGCCCCCCCAATTTATAATCTTAAAGCCTTCAGACTTTAGAGCCATTTCTTCCTTGTGTGTATTCCATCTTCTGCTACAGACATCAACCACAATATCAGTCTTCATGAATTGTAGTGCCATCACCCACCCCCACCTCTTGCCCTCCACACCCCCTCCAAAAAAAACCAGAGTGGCCAAGACTCTAGAGAAAAACCTTCCCAGAAATAGATAATGCTCCTCCTCAGACAACAGATATAGAGTCTGGACTCAAGGCCTTCTAAACTTCCTAAGTCCTCCCAGAATCTGTGTTCCACTGGCATAAAGTTTAAAAAATAATTAATCAACAAACATTTATCAAAGGCTTACTATGTGCCAGGTAACTGTGCTACAGACTGAGGCAAAAACACAAAAAGCCATCCTTGCCTTGAAGAAACTTGCATTCTAATGGAGAAGAGAACATGTAAACAAATATGTATATCTACCATGGATATAGAATAAAAAGAACACTAGAGAGGAAGGCTTAAGTAGCTGGTGGGGATCAGGAAGACTTTAAATTGAGTCCTGAAAGATGCTGAGGTGAAGAGATAAAATGTTCCAGGCATAGTGGATAGGCAGGGCAAAGGCACGGAGGTGGGAGACAGTGTCATGTGCAAGAATGGCAAGTTGGATGGTATTGCTAAACCACAGAATTTATAGCAGGGAATAATGCATAAAAAAGATTGGAAAAATAGGAAAGGTTTGATTGTGAACAGCCTAAAATGTCAAATACAAGAATTATTAATTTAATCATACGTAGTAAGGAGACACTGGAGTTTATTGAACAGGGGGGTTAACATGGCCAGTCCTATATTTTAGCAAAGTCACTCTGGGGACTCTGGACTATGGATTAGAATGGAGCATTTGGAAGCAAGGAAATCAGTTACAGTTATCCTTTCCATATTGAGACTTTCCCCATCACAATTTCAATATATCAAGGGTCAGCATGAGAAATTAAATAGGAATTTTGGGGGAGTTTTATGAAGCTGCAGATGACATGTAAAGGCCAGCAGATGACACAGAATTTAGAAACTCAGAAATGCATAAAATATATAATATTGCATAATATCAACATATTTTATTTCTAATACCATAATAATTCAGACTTCTTCTCTGGTACAAAGGGAGGACCAAAACATTTTATACAGATTCTCCAGAACACAGTGGGCACTGTGCCCCTAACCCTGAGATGTGGAATGGATAACTGCAGAATATTTCAATAGTCCAGTCAAGAGGCAATGCGGGCTCAAGCTAAGGCAGTAGATATGGGGGTTGAGAAGAGATACATAAGAGATGTTACAAAGGTAAACATGTTAAGATTTGACAATGGCTAGATATATGTGGCGAGTGAGAATGTGGAGGAAAATGAAGTTGTGAACACAGGAAACTGGAAAGAGCATGGTGCCCCCAACCGTAACAGTGAAGTCAGAAGAGCAGAGTGGTTGGGCAGGAAGGATACTAAAGTTCTGTTTTGGATGTGCTGAATGTGAGATGACTATAAGACAATTTAAACTCAGGTTCACCTCCATGCTAAGGTATCAGAGTAGAAATTCATAATATCTAAATGGATCTGTGACCACATCAATTCAGGAGTTACCTCCAAGGCTCTGCCACCATAAAGATGACCACTGGGGTAGAGGTCCAGAAGGAAAACCTGGGAGTCTAGACTGAACCAGGTTTGGAGAAGAAACTCTCTTGGAAAGTACTAAATAGAGCCATCTTACAAAGAACAAGCTCAGTTCTAGATGTCTCCAGCAAGGCAATGGGATGCTTCTCACACCATGGTTTTCATTTCCCTTCCCCCAAACCCTAGGCTGCCTATAGTCATGGCAGGGACTGCTGAGAAGAGCAACAGACTGTTCACATTGTTTGAATGACCTGGAAATCACTAACTACAATTCTTCCTGTAATATGGATGACCATCAGGCCTTCCCTCTGCCCTTCCACTGTACCATCTAGACCTCTGGCATTGCTCTCTGCCCTGCTAATATATCCTATGGACCCCTAGATCTTGCCATCCACCCAGTGATGTGTCCTTAGGATTTCCACACCTTTCCATCTGACATGAAACTTCTATATGTGTTGTCTCCCCTAATTAGACTGTCAACTCCTTGAGAACAGGGAAAGTCTTACTTTTTCTCTTTGTATCCTTAGAGCTTAGCCTAGGGCTTAGCACATAGTGAGCTCTTAATAAACACTTTTTCATCCATTCATTCAATATTTCAGAAGATTAAGATGAGGTGGTAAAAGTAGAAGGCAAACTTTAGCAACATTATTGATTTCAACTTTTAATTCTACTATCAAAAAGCAGTAAGAGTCTCTGGGGGTAGTGTAGATTCCTGGCAGAGGAAGAAATCAAGAAGAGATAAGTTCTTCCTTTTTGTGGTATCTGCTAATAATGCAAATGTTCTTGGGTTATTTTTGTCTGTTTCAAGTACACCAGCATCAACCAGGATCATATAACAGCAGACAATGTTTAGTTTTCTCAGCATTCTTAATCTGGACTTTGATCACCCTCAGTTTCAAGTAGTTATCCCAAGAGAAGACTGAAATTGCCAATAATTCAAATAACCAAGGAATTCATTTTGACCAACCAGATGTACAGTGCTGTGTTCATGTTATTCTAAAACAGTGGTTCTCAACCTTCCTAATGCTGCGATCTTTTAATACTTGTACGTGGGCGTATCTGCATGTGGGCGGACCCGCCTGGAGACAGATAGAGGAGTGGTGTCTCAGCTCCTAAGACCATCGGAAATATGTGTTTTCTGATGGTCTTAGGCGACCCCTGTGAAAGGGTCATTCAACCCCCAAAGGGGTCATGACCCACAGGTTGAGAACCATTGTTTTAAAAGCAATTCAGATATTATGCTAGTTTCACATTTCTTATTACCAATCATACCTGTTTGCAGAAAGCCTATTTGCTTTAATTCTTCAATCGCTGGTGATAAATCTTGGCCAATCTCTCCATAATCTATCTTGTTAGTTTTTATCCAAACTTGCTTGCGTTGAAAAAGTCTTACATATAACTTCTGCCCACTTGCTGAAGTGATTAAAAGGGAAAAATTATATTAATTTTCTTCATAAAAATAATGAATATTATGGATTTAATAATAGCTAGCATTTATATAGCATCTACTATTTGCCAGGTACTATGCTAAGTGCTTTATATCTCATTTGAACCTCACCTTGGGAGGTAGGTGCTATTATCCCCATTTTACAGTTGAGGAAACTGAGGAAAACAGAGGTTAAGTGACTTGCTCAAGGTCACACAGCTAATAAGTGTCTGAGGCTGAATTTGAACTCAGGACTTCCCACTTCTAGGTCCGGTATTCTCTCTACTGCACCATCTAGATGCCTCATGACTTCCATTATTTTTCAGGAATGTATATTCAAATATGCTCTTTAAAGTAAAAAATGTTTACAAGACTGAATTGAAGTACCTCTTCTAAGAAATCTTTCATCTCTTTTTGGAAGAGATATCAGGATAAGAAGGTTTTGAGCCAGAAAGCAAGTTAAACATCATCAGTTCCAACTCTCTTATTTTAGAGATGGTGAAATTAAGGCCTTTTATTTCAGGTAGAAATAATTTATTTTTAAGAGGGAATATATTTTATTCAGATTAAAAGAGTCTCCTTGCATATGGGAAACATTACTAACCATAGTGTCTAGGGCCACTGAACCTGAAGTCAGAAAGAGGTGGATTTAAATTCTGCTCTGTACATTTACCAGCTGTTTGACTATAGGAAAGTCACTTAAACTCCTCAGTTGAATCATCTGCAAAATGACAGTACTGGACTTGATGGCCTCTGAAGCCTTGCAACTTCTATGATTACATTCCCCATTTGACTCTTTCTGAATTCCAAGAATTGAGTAAAGTCATTATATCATAACTTAATCCCAACCTCTCCTTGCCCACTGCTACTTTCCTTGAAAGGGATCTTTCTGACTCATAAAATATTAAGCTAATCTTCTTTGCTTAAACAACTGCTAAGTTATAATAACAGTCTAAAATTATAACATGAATCTTCCTTTTCAATTTTGCCACTAAACTAAGAGAAGTCAAATCAGTTCTTTCCTACAAAAACTAAAAAAAGAGAAAGAGAAAAAAAATCTAATTTTAAAAACAGAACTTTAAAAACTCAATTACATGGGGTGGCTAGGTGGTGCAGTGAATAGAGCACCAGTCCTGGAGTCAGGAAGACCTGAGTTCAAATATGACCTCAGACACTTAATACTTACTATCTGTGTGACCTTGGGCAAGTCACTTAACCCCAATTGCCCTGCCTTCTCCCCTCCAAAAAGAAAGCAAAAAGAAGAAATATTTTTAAAAACTCAATTTACAGTTACTTATAGCATATAATTAAGTTCTTTTGATATAAAAAACTCACAACATAGAAACATGACTCTCATTTTATAGAGCTTAATCTTCTAATTTCAAGTGTAGTATATTATAGGAGTTCTTAAACTTTTATATCATAGACCCCTTTAGCAGTCTGGTTAAGTCTATGGAACCTTTCTCAG
This sequence comes from Pseudochirops corinnae, assembly GCA_028646515.1. NCBI lineage: Eukaryota > Metazoa > Chordata > Mammalia > Diprotodontia > Pseudocheiridae > Pseudochirops > Pseudochirops corinnae. Next base: position 98,508,832 of record CM053589.1, read on the forward strand.
AATAATGGGGTTGGTTTTGTTTTTTAATTCACAATTGATAGAAATATGAGGTGTCAGATTTTACTGAAAATAAAGATGGAACTTTTTTCCTATCCAAGTTCGCGGATCCTTGAAATCTATCTAGAGACTCATACTGGGCTATAATAATCTTAACTTGAATTTTTATAGAAGTCCAATCCAAAACTGAACTGGTTTTTTTAATTGTTAGATTAGATATTAATTTACTATCTAGGTATTAGATTTTGATGTCTAACAAAATTAGACTAGATTTTTGTCTACGAGAAAAATCTACAAAATAATCACAAACCAAAGAAATGACTAGTTTTGAACAAGTACTGTTCTAGGCATCAGGAAACTCTAGTTCTAATATCAATTTTGTCACAAACTAGCTTTGTAATCTTGGCAGGTCACATTCTCTGGATCTCAGTTTTCTCTTCTGCAAAATGAGATTAAGCTGTATTATCTCTACTGTTGTTTAGAGCTCTAAGATTCTATAACCCATCGGGAATTAACATTCCTTTCTCATTTTTGTAAAAGGAACAAAAACAATTAGCAGTGGATTTCCAATAACACAAAGAAACATGATTATAAAAAAGATTTGCCTTTGAGAGACATGCATAAGAACTAAACATGTAGAACTTTTCATTAGGGAAAATGGTCTCTCTTTTGAATTATAATGAAGCATACAACCCATTAACTATTCAAACTGAATTCATGATAATTCTCTTTAATTCTGTCTGCACCAGACAGGAGAATTCTGAATATTCTTGACAGGATAGTAAACTTGACATCATTATGTCCTTTCTTCTATTGTGAGTAAAAGAAGGAAGTAAAGAGGGATACAGGGTAGATAATAGGAAACAATTATCCCCCGAAGAGATGTTTTTACACACTAAGATATAAAATAATTAGGGAACACTAAAATGATCACCACACTGAGACCTACGATAGGGCTCTTGCTCATCAGCAAGTTTTAAACATTATTACAAACCCTTGCTCATCAGCAATACTGAAATATTATCAGCCACTTGTATGGCACCTATGCAAGTGTAAGTTACCTGGTACACTAGAGGCTAGTAAGGCCCAAGTCAGTTTTTTGCAATTCCAGCAAGATCTCAAGTTTCCTGTAGGCATTCCTTTTATATAACAAATTTTAAAGTAACTTTTCCTTCAAATTTGGACTATTCAATTCTAGATACAACTTTGACTTCCCACGAACAGAGCGGCAGGTTGTAAGTTTTAAAAACTTATTTTTATTACTGTTATGACTGTATTTTCTATTTCCTTTTTACCTTTACTTGAGAATAAGTCAGTGGTTCTCAACCTGTGGGTCCCAATCCTTTTGGGAGTCGAACAACCCTTTCACAGGGGTTGCCTAAGACCATCGGAAAAAACATATTTACGGTGGTCTTAGGAACCAAGACACCGCTCCTCTATCCGTCTCCAGGTGGGTCTGCCCACATGCAGATATGCCCACATACGAGTATTAAAGGGTCACAGCATTAGGAAGGTTGAGAACCACTGGAATAAGTCTAATGGTCCATACTAACTAATATAATATCTGCAAAAGGAGCAGGAAAGTTAAAAAATACCAGCAGACTTCTCAACTTTTTTCTTTTTTTCTTGTTTACAGAATTTACAGAATTTACACTTAACTGCTCTTTTAAAAAAATGTGAGTCTGTTTTGTGTCAAATATTTTCTATCACTTAATAAAACAAGCTTTAATCAAAACCACATGATCACCTATAAGACATGCAATACCAGAGAATTAAGTATTACTAGACATAAGGATTCCCTTACATATGAAGTCCTATGGTCAAGAACCTGATAATGAATAATCTATGAAGCTACCACCTATTACACAAATATACTCTTGTTAAGATTATGAAAGCAAATGTGAATCTGAAAGTACAACTACATTCAACTAACATAGACATGTAGTAGAATCTGGTATAACTGAAACAATTCTTTCTCACAAGAAACAGAATTTTGGTTTTCTTTCTTTGGATACCTGATAGTTTATAAAACTTGGTCAAGATTTCCATATCCTGTTCATCAAAGAGCTTCAGATCATCTTCATTTTCAAAAACTGCTTTTAGTACCATAAGAAAATTCCTAAGGTAATATGGATGTTTTGAAAAATCAGAGCTCAAGTCCAAGTTACCACTACCCTGATTTACTTTTTCTGATTCCTCATCAGCTGGTTCTAATTCTTCACAGGGCTCCAAAAAAGCAGAGTCATGAATGATTTCGTTTTTTAAGTCAATGTGACTTTCCTTCAGAAGTGTTCTTGTGTTATCCCTTTCAGAATAAGTACTTATAGAACTATTACATTTCACTGCCAAATTAGATGGTGGGGAAGCATTTTGGGGCCACTGAGTTTGGTCTTCTGAGACAGCAGTCATTATTACTTGATTACATCCAGTTGATTGCACTATACCCTCTCTTCCACTTTTGCTACCCACAACTTCAAAATTCTTCTCTGTCTGAATATTCTCTGAAGTTGACAATTTACTATCACAAGTTTCATCCAAAAAATCAAGTGTGGGGTCTGACATTCCACATTCTTCAGAATCAGTCTGATCTTCGTTTTCTAATATTTCTTTATCTCCTAAGGTATATTCAGAAGCAGTACTTTCTTTATTAGAGCATACAGAAGGCTTTTCAGAAACAAAAAAATTTTCCTTTTGAGATCCACTTCCCAAAACCTGATCTTCAGACCCATCTGTGGCAGAGTTGGCTTCTACTTCATTAACAGCAAGAGGTATCAAATTTTCTGTCTTCAGAACTTCGTGTTTCTCTAGTTTCTCATTTTTAGCTACCAATTTTCTAGCTTCTATGTATCGTCTGGACAATTTTGACGACAGGCTTCCTAAGGGAATAATTTTCATTGTCTGATGTTTCAACTCCTCTTGACTTCTGCTTACTAAATTATCATTATTCTTAAAGTATGGACTAGTTTTCATATCATTTTTAACAGAATCATTTTTGATGGGGCTCAAAGTTATCCGCGGAGGTAAAGATTGCTTTGGAGGTATATACCCTGTGGCTGTTTTGGCAAAATTAGCTGGAGATAAATTTGGATTTACTGAGCTTTCAAAGGCTGTTGTATCAATTTGAATTATTTCATTATTGTTCTGCTGACACATTTCAACAATGTGTTTATTTAAGTCATATCTTGGCACCATCTGACCACAGACAGGACAAGCAAGTTTGGGTGGGGGCACATTGTTGAAAAATGAAATAATAGAACTGGATCTGAATAGTCCCTTTTTAGCCCCGGTTTCATTCTTTTGATTTTTACTTTTTGACAAACTTTTACGAGGTCTTTTCCCTTCAGGAGAGTTGTCTGACATTTTGAGAACAAGAAATTATACCACATATACCATATACCTCATATAAAAGAGAGTAATGGTAACATTCTAATTTTGAAGTGATAAAAATGGGAATTGTTTTGTTTCATGTTCTTTGCCTGGACAATTTCTTCTTCCTAAAAGTAAAGACAAGACTCATTTAGAATCACCTAGTAATTTTAACAAAAGGAAAGATGCGAAAAAAAATCAAATGACTTAAATACTGAATGACAGAATGGCTTAAAGGAGGAAGGCCACTAGATAGGAGACAGAAAATTCTGCCTTTAGTTTCTAGTTTCATTCTGCCACTTAATATAGTTGTATGATTTCAGCAGCCTTTTTACCTAAGATCTGTTTTCTTTTTTAAAAACATTTTTATTTCTTTTGTTTTTCTGTCACCTAGATTTCCCCCAGCATTCCACCCCTTCCTCCCTTGCCTCCCAGGGAGCTCTCCTTTATAACAAATACTTTTTTTTAAGGAAAAAGAGGAAGAGAGAAAAAATTCAGCAAACCTAATCAATACATTGAAAAAATCTGATATTGCATGCACTATTCCACTCCTGTGGACCCCCTACATCTGCAAAGGAGCAGAAGCACTAAGATCTATTTTCTTATTTGTAGAATGAGTGAGTTGGCCCAGGTGATCTCTAATATTGCTTCCAATTCTAAAATTTAACAATGCTAGATATGAAAACTGAACCGTAAAATCAGATGGCTTATTGAAAGTTTTAAGGACCATAAATTGTTTCATTATATCATTGATATTTCTAAAGCAAAATTTCATGATGATAATAAGAGAAACACGTACCATTAACATTCACTCTAAGCCAGCAGGGCCCAAAATACAGCCATTAAGTGGAGCTTGGGCTGGGATCTATTGTGGTCCAATCTATGAGCTTCAGAGTGAACCGGGTTTAAGGTTTTGTGAAGAGAGAAAGAAGAAAGAAAGAGAATGAAAGAAAAAGAAAGAGGAAGAAAGAATGAGAAAGGAAAAGAAAGAAAAAAGAGAAATCTAGCCAATAAACCTTAAACCCAGCTTATTTCCCTGATTCCATGTTCTTTGAAAACAAAGGATAAACACAACCTATAAGCAGACCAAGTTGCCTGAATGGGGATCCAGCTAGTTGGGTAACTCAGCTTGTCCTTGTCCTCTCCCTCTCCTTCTCCTCTCCAAAGGCATGTAAAATTTGATGGCCAGAAGCTGCCCACTTAACTTGGGGTTTACTGGCTTGCTTGCCTGCTTGCTTGCTGGCTTCCTTCCTTCCTTCCAGCACAAAACCTTAATTCCTTAAAATAGCAGAGATGTAAAAGAGGAAATAGATTTTTATTTTTGTTATCCACGTTAATCTAGAATCGTTGTAAAAATTTCCAGGTACAGCCTGAAAAATTGAAAGGAAGAAAAAGATGTTCAGATGTGGATATTCTAGAATTCTTCAGAATCCCAAATGTCCAAAGCATCGAAAATCCTAATAGCTACATATAATTATTCTGGGTTTTCACGCAACTAATTCTTACATGAGAATTCAAACTCCAAAGAATGACTAAGGAAACAGGGTTCCCAGTAATTTGGTTTGTTTCTCTAAATTAAGAGATGCTCTTCTGGTCAGCCACGATCCTTTACCTTTCTTATGTCAGCTAGGTGGTTAGCTGGGAGTGAGTGAATAGAGATCCAAGTTCAAATTTGACCTCATACCCTCACTAGTTGTGTGGCACTCAGCAAGTCACTTCAACCTGTCTGCCGATTTCCTCAAATGCAAAATGGGAATAATAGCATCTACCTCCCAGGTAGTTGTGTGGATCAAACGAGTTCTTAGCCTGGCATACAGCAGGCGCTTAATAAATATTTAGTGAATCGGCACAACGGCTTAATAAATGCTTTTTGATGGCTAAGCAGCTCCTAGTGCATACTTCCAGTTGGTAAACATAACAAGTATGTATTCTGCATTTTACTCGTTTGTGTGAATGTTGTCTTCTCCCCGTAAAATGCAAGTTCCCTAGGGGAAGGGATTCCTTGATTTTTGTCTATTTCCCCAAGAACCGAGCACACGGTAAACGCAGAATAAATGTTTATGGATTGATCATAAGCTCGGAGCTCGGCGTGGCCTCAGTGGCCGTCAACTTATACATAAGAAAACTGAGGATCAACCGGGTGACCTCAGTTAATAAGCACTTGGTACAAAGTCCGGACTCGGATACTGCTGCCCCAAACCCAGCTCTCAGATTGTTAATTTATAAGGATCCATGTTGTATCCCGGCCCCGTACCCCCAGGAGAAGGGAAGCTCCTTGAGGGCAAGCACTGTCCCATTTCTGTCGGTCTCCCCCGAGCTTAGCAAGGACCACTGCACGCAGGGCAGCCCTGCACAGACTCTATGATGCGCCGGGGCTCATTACAGAAGAGGTGGGGGAGGGGACGGCCAAGCAGGAGGAGCGCCAGGTCGCTACGTCAATGATCTCCCCATCCCCCACGCCGGGGACTGTGCACAGTCTCCTCCAACGAGCCCAATGGGCGCGCACCTCCCACTACTCTCCCAATTTCCCTCCCGCTCCGCCCCGCCATCAGTCGCGAGACACGGTGTAGTGAATTCCCCAGGGGGTGGGGGAGATGGAGAAGAGCGCAGGGGTTAGAAGAGCCCGGGATCATCCGCCTTCCGCCTCGCGGTTTCCCTTTTCTCACCTGGTTCCGCGCTCCAATGCTCCCCAGACATCCTCAATCTGTCTCCTTCTCTGGGCACCTTCGGCCGCGCAGGCACAACAGGAGGAGCATCGAGCGATCGATCTTGTTTAAACTTTTGACTGGAGACTGGAGTTTTTTCATTCCGAGTGAGCTAAAGAGTTTTCCGGAGACTCCCTCCACCCCCATTCCTCCTCCAAAACAGCTAGGTGGGGCAGTGGATTGAGCCACAGGCTTTTAATCAGGAAGATACAAATTCAAATGCAGCCCCAGCCAACGTAAAATGTCAGGATGAGAATTATAGCAGCTATTTTCAGATTAAATGAGGTATTTGCAAAGCGTTTAGCATAATAGGCCTTTAATAAATGCTTGTCTTACCTTGGGGTAATGAGTACAGAATAGTATTTAGGCTGGACCTGGAGTTTAAATCCAGGCAGAAACACTTGCAAGTTGAGGGACCCTAGGCAAATCACTTAGCCTCAGTTTCCTCAGCTGTGAAATGGGGATAATGCTAGTACCCATCTCCCAGGGTTGTGTGGATGAGATATTTGTAAAGCGGTTTTTTTTTTCGAACCTTAAAGCATTATATATGACAGATATTTTGTCCAGATACCACTCAACTATCCAAGGTGGACCTAAGAATCACTTCGATGGTCTTGGGTTTATTTTGAAACTATATCCGTTTCACGATTGCTTGGAACCTGGGATTTGAACATAGTCCTTTAAGGGCATAGTCCTTTAAAGGACTTACACTACCTTACAGGACCGTTCTGAAGACCAAATGAAATAATGAACAAAAAAATGTTTCTAAGTGCTAGGGGAGCGTCGGCTATCACGGAGACACAATGATATGTCTGCATTATCTGCCCACAAGTTGACCTAGGCTGAATCACTCATGAAACCTGGCTTCCTGGCTCATGTACCTCAGTGGCTTGTATATTGCCCATTCTAACCAGAAGCTCTTCAGTTGGGCCTCTTTGGGTAAAGTCTGTGGACCGTCATCGTACATATTTATAGTGGCAGCTGACAATAGCTGTATGACTGTTTATTCAATGTTTCCTCAACTATAAAATGGAAATGGCACTTTCCCCCCGGGATTATTGGGAGAACCAAATGGGATACTTATTCCAGCACGGTGGTTGGCTCATAGTAGGGTCCATTTAAATTATTCCTTTCCTTCCAGGTTCCTTATTTAAGATCAGCTTTAAAGAGATTCTGCAGAAAATGTTTTAATATCAGTTCAAACTACATGAGTCTCTTGTAGATTCCCTCTAAATAAGATTGTCAGAAACTATTTTTCATCACTGATCTCCTGTTCATTATTAGAACGGATAGGTACTTATTAAATATCTGTTAAATTAAAACTATGGAAGGTGATTTAAATGGCACACCATCATTTATTTTTCCAATAAACTGCCACCCAGCCTTTAATTCACTTTTTTTTTCCAGTTCCCTCCGTTGTTACTCATTATCTTATCCTCTATTGATCACAAGTATGGATTGCTAACTGGCTTAATTTAGACCCTCCAGGTTCAGGTGAGAGCCCAGCAATTTTGAAAACAACGCAGTTTTCAATTCGATGAACTGAAACCCTCCCCAGTAAAATGCTCCAGGAGTGCAATGAAGGGGAATTTTTAAAAAATAAATTAAAGTTTGAAAACCACTCCTTGGTCCCTCCCCATTAAGATCTCCAAATTTGTGTTTTTCCAAAGCCATAGACTGTATTCTTTGCCTTAAACAATGACTTTGCACTTCAGCCATTAATGAAAAAGTAGGTCTAGGTGAAGCACTGTGGACGCAACAGTACCTCTACTTTAAAAAAAAAAATCCCAATTTTGATCATTTTATTGACCAACGAAATAGTTTCATCTATAAAATGCCATCAGTTTTGTAGATCATTACCTCTAATCTCACCACCATGCTACTAACTCCAGCCCTGATTGACATCACCTCTCTCAGTTTGTACCCTCTAAATGCGGAGCCAGAGGGCAGAGGACCAAACTCCTCCCAAAGCTTTCCTTTATAAAGGACAGAAACAGGACTCTCAGCTCACTCCACTCTGCTGCTGGTGTCCTCCCCTCTTTGACCTCTACTGACTGCTTTCCTGATTCCTTTTGTATACTGTTGCTCCCCTACCCCCATTAGATTGTAAACTCCTTGATGGCAGGGATTATTCGAGGCACTTGATAAATGTTTAATGGATTGGATTGGCAGCAACACTACTCCACAAACATCTACAGTTTTAGTCTTCAAAACAAGAAACTGCAAATACTGCTATAATGAAAAGAAAAATATCCAAAATTTTATTAAGAAACAGGATGATGAAATCAATATTTGCTTAGTTTAAAATTTACATTATGATAAATTATGTCACAGCTTGAGTTTATGAACAGAAATTTCTTTTTTCTTTTTCTGCTTTTTCGGTGTTTTGTTGGCATCCTGTATTTGCATTTTCACTTGATCTTGTAATTGAGAAAAGAAGGCTTGAGATGACTTCAAAGCTTTGTCTTTACCTTCATCCTGCAATAGGAAACAAAGCATGTATAAAAAGTATTTTTATAAAACAAGGATATTTTTTACCTAACTGAAGACCTATTAAAAGTCATGTAAAAACTCATATAACTTATATCCAAGTATTAAGTTCTGATAGTTGTATTTTTGATGGAATTGCTACAGTATAATTTCTAAATATGGTGGATTTCTTTCTTGCTCTCATACATGTCTCCTCCCTGCCGCCTTTCCCCAACAAAAGAATTAGGCAAGCCATCACTACCACCAGAAATATAAATAAAAAGCAAACACCACTGAGTGGCTGATTTTTCTTTGTAGTCACACAATATGCTATTATTTTTTTTCAGGAAGGTAGGTTTATATAAACACAGCAATTAAGATAGGAATCCAAATATCACCAATCCTCAGTCTAAACCCTGGAGAAAGAGGTGTGTGCAAGTAAAGAGGGGGGAGTGGGAACTTAGAAAGAAGCTATAAAAAGGCCAATTAAGCTTCTCTAAGTATTTAATCATTTTACTCTCTGAATCAAACACCAATAAACACTAAAATAAATAAATTTTGTGCTAAATTAACCTGATCTTTTGTAACTAGTTTTTTCTTTCAATTTAGTGACATATTTTAGTAATATTTTTCTTACAAAGAAGGAAATAATTAAGGTCTGAGGGGCATAAGAGCTGTACTGATTTTCCAAAAAATATTTGAAACAAAATATAATCAACTCAGCATAGTGAAATTCATAATTTAAGTCAATCAACAGTCTACCTAGACTGCTACATCATCAATTATTCTGTTATAGCATATTCAGATTACAGAACTAGAACTAAAAAGGAACTTAGATGCCACTGAAATTGACTCATCCAATCAGGCAAAAGGAATTGAAGTTATGTGTGTTAATGTCAGTCAGTCAAACACAGCAGTAATCTTGACATCTACTTTTATACAAATACTCTTTATTAAAAAAGATGTTCATATTTCTAATCGGTCATATTCAGCCATTCTTTACCTTTAGTACAGAAGCTTTGCCTGCTTTAGTTAGTTTCTTTAATTGTGCAGATGCTGCTGCTCTGTTGTATTTTGTAACCTGTTCAGGATTAGTTTTTGCTAACAATTTCTGCCGTTTTTCCTTTTCTCTTAATTTCATACGCTTACGATATTTCTTCTTTCTTCGTTCTCGTTTCTTGTCTGTTACAGATTTCTCTGCATCTGTTTTTATGTCCCCTGCCTTATTTTTCTCCTATAAACACAAAAACAATATCTTTAATTCACCCTCAAAATTCAAGGAACAAGAAGAGGCAAGTAATCTCATTGTACAGAAAAAGAAACTAAAATACAGTAATAAGAGCCTCATAATTCCAGAACAAATCAGTGACATAGATCTGATATGACAGAGCAGTCTTGCAAATTATGAATGGACACATTCCAAAAGTTACTTTTAAAGTTTATTTTTGAAAATATGAAGCACATAGTTCCATAGAAACAATAAAATATATTGGAGTTGGGCTCCTAGGCTGACCCACAACATAGCTAAAACATAATAATCAGTAAATCACTATTTATAATAGTTCAGTGGGAAGACATACTTAAAATTCCAACTTAGAATTCAAATCAAAAAGTAAGGATCAACCACATGCAGCTTTTAAAATGAAGTCTTGTTAGAAGGACATGAGAATTAACAGCTAAAAATAGGATTCATAGTATCAGAGACTTAGAACTTTAAAGGAGTTTAAAGGCCCTCTGGTCCAGTCCCCTAATTTTGCAAGTAAGAAAACTGGGGCCTAAGGAGGTTAAGTGATTTGCTCAAAGTCACACGGGTGATAAGTGGCAGAGCTTAGATTTGAAGTGTTTTTTGTTTCTGATGGTAGAACCAGGACTTGTGACAGAATGGGGCAAAGACCACCATACCTCTGTCACACAGGGGAGTGAGAATGGAGAGAGGAATGAGAAAGGACTTGTTTCTTGGACAGAGGCCAGCAGAACAGGTAACTCATTGTTTGAAGCAGCCATTCAAGTGTGTATATTTGTGCATAAAAGAGACTGCCTATATATCTAGCATACCCAACTTTTAATCAGATATTCTAATTCCATTATTAATGCCAGATTCCACTGTTCATAAAAGTTAAAAGGGAAAAAAAGTCTTCTGGTGGATTTTTTATCAATGCAATTATTTAGGGCTCATTTAGAATAATTTTTGTCATCAAAAAAATAGAAATGCAATATCATAGATACAATTAAAATTGTAATTTTTTTTTCTTGGTTTAGACCTGTGGACTCAGCTGTCTTGTATCTTCATTGATACAGATTAGTAATTACTCCATAATTTTATGATTTAAAGAGTTGCCTGAGACCCTGAGAAAATAAGCTTATAGTTACACAGCCTTACCCTATATCAGAGGCAGGGCTTAAACAGGTCTTCCTGATTCCAAGAGTGGCCATTTATATATTACGACTGCTGCCTCTTTATTAGTCTTTTAGGCATTTATGTAGCATTTGATATGTACTAGCTGCTTTTAACCCTTTTCTATTCTTCCTGATAACCAGAAAAAAAAATTACATTTAAAATTTAAATATTACATCACAATATTATCTGTGTGAACATCCCTAGAAAAGACAATGATGAAGGAGAAAGACTATTATTTTTGTTAATTTACATATAATCTACTATATAAACCTTCCCTTCACAAAGGAAATAAGCAAAAAAGATATTCAAAAGCACAACCATCTAAATTATCAATGTGTAATTTATAAAACTGCATGTTATCAATATTTGCTTCTTACCCTGATTTCCTCTGGAGCTAGGAGGGCTGCATCACTAACATGTACTGGTGCTACTTCCTCCATAGTTATAGCAGGAAGATTAGAGACAATTTTAAGCTCTGGAACAGGCTAGAAAATGAAATAATATACAATAACATTTTAGGAATCACTCTAAACATACAAGAGTAGTTATCATAATGCTATTGACTTGAAATCTTGTAAGGCATATATAATATAATAAAAATATGCATAAATGAGGTAACATTCAGGTTAAATACTTTGATTACCCAAACTTAGATATGATCAGATCAAAATGGTCCTGATGAAATAATTGTGAAGTCATCAATTTTTTGAGACTTGTCCAAAACCCATATTTAGAAGGAGGGAAAAGGAAAATTTAAGAAATTATAGTCTTCAGATCCTTACAAGGTTTTTTAAGTGAGGATATGAGAGATGGCAGCTGCCATTACTGATCAGAAGAAACATAGATTTAGAACTGGAAGGACCTTTAGAGGCCATCTAGTCAAGTTCTCTCACTTTATTAGTGAGTAAACTAAGGACCAATCAGTTTAATTTTGATATCTGGAAAAAAAAAATACTAAAATGCATGTATCAGTTTGCATACCCAAAAGAAAACAAGAGAGTAGCAACCAAAGGGCAAATTTATTTTCTCTTAAAACAGAAAGACATTTTTAGTTACAAATGGGATTACACATTTTGCTTGGTCCAAGCGGTAAGAACAAAGATGAATGAATGAACTTCACAGGGAAGCAGATATAGAATCTGAGTATAAGGAATAAATTCCTAAAAACTAGAGCTATCTGAAAATGGAATAGGCTTCATCTTGAGACTGAGTTTCTCATCACTACACGTGTTCAAACAAAAGCTGGTTAGGGACATCAGTCACAAGAAGTGTTACAAGTGTCATGAATGAGTGTCAAACCCAGGGAACACTTTGAGGAAAGTTTGATTTTACTGGACTGACAAAAATTAGATGAGTGGAATGAAGAGTTAAAACACACAAGAATGAACAAGGGCACTGTGTTAGGGAAGGGTAACAAGAACATACATGATAACAGAATAGGGGCAAGGAAGTGGAGCAGTGAGCAGAGTGAGATGGGAAAGGCAGGTGGTGGGAGTCAGAATGTACTACAAAGTTTTGCATATCAGACTAAGGAGCGAATCATCTTGAATTCACAAGAATCTTAAATCCTAGTATACTTACTGGCTTAGGTGTAAAATGAAAGTCAGAAAGAGCATCCAGTTTTTGAAAGAGTGAATCCATCATCTTCTGAATTTCTACATGCTCTGGGTTTTCTTCTTCTTCTTTCTTTTCCTAAGATAATGAAGTCAGTAACTGAGCTTAACACAAATCTCAGAACAAAATAGTACTTTTGAGGACAGTTTTATTGTCCCAAGAACAATTTTAGGCTTTTGTTTTAAAGGGCACTTCAACAGCAGCTCTTTTTGTGGTGGCAAATTGGAAACTGAGGAGATGCCCATCAATTCAGGAATGGCTGAACAAGTTGTGGTATATGAATGTAATGGAATACTATTGTGCTGTAAGAAATGATGAGCAGGTGGACTTCAGAAAAACCTGGAAAGACTTATATGAACTGATGCTGAGTGAGGTGAGCAGAATCAGGAGAATACTGTACACAGTTACAGCTACAGTGCATGATGACTAATTTTGATAGACTTGGCTCTTCTCAGCAATGCAAAGTTCTCTAAGACAACTCCAAAAGGCTCATGATGGAAAATGCTATCCAGAGAAAGAATTACAGAGTCTGAATGCAGATTGCAGCACACTATTTGCTCTTTTTTTTGTTTTGTTTTGTTTCTTCTTTCTTGTAGTTCATTCCATTGGTTATAATTCTTCTTTACAACATGACTAATGTGAAAATATATTTAATATGAATGTATATGTAGAGCCTATATCAGATTGCATGCCATCTTGGAGAGGAGGGAAGGAAAGGGGGGGCGGGAATTAAAACTCAAAAGCTTGTGGAACTGAATGTTGTAAACTAAAAATAAAAAAAAAAAAATAAAGGGCACTTCAGGAGGCTCATTAATTGCTATATATTGATAGTCATCTAGTATCTAATTCCAAGTTATCACATTTGAAAACGACATTCCTAGAATGTTATTGAATTCAAAAATTGATTACAAGTTTTTCTACTTTCCCTACTAAAATTGTTAGCACAATAAGGTCAGAGTTCCCCACGTAGGACGAGATAAGAAACAAACAGGAAGGTGAATGGCTATTCGCCATCATGCTCTAACTGCAAATCTTGACCTCAATTGCTCTCAGTCTCTAAAACTTCAAAGGAGACTACAGGATGTCTGAAGGACTGAATTGGGCCTACTCTAGGTAGGTAGGCAGGTGGGGGGGGATGTCCATCTGTCCTATTCTAGGGGGTGTATGTGTGTGTGTCTGTGTGTGTCCTAGGGTGTGTCTCTGTGTGTGTGTGTGTGTCCTATTCTAGGGGGTGTATGTGTGTGTGTCTGTGTGTGACCCGAGTAAAAATTGTTTACCCACTCCAAACTATAGAATGCCTTCAACTTCTACCAAATCTAGTAAACTTTCCCATTCCCAAGCTACATCTAAACATTTTGCTCAGAAATCATATAATGAGAATTCATTCAGTTAGTACTTGCTAGAATTATAAATGTATGACCTATCTTGCTAATTACTGAAGTCTTCTTTACATAATTCCATTTAGCTGGGAGAGGAAATCCCCTATTTCATAGGAATAAATTAATTTGGCTCATTTTACAAACAGTATGCCAATTTTACCACTGAGAAATTACAAAATTACAAAGATAGTTTCACTTATCCTAGGAGAATTGAAAAATAAAATCCTACCAAAGAAAGTATTTCTAGTCTCTCACAGAAAACACTTTCAATAAAAATGTTATTTTTCTACCTAATTTAACTGGGTAGAAAACCTACCCAATCTAACTTACTTCAAGAAAGAAAAAAAAAATTCATGAAAATCCTCAGTTTCTCTTTCTTTAATAGCAAACAGTTTGTGCTACAAGGTTTCTTACCTGATTAAGTTTGAGGTATTCTTGCTCATAAATTTCTGCAAGGCTCAATTTGCTCTTTTCATGATCTAATGTTAGACGCTTCTTATATTCAAATGCCTCCTCTTTTGGTTTTTCTTTACGTACTACATCATCCCAAGCCTAAAAAAATAAACAGGGGAAAAACTTAATTTAAAAATTTTATATTATGATATGGCCTTCCTGAATTTGCAGGGACTATATACAAGGGAACAATTCTTTTCTAAAACATGACTGTTTACTGTGTTTCAGCAGAAGCAAAAATAAATTCTTTCAAGATGTTAATAATAATTGTGCATAAAATACTATTAACACTCAGATTTCCCCGTGAGAGTTTATTTAACATAAAGCCTGCCATGAAAAAAAAAGTTCAAGTATTCTGTAAAGGGAAGAGAAAGTATTTCTTATATATTTTTTATCAGGGAAGCACAAATAGGTAAAGGGACGTATAGCTAGTTAAGCTTTATTTTAATGGATCCAGAATAAGACCAATTAAACAAAACTTTTATTTACTAAATATAAAATGATCAGATGTTTAATATTTCTAAATATAACATATACTCACCAGGTTATAAGATGTGTCTAGAGCAAGGAACCCTATATTGTCTACTATAATCAAACTGATTTCAAAATCCAATAAATGTCACTATCCATTCTTTTCCTAATGGCATTATAGGACCTAGGAAACACATGACTTCTAACCATAAACTGCTGCTTATCCCTCCTCAAAATATAAAATATTAGCAAGATATCAAAGCTTGGAAATGGCTTGAGCAGTCTCTCCTCATTTCACTCCACCCTAGGGCCTTATCAATCACACAGAAATTAATGTATCTTCATCATAAAAAAGGTTGTAAAACCTTGTCTAAACAACTCATGTTTTTAGTGAAAAGTACATAAAAATATTTGAAAACTGTTAAAATACACAAAAGATAAAAATCATGCTCCAATCAACATTCAAAAAAATTTTATATTCATTTATGGAAATTTCAATGCTGTAAATGAAATCTTATTAACCTGATCTTTTATCCTCTGTTTGATGATATCTTCGAGTTGCAAAGTGGTTTCCTCTGTAATCACAGGTGCTAAAAAAGGAACATAAAATAGATTATTAAAATAATAAATATTTAACCAGGATGTACTATTATTTATAAAAAAATTTCAATACCCACATAGAGGTCCTTTCTATTATCAAAATGCCTCAGAAAAACAAAACTCCTGTATCAAGACTGTTTGAACTAAAATGAAGTCCAAGCCCACTTTAAATCAACTGATGGAAGAAAGAGTTCTCTAGCAGGAGTCAAACGAGTTGGACTGTAGTTGATTTTGCTACTTCTGAGATGTAAAACTGTGGACTCTGGGCTTCGATCTCCTTAGACATTAATAGGGACAATCCCACTTGCTCTGTCTTCCTTAAAATTCTCATGAGAATAAAATAGCAGCTATGAAGGTATTTTTAAAAATTTAAGATTACTATACAAGAACTGTAAAATGCTATGACTATTAACTAGTACAGAAGGTATGACGAAAGTAGCAAGACCTTTATTTTGTACCCTCTTCCTAAACCCCTATCCTCAAATAGCCAGAAGTTTTTACATGTGTGTATATGTATGTATGCATGCATGTATGTATGTATGTATGTATGTAATAGTCATATAGGTATTGTTTCTCAAGTTAATCACCTTGAGAGACTATTTTATAATGTTGTCATTATTTAGAACGTTAAAAACAATTTGTTGAGGAATTTCTGTTAGACTTAAGAATCATTTACATTACATATTGTTTTTTTATTACCCAACTTAATGACTTTCTTCATTCTCCATATGTGGTTTCGAATGACTTTTGGCTATTTCTAAAAATAGGATTCATGTTAAAATGACAAATATTTGACATTACTGAGGATCTTAAAGAATGTGACGTAGGCTCATGGACAATTCTAAAACGAATATATTTTAACCAGAATTACCAATGTTGTGATGAATACAAATAACTACCTTAAAAATATAAACACTCATTTGCCTAAGTCCTATTAAAAAAAACCCTCAATATACCAATTATAATACTTTACAACTATATATGTCCCAAGTAAAAAACCTATAGCATCCCAATGAAAACATTAAATTTTAAATTTGTATTGTCATATTATCAAATTATATATCACAATCTAAATAGTTTCCCCTGAAATACAACAAAATTCTAAGTATGAAAGTTAAACTCCAAAGCACCCTTTATCTGTAACAAATGGCATTTATATAGTGTCTTAACGTTTGCAAAGTGGTTTTCATAAAAAAAGTAATCCAATTTGAGCCTCCCAGCAAGCCTGTGCTGGGCATGACACGTACCTACATTTTTACAGACAAACAAACTGAGGTTGAGAGTGGGTAGGTGACTCACTCAGAGTCACAGAGTATTTGAGACAGAATTCAAACCCAAGTCTTCATGATTAAAAATCCAACATTTAGCCCACGTCATGCTGCCTCTTAGTTTAATGTGTCCAATATGTTTGTACTTACAGGTCAAATGAGCATTATTTTGAGCCATGGTAAGGGAAAAGCAAATTTTCTTCCAAATCAGCTACTTCTGGGTCAAGAACTAGCCAACCCCTTGCATTAGGAGATTCTTCTTGTTGCTTGGGGACAATAATGGTGTTTTATGCCTCACCAGAAACCCTACAAATTAGACACTTACTTCATTCATTCTTTCTTGAAACACTCCTTTCCTCTAACTGCTTCAGTCCTCAGTTATCCTCACAGGCTAATATCACAGATTACTAACATGACTGGAGAGTTCAAAGGGCCATCCATTCCAATATCTTCATAAAATACCTGGCAAGTGGTTGTCCAGCTTTTACTTGATGATGTCCCAGAAGGGGGAACCCACCATTTCTTAAACCAGTCCATTCCAATTCTGGACAGCTTAAAATGTTAAGATGGGTTTTTTATATTAATATTAAATGTGTTTCTTTTCAGTCTCTATGTATTACTCCTGGTTCTTCCATGGGGCCAAATACAGCAAATCTAATCCCCATCCCACATGATAGTCCTTCAAATACCTGAAGACATCTACTCCCAAAATTTCTTCTTCTCCAAGCTAAACACCTCTAATTTCTTTAACTGATTCTCATATGACATGGACTCGAGGTCCTTCACTGTTCTGGCTATCCTCCTCTGAATATTCTCCAGTTAAACAATGTATTTTTTAAGCTGTGGTGCCCAGAACTAAATACTATCTCTCAGAAGCGGTCTGATGAAGGCATAGTGCAGTAGGGTTATTATCCCCCTCTTCCTGGAATCTATGCCTTCTAATACAGCCAAAATCACATTTGCTTCCTTGGCTGCCACACTAGTGCTAAATCATACTGGCCATGCAGTCCACCAAAACCCCCAGATCTTTAACAAAACTGTGGTATAACCACACTTTCTTCATCTTACACTTATGAAGCTTATTTTTTTGTACCCAGGTGCAAGACTTACTTATTTGTATCAAATTTTATCACATAAGATTCAGCCCAATAAAGCACCGAATCTGGAGTTAGGAAGATCTGAGCCCCAACCTCAGACACTAACTATGTAGCCCTTAGAAAATCACTTCACCCATATGCTTCACTTTCCTCATTTGGAAAATGGGGATAGTAATAGCATTTACCTCCCAGACTTTTTATGAGGATCAAATAAGATCGTTTCAAAGCCTTATTAGATCACCCCCCTGTTTACAGAGGAGGAAGCTGAGGCCTCAGGAAGTGAAGTAATGCTGATGTTCACAAAGGTAGGGTTATAGAAAATAAATGTTCAATTCCTTTTCAATAATATCTTAAATATGGTACATAAACAAATACCAAAATACCAACAAAACACTTACCCATCCTGACTGCATGGTCAAAGTGTAATGTTTCTTCTAGAAGGCTGTTTTCTGGTCTCTTTTGTCCTGTCACTTCCCCCTGAAGCTGCCAAGGTTTCTGTTCCAACAACTCTTTCTCTAAAGATTTAATTCTTTCCACCATCTGAGGATAAATGGAGAAAAGTACTTATTTTATTAACTTCGTATTTCATTTCACTAATGGGGTGGCCTCAATATATACTGGTCACAAGCCCATTTCCATTAATAAATGGCCTCTGAGAGGGGTGGTAGCCAATCTGGGGATAACTCTCTAAACATCTAGACCAGGCAATGGACAAGACTGGATCTACTCTTAAAACCTTCCCAGCTTCGCAGTATCTACCAGAACTTCTGCAGGCACAGCCTTCAAGACCACATGGGTGATTTCCATGCATTAGAAGAAGACTTTAGTGAGTTAGGAAAATGTTATATTAACATTCACATAGTAATAACAGTTTCTATGTATATACTACTTTAAAGTTTAAAATCACTTTATATACATTTTCTCATACAATATTAAGAAATGAGAAGTCATAGCTACTACAAATCAAATGTTTTCTTTCTTTGTACAATATATACTGGCCATACATTACCTTCTCCTGTCTTTGTTCAAAAGAGGATTTTACTCCATCAGCACTATTCTTTTTACTGAAAATATCTGTGTCTTTGGTTTCTTTTTCATCGGGCAAAGCAAAGGTTACTCTTTTCCCAGCTTCATGTTGTTTATTCTCATTTTCTTCAGTTTCATCATCTTCATCCCTAAAACATCATGACATTTAGCAAAGGAAATACTATTTACATGTATTTTCTATGTAAGGGAAAAAAATTATTTCCTAATAATAAAAATTTTCCATTTTAAATATACCATACCCAAAAATCTAACAAGTTTCCTATACTTCTAAAGTCATGAAAACTTATAAAAAGTAAAGAATCACTTTAAACCAATTCCCATATAGCTAAAAAAAAGTTCACAATATTCATTTAATGCACTAATATTCAATAACATTCATTTGAACAAATATATTCACACTTAACAGTTCATAATTTCTAATAACTGATGATACAATGTTGACATTAGTAATTTTTATTAAAAACAGGAACCAAATCAAAGAACTATATAGCAAAACTATAAGCTATTGTAAAACTCTCCCCTTAGCCCATGGGAGGTCCCCCTCCCCCATCTACATACTGAGATAAATACGGGTTTCCTGTAGTTAAATTAACATCTTGAAATAATAAAGTAATACCTTCCTAATTGAAGCATATGGCAATACATCATAACCAAACAAAAATTTACAGGCAAATTACATTACACAATTTAAGAAGGATGACTCCAAATGCTTACTCTTCAGAAATTTCGTCTTCTTCAGGATCAGTTTCCTTATCCTCATCTTCATCCTCATCCTGACCCAGTTCATCATTATCACTTGCTGTGTCTTCACTTTCAACTGGGTCAAAGAAATCTTTGTATTTTAGGTTTCTGGAACTTTTACCTGACTAAAATAAAACATTTAAACCTTTTACTTAAGAAGAGAAAAGACTTTAAAGATAAATTTTTAAAAAGTTCTTTCTACATGCTGAAAATTATTTTCCAATGAAAGTTAATAACTGAAATTAGCATTTAAGAGTAAAAGAAAAAATATGGCCTATAAGATCAGCATGCAGATCATTCCTTGATTTTTAAGCACACAGAAATATTTAAATGTGGCAAGAGAGAACAAAGAATTCTACAACTCTTAATATAAGATCAACTGATAAGCATTTACTGTGTTTGACATTAGGAATACAAAAACAGAAATTAAACAGTCTCTGCTCTGAGGAGCATACAATCTATTAAGGGAGACATAATGTACACACGTGTGTATACTTATGCTATGCATATGTATAAATACAAAATAAATAGAAAATCATGGTAAGGGAGGGGAAATACACTAGAAGCAGAGAGCACAAAAGATTTCATGTAGAAGACCTAAGTTTTGAAAGGAACCAAGAATTCTAACAGGCAGAAGTGAAGAGGTAGTGAATTCTAAGACAGTGAACAGCTTGTACAGGGGCATATTGTATAATACATGAGAAAACAGCAAGGCCAATTTGGCTGGACTGTAGAATGTAAGAGGGGGAATATAAGGCAGTCTTTGTGAAAGTTTGTGAAAAGTCTCAAGCACCAAGTTTGAATTTGATTTTACATGTAATGAGGAACCCTTACGTTTACAGAGCAGAGGAGTGATATGGTCACACCTGTGCTTTAGGAAAATCACTCTGGCAGCAATTAGAGGATAGAATGACAGACAGAGAAAGACTTGAAGCAGGGAGACCAACTAGGAGGCCACTGTAATAGTAGAGACAAGCAGCAATGAGGCCCTGAACTAGAAGGTAGCTTTATGGGTTGAGAGAACACTTTGGATTCAACAGATGTTCAAATGAGAACTGAGAAGTCTTGGCAACTGACTGAAAAAGTGGGATTAAAGGGACTGAGAAGTAATGGATGATGCCAAGGTTTCAAACCTGGGTTATTAGAAAGACAGTGATGTTCTGGACAGATACTGGAAAGTATGAAAGGAGTAGGTTTTGGGGAAAAGATGAAAACAAAGATTAAGAACATCCATGTCAAGATTAAAAAAAATAGTAAATATACTTTAAAATTATTAAATTCTATAGGCCCTAACCTTTCTATGTTTGGCTGGTTGAGGTTTGATGAGGGAAACTGAATATATCAGAATATATACTCATAATTTACATAGCAGTAAGATGGATTAGGATAAGAAAGTGATGAGTTTTATTAAAATTTGTAGGTCATTTTTATTTGCTTTAACATATTTGAATTATTCATTTGAGCCCCAATGAACTGTGAGAAAGGAAGTCTTTTTTATATTAAAGATACTCTAAATATCCATAAAAGGAAAGGGGCAAAACTTAAATCATTAGACAAAAGAAAAACTTTACCTTTTTTGGAGTGTCTGTAAATAGCTCACCATCCTCATCAGAAAGAATTTCTTCAAAATAATTAACATCATCTTCATCATCTTCCTTTTTTTCTTTCTCCTCTTTTTCCATATCTTCCAGAAAGGACTCCATTTCGGACAACTTGAAAAACTTATCATCTACTATGGATTTCTTTTTTGATTTAATAAATACTTTTGGTTTCTTGCTTTGTTGTTCTAGTTTATCAATATCAAAGTCAAGGTCAGAATCCTCATGGCTAAAATCTGAACTTTCATCTACATCAGCTTTATTTAAATTTTTATTTCTCTTAATGTCTTCTTTAAGACCATCATTAACTAGATCCGACGACTTTTGCTCCAGCTTTGAATTCTGTTCTATTTCCTCTTTGTTGTCAATATCCATCTCTGAGTCCACCTGTTCACTCTCTGGGAGAAGACGGAGTTCCTTGTCTTTAACATTTGCATTAACTGCTTTCTTAAAGTACTGTAAAACTGATTCATTCTGCAATTCTAGTTGCTGCCAAATCTGCTCATCATCAAAGTTTTCTATCATCAATTCTTTTAAAGGGCTCCCAAGATTGACATCAATCTTGAATGCTTTATGTAAATCAAAAAGTGCTTTTGTTAAAGAAGTAAAATTTACAGCCAATCCATCTTGAACACTATTAAGAGAGGAAAAGGTCAATGAATTTAAAATAATACCTTCCACATTTTTATAGTCACATTTTTTAGCCTTTATTTGGTATTTTATTTTTCCCATTTTTAAAACTTTTGAGTTCCAAATTCTCTCCCTTCCTTCCTCCTCAGCTCCCTTTATTGAGAAGGCAAGCAATTCAATACAGGTTATACATGTGTGGTCATGCAAAATATATCCATAATAGTCATGTTGTGAAAGAAAATAGAGACAAAAACTCAAGAAAAAAAAAGTTAAAAAAAAAAGTATGCTTCAATCTGTATTCAGACATCATCATTTTTTTCTCTGAGTGATGGAATCCTAAAAAAGCTGCCCCATAACGCCAATATTCTAACTTGCATATAGGCTCCACTGTAGAGCAGGCATGTCCTGATTTAACCACACAATCTGACTTTAACCACACCACAAGCACCCAGACTCAATATAGATACTGCCCCTAGCCAGCCACTGCCCCCCAGATCCAATTCACATATTTGAACAGATATGTTTTTGTACTCAAGCACAATCACATCATCCATTTAGTCCAAGAGAGGACCACAAAAGCTAGCCAATCAGAGGGAAGCAGGACCAGGATGTTTGACCACCAAACTATAGAAGGGACCCCTCTCCACTATCTAATCCCTTAACAAATCCCTCCTACCTTTTTAATGTTCATAAATTTCTGTTGTGTAATTACATCTTTACTCTATAAAAATTCATCTTGTTTTCACTGAAGTTGCTAGTTCCTCTTGGAACCAGTCTGTTTCATGAGGGGCATCAATTCTCAATAAATGCCTCTACTTAGATTAGAAGTGATCTGACTGAATTCTTTGAAATGGTACCACCACAACACACCATGAAACCACAACAGTTTTTGGTGTCTGTGGGTGGGAAGAGTCCCAGCTCCCATCCCATGAAACTAAACATGGGGGTGGATAACATTTTTATCAAAAGTCCTTCATAGTTGACTTAGATCATTGTATTGCTGGGAAAAACTAAGTCATTCATAGCTGATCATCATAAAATACTGCTGTTACTTCGTATACGTTTCACTTTGCATCAGCCCATGCAAGTCTTTCCAGATTTTTCTAAGAGCAACCTTTTCATCATTTTTTATAGTACAATAGTATTCCATCATAATCATATACCACAACTTGTTCAGTCATTCCCCAACTGATAGGCTTCCCCTCTGCTTCTAATACTTCACCCCCAGAAAACAGCTATAGATTAAACATAACCACACGACAACATCATTTTACTGACTGGTAAAATTAAGAGAAAGTTTGCTACTAAATAACTTACTGCAAAAGTCTGTTGAGGGAGGATGTTAAAAAAAAATCTACAATAAAACAAAGTTTGGAGATAAGCAAAAGATTCAAATATTCATGTCAGCCCTGCTTCTGTTACCATTATCCTAGCTAATCAATTTGTTGAGGAACTATCCTACTCCAATCCATCTTCTATTCAGGTATCAAAGTGACCTTTCTAAAGAGCAGACCTGACCAAGTCACTCTCCTAGTCAATAAACTCCAGTGGGTTTCTATTATCTTAAGGTAATATAAAATCCCCTGGTTTTTAAAGCCCTTTATAACCTAATTCCTTCTTACCTTTCCAGTCTTCTTACACTTTATTTCCTTCCATGTACTCTATGATCTGGTGACCCTTGCTTCCTTGTTCTTCCTCACACAAGAATACTCCATACTCAATGCATTTTCCCTGGCTGTCTCCCATGCCTGCAAAGTTCTCTCTACCAATCTCTATTTCTTATATAGTTGTTTACATGTTGTCTCTCCCTAATCCTCCACCCCCACTAGACTGAGTTCCTTGAGGGCAAGGTCTATGTATGCCTTTCTGTGTAACGCCATTGCCTAGCATAATGCCTGGCATACAGTAGATGCTTAATAATTGCTACCTGTTGTCATTGTTGTGCACAGAACTAAGCACTTACTAGGTGTTTGTAAGACACGTAAAACATATAAAATACTAAAACAGTGCTGGCCTTATGAAATGTGATCAGTAATATACACATTCTGTATGCTGTATAGATTACAGCTAAGCCTTTTTAACCTTTGCAATTCTTAAAAGTATCATCCATTAAATTTTCCAAAGGTTTGGGATGCTTGCCCTAAAAAAGTATAATTTAATACTTCAGGCCTCTTACCTTCTTCACAGATTCTAATGGATTCTCAGGATTGGAAGGAACATCCAGGCATCTAGTTCAACCTATATCTGAACAGAAATCCCCTATACAATATGACAAATGGTGACCCAGACTTCAATTCAACTTTTCTGGTGGTGAAGAACTCACTACCTTCTGAGGAAGCTCATTCTACTTTGGCCAGCTCTGATTTTTAAATTTTCTCTCTTCACCTTCTGCCTACTGTTTCTAGTTTGGGTCTCTGGTGTCAAGCAAAATAAATTTAATTCCTATTACACAAGTGAAGACACCTGACATTTACTCACTGAATCCTCTCTGGACTAGATAGCTCTAATTCCTTCAGCTGATCCTTGTATGTCTTTATCTCAAGTCCCCTCTTCTGACCACACTCCAGGATAGTGGAGGTTCTCAAAATTCTTAAACTCAGGCACTCAGGCACTGCTTGCTCAGTGAAGCATAGGTCCTGATAGAATTATAGAATCTAAAGGCAGGAATGGAAGTCACAGAACATGAAAAACACATTCTGGACCAAGAAATCCTTTTAATACATTATTGAAAGGTTTTGCTGGAAGACCTCCAGTGACAAGGAACCCATTACCCTTTGAGGAAGCCTATTCCACTTTTAGACAGTTATATAAATTAGGCTGTATTTCCTTATATCAAGTTCAAATCCACCCTTCTGACACTAGTACCTATTACTCCAAGTTCTGCCTTTTGAGATGGAAGGGAATCAATCTATTTTCTTGTCTACATGAAAGATCTTCACATAGTGAAGGGCAAACCCTAACCCTTTACAAATATTCAAATTGTCGATGAGACCTTGAAATATGTTCGATAAATTTCACATGGAAATTTAGCAGGACTGGTTGACTGATTCAAGTGCTCTCTGTCTGGTGTGTTCAAAGCCCTTTGTAACCTGCCCCTCTACTTTTCCAGTCTTCTTACATCTTCCGAAGTGCTTCCCCCAGGTATTCTCTAACCCAGTGACATTCTACATCCCTGACCATGGTCCTCTGCACTGGCTGGCCCCCAAGCCTGGAATTCTCTCCAGCCCCCATCTCAGTTTGCTTCTTCTTCCTTCAAGTCCTAGCTAAAATCTCATCTTCTACAGGGAGCTTTTCCCGGTCACTCAATGCCTTCCCTCGGTTGATTATCTACAACTTGCATAGAGCTTGTTTGTATATGGTTATCTGCATGTTCATATTAGATTGTGAGCTCCTCGAAAGCAGGGACTGTATTTTGCCTTTTTTGGCATCTCCAGCGCTCAGCAAATGTTTATTTACTGAAATCTCCAAATATTACTGTCACGAGGAATCTGATGGGTAGCCCTTGGCGTGTCAAGCAAAATTAATGGTCTAACTGTGCAGGCTGGATTGTCTGTAGCCGCAAGGAGGTAGGACTTAAAATGCTGCCTCCACGCAGACTGCGATGCCAGGGCAACAAAGATAAACCATCTTTTCTCCCGCCCCTCACCCCGGCCAGATAAACCCAGGAGAGAGGGGCGAGATTGAAAGCCGAGGCCTCGTGGCCGTGGGCTCCTCCACGCCGACTTCCCCCAGGAGCTCTGGCACATCAGGATACTTACGTAAGGAACTGCTCTGGGTGAGCCGTCGAAGCGTCCAGCTCCTTCAGGCAGCGATCCAGAATCTGCCGGCGTTTGCCCCGTAAACTTTTCTTCTCCGACATAATGGCCGGTCCAGGTCTCGCATGGAGCGGAACAGGAAACTCCGGAAACCGCTTAACTAAGAAGCCGATCCAACCTGAGAAAACTTCCGACTATGGGACCGTGGTTCCGCAACACATAAGTTCCTAGACTCCTCCCTTCTTCCCTGGCCCCAGTTCACGACCTATACCCGCTGGGCCGCGCCGCGCCTGCGCTACAGGAGCCTGAGGGAAGTCACTGCGAAGCCGTTCGTAACGTGGGCCACTACTGCTTATCAGGCTGACTGGACAGTCTTTAGTAATAGAAAATTCTATTGCAAGAGCGGGATGGTCATTAGATCGATGTCGAACTCTTTTCTCAGAGAGAGTATCGATAAAGTTGGAGCTGAAAGGCCTCGCAGTAGCTCGACCTATCACAAACAGTCCGGCCTGCCTCCACCGCCTCTTCCCCCACCGCCTCCTAGTCGCTTCACCAATCACAGTAGCCACACGCGCTCCTAGGGCACGCCCCTCACTCCCCCGCCCCTCCGTCTCCTAAAACACGCCTCTCTGCCCCAATCCCGAGGCCGCGCGCGAGCCACCGTCTCCTCCACTTATGCACCAAACCCACCCCCTTGGAAGATGGCGCATGTGCAGAAGGTGATCTGGAGCCTGTTAGCTGCGGTTCGGGCTGCAGGTGAATACCTCTGGGAAAGTGTGAACCCCAGGGCGGGTGCCGGGTGGGCGGTCCGGCCCGAGGTGGAGGAGAGCTCCCTCCGCTTCTAGGCGGGAAGCAGATTGTACTCAGAGGTCTTTCAGCAAACTGGGCGGGGGTGAAGGGAATGGTTTAGAGTTGAAAGAGACTTTAGAGATCATCTGGTCTTCCCCATTTTACAGATAAGAAAATTGAGGCTCAGAGAGGGCGAGAAGACCAAGGTCACACAGGTAGCAAATGTCAAGAGTCTAGATTTGAACCCAGGACCTCTGATTCCACTGTATTAGGCCGAGCCTGCGAGCAAGGTGCCCCTAACCCAACCAAGGGCAGCAGCGCCCCCAGTTCCAACCCACTCGAGGAAAGCTAAACATTTTAAAGTCCTTTATCAGCGCTCAGCCGTCGTGAACTGAGCTGAGATTTTAAGGGGTGGGGACTTTTGAGGACAAAGCCTCCCGTCGTTCATTCAGTTCCTAGATAGGAACAGGTAGTCCTTCCTGTGGAGAAGGCCGACAGGGTAAAAGCCACTTGTGCCAACCTGCCATCCCCAGAGGGCAGTGGAGATTAACTCATTTGGGGAAAGGTCATTTAGGAAGGCTTTCGAAATCCTGTTTTAGCTCCTGCCCCATAAAGTAGTAAAAAAAAAAAAAAATCAGATCCAAAGCTTATAAAACATCGATGATGGCTTATGATTATGTCCCATAATGATGGTGGGCACCCTGCATTCACAGAAGCTAGTAAAAGCAACATAACATTCATATAGGGCTTACTATGTACCGGCCACGGAGCTAAGTGCTTTACAATTATTGTTTCCTTTGATCCTTACTACAACTCTAAGAGGTAAGGGGCTATTGACATCCTCATTTTACAGATCAGGAAACTGAGGAAAACAGAGTTAAATGACTTGCCCAGGGTCACGAAGCTAATAAGTGTCTGAGGCCAGATTTGAGTTCAGGGAGTTGAGTCTTCTTGACTTCAGCCCTAGCAAATTACCCCACTGTGCTAAGCCCTTGGGGAAGAAAGGAAAAGAATGGCCCCTGCTCTTAAGGAGTTCTAATAACTGCTTCCTAACTTAAATTGTGCCTCCAGTTCTTCCCTTTCAAAGTGGTTCTAACCAGTTACTGCTCAATTAATCTTCCTAAAGCAATTCTTCAAAGGCACTAAATTACCTTCCAAATAAATGTGGTAGTAGCTGGAATATAATAACAAAAACAAACCAATCATAGCCCTCAAGTATCTCACACTGGAAAGAAAGCAACAGGGAGTTTATATGTTGAACACAAATAAAGCAGATACGAGGCAACCTTGAATGAGAAGGCATTAGCAGCTAGGGACCAGAACACAGAGAGTGGTGCTTAAGCCAAGTCTTGAAGGAAACTAGTGACACTAGGAGAAAGGTATGAGGAGGAAGAGCATGAGGAGCAGTCAGTAACTGCAAGCACAGAGACAGTAGAAGAAATCCCATGTGAGTAATAGCAAGGAAGCTAGTATGGTTGGATTGCATGGAGGGGAGTACTACGCAGAGAGAAAGGGCCTGATTGTAAAGCTTTAAATGTTAAGCAGAAGGATTTACATTTGGTCCTAGAGGATCAAATATATCAAATATCAATAGGGAAGTTTGGGAAAGGGGGAGGTCTTTAGGGGAAAGATAATGAACATAATTGATTTTGAGATGCCCGTGAGATATCCAATTCAAGATGGACAGTAGGCAGTTGGTAATGTGGGACTGAAGCTCAAGAAACCAGGGCTGGATCTATAGATCAATCTGAGCGGGACTTGCACAGAGGTGATACTTGAACCCATGGGAGCTGAAGATGTCACTAAATGAGAGATACAGAGAGAAATTAGAAGGCTCCAGGACCTATCCTTGGGGTGCACCCACAATTAGGGGGTATGATGAGAGTGATAACTCAGCAAAAGAAAGTGAGGATCAGACAGGAGGAGGGTATCACAAAAACCCGGACAGGAGAGAGGATCAAATGCTATAGAAAATAAGAATACTGAAGATTGAGAAAGGGCCATCCAGTTTAGTTGGGAAAGGATCAGTGGTAGCTTTAGAAGAGAGCAGCTTAAGATGGATAATAAGGACAGAAGCCATTTTGCAGAGGAATTGAAAAGCATAAAAGGAATGGAAATAAGTGTAAATAGGTTTTTCCATTCTCTTCACTTACCCCAGCTGAACTTTAACGAAGCTGGACTTAACACTGTCTGAGCTTTTCACTATTTCTCCCTGCTTTTGCTCATATTTGCTCCCTAAATTGCCCTCCCCTGCCAGCTCCACACATGTTATTCCTACCCCCTCTTTCAATTTCTAGCTCACATACCATACTCTGTGAAAATGTCTTTGCTCTCCCCAACTAAGCTGCTCTTCCTCTGAATTCTCATTTCACTTTGGACTTCTTTATAAAATTTTATTTGCGTACATATAAGCTTTTTGTAAGAAATGCATTTTAGGTGGTCTTTGTATATCTCACTAACATGAAGACAATTGCTTTGGACATAACATTTAATAAATATTTGTGGAATAAATGATTGTATATTTCTTCTTTTTTCCTTTACTTTTTCCTTCTCCAAACAGGAGCAACTGTTGTTTTGACAGGAAAATATAGAACTGAAATGGAGACCTGAGCCAACCTAGGTGAGGCTGAGGTTGGCAGTCTTCTAAAATAGTCTTAAATCTTAACTCAGGCATTGGCATCCACAGGCACCACATTATGAGTTGATATTCAGTAGCATAGAACCTACTGCCACAGCGTTAAGTAAAACTGCAAAGTTTGTCTTTACTTCCTTTGAACCCTTTTCCTATCTTCTCTTTCCTTCCTTCTCCAAATGCTCAGTGTCCTACTGCCACCATCTGCCCTCATCCCTCCCAGGTTTGCCCTCCTGCTCCAGAATTGCCCCGTCATTTCCCTGTCCTAATAAAATATCCTAGTCTGGACTTCTACTAATCACAGCTAGTTGTTGATCTGAGTAATTTGTAGTTCCAAGCCTAAGACCTTCATACTGTGGTATGAGTGACTTAACCGCTAGGTCCACTTAACCATGCTGCCTCTTATACACATAACTATCATAGAAGTTAGTATATGATTAAGTTTGTGGCAAAGGTCAAATATCAATGCATATGAATTTGGGAAAGGAAGGAGTCATTTAGAATTGATTCAATAGTGTATGTATTATAATGATTTGGAGTCCAGTCTTACGTGAACTAGATTTTTAGTACCACTTGTGACTAACATTAAATGACAAGGCGAGACAACTGGGGAGATGCGTGGCACTATCTAAAGCAGTGTTACGAACAATTTTGGAGACTGCTAAGTTAAAAAAAGAACTTTTACCAGCCCATTGTCCCCATGAGCCAATTTTGTAGCCACTACAGATAATACTGCACGTTATCCAATTCTCTTGCTGCATGCTAGCTTACCATTTTACTATTACTTTGATATAAATATTAACAGATAAAGTTAGAGCTCATGCAGTCCTACACAGAATAATGTCGTGGAAAATATCAGCCTGATTGAATGTGTCCACAGTCCTACACAGAATAATGTCATGGAAAATATCAGCCTGATTGAATGTATCCACATATTTATAAGACTGACTTTAAAACTCCAATACACCGGGGCTTCATTAGGCCATTGTCTTTGGGAACTGGCTGTGTTATATGCTCTCTAGATGAAGGCTGTTATGATACTCTTTGGAGTAATTGAGTAATTAAAGAACATAGTATGGAATGTAAGAAAGACTCCATTGTGTTTTAGTGCTTTTTAGCTTCAGAGTTCCATTGCACAATGTTAATAAGAGAAAAGAGCTTGACTCTGGGGTCCTTAAATTCCATGTGACCCAAAATTTTACCAGAAAGTAATCTTTTCCTTTCTTCCTTAGATAAGTAACATTGTGTACTATCAAAGTGTTTTTTCTTTAAGAGCTAGTAACAGATCAGTGTTGTCAAGTTTTTCTCATTCTAAATGTTGTGCTTTAATATAAATTGAAGTTTTATAATCTAGATTATACTTAAACCTTATCCTACTATAATTCTAATTTTAGATTGTTTTCTTTATGTGATGATGAACACTAAAAAGGTTTTTTTTAAAGCTTGATATTTAAAGAACAATAATTCTCGGGAACAAATAGCTGAGGAAGTATTTCAGAAACAAACAAAGAGTATTGGATTTGAAGTGAGTTAAACTGGATTTTGAATACCAGCTCTGCTACTTACCACCTTTGTGATCTTTGGGATAGCACAATCTTTCTGGACATCAGTTTTTTTCACCTGAGGCATTTCATCCATGGCTAGCTGATATATAGGGTCTCTTTCAGCTCTAAATCTGTCCTAACAGCCTGTTTTGATCATTAAGCATGTATAAGTATCTCAAAGAGAGGTGTTCAATTGTCCTACTGCTCCTCCACATTTCTACCTTTTATCCTTTAATAGGGGAGATGAGAGTGGAGCAAAAATAATAAATGCTACCTTAGAGGAAATTCTGATAAGTTGTTTTAGTGTTTCCTATGATCTTCAGTTTAATTTATTTTTGTTCTCAATTCACTACTTTTCCAATTTAATTTCATGTGGATGGAACATAGGTTTGTTTTGGGGTTTGGGTTTTTGTTTGTATTGCTGAAAAGTATTCATTTTAATGAGTTTAACCGTACAATTTGAGAACCTATACTCTTCTTGTTCTCTACCTTGTTGCCTCTTGGTGAAATG
This sequence comes from Pseudochirops corinnae, assembly GCA_028646515.1. Lineage (NCBI taxonomy): Eukaryota > Metazoa > Chordata > Mammalia > Diprotodontia > Pseudocheiridae > Pseudochirops > Pseudochirops corinnae. The sequence goes on from CM053589.1 coordinate 98,539,896, forward strand.
TGGTATACTTTAAGGATTAATTATTTTGTTGGTAATTAGTTAAAAGAACATAGTAAGGAATGTAAGAAAAACTCCATTCTGTTTTAGTGCTTTTTAACTTCAGAGTGCCATTGTACAATATTAATAAGAGAAAAGAACTTAACTCTGGGGTCCTTAAATTCCATGTGATCTTTGAAATAGCACAGTGTTTCTGCACATCAGTTTTTTTTTCACCTGAGGCATTTTATCCATGGCTAGCTGATATATAAGGTCTCTTTCAGCTCTAAATTTACACCTACAGATCTAGCTGTCCACCTAAATCCACCTACAGAGATTGAAGCACTACAAAAAAGTCTACAAAGTTAGCCTGGCTGTCATATTAATCACACTGTAGCCAACCTGGTAATTAGTGTTTCTGAATTTCACTGGGCTCCTCCTATGACAACAAATGTACTGTCCCTGAGTCATACTGAAACCCTTTCCAGTTTGCTAGGACCAGGTAGAATTTGGACTTTGCTATAGTTGCTTTCAGCAAACTATATTGGTACTCAGTGTGGCATAATGGTAAGAGGACCAGCCTCAGTC
>CM053589.1:98550650-98565934 GCA_028646515.1 Pseudochirops corinnae
TATATACATACACATATATATGTATACATACATATGTCTATATAGAAGGGTATATATGCGTATGAATACATATGTGAGTGTGTGTATACATGTTTACAGGTATACATAGAGGGCACAGGATCAATTGAATAGGAAGGGATGATATTTAAAAGGTGAAATTGAGAGGTGAGAGAGGAATATAATGAGAGGAGATGGGGAAAGGCAGAATGTGGTATATTATCTCATATAGAAGAGGCAAGGGATAACTGTTACAATGGAAGGGAACAACAGGAAGGCAAAAGGGAATGGGTCAACCTTACACTCACTGAATTTGGCTTAAGGAGGGAATGACATACAGACTAAATTGGGTATCTTGACCTACAGGACAGTAGAGGGGAAGGGGATGATGGAGGGGAGGGCAGGTTGGGGGGGCAGGGTAGTTAGAAGCACACACTTTCAAAAAGAGACAGGGTCAAAGTAGAGAACAGAACAAGTGGGGGGCAGGATAGGATGAAGGGAAATATAGTCAGCCTTTCACAATACATCCACTATGGAAATGTTTTGTGTAACTACACATGCACAACCTATATTGAATTGCTTATCTTGCCAGTAAGGGTAGGTGATGAGAGAGTAAGGGAAAGAATCTGGAGTTCAAAGTCGTAAAATCAAATGGTTTTTTTTTTTCAAGTTAAACAAATCATTTTAATGTACACATTTACACTTGTATTAATCCTACATCTACTTCCACCATGTATGCAAAGTAACTTAATTATAGAATGTTAGAGCTGGAAGGGATTGGATTATCTTGTCCAATTCACCCATTTGTACAAGTGGAGAAACTGAGATCTAGAGAGGATCTAGTATCATATAGATGATAAGTGGGAAAGCTGAAATTCAAATAAAAGAATTCCGACTGAAGACCCAATACTCTTTCCACTAAATCATTTTACCTATCATTTACATTACTCCCTATTTACATTAAAAAATTGAATAGTTTTCAACAAGACATAACTAAGATGGACTATGCTTGTTAATGAACAGCATAGGGCAGAGTTCAAAATGGTTTTCTTGGTTCTGACATTTTCACATCCCATGAAACAGCTTACTGAAATCTTCTTTTGCAGTATCTTACCTGAGAAATAGCAACACACAAGACACCAAAAAGATCTTCCCAAGTGTGCTGTACTTCCCTTATTTAAATCATATTTTCCACCCAGACTGGAGAGGTTTAGTTAACAAATTCACCTCCTGCCCCCAATTTCCTAATAGTGTAACTTGCATTAATGGTGCTTTGAAACTTCAGAAAAATTTAATATTAATTCTTACAATTAATATTTGTGGAAACTACTAGTATTTACTCCATCATAAAATTCTGTCTTCTTGAATTATCTATCTCTCCACGGAGATGATCTATATTTGTTGCAGCAGAGAGGATATGAAAATGTTTATTTTCCCATTCAGATCAGACACAAGTCTCTTCACTTCCTTCCAAATGGATCAGACCACACTTTTAATCCTGGTGGCTGCACATCTGCTTGGACAATAACAGCCTGATTTTTGGCTTGTTCCAGTTTGTACTCCTCAGACCGCATCAGGGACCGGAAATAGATGGCCGCCGAAGCTGTTGAAAATCATTGCCCTGCGCAGGTTGCAAGACATGACCCAAGCTCGGGATGCCCCCCCATACAACTCGGCGACCCAGAACCCCAGGCCACGCTCGCCACACGCAGGAGGCACCAGAAGTGGGGGCGGGAAGAGGCTTTCGTAAAATCAAATGTTTAAAAAAATATTATTATTATTTACATGCAACTGGGAAATAAGATATACAGGCACTGGGGTATGGAGATCCATCTTGCCCTACTGGAAAGTTGAAGGGGGGATGGGGAAGGATATAGTTCAAGCTTAGAGATTTCCATTTTTTCTGGAGTCCTCAAGATACTTTGGCATCGGTGTTTTCCTGCTGAATTCCTCATAGAGCCTTGAATCTGCTTTTTTTCCTCATGTGAAAATTATCTTTGGCACCTGTTGCAGACACTGCTGGTATTCTGGGAATGCTGCTAGGATGCTGATGAAAGCCTTTTCCTTTTGTTATCAGAAGTCCACAAGGTTCTCTTCTAGTCATGTGGGGGAGGAAGGTAGACAAAGGCCAAGAGACTCTTCTCTCCCCCATGTGACCCCTTCTTGGAGCTTGACTGGAAGACTCTTACCCTAAAGTACTAGATTCTAAAAAAACAAAAAAACCGAACCTCAATTTCCAATTGGATCACTATTTTAAAGATTACCTCAGGATTTGACGGAGTTTCCCCAACCAATCTAAACACGCTTCCTGTGTAACATTCCAGTTCAATCCAATGGTTTTCAAAGATATCTTAAGTTTGATCGAGGACTTTTTTCTCACTTAGTCTAAAGCCTATGATTGATTAATTCAGTAAGAAGTATTCTTTTTTTTTTAGTAAGAAGTATTCTTATCCGGTTAAAATATCTGGGCATAGCATCTTGATACTAACTTTAAGTGGGATGAGATAACATGATTTACTCAATTGCTTCCCCCTTACACAATACATTTCTCTGAAAATATATTCATGTATGTTTCCCCAATTAGAATGTAAACTCTGCAAATGAAGAGTTTCCATTTGTTTTGTATGCCTGCAGAGGTCCAATAATCAGTACTCAGTTCAATATCTATCATTAACAAACTGACTTATTCATGGACCTGCCCGGTAACAGATCCAGTCATCTGTTTACCTATTCAAACTTCCACATATGCTTCAATTCTCATGTTCCAATACCGCAAATAGTTGGGTCCAAAGTAATCTGCTCTGAAAATGAGTTGGTCCCAAACGATTTAGAAAGCTTTAAGTTAAAATAAAAACTTGTCCCACATGTACAACCTATATTGAATTGCTTGTCTTATCAGTAGGGGTAAGTGAGGAGGGGAGATTGGAGAGAATCTGGAATTCAAAGTTTTAAAAACAATTGTTAAAAAATGTTTTTTTACATGCAACTCAGAAATAAGATACACAGGCAATGGGGTATAGAAATCCATCTTGCCCTACAAGGAAGGGGTGGGAGTTTGGGGAAGATATAAGAGAGGGCAGACTGGGGGAAGGGGTATTCACTATGCTTGCCATCTTGGGGTAGGAGGAAGGGGAGAGATGGGAAGAAAATCTGTAACTCAAAATCTTTAAGAAATGAATGTTGAAAACTAAAAATTAAAAAAAAAAAAAGAAAAACTTGTCCCCAGATAGCCTGAAGAACAGCTTGACAATTAAACAGGACAGTCCTAAACATTTATCCATCTACATCTACATCAAGGTGTCTGTCAATGCATCCACTGCTTTGGGGGCAAATCTCTCAGTATAGACAGCATACATTCTATTCTAAGCACATAATCCTCTAGGATAATTGGTACCCATTATTCAAGAAATACTCATACTATTTTAAAGATATGGATCATTTTATTTCCATAAACATGATTTTTACAACTGTATTAAAAGGCTTGAATGACCAATGTTTTCCCACAGATCAAGGACAAGTAAAAATAAATAATGTTTTTGTTATTTTACCCATTTAATCTTCTGTCAGTTTGATATTTGAACTTTTAAGTTAAGGCATAACTCCAGATTTTAACAAACATCACATACAAGGTAATATGTCATAGGAGATTATCTCATTATAAATTTTTCACAACTTTAGATTAAGCTTGTTCCAGTTCTATAAGGACTCCACCACAGTCTTTAGGATGAAGAAAAATGACTGGTTTGCCATGTGCACCTATTTTAGCCTTGTCACTCAGAATACGGATCTTCTTTTGCTTTAAATCTGTCACAGCTGCTTCTATATCATCCACCTTGTGAAAAGAAAGAAAAATGTGTTTAAGCACATAAGGACATCCAATCACCAAATCCTGATGCTGAGAAGATCTTTAAAAGATCATCTAAACTCATGCTATCAAGCTCAAGTAGAAACAAGGGCCACTAATCCATAATAAAGATCCCTATGGGCCATGCATTTACTTAATTTTGAAATGTAATATTATATAAGTTTTATCATATTTTTATTTTGTTAAATACTTTCCGATTACATTTTAATCTAGTTTGGGCTACACTCCTTGCAGGCTGCATATGGCCTGTAGGCTTTATATTCTAAACTATATCCTTTGTCTTCAATCAAGACTATATTTAAATCATCTAAAACACATTAGAATCTTACTTTTAAAAATGTCTAGGGGAGGAAATTGTTGAATTTCCCTATGTTAGAAACTGCAATATTTAAGAATTCTCATGGGTAAATTGTATGAATTGAATTAGATGGCCACCAAGGTCCCTTATACCTTTAGATTCTATGAAATTCTTTTCTGCTATCCACAGGTGCCTCAATTATCTTTCAGACTAAAAAAAAAAAAAAGCTGGATACCATCCTGACTGCAAAAGCTTCATATGCAGATAGAAGAAAAGCCTTTAGTTCAGTGGTTCTCAACCTTCCTAATGCCGCGACCCTTTAATACTCGTATGTGGGCATATCTGTACGTAGGCGGACCTGCCTGGAGACGGAGAGAGGAGCTGTGTCTTGGTTCCTAAGACTGTCAGAAATGTGTTTTCCAGCAGTCTTAGGCAACCTCTGTGATCCCTGTAAAAGGGTCGTTCAACCCCCAAAGGGGTCGTGACCCACAGGTTGAGAACCACTGCAGTTGCTTTCATTGCGTTCCAGTCACCAAGCCTGGATAAATCAACACCCATTGGTTTTGAAAGAACTCTCAGGTGTGAATGCTGAGCCACTGTCAGGGATCTCTGAAAAATCTTATGAGAACTGGAGAGGTACCACAGAACTGAGAAGTGCAAATGTCTCCATGCTCCAAAAAGGGAAGAGGGTGGAGTTCTCAAACTACAAACCTATGACATTTACTTTAATCTCTAGCAACATTCTTGAACATATTAAAGTGATGAACTGTGACTATTTAGAAAAGGAAGAGTGATCTGGAAGAGCCAGCATTGCCTCTGCTTTCATTTATGGACAGTATGTCAGTATCAGTATGATTCAGTTCCTACAGCAGAATTCCTATTTGCTTTGAACAATGATCTCATACTTAGAATACCAAGACTTATATTAGTTAAATTAATACTTACAAACTGTTTGAAAAGGGTATGATTCTTAGAACTGTCTTTGCCCTTTTTCTACTGCTTGGCAATGTTCACTATAGAAACTATAGAAGGGCCATTTTGTATTTTATTTCATGGGCTTTCATGGCTAGAGAATTCATCATCTGATAATGCCCAACCTACTGGTGATCTTATGTTGTATTAATAGGGAGACAGGATCCAAAATGAGGAAATGATAGTCTGGGGCAGCTAGGTGGCACCATGGATAGAATGCTGTCTGGAACCAGGAAGATGTGACTTTAAATCCTGGCACAGACAGCAGTAATGGGAAAAAGAAATACAATTTGATACAAACTACTGGGAAAATTAGAGCGCAGTCTAGCAGAAATTAGGTTTAGACCAACATCTTATGCCATATGCCAAGGTAAGTTCTAAATTAATACATAACCTAGATGTAAAAGGTCACATCATAAACAAATAAGAGATAAAAGAAAGAAATTACCTTTTGGATGTATGGATAGGGAAAGAGTTTATGACTAAATAAGCAATTGAAAGGCTCACTCAAGTTAAAATGTTCAATGTTGACTGTAACTTGACTTTGAATTTAAACATTTTTGCATAAAGAAATTAATGTAGTTAAAATCTAGTAAGCTAGTAAATGGGGAAAAATATTTGCAAGAAGTTTCTCTGATAAAGGTCTCATATCGAAGATATATAAGAAATTGATTCAAATTTGTAAGACTAAACCATTCCCCTAGTAAATAAATGTTCAAAAATAGGAACTAGCAGGTTTGAAAGGAAGAAATCCAACTTATCAACAATCAAGTAAAAAAATACTCTAAGTCACTAGTATTTAGAGAAATGAAAATTAAAGCAATTCTGAGGATTCACTTCATAATCATCAGACTGTCCAAGATGACAAAAAAGGAAAATGACAAATGTTAGAGGGGCTGTGGTAAAACAAGCACACTAATACACTGTTGGCTGAGTTGTGAACTGGCCTATCCATTCCGGAAAGCAATTTGGAACTATACACCAAAATATGAATACTCTTTGACCCAGCTATACTACTACTATTTCACTACTACTAGGCTCCCAAACCCAGAAAGATCAAAGAAAAAAAAAAGATCTCTATGTACCAAAATAGTTGCAGCAGCTCTTTTCATTGTAGACAAACATTGGAAACTATTGGGCTATCTTCCTATTAGTGAATAGCTAAACAAATTGTGATATAGGAATATAATGTGTGTGCCATAGTACGCCCTAAGAAATGACAAAATGAACAGTCACAGAAGAAAATGGGAAGCCCTCCATGAAATGAAGCAGAGTAAAGTGAGGAGAACTAGAAGAACAATTTTTTATGACAACCATATTGTAGGGAAAAAAACACAGAAAAAAAATTTAAAGACTTTATTACTCATATCAATGCAAAAATAAATCTTAAGTCCAGAATACTAAAGATGAAACACATACTTCCTGCCAGAGAGGTGATGAACTTAAAAATGCAGAAACAGACATACATTTTCAGGCATGACCAATGTGAGAATTTGTTTTGCTCTACTCTGCAGGGTTATGAGTCTTTCTCTTCCTTCTTTCATTCTTTCTTTCCTTCCTTTTCTTTTTTTTTTATTTTAAAATGCATCATTTCAATTGAGGGATGATGCTGGAATTTAGGTTGCAAAGGATTAAGAGAAAAGAGAAGAGGAAGAGGAGGTAAAACCCAGCTTTTTCTAAAAGTTTGATTCTGAATAGGAGAGATGATCATTTAACAGATAGAGTCTAGTAAGGATGTTTTCAAGATGGGGGAGAAGTCAACTCGTTTGTAGGCAGGGAGGAAGGAACCAGTAGGTAGGAGTTGAAGATAAGAGAAGAAAAAGAGAAAAAAAGAAAGAGAAGACTGTGAGGGGGCAATCTACTGGAGAAAACAGCAGAGGATGGGGTTAAAGGAACTTGAAGAGGGATTGGTGAGACAAAAGCCCACTTCTTTGTCAGAAAGGGCAATGGGGGAGAGAATAGGGGATGGTGTCGAGGAACTATGAACTACAGAGGAGAGAAAAGGGAGATCACAGCAAATAGTTGCTATTTCATCAGTAAAGTATGAGGTAAGGTCCTTAGCTATGAGACTAGTGGAGGGAAGAGAAAATGTTCAAAGTTTAAAGAGAGAAGAAAAATTTTGGAACAGTAGGATAGAGTATCAGGGAAGATTAGAAGGACTGATTTGCTAATAGTGAGTAGCCAGTTCAGATTAGATAACAAACACATACCCCACAAGTGGTTCAATACAACCTCTAAGGCTAGGCAGTGATTCCCCCATATATCTATTTAGAATAAAATCTTAGCTATCTAGCACCCTTAGGAAATAAGTATGGGTAGCTGTTTAGAAGAAAATCATCAAAAAAATCATCAAAAAAATGATCAAGGTTTTACCCTTTTAAGTGCTAAAATTATTTTTAATGATTTTAGATGGAAATATTTCAAAAATGTTTTCCTTACACCTTCATAAAAAAACAAAAACAACTTAATTATGACTATTAGTTACTATCCTATGCTATATACAGTCCTCAATGGGCCCACGAAACTCTGTGGTTTTGAATTTTTATATATGGTTGGACCTGCTTTTAGTTAATTTTTAAAAAATATTCTCCTTTGATGTCATTCATGAATTCTCAGTGCTTATCAGGGTACCTGTCTATTTCCAGTCTGCTGCTTTTAATTTGCTGTGGGTTTTTGGAACCTATGTCAATTAGGGTCCCTAGACAGGCTGTATTCAATATTGGAAGGTTCTGTGTACTAAGACTCTCTATGGCTTGTTATTATCATCCAGAATTCTCCTCTGAGAATAACTGAACCTGACTCATATCCCTCAAATGACCCTCCAGCTCCCTGTAAGCATCAGGCTCCCAAAACAATAAACATAGAATAGGCTTATTACAAGGATATAAAGAAAAGAAAAGGGATTAACATCCAAGCCCTTCTAGTAAGAATTAGAAATCAAGTTCCTGATTAAGAAATGAAAGAGGCAAAAAGCTTATATTCATATATTATACTTTATTCAAGAAGATAGAAGGCACTGGATATGGTTAACCTCCAAACAGAAAAAAAAAACCTGAAATTGATTATATCTTAAAAGACAGAAAAACAGTTGGTTACTAATGTGGCATCAATTTATGAATCTGTCTTCTTATATAGTCAAACCATGGCCTAGGTACAACAAAGGTAAAAATTAACACAAATCAGAAGAAAGGATAAAGATAAGAAGATATTGCATACAATCACAATAGCTTTATTGTTTTTTTTTTTTAGAGAATTTGATGTAAAGCAGTTGCCAAAATAAAAAAGCCAACACTAAATAAATATTATTATGGGCCTACAAGAAGTGGTAGGGATCCAAGACAAAAGAGCCCAGAAACCATCTTAGCCAACAAATATCCTTTACAAACAGTGAAAGAGATTTGGGAAATGAGTAGGGGGGTTTACAGAATTTAAATAAATCCTTTAAATGTTTATTAGTTACTCTTCAGAAATAGGGAAAATATATAGAAAGTAAAAAGGTATAAAAATAGTTCAGAAATGGTACATGCTAAAAGTCGAGGTTAAGAGGGATAGGTAAGAAATCCTGTAATGATTAGATTACAAATGTTTTTTCTTTCTTTTTTTTTTTTTTACATATGCACATGAAAGAAAATAGCAAAATAAAATTAAGGGCATTTTGTGTCTTCTTAAAGCATAAACTTCAGTGAAAAGCCCAGATCCCCTTTCTAGTACTTGTTAGGATCAATCTAGCTAAATGGACCTACCCAGCAGTAAATTTCATATTGAAGCTACTCTAAAATAACAAAGAAACAGGTAAGATCCAGAAGTGGCTATCTGCGGTGAACTTCATTCAAGTGAAAGGTACTATACCTAAGGAGATAAATACAAGTCAATTATTCACAGATAATAGATGCACAGTGAAGTAGATGGCATCTACCTGTGCTGTTTATCACTGAGAGAATAAGTTAATTTTCATTCATAAATTTATTAACAGAGCTCTATTTCTGTAGAAAATCATAACTGATTGGATTATATAATGTACTCCTTCCCACTCCCCCCCCATCACTATCACAACTAAAGGTCGTCAAACCATATGATATTGCTAAGGGTAGTAGGGGTATTCTTGTCAGCACTAACTGACAGTAGCTAGGAGAATTGCAGAAATGAAAGGGATAGTTTCAGAGAAACCTGAGACCTCCAGGAACCCTATGAGTGACATGAGCAGACCAGGAAAATAATTTACACAATAATATAAACAAAAATAGTACTGGAAGATTTAAGAGCTCTGATTAATGCATTGACCAACCACAACTCCAGAGGACTGATGTTAAAGCATATTATTCCTCAATGACAAGGTCTGTAAATGTTTTCATACCTGTGCAGGTAAGGCTAACACTGCCTTCTAGCCTTCCCTAAATTAACTGAAGCTGAACAATATCATCCTTAAAGGAATCTGCCACTAAACAGCAATAAACAACATTCTTGGGGAACAATTCATTAGTCAGCTGTGCAGTCACCCAATAGTAGTATAATACAAACCACATAAATGTAGGCTATTGCTAAAAATTCCATATGGAATGGAATCAAAAGTCTTATTCAAAGTCCAAGTATATATATTGACATATCCACATGGCATATAACTCTCACAGAAGGAAATTAATGTGGTTGGACATATTTTGTAGAAATAAAATCATCCTATTGTGTTGCCTTGTCTTTCCTAGATGCAGAAATATTCTGCATCTTCTAGACCCTGAAGGCAAGTTGACTGAACTTTAATTGCTGCAATCATTGCTGTTCCTTTTTAAAAAGCTGGGTACTATAATTATTGATTTCTGGGTCTCAGGCACCTTTTTCTTATAAGAGTTCTCAAAAATAACCACAAATAGTATTAAAATAGCATCTGCAAAATAAAAAAAAAGATATACCACCAGAATTTGCTGATTTGGATATTTTTACTTTGAAATTTTTAAACTTTTAAAATGTAAACATATTTACTTGTAGATTTTCAACCATTTTTTTCCCTACCTTAGTCTGATTTCCAACTCTACTATCATAAGTAAATATTTGGTTGTAACTGTTTTTATTTTTAGTATTTTCCCTAAAAAAGGAAGTTGTTTATCATATGTTGGTATTTTTTATAACTGAAATAATAAATAACATTTTCTCTATTGCCTTGTATATCTCTTACAGTACGCCTGTGTGCGTTTGCTTGCTTTGCTTTCTCTGACTCACTACGAGACAATGTGTTTTCTTTGTATTCCTCTGATTTCTGCCTTTGAGGTCTCTGTAGTTTTCAGGTTAGCCAAATGGATTTCATGCTGTCCTTTATGTACTTGTCACTGTTGTAATTTATTTTTGTACACACAATAGAGTATGATTGTGAAATATCCAACTATCATAGAATCCTCTGCCTCTTACAAACTGTGCTTTCATTCCTGTTTGTGGGATCTCTCCTGCTATTGCCCTAGGTTGCCTGAATTTAGCTGTCCTTAAATTTTCCACCCCTTTTCTCATCTTGTGACCAATCTACTAAGATTTCCATTCACTCTTAAATAAATCTTCAATAAATCTTATAAAAAAAAGATTGCTTATTATTTTATCTCCTGTGCATTGGTTACCCCAAGATATTCAAAGGACTCACTTGGTAAGCTAATGTTTTGGATGAACTAATGGTAGATCTAGTGAATCTTTTCTTTTTAAAATATTTGTAAGACATGTGTTTAAAAACTTATTATGGAATTTTTCTGGATATTGGCATCAAGTTCCTTGGTTGGCAGTTTCTAGTCAATCAGTCAGTCAATAAGCATGGTTTAAGTATCTACTATGTCCAAGGCACTGTGGTAAGTACTGGGGATTTTTTTTTTTAAAGGCAAAAGACAGTCCCTGCCTTCAAGGAGCTCACAGTCTAATTGGAGAGACAACAAGCAAGGAAGTGTGTACAAACAAGCAAGGAAGTATGTACAAACAAGCAATATACAGGATGAACAGGATAACATTAACAGAAGCAAAGCACTGGAATTGGGAAGAGTTGGGGACGCTTCCTATAGAAGATGGGGTTTTAGATGGGACTTGAAGGTCATGGAAGCCAACTCATGGAGAGGAGGAGGGAATCTACCTTTTACTAAAGCTGGAGTGCTGGAACATCTGTCTGGATTGAATTTTCTGGCACTTCTATTTCCCATTATGCCTCAAAGATTTTTAATAGTTGTTCTGTGATCACAACTTCAAGTTTTTTTCAGTACTTTGGGATGTGACTTATCTAGGCTTGTAAACTTAAATTTATTTAAAATTGTCAGGTAAATTTCTACTATCTTCTCTATTATGTTCCTTTTATCCTTTGAATTTAAAGAATATGATTCCTCGTGGGAAACAAGAATGACACAGAACTTGAGGACCTTTGCTTTCTGCCATTACATTGAGTCTATCACTTTCTAATTCTTACGGTCTAAAAAGTCACCCCTCAACTGGAATATATTTTTTTTGAAGCAAGGTAATTAGGGTTAAGTGACTTTCCCAAGGTCACACAGTGTCAAGTGTCTGAGGCCACATTTGAACTCAGGTCCTCCTGACTCCAGGGCCAATGCTCTATTCACTGCATCACTTAGCTGCCCAGAATAAATTTATAAAATTTTTTCTGTTTTCCTTAGCTATTCTTCATGAACTTTCACTTATTCTGGACACTTGTTCAACTACCTTAAGAAGTTATTCAACCTAGCATTATTCTTAAAAGTTCATGTAATTCTTTTATGTTAGTCTTGGGTGCCCCTCTGTCATCTTTTGTAGAAATCTTTTGGTTTCTTTGATAACAATCAGAAGAAAGCTCTTCTTCTTCTCTGAGCTAACTTATGATTATGGAGTCAGAGTTTTGCTTTTGAATACCACTTCTCTTTTAAGCTATAGTGACTCTTATACTCTCTGGACCTATATCATACCTATCCAAGTTTTTAAAATGTTTTTCTAAATCCTAAGGTAATATCCTATCTATCTTCTACATCCTTTCCCCTCTGGATTACAAGCTATAAAATTGTATTATCATTTGTTTCCAAAGCTCCTTCCTATCATTTCTTCCTTGTTCATCAGAATTAAGTTCTAAATAGTAATTTCTCTCTTTACTTTTTGAGAGATTAAATTTTAGGCAAGACTAGCCAAGAATTTGAAAGATGCTTTGGTCTTAGCAGAATAAAATTGCCTGCAGATGTTAAAATAATTGATACCTTTAAACATTTTCTATATATAGTGATGTCTCAGTAATCTGAACACTATACTCTTTGTACCTCAGATACTCAAAATAGCACTAAACTCAGAAATGAAAGAAAGAGAGGAAGGAAGGAGGGGATACCTGAGGAAGGCCTTGAATTGAGGGAAATATTCTAAGGGAGAAGATAGGAGAAGCATAGGATACAACCTGAACAATGGCCCAAAGTTGGGAAATGGCAACATTAGTTTGAGGAAGAGTGAACAGCTTATTTGACTAGAGAGTAGGGTATTTGAAGAGGAGCAGCGTGAGAAAAGACTTGAAAGACAGATGGAAGCCAGATTGTGACAGGTCTAAAATGCTAAGGCTAAGGAATTTGGATTTTAGTAGAAAATTGGCAGCTTTTGAAGGTTTTGGGGAAGAAATGATATCATCAAATCTGTGCTTCAGGAAAATTATTCTAGCAGTGATGGGTAGGACGTTTGGAAGCAGACTAAAAGCTTGAAGACCTATTGGGACTTATGACAATCAAGTGAAACATAATGAAAGCCTCAAATGAACAAATGCAGTTGATCGAACTGTGGTTTTGTTTTTTCCCTAACGGGTGGCTCTGACATTTCAAAGCAAGGTATGGCAGTAAAAGGTTAAACACAGCTAGTAAAAAAAAAATCATCAAGCCATGAAGCCAAAAAGAAATTCAAAGCTTTTTTTAGGAAAATAATTTCTGAATATCCCAGTTGTACAATATTAATGAAACTGTTATACTGTAGCAGATACCTTTAGGGTCAGTCAGTTAAATATTTATTAAGTACCTACTATGTGCCAAGGCTTTGCTAGGCACTGGGGATACAAAGAAAGGTAAAAGACAATCTCTGCTTCCAAAGAGCTCAAAACCTAATGGAAGAAACAATGTGCAAATAACTATAGCAGTAGATTAATTTGGAAATATTCAAAAGAGAGAAAGCATTAGAATTAAATGGAATTGGAAAGGCTTCCTGCAGAAGGTGGGATTTTAGCTGGGACTTAAAGCAAGTCAGTGAAATGAGGAGGCAGAAATGAAGGGAAAGAGCATTCTAGGCATGGAGAACACTGAGGGAAAATGTCCAGAGTCAAAAGATGGTGGGTCTAACTGGAGGGACAGCAAGGAGGTCAGTGTTCTTGGATTACACAGTATGAGGAAGTAGTTGGGAGGTATAAAAGAGTATAAGGTATAAGATGTTGAAGGAAACAGGTTATAAACGGCTTTGAACATCAAACAGAAGTTAGAGGCAACTATATAAAACTGAGAGAGAGATTAAGTGACTCGCTCAAGCTCACACAGCTATTAAGTGTCTTAAGACTAGAGTTGAATTCACAAATCTTCCTGACTTGAGGCCCAGTACTCTATCTACTGTACCACCTAGCTGCCTCTGATAGTGAGTTAATTTAGAAGGTATGAAAGAGTTCTATACCATGAATTTATAGCATGGTTGTGTGATTTTCTCCATTTTGGTTCAGCAAAATATGTGAAGGAGAGAAGGCGAGAAGGAGAGAAGATGGTAAGAGTGGTCCAAGGCTGAGAGGCATGGCAGGGAATGAACAGCAATATGATAAGGGGGCAAAGGGCTTAATAGATGAGGTCAGTATAGAAATAAACTGGTTCACCAAGTAAAGAATGGAAAGGAGGAAAGTTTAGCTGGTGCAAGGGTGATAGCCTAGGACAGAAATAAGAGATTGAGGAATTGAAGGTTAAGATCATTTCAAAACTGCATGCTCACTTGAAAACAGCAAAGGTAGTCTATTTCTGGATTCAACCAATATTTATTAAGCATCTGTTATATGATAGGTACTAGGGCTGCAAAGATGAAAAGGATATACCTTCTGTCCTCTAAGAGTAGAATTCATCCTGAAGAAGCTGGCTTAGTGTCTTGTAATAACTTTGCCATGTGCCTACTTGCCAATGAATGATATTTCTCAATAAATTCAGTGAACTGTTTTAAAAAGGCTACGAAAAGTGCTATACTCAACTCTGTTTTTGACTCATGTGATCTATTGATTACTTACATGTTCTTTACCTCAATTTCTCTATCTGCAAAATGAGGAAATTTACCTTTTCCTCAACAGGAATGTTGAGGAATGTTCTTTCCCTTCATTTCTGTCTCATTTCCCTGACTTGCTTTAAGTCCCTGCTAAAACCCCATCTTCTGCAGGAATGTTATAAGGAACTGCGATAAGGTCTACAAAGTATCTATCAAGTATTAGATTTTTTAAAAACTGATTTGTTTATTTACTCTTAGTTTACAAAATTCAGTTCCACAATCCCTTGAGTTTCAAATTTTCTCCCCTTCCTCTCCCCCCCTCCCATGACAGCATGTAATCAGGTATAGGATCCGCAAATACTTTCACATTGTACAATAGTCTGGTTGTATAGAAGGGTTGTTACCAATGAGTGAGCAATGGGAAAAAAAGAAACAAAACCAAACATGGAAAAAAGAACGATAGCACGTAGATTGCTTCAGTCTCCTTTAAACTCTGTTCTTTCTAAATCTTTCTCTCAATTTAAACATCTCCATCCATCCTGAGACTTGTAGAGTTGTCTTATAACTGTGTGTTGCTGAGAAGAGTCCAATTTATCAAAGTTAGTCATCACACATACAATGCGTCTGTGATTGTGTACAACAAATTTTTCCTGCTACTGCTCTTCTCACTTAGCATCAGTTTGTATAAGCCTCTCCAGGTAAATATGAAGTCCATCTCCTCCTCATTTCTTATAGTACAATAGTATTCCATTACATTCATATACTACAACTTGTTTAGCCATTCCCCAATTGATGGGCATCCCCTTAATTTCCAGTTTTTTGTCACCACAAAGAGAGTTGCAATAAATATTTTTGTACATATGGGTCTTCCTCCCACTTCTATACAACCCCAGAAGTGGTATTACTGGGTCAAAGGGTATGCAATTATTTATAGCCTTTTGGGCATAGTTCCAGATTGTT
>CM053589.1:98566434-98579503 GCA_028646515.1 Pseudochirops corinnae
AGAATTTCTCGAAGGATGATTTCTAGGTTCTTTTTCTGATCATGGCTTTCAGGTAGTCCAATACTTTTTAAATTGTCTCTCCTGGATCTATTTTCCAGGTCAGTGGTTTTTTTCAAGGAGATGTTTTACATTGCCTTCTATTTTTTCATTTGTTTGTATCTGTTTCATAGTATCTTGATTTCTCATAAAGTCATTCACTTCCATTTGCTCCACTCTAATTCTGAAGGAATTATTCTCCTCAGGGAGCTTTTGAGATTCTTTTTCCATCTGGCAAATTCAACTTTTTAAGGGATTCTTGTCCTCATTGGCTTTTGGGCCTCTTTTGCCATTTGAGTCAGTCTATTTTTTAAAGGTGGTATTTTCTTCAGTCAGGTTCTTGACTCTCTTTTCATGATTTTCTTGTATTATTCTCATTTCTCTTCCCAATTTTTCCTCCACTTCTCTTACTTGATTTTAAAAATCCTTCTTGAGTGCCTCCATGGCCTGTTAACAAGTTCATATTTTTCTTGGAAGCTTTTGGTGTAGGAGTTCTGACTTTGTTGTCTTCATCCCATTCCATGCTTTGATCCTTTTTGTCCCCCAAAAAGGAAGTCAACGTTGGATTGCTGTGCTTGCTTTGCTTCCTTTGCTTACTCATGTTACCACTCAATTTCTTGACTTTTGAGCTCTTTGCCACAGAAGAACTCTGCTTCCAGAGGGGAGAGCTTTGTCCCAAGTTGCTGGTGTTTTCACAGCTGCTGGAGCTGTTAGAAGGGCACCATCTCTGCAGCCTCCACAAACTCTGGCTTACTGTTCACACACCTCAGGACCACCACCTGAGACCACGATCCAGATCCAGGCAGGTTAAAGCAAGAGCAATTACCCTCTGAATGGTTGCTTGGCCTCCCTACGATCTGCAGGCCAGGAGCTCTGAAGCAACCACATGGACCCTGCTGCAGGGCTACCGCACCTCTGCCACTTCTAGCTCCAGGGGCAGGGGCAGGGGCCACACCCGCTCCTGCTTTGCCCACCCCTTCCAAAAGAGTTCTGCACTGACCTCTTACTTTTTCTTTAGCATTTATGGGTTGATAATTCTGGAAACCACCACTGTTGCTGGTGACCCACTCTCCCAAAGTCTGCTGCAGCCACTCATTTGGGCCATCCTGGGGGTAAAACTGTGGGCTCACATGGGGCTGCACTTGGCTCCCAACACGCTGAGATGGACCCTTCCTGTCTGCCTGCCAGGCTGCCTTCAGTGGGAGATTTGTTTCTCTCTGTCACTTTGTGGGTTCTTAAAATTTGTTTAGAATCATATTTTATAGTTATTTCAGGTGGTTATGGGGGGAGCTCACAGATTTTTCCTGCTTCTATGCTGCCATCTTGGCTCCTGTTTCTCTACTGTTTTTTTTTTTAATTCAAAGCAAAGGCATTTATTGAGATAGAATAGTAAAAAAAAAAGTATCACTAAAAGATTTCATTTATATGTTTGGGTCATACTCTCCCACAAATGCAACTTCAGCAAAATGAATGAAAGAAGGAAATATTTGAAGGGGCAGACATACAAAGAACATGTATGTGTGTCCAGCACACACAGCTGGAGGGACAACTTACATTTCTGATGTTATAAGAATACTGATATCTTTTTAGTGATATTATACTGTTCACACTGAACCTTCCCCTTGGATGATAGATACTATATTTTATCCCAGGGATTTTCCCTTTTTTGTAAAGAATGTAGGAAACTCAGAGCTACATTTCCAGAGGAGTTTAATTAATTTAGTCTGAAGCCAGTTCTTAGTAATTGGTTTGTACATCACAGCTCCAGATCTTATGGAGAGGGAAGGGAGAATTTGTCAGGACATACCCGATCAACTGATTTCTCCCCAATTCCACTAATAAACTCCTAGAAGATGAAAGTCAGGGAATGGAGGCCTTAAAATCTTAAAATATAAGGAAAGGTAACACTTTATTTCTCTTTGGAAGTGTAAAGAACTTCTCTAATCAAAACTGATGTGATTAATGGGAAGCCAGCTATTGGCTGGCCAAGTATTAGCTGCATCCTTAATGGTCCTTTCAAAAGTGAAACACAAGCGACCAACTTTGATAGACTGGACTCTTCTCAGCAGTTCAAGTCTATAAGGCAACTGCAGAAGACTCATGATGGAAAAAGATGTCTACATTCAGAGAAAGAACTAGAAAGAGCTAGAGAGAACAGAGTTTGAATGCAAACTGAAGCAAACCATTTGCTCTCTTCTTTAACCTGCTTGGTTTTGTTTCTTCTTTCCCATTGTTCATCCCATAGGTTACAATTCTTCTTCATAACCTGACTAATGTCTAATGTGAAAGTATTTGAAGATCCTATATTTCAGTGGTTCTCAACCTTCCTTATGCTGTGACCCTTTAATACTCATATGTGGGCATATCTACATGTGGGCAGACCTGCCTGGAAATGGATACAGGAGCTGTATCTTGGTTCCTAAGACCATCAGAAATATGTGTGAAAAATCTGTGACCCCTGTGAAAGGGTTGTTCAACCCCCAAAGGGGTTGTGACCCACAGGGTGAGAACCGCTGCTATACTTGGTTGCATGGCACCATGGAGGGGGATGGAGGAGGAGGGGGAGAAAATTTGAAACTCAAGGGAATGTGGAACTGAATTTTATAAACTAAAAGTAAACAAACAAATTAATAAAGACAAAAAAAAAACCAAAAATGAAACAGAGTGTAAGGAGGGAGGTAAGGTAGGAGACAACTTCTAAAAGGTGACTTTTGAAAGCAGAGAAGAGAATCAGCTATGGAAGAACATCTTCCTCAAGAGGGAATTATTCCTCACTTCTAGGAGGAGGGAGTTTTTCTCTCTTTTAGTCATGGCTTCTTGTAACAGAGCTCCTTACCTATCAGCAGAGGGCAGATCCAGTGTTGAGATAGTAAACAGCACTAAGAAGTGTTAGCTCAGTGAATTGAGAAAGAAACCCACCAGTAATTGAACTGCTGAGAGCAATATGCCAAGGGAGCTTGGCTGAGCACTCTACCTAGGAAAAACACTTTGTAACTGCATTGAAGACACCACAGGAAAGGGAGGGATATTGGGTCCTGCATTGCTAGAGGTGTGAGGTATCTAGGCTAGGTATTTTCTCTATACACCTACTTCTTTACCCATATTGTGTGCCCTGGATACATGAGGCAGAATGTTTTGTTATTATTGTTCTTACAATGTCATCTCAGTAATTGCCTTTGCTTTTACCTATGGCTACTTGCAAGGGTAAGTACACCAGTGGGGGCTCACGAGACATAGTTATAAGACTGCAGACCTCATACTGGGGTAGTCACTTCCCTGGAAACTCAGCCTCTGAATATGTATTGGATAATAGCCCCAAAGAGGGTACTTCATATAATTTAGTCTGCTTATAATGCATGGAGTGGTAGCTACAAGTGAAAGACAGCAACACTGCATAGATCCTATTTTACTTACATTTTCTCTGTGATGATCAGTTTTCAAACTGAAAAAGAGAGACCAAAAAGAATCAAGAGGGATTTCAGACTCAAGATGAATTAGAAAGTAGTAAGAAAGCACCTGAAGCAGCTAGGCAGCACAGTAGGTAAAGTGCCAGGCCTACAGTCAGGAAGAGTCATCTTCCTGAGTTTGAATCTGACTTCAGATACTAGCTATGTGACTCTGGGCAAGTCACTTAGATATTTTTGCATCAGTTTCCTCATCTGTAAAATGAACTGGAGAAGGAAATGACAAACCACTCCAGTATCTTTGCCAAGAAAACCCCAAATGGGGTCACAAAGAGTTGGACATGAATGAACAACAAGAGAGCATCTAGCTATGCTAAATGTGTCCAGATTGCTTAGTTCAGAGTCTGAAGATATGCTTGTTGAAGTGCCGTCCATGATCTTCTAGTAATCAAGGGGAATGAGGAAATGGTACAGGATTAGAAATGAGCAAGTCCCAATTAAAAAAAAAAAAAAGACGAAGGTAGAACCTTAAAAACTGTAGGGTAGGGGAGTTTGATGTCAACTTATGACAAAATGCTGAAATAGATTATTAGATGATTCAAAAAGCCTTTAATAGAAGAAACAACAATCATTTTGAACCAACACAGGTTCACTAAGAAGAAATCATTCCAAACAATCCACATTTCATTATTAGCATGGTTAACTATATCATTACAGGAGGAGAAAAATAGATTGGTTCACATTTGAGAAACTGCAAAGTGTTTTCAAAGATCACACACTATTGCATAAGAATAAAGAATACAAATGATCAAAAGACAATGGAAAGATACGGTGCTTATAAGTAGACTGTAGCATATTACTCATGGTGACTTATACTCAATCAAGGACTTATATTGATGGGAAAGAAGAAAAGCCAATTATGTAGTAAAAATTGAAGATTAAAGGCAGACAGTTTAGTGATACATAAGAAACCTCCGAGATATTTTTTAAATGTGAGAAAGGCATTTGGTAAATATCCATGGATAATTTATGGAAAGATACAGGCAAGATTCAAATAGAATAAGATCTGTATTGGTAGAGTAGGAAATACCAACACTAAAGAAATGAGATCCATCATGCTATACAATGTGGTCCTATAATATTGTCCTTACAAATAATATACACTGCCTTTTCACTATGTAATGGAAAGAAAACTAACCTTAAGTCCAGAAAGAACTGGACTGGCATCCTAGCTCCCACACTAACTTTGGCCATGAGCAAATCACTGAACTTTGCTGAGCCTGTTTTTTCCTATGTAAAATGAAGATACTAATACTTCTACATACCTTAAAAGATTGTTTCATGAGAAAACCACACTATAAGCTTTAAAGTGTTATTTAAATGTGAACTGTTAGAACAACTTTAGAAAACCAGCTATGTAAGAGGATTGGAGGTGTAAGGGGCCTTAGAGATTAACTAGTCCAATGCTTTTATTTTATAGATGAATAAGTCAAGGCCCACAAAGGTTCCTTAACATGTCCAAGGTAATATAGGTAATGAGAGTCTGAGCCGACCCTCTGATTCCAAATCCAGTACTCTTTCCGCTAGCATATTCATATTTCAGCAAGTATTTTTACAATTACTCATGATATCTTTGACTAAATAAAACATACAGGCTATATATAATCGCTAAGTGAATTTGGAACTGGTTTATTGGTCAAATCAAGTATTGATTAATAGTTGAAATTCAAATGACAGAGATGACTTTAATTATGGGACCAAGGACTCCGCCCTTGGTACTGTATTGGTATTTGGGATGAAAAATATCCTTCATCCTTAATTTAGTGAAAAGAAATAAACACAGAGATCTCTTAGGATAAGAACAGGACTTTATTCTCTTCCCCGGGAGAAGAGGGCGGTCTTCCCCATGACTCATCATGGAGAAGAGGCAAGTTACAAAAGATAGTACTGGAATTTATAACCTAACTTAGTCAAGACCCCTCCCTGACTGCTTCCCCTCTCATTGGTGGAGAGGCATACTTCACCAAATACTTCTCCAACTGGGACAGCAAGGAAAGATAAGGGGAGGGTCCCACCAAGGCGGGAAAACAGACAAAGGAACATAAAAGTGATTGACAGAAGCAATTTGAAAAGTTAACCACCCCAAATTGAGAAGTTTTCATTCATCCCATACATTGGTCAACAATTTTATCAAGAACTTAGATGTAGGTATGCTTACTGAATTTTAAGATAGAAGCTAGCACTTTAAATGACAAAATAGTATCCAATGGAACAATCTAGTAAGATGAAATTTCATGGGGCTAAATAAAAAAGTCTGTACTTAGGATAAAAAGTATCATTTGCTCAAGTGGAGGATGGGAGAATATATGGCATAATAGTTCATATGAAAAAGACCTGTATATTTTAGTGAACTGAAAGTTCAATATAAATCACTAGTTTGGAGGGACTTACAGAAATGTTTTTCCAGCTGTATTAATATGTCTATCATATGACCTCCCCAATAATCATCATATTGCAAACTGAAGTGAGCAGAACCAGAATATTGTACATGGTAACAACAATACTGTAAAATGATCAACTATGAGTGACTTGGCTGTTCTCAGCAATACAATGATCCAATACATTTCCAAAGGACTCATGATGAAAAATGCTATCCATCTCCAAAGAAAAAACTGATGGGGAGTCTGAATGCAGATCAAAGTGTACTATTTTTCACTTTTTGTATTTTTTCTATTTTTTTCTCTTTGAGTTTGTATTTTCTTTCACAACATGACTAATATGGTAATATGTTTTGCATACACTATAGTAAATTGCTTACTGTCTCAGGAAGGGAGAAGGTAAGAGAGAGAGAGAGATTTGGAACTCAAAACATTTTTTTGAATGAATGTTTACTTTTACATGTAAAAAAGGAAAAATAAATATCACTAAAAATAATGTGACTATGAGTTCACATAAGTATATGAATGGAAATCAAACTTCAACCCATTCTACCAAATTGGAAAGGCTTCAAGTTCTGGCAACAGATTGCCTCTGGTGGATGTAAATATGCATAGGCTAATCCCCAACAGATTGGACACGGAGTCATGAATTCTTTGGACATAACTGATGAAATAAAGAAAAGTATAGAGTGGCCCTCTGGCCTTTGATAAATCATCTCACAGGTATTTGCAAGGTGCCTACTATGTGCTAGGAAATGTCCTAGGTGCTAGGGAAAAAGAAGAAGGTGCCTAAGATGAACCTTAAAGGAAAAGAGGTACTCCATAAATTGGAAACAAGTGGGGAGTGCATTCTAGACATGGGGTATAGTCAGTGCAAAGGGATGAGAGATGATGTCTTATGTATGAGAAATAGAAAGAAGACCAGTTTGACTAGATCAGAGAGTACAGGAGGGAGAATAATGTTTAATGAAACTGGAATGATAGGTTGGGCCTAGGTTGCATAGGGCTTAAAAACTAAACAAAAGAGTTTACATTTTTATCCTACAAACAAAAGGGAGGCAAGATGCTTGAGAAGGGAGAGCACATGATCAGATCTGCATTTAAGGGAAATTACTTTGGTGTATAGGATGGCCTAGAGAGGGGAGATACCTGAGGCAGGGAGACTAATTGGGCCATTGTAATAATCTGGGCTAGAAGAAATGAGGGCCTCAATTAAGGAGGTAGCTCTGTGAGTAGAGAGAAGGGATTAGATGTAAGCATTGTTTGAAGGTAGAGATAGCAAGATATGGTAACTGATTTGATACAAGAGAGTGAGAGAAAGTAAGAAATTTAGAATAATGCCAAGATTATTATCCTGAGATGCAGGAAGGATGATGGTCCTTTCAATAGAAATGGGGAAGTTTGGAATAGATAAGGGTTTAGAGAGGAAGAAAATAAACTCAGTTATAGGCCATGTTGAGATTAAGAGGTCTTCAGAACCTTTTTTTTTTTTTTTTTTTGCTTCTCTCATGTTAGAGATGGAATAGTGGAAAAGAGAGCTAAAAATGCTAAGAATTATCTAGTTTTCAAAATATTAATAAACATTGAGCTCAACTGTTGGCATTTTAAATATGAGATCTCTATCTAATGACCAAAGAGTTGATATACTTCTAGAGGAACTAAACTATAACGATGTTGACTTTCTTGCCATAAATAAATAAAAGCAGAAGATATAGAAAATTTGAAGATAAATTAGAGGAAGGCTTTTAGATTCTTCTGGGGAGGAAAAAGGAGATAATAGAATTGGTTCCATCAAGGCAGTAATAAACATCATTCATAGAACACTTTGTCAATCTCACCTTGCAGCAAACATAAGGAAAAAGACCATCATGAAAATAATCGCAGCTTATGCACCAATATCATTTTCAGAGTGTGAAGAAGCAGAGTAATTCGATGAAAGACTGGATAATATCCTTTTAACCAAGTCACATAGACTGATACTTGAAATGTATTCAGAATGAACGCAAAGGTAGACACAGGAGGATAGTGAAAAATATGCTGAAAAATAACGTTTTAGAATAAGAAATAAAAGGTAAAAATTTGTAGACTATTCAGAAAATTTTGCCTATATATCACGAAAATTTCTTTAAGCACAAAGCATCACAATAAGCAAAACTGACTATATTTTAAGAGATAGAAAACAAGTAGTTCTGGAAGTGAGCTATTTTCACAACAGCACTCTGTATGAAAATGTCTAGATCAGCTGTTCTCAACCTGTGAGTTATGTTCGATTTGTAACAATGA
Source organism: Pseudochirops corinnae (assembly GCA_028646515.1). Taxonomy (NCBI): domain Eukaryota; kingdom Metazoa; phylum Chordata; class Mammalia; order Diprotodontia; family Pseudocheiridae; genus Pseudochirops; species Pseudochirops corinnae. The sequence goes on from CM053589.1 coordinate 98,574,596, forward strand.
AAATACATCCTGCATATCAAATATTTACATTATGATTCATAACAGTAGCAAAATTACAGTTATGAAGTAGCAATGAAAATAATTTTATGGTTGGAGGTCAACACAACATGAGGAACTGTATTAAAGGGTCATGGCATTAGGAAGGTTGAGAACCACTGGTCTAGATCATTAATTAGTTAGGGTAGTCAACATCAAAGTTAAAGAAAAGATAAAAATGAGAAGATGTTGCATGCAATTACATTAGCTCTAACATGCCTTCTTCAGACAAATTGTTGATGTTGAAACCTTGGAAATGAATAAAGTGAAAAGTATTGACTTTGATTTTCATCATTTCTTATGGAAGTTTACCTAATCTAAATTAGTCACCGTGATGAAGAGACCTAAGGAGTCAAGAAACCATGTCAGTCAGAAAATACTTGATGCCCTTGCCAATCAGAGAGACATGATGCCAACAAGAGTAGAGTATGAACTCACTTGTAAAACATGAGAGAGGAGAATGAGAGATTATGAAAAGCATAGCCTCAGAAAATAGCAAAAAGCAGTATAGAAAAAAATAAAACCACAGAAACTTGCCAAAGAGATCCTACTAATCAGTTTAAACTAAAAGAACAAAAAATAGAGAAAAAAAATGGAACTGATTTCTCAACATTTCTATAACAATCAATTTTCATCATTGGTGGTGATAGAAAACACCACATTTGCCCTCAACATCACACAACCAGATTGCCATATGGCTAAATGGAAATCACACTTAGGAAGAAATCAGCAAAAGCAAGTGGACCAGATCGAATTCGTACAGATGAAATACAAGCTGTAGGTAACATAATTTAGAAAGTACTTACGGATTGATTTTCAAGATTTCAAAAGGGGAAGATACCAAACAACTGGAAAAGTTACAACAGATGGTATTATCCCAAACAGGGTGACTGAGAGGAAGTCAGAAACTATGAACATATTTACATATTTTCTCATCTCTATAAAATCTTTATGAAAATGTTCTATTCACATATCAAGGTTATCTTTGATGAAACTTTGAAAAAGTAATAGGAAGGCTTTCATGATTATTTTCTACAGCAGACCACATATGAACAATTGACTGAAAGACATCAAAAGAGCCTGCTGAATTTACTGTTTATTGATTACAAAAAAAAAGCATATGCTTTAGAGGAGTGAAATGCAGCCTTAAAGGCTTGCTTCCAACAAAGTATCTTCCATACATATGTTAAGATCATACAAGATTTCCTAATAGAAACATTCAGAGACACTTTTGTCCATTGATCTTAGTAATTAATATTCAGTGGAGCATAATGCAACCTGATGAATACACAGATGTTTTTTGTGTGTCATTCTATGGAGAGGTTCTGGACAGCAATCGACTGGAAAAGCAATCGTAAATGATGAGGTGCTTTAAGTGCTCTTGTTTGTGGATGCCATTGTATTGACTGCATATAAGGCCCAGAACACCACAAGTCTGCCTCAGTGAAATCCATGTCTATTTAGCAGACATTTCCACATAGAAAAAAGAAAAGGATAAAAAATACCTGTTGTCTTGACCATGTTTTTACATTTGGGCAGGCAGTCTGTTTAATCAATCTTTCAATACATATACCTTGGAAAGACACTGAGGATTGTTGGACAATGAACTGAGATCAAAATTGAGTTGGAGAGTATGAGCATCCTTTCTTTACCCTAGTTGGAAAAGTTTCAAATGCTGGATAAACATCTGTCTCTCTCTATATGTATATACACACATAAATACACATTTATTAGAAGTAATAGTAAAGAAGGGTCTGTCCATTCTTATGACTCTTAGCATTTTTAATATAAATGAATGCTTTATTTGGTCAAAGGCTTTTTCAGTATCTATTGACATAATCACATGGTTTTTGTTGTTTATATGACGAGTTATGCTAACTGATTCCCTAATTTTGAACTATTTTAGCTTTACTTTTATAAATCTAAGTGGGTCATAGTGGATAATTTTTGTATATAATGTTATAATCTCTTTGCTAAGATTTTAAAAAATTTATAGCAATATTCATTAGCAAAATTTGTCTGTAGTTTGGTATCTTTCTCTGCTTTACATCTCATATATCAGAACCATATTTCTCTCATACAAAAGCTTAGGAGAGTTCCTTTTATCTCAATTTTTTAAAGTAATTTTTTAATAGAATAGGCATTTATTGCTTTAAAATATTTTGTTATAAACTACAAAATCATCCACAAATATGAACATTTCTATAAATAAAAAAGTCCAAGAAATGTGGATTTATGTGAATCTGTAACTCTATTATGTACAGCTTGTTCCTTTTAATATTCATAACATTTAATATGGTAGTACAATCATTTCCCTATTTGTCTATGTCCCCCTCTCAACTTCCCTATAATCTCTTCTGTGTATTTTTTGAAAAATGTTTCACTAATGCTCTTTTCTTTCTTTCATTTTTTTAAAATATAGTCATTGTTATGCCCTATCTCCAACTCCACCTGTCATATAAAAGCCAACTCATAACACACATATATTCAATCAAAACAAATTTGTGTTGTAATGATAATGTATGGAAATGTATGTTTCATTTTTAATCTATACTCCATAACCTTTTTACCAACAAGTGGAAAGCATGGTACCTCATGAAACATCTTTGGAGTCATGCTTGGTTAGTGTTTTAGTCAGGTATTAAGTCTTTCAAAGTTATTTTACTTTATAATGTTGTGGTTGTTGCATAAAGAGTTCTGGTTCTACTCAATTCACTTTGGGTCATTTCCTACAATTATTCTCAATAGAAAAAATAGATAATTTCACTAAGAAAATAACAAAAAATGAAACATCACACCAAAATATTATGAATGCATCCAAAGATATCTTAAAATATCTTAAAATCTATTCATTAACAAAAGAAAAAGAACAAATCAATTATTTAGATATGTGACTAAAAACTAGGAAAATAACAAATCAAAAACCCTAATTAATCACCAAAATAAAAATTTTGAAATTTAAAAGAAATGAACAAAATTATAAATGATTAAGTTGATAAATTAAGAGCTCGTTTGGGTAAAAACTAATTAAATAACTGTTGGCTAATATAATTTTTAAAGAAGAAAATAATCAAATCACTAAAATTCACAACAGAAGAAATAGATGAAATTATTAGGAATTATCTTGCTCAATTACACTACAACAAAACTTATAACAAATTAAATGAGTGAGAAGTCACAAAAATATAAAATGTCCAGATTAACAGAACAAGAAGCAAAAAACTAACATAATACAATCTGTATTCAAATAACACAATTTATATGTAAATCATATAATTAATATATTCCAAAAGAAAAATATCAGGATTTGATGGATTTATTTCCATATGCATTTATTAAAATATTAAATAAATTGTTTACAAGAATAAAGTGGGGGGGTGGAGTCAAGATGGCCACTTAGATTCAGGAGAACTCCGTAACTCTCAATATAACCACCTCAAATACCTATAAAATATGACTCTAAACAAATTTTAGAGCTCCAGATACACAAAATCACAGGAAAACATATCTCTCACTGGGGGCAGGCCAGCAGGCAGGATGGGAAGGGCTCATCACAGAGCGCTTGCAGCCAAGCCCAGCCTGGCCTGAAACCATGGACATTCAGGACAAGCCAAAGCTGGAGCACTCCAGAGAGTGGATCACTGGCAGCTGTGGCAGTTTCCAGAATTATCAGCCCATAAGAAACAAGGACAAAGTGAAAGGTCAGTGGAACTCAGCTAAATTTGGGGGAGAAGAGTGGGTCTGGCTGACTGCCTGCAGGGCAAGAAAGTAGAGGAAGCAGCCCCTGCAGCCTTCTCCATGTGGCTGCTTCAGAGCTCGTGGCCTGCAGATTGCAGTAGGGCCAAGCAATCATTCAGAGGCTAAGTGCTTTTGTCTTAACATGACTGGATCTGGATCTTGGTCTTGGGTGGTGGTCCTGAGGTGCATGAGCAGTGAGCCAAAGCTGCTGGGGGCTACAGAGACTGCACCTCCTAATAGCTCTGGCAGCTGTGAAAACCCCAGCAATTTGGGACAAAGCGCTCCCCTCTGAAAGCAGAGTTCTACTGTGGCTCAAAAATCAAATTAATTGACTGGCAACATGTATAGGCAAAGGAAGCAAACCAACCTCAGCAATCCAACTTCAGATTCCTTTTTTGGGGACAAAAAGGATCAAAGCATGGAACAGGAGGAAGACAACACAGTAAGAACTCCTGCACAAAAAGCTTCCAAGAAAAATGTAAGCTGGTTACGGGCCATAGAGGAGCTTAAGAAGGATTTTGAAAACCAAATAAGAGAAGTGGAGGAAAAACTGGGAAGAGAAAATGAGAATGATGCAAGAAAATCATGAAAAGAGAGTCAACAAGCTGACTGAAGAAAATAATACCTTAAAAAATAGATTAATTCAAATGGCAAAAGAGGTCCTAAAAGCCAATTAGGAGAAGAATGCCTTAAAAAGTCAGATTTGCCACATGGCAAAAGAATCTCAAAAGCTTACTGAGGAGAATAATTCCTTCAGAGTTAGAGTGGAACAAATGGAAGCAAACGAATTTATGAGAAATCAAGATACTATTAAACAGATCCAAACAAATGAAAAAACAGAAGGCGATGTGAAATATCTCATTGAAAAAAGCACTGATCTGGAAAATAGATCCAGGAGAAACAATTTAAAAATTATTGGACTACCTGAAAGCCATGATCAGTAAAAGAACCTAGAAATCATCCTTCAAGAAATTCTCAAGAAAAATTGCCCTGATATTTTAGAACCAGAGGGCAAAATAGAACTTGAAAGAATTCACTGATCATCTCTTGAAAAAGATCACAAAAAGAAAACTCCTAGGAATGTTATAGCCAGGTTCCAAAGTTCCCAGATCAAGGAGAAAATATTGCAAGCTA
>CM053589.1:98586575-98612232 GCA_028646515.1 Pseudochirops corinnae
AAACGGCAAGGTATGCTAGATTGCGAAACTAAGGGGGCCAGTAACAAGGGCTTATCAAACAGAAGACTGCTTGAAAAACTAAGGGGGCTAGTAATAAGGGCTTAACTAACAGAAAACTGTTTGTTAGACTGTTCACTAGATTAGAGGCTGGTCACTCATCTGTGATTTAACTAATAGTCCCCTTGTGATGGATGCACACATATCACCAAATGTACCATATAAGAGAAAGCAGAACAATAACTGATGTTTATATGATGCCTTTAGGTTTACAAAGTGCCTTCTGTGCATTTTCTCATTCAGTCCTCACAGTAACCCTGTGGGGGTGCCTTCTACAGGTATTCAACCCGTGAAATAGGTATTATTTTTACAAAGGAGAAAACAAATGGCAGTCAGACAGGTATAGTGACTTGCCTGTGATGACCAAGCTAACACAAGTACCACAGTCTGGATTAGAATCCATACTTCTCCTAATTCCATATCCAAGGCACTTCTCATGATGTCATACTGTCTCTGTCTTGGAGAAGACATCTTCTCAAGGATAGTACTTAGGAGACCCCTTCATATTGAGACCCTAGAATGCTACCTCAAGTTTGAGTCTTATTGTGGGATTGCATCAGCATCTACTCAAAACCATAGCTCATGAGCACATAAAAACATTTATTTACCAGCTAGCCAAAGAATGTGTTAGTGTAAAGCAAAAGACATTTAAGTAGGATAGCAAAATAAGGGACAAGATTCCCTTATACACAAAGGGATATACTCTCCCATACCATCAATGGAGGGGGTGAGGAATATACATTCAGAACACATGCAGCAGGACACATAGAAGGAGAACATGTAGCCACAGCAGGCACATTTGTCTAGGTTGACTCATTTCTCCAATGCTACAGAGTATACAGGTGCTTTGATGATGTCATGCAATGCTGCTTTCTCCCTTGATCTGGAGTCATCTTCCACGACTGTTTTCCCTGCCTATTGTTCTCTGGTACCGTCTATACTACTAAAGTAGTTCAAGAACAGGGTTCTGTCAGCTCTTTAGCTGGATAATCCAGGGGGACACATTTAGCGCTTTTGTGATTCAAACCCTCAGTGAACCAACTAGTTAATGAAGCTCTTAAACTTTAAAAATTCTGTCTCTTAAATTGCTTTTCCTCTTACAGGACTCTGACTCTTTCCTGATACAATGTTAAAAAATTCCATCCCACCCCTGTCACAACCCTGATCCTTAGTCTGTGTCCTTTCAAAACATCCTTTGTGTGGCCTTCACTTTAGCAAAATTGCAAAGGAGCTATGTGTAACTGGGGTGACAAGGTTCTTTTCAATGCCCATAATGTCCCTGATTGTCATATAAATCAACATACAACAAGACCTTAGGTCTAGTTAGAACTGACAACCTTTATCCTGGTTCTTTTGTTCTATATTACTGCAATTGTTTTGAATTCCTGCCAATAACTATAGACTTGGGAAAAGTCAAATATAGGAATTCTTCTTTTTCCTAGAATTGAGTGTATATGTGTGTTCTAACCAACTATAAAACGAAAGCATTTATAGCCTTTTTCCACAAAGCTGATCCTTTTTGTCCTTGGTACTACCCAGAAGTATTCAAAAACAAACAGTGGTGGAGAAATCCAATGGGTTTGAGAGACAAATCATAAATAAATATCTCCTATCTGTGTAGACAATGAAACTACTTTCCACTAGTCTATGCTTTTCCTGAATAGTTCAAAGACTGTTAGGTCTTTGCTCTTTTATTCACACTCACAAACTTGAGTTCCTTTCTCCTCTGCTTTCTAGTTGGGAAAGAATTCACTCAAATAGGGGCCAGTAGGTGGCGCAGTGAATAGAGCACCAGCTCTAAAGTCAGGAGGACCTGAGTTCAAATGCGACCTCAGACACTTAACACAAAACCTAGCCATTTAACCTTGGGCAAATCACTTAACCCCAGTTGCCCTACCTTCCCCCTCCAAAAAGCAAAAAAAAAAAAAAATTTGTTCAAATGACCTCAACTCTACCACTTCTTTTCAAGATTGAGTATTTTATTTTAGTAAGTAGCAAGAAAAAGTATTGGGAAATGCCTTGGCCTACTCTGAAAAATCACTACCTCCTGAAGGAAAAACAAAAAACCAAAAAACCCCTCTAACTTTAAAAACTGATTTTGTGATACACATATTCTGCAAAATATGTCCCTAGAATCTGTAGTAATTAATAAACTGATAATAATTATGAAATTTGAAATGAGATTAATCCAATACCCACAGCATGGTATAGTAAAAGAATACTGACTCTGGATTCAGAGGATCTGGGTTCAAATCCTGCCTCTGATACTCTCTGTGACCTTGGAGAAGTCACCTCTCTGGACCTCGTTTCCTCTTCTCTAAAATGAGAGGGTAGGACTGGATGGCCTTTGAGGTGCCTTTCTTGCTCTAAATCTGTGATCCATGGTCCTAGATTCTTTATGTAGAACGATCTACTCTGACATAGTTGAATTATGAAACTTCACTCATCTGTATGAGAGAGGGGCACAGTCTTATACTGGAAGGCTCCTTTTCCCTCCCTCTTAGAGGTGCTTCAGGAGTTATCTCTGGGTGATTTGGATTACCTTGTCTAACTTCCCAGAGGGAAATGTAGGGAGACAATTAGGGAAAGAGTGACATGCTCTCCCTCATCCCCAATACTCAACAGAAAGAACTAATGGAGACACACTGACCTAGCCAAGGCAATAAAAGTACAACTAATAAGCCACCCCCAGGAAATGTAAAATTAGAGAAACCTACCTATAAGGTGTAGAGGAAGAGGTTTCTTCTAACCTCTGGGAAAACTTCTTTTTTGTGTGCGAGGCCTGGGGCTGTGGAAACAGAATATAAAAGAGGCTTTAGAAGAATGGAGGTACTCTGGTCTGGTTAGTAAATGCATTTTTCTTTTTATTTTTTTCTTCCTTAAAAAAAAAATAGCTATAGAGACCCAGTAGCAGTTTGTAGCCTCACAGTAAATTTTTCACTCTTCTAAGAAATGCAAAAAGTAGTATAAACACATCTAGCCTGGCTATCAAAGAGATCTGGGTTCAAGTCCTGAATGCCACCAAATCATTGTGTGACCTTAGGCAAGAATTGGCTTCAGCTCTCTAGACCTCAGTTTGTCCTTCTGTAAAATGAGAGGTTTAACCTCTTGTTTCCAGGACTGACAGTCTTTAGATTGTGTAATCTTCATGTGGCACTATAGAGAACTGACCCACAGACAACTGAAGGATTTTATATTTAGGACTTCCTTTATTTTCAGCTTTTAGGTTTATCTTGAAGCATTTTGAGAAAAAGATAGCGTAGCACCAGTAACAGATTCATAATCTTAGCATTGACCCAGAATCCTCACTCTTTCTCATCCCACATATCCAATTAGTTGCCATTTCTGCCTTCACAAGTGACCTCTCTCATTTGATCCTGTTTTTCCACTCAGACAGCTAGTACCTTAGTCAAGTCCCCTAAATCACTTCTCACCCAGGTCATTGTGACAATCTCCTGACTGGAATCCCTGCCTCAAGTCTCTATTCAATCTAGTCCATCATGCACACTGCTGCAAAAGTAATTTTCCTCAAGTGTAGATAGGATTATCTGACTGTCTTCTCAACCAACTCCAGTGCTTTCCTATTTCCTCTAGGATAAAATATAAACTCCTTTGTCTAGCTTTTAAAGCCCTATACAACATAGCCCCAACTTATCCTTCCAGCCTCATGAGACATTATTTCCTATCCCAAACTGTACCATTCAAACACACTGGCCTCTTTTTTTCCTCACACACAACACTCATCTCCTGTCTCTGTGCTTTGCATTGGTCATCTGCCATGTCTGGGAATGCACTCCCTCCCAACTCCTCCTCAAAAATTCCTATAAGGTATAACACTGGTATTGTCTTTTGCATAGACTTAACTGATCTTCCAACTACTAGTACTGCTGTTAGGATGTTTCTTCTCTTACATTAATAAGTTGAGTCCAGATTCCAGGTGTTTTCACCGCTCTGTTGTCTTCTAGTGACTAGGTTACATTTAAACAATTAATATAAATTAAGTTTTCCAAAGGGCTATGATAAAGTAACAAAAGAGTTACAAATATTTCTGCCTAACACCCTGCAGGCACATGCTTTCTTGTACTGCCTTACTGTCTGGGCTTAGAAAATGTAATTTTAACATAACATTGATTCTATCAAGTTTATCTCCGAATGGAGCATCATTGCCAGGTCTTAGCTACAAATGGACTGGGTCTCAAAGTCTGGCCCTTGATCCTTGGGGTATAAATGCTGGTTGGCTGCAAAACCTGAAATGGACTTAACTTCTGGACTCCTAGATTTGGGGTGGTTCAATATTCTGACTTTTCAAAACTCACAAGATCATAGGCATCTCCTTCATCTAAAACAAAAGTACAAAAGACACAGAAAAGAGCCCAAGCCCATTTTCACAAGTCATATGTCATCTGTGGGGAAAGAAAGTCCAAGCTCTTATTCTTTACAGCATTATTTCTCATAAGATACCCAATGAAAGGTTACATAAAGAGAAGGGGCCAAACCAAGAGGAGAGAACTGTGTTAAATAATGTCTTTTGAATGTACCCCCAGTTACAGCTAATTAAGGGGCTCTTCTTACTTGATGTGGTAGACAGACTAGAACCAGTTACAGAATGCTTGTGTGTACTCCAAAGTTCCCACAAGGCATTTTCATTACATATCATGAAGGTAATTCTAAGCATGCTCACACAGACTGACGGGATGGGAGGAGGAAGGAAGGGGGCAGTTCCTGGTATGTATGTGTTTATGTGTACGTACAAGTATGCTCTTGCAACCTCCTTCTGAGTAAGGATTGTTTCATTCTTCCTACTTGCATTTCCAGCACCTAGCACACCACCTAGTCCACGGAAGGCATTTAAAATTATATTGATTGAATGAGAGTGGATACTTCCAAACTGGATTCAAATCCCATCACTGATATTTTGTGTGACCATGAGCTAGTCATTTAATCTCTTTCTTCATCTGTAAAATGGGGATAATTATAAAGTACCTATATAACCTGCCTCAGTGGGATGTAGTGAGATTTAAATGAGATAACAAACATAAAGCACTTTCCCAACTCAAAATATTACATAAATCAATATTACATAAACCAGTCATCTTGGGAATCTAGGGAAGGGACAATCAGATAACTACTGCAGTCCTACCTAATGTTCCCCCATACTGTGGGAAAAATATTGAGGGATCCAACATCTTTGAAACCGTGCTCAAGGTGTGTATGAATTATGCAAAAGATTATCAGGGAGAAGAACAAGGAGGAGTTGAGCAGAGGTGGAAGGATGAGGTGAACAATCAACTAATCTAATTAATCTAATTAAATAATCTAAGTAATTCTTCCCTTCCCCACTCCACACTTCGGACTATGGTAAACAGATAACTGCCTCTTCAATTTGCTTCCAGAAAATGTTCCATTGGAAAAGGATGAGGGCTGGTTGTGTAACATAAAAAAGGATTAATAGATGTACTAGTACCCATGTAACATTAAAAGATCTAGAAGAAAGACTCCAAGATATCAACTAGATCCTCTATTATGTAACTCTGGGAAGGCATAAACCAGAATTGCATAAGAAGACATGGGTGGTCATGATCTGTGCCACTGGAGAGATGAGATTCATAAAACTATCACCTTTGGGAGCTAGATAGTGCGATGACTACAGTGCTGGGCCAAGAGTTAAGAAGACCTGAGTTCAAATCTAGCTTAAACCCTTTCTAGCTGTGTCAAGTCACCTAACCTTGAAAGTCATTTATCTTGTCTGCCTCAATCTTCTCAACTGTAAAGTGGGGATAATAATAGTACCTGCCTTCCAGGGTTGTTGTAGGATCAAGTGAAATATTTTTAAAGTGTTTAGCACAGTCCCTAGCATATAGTAGGTGCTTATTTCTTTCCTTCTTTCTTTGGTAAGGCCAGAGCAAGATCCCCTTAACAATCTCTGTGGGCAGCACTGTTTTAAAATAGAAAAAAAAATGGCAAAGGGCAAAAGAATAGTGACTTTGTTAGGAAAACATAGATAGTACAGTGTAGTAGAAAGAGTAGGATGGGTAAGAAGTTAGAGAATTGGGAAGGGGAAGCTGGTAGTGGGAAGGAGAGGAACCAATACAGATTACTGGCCTTGGCAGTCTGTTAAGATAATGTTGTGTATGTTTTTGTCTTTCTCTGTAGTATCATTATTTATCCATTGTTTTTGACATCCATTGTGAAATCGGCAAAATTCAAAGAAAATAATGCTATAAAAATCCTGTCACATGTTGGCCAAATATAGATTCTAATCAACCGAAGAACTATTAAATCCAATCCAATAAACATTTATTAAACCCATAGAATGTACCAGGAACTATGATAAATGCATTTAATAAACAATTAACAATTAATACAATTGGCAATCAATATAACAATAAATAGAAAGTCCCTGCCCTCAACAAGCTTACAATCTAAAAAAGGAGATAATACACAAAAGAAGCCAGGAAAGGGGGGAGAGGGGGAGGTAGGACATCAAGTGGTACCTGGTGCAGAAGCATCTTGTTCCATGGAGTTGAAACCAGGCAGGGCAGCACATCCAAAGTATAGTAACCTTAAAGTTCAGTTTCTGTCCTTAATAAAAGAAGGCAGGGCAGTGCCCTTAACAAAGGAAGGTGGCGTAGTGAATAGAATGCTACACCTGAAGTCAGGCAGATTCAACTTTGCCAGTTCAAATCCAACCTCAGACACCTGCTAGCTATGTGACTCTGGGCAAGTCCCTTAACCCTGTAAAATGAGCCGGAGAAGGAAATGGCAAACTACCCCAGTATCTTTGCCAAAAAAATTCTAAATGGGATCACAAATGGTCAAACACAAGTGAAATGACTGAAAAGCAACAACATAAAGGAAGACATTGGGAGGAGTTTGGTATGTGGTCCTCCAGGCTTTCAAACAGAGGGAAGAGGAGGGTAAGCCATGGTAGAGTCAATCAAGGCTTGAGGTAGCAGCATGGTGGAGAGCTTAGAAGTGATGAGCTTATTAAGAAGAAAATATAATTACCTTTGAAGATAATTTTTTTTTTTACTTTTTTTTGGAAAGGGGGAAGGCAGGGCAATTGGGATTGCCCAAGGTCACATGGCTAGTAAATGTTAAGTCTCTTAGGTCAGATTTGAACTCAGGTCCTCCTGGCTCCAGGGCCAGTGCTCTATTCACTGCACCACCTAGCCACCCCCTTGAATGTATTTCTTAACAAAACATATATAGGCACAAATGCATGTGTGTGTAAATACATGTTCAAAGCGTATACAATTCTGAATAATTATACATTTGTGTCTAGCACCAAACATTTTTAAGTATTTCCATCTCCAGATGAATATTCACTTCAGTGTTTTGACAGTATTACAATGCAGTGTTATCTTATGCACAGGCATGACTTTTATAAACTGATAGTTTTTAAGATGTAGCTTTTTGTGAAAAAAGTTGCAATTTGGGAATTTTATGTTGAATTTCTATCTTACTATAATAAAGTATAAGCTTCATATGGTTAGTTGTTATTTGATTATAAAAGATTAAGTAACCTACACATGTATTTTGACCTCCAAAATACCATTTATTTTTTAAAAAATATTTCTAATTGTATTTTCTTTTATTTTTTAAGTAAACAAGATCTCATGTCAAAATTATACACATTTTAAAATTCAAAATCTAGTGGAAAACAAAAAAGCAGTTTATTTTACAACTTAATTTTAAATATGTAAATATGTTGTATTATATGAGTCTTGTAATTTATGAGATTGCATTTTGTGATTATTTACTGATGTGAATTTTAGTAATTTTAATAATAAATATGCAGTTTTGATTTGATTTCTATGTTTTTAAAATTTTTTCTTTTATGTGCTTTAAGAATAAAAGGTTTGTGTTTTTTTCTATTCCATGAATTTTTTTTTTTTTTGGCTTTTTGTAGGGGAGAGGGCAGGGCAATTGACTTGCCCAAGGTCACATGGCTAGTAAATGTATGTCAAGTGTCTGAGGCCAGATTTGAACTCAGGTTCTCCTGACTTCAGGGCAGGTGCTCTATTCACTGAGCCACATAGCCATCCTGAAGAAAGGAATTCTTAAGAGGAAGATCAATATAATCTTTATCAAAAAAATCCTTCTCATAATATGGCATGGTAGAACTACATAGACTAATGTGAAAGAGGCTCAGAGACTGCATTTCTTACTGTTGGCCGCTCAGCTTGAATGTTTCAACCTTTTCTTTTCACCTATAAATGTGTGATCCAGCCTTCAAGGGACATCTTAAATTTCACCTCTTTGATGAAGTCTTCTCAAAAAATTAATAATAATTATTCCTTCTCTTCCCTGAATTACTCTAGCAACAATAGTCTTTGCCACATAACGTTGCGTACATTTATATGATATTTTGTAAGGTTTACTAGTCTTTCACATGAAAAGTAGTGTGATGTGGTAGAAAGTACTAGAATCTTGGATATGAATGTTGGTCCTGACACTAATAAGGTATACACCTCTCAGGAAATTATTTAACATCTTTGAGCTTCAAGATTCAGAATGCTATTAATTTATTTGTTCTTTTTAAGTTGTTTCAGTCATGTCTGACTCTTCATGACCCCATTTTGGGGTTTTCTTCAGAGAGATACTAGAGTGGTTTACCATGTCCTCCTCTAGCTCATTTTACAGATGAGGAAATTGAGGTAAACAGGGTTAAATGACTTGCCCAGGGTCACACAGCTAATAAGTGTCTGAGGCTGGATTTGAATTCATGAAGATGACTCTTCCTGTCTCCAGGCCCAGCACTCTACCCACTGTGCCACCCAGCTGCCCTTGTTAAGCTATAAGAGGGGATAATAATAATTACACCTACCTGACAGGGTTAGTTTTCTCTTTTGACTCAAGCTGTAATTTCACTGGCATAGAGAACTCCCAGAGAGAAAATTCCATTCACTAATACAAGTTGGTACCACCTTTGCAACTTACAGTATCATAACAGTGATTCTCAAACTTTTTTTGCCTTAAGACCCCTTTATACTCATAAAAACTCTTTTATGATTCTAAAAGGACACCTTTACACTCTCAAAAATTATTAAGGACTCCAAAGAATTTTTTTTAATATGGGAGATAATGACTGATATTTATTATATTAGAAATTAAAACTGATAAAATTTTAAAATATTTATTAATCCATTATAATGATTAAGCTTATTCACATATTAACAAAAATGCCATATTTTCATAAAAAACTATATTTTACAAAATATTGAAAAATTAGTGAGAATAATACTATTATTTTACATGTTTTTGCAAATCTCTTTAATGTCTGGCTTGATAGAAGACCCCAGACTCTCAATTCTGTTTCTGCATTTAGTGCATTAGATACATTGGAGGCAGCTAGGTGGCTCAATGGATAGAGCTGGGCCTGGAGTAGGAACACAAAGCAGACACTCACTAGCTGTGTGACCCTAGGCAAGTCACTTAACCTCTGTTTGTCTTAATCCACTGGAGAAGGAAATGGCAAACCATTCCAGTATCTTTGCTAATAAACCCCCATGTAGGGTCACGAAGAGTCATTCACAGCTGAACAATAACAATATGAAGAAATCTGGCCTTACACAAATACATGGTTAGAAAAGAAAGGAGTATTTTAACAGGCAAAAAAATCTTGATAATTTTATGAAAATAATTTTGATTTTGCAGGGACCCCCTGACATCTACAGACTACATTTTGAGAACTACTGTCTTACAGAAGTGTTTGGGAGTATTGTAAGGTAGATGATTTGAACCCAAGTCTCCCAGACCCCAAGGCCAGCTCTCTAGCCACCCAACCAAGCTGCCTCTCTCAGAGTTGCTCTGAGGAAAGTGCCCATCAGCCTTAAGGAAGTAGATAAACATGTACTGTTACTGTGTTTTAGGCTTGTTTCAATGATTAGATAGTAAGCTCCTTGATGGCATGAAAAATAATAACAATGACAATAGACCTGTATATAGGTCTATTTTTAAAAATATTTTTGAATATTTTCTAGTATTCATCTTCACAATTCTGTAAGGTAAGTATTATCTCCATTTGACAGATGAGTAAACTGTGATTCAGAAATTAAGTGATTTGTCTTTAGTCACATGACTGATAAGTATAAGAAGTAGGATTTGAATCCAGATTTTCTTTCTTCAAATTCATTACTCTTCCTACTGTGTTATGATTTAAACTTTTTCCATTTCCTCCCAGAGTTCTAGTGTGGTGATGAGCATATTAGGAAGCACTTGGATAATACTCAGTGTTCAGCTGATTAAAATTTTAAATGTTTTATGTAAAAATATATCTGACTATTCATGAAGAATCCTTTCTAATGTTACCAAATGAACCAGTAAGTCTTTGCATTTACTACTGTGATATGCCCTAGTGAAGTTTTTGTTTTTAACACATTTTGTTGTATTCATATGTTAAATGCCAAGCTACTTAATGAGAGATGACAGAGATATATGCAAGATTGTGAGAGATGACAGAGATATATGCAAGATTGTTGTTCATGGTCTTTTGAAAAATTAAGTGGAATCAAGGGAATATAGGGTTGGTGGAATTTAACTAATGAGATCATCTGGCAAATTGATCTGCTTTAGGTACAAATGAATAAATAGGCAGTACAAATAATATTAAGACCATATATTTAGAGCTGGAAGGGAACCTGGATGTTACCTAGTTGAATTCCTTCATTTTACAGATGTGGAAACTGAGGTCCAGAGAAGAACTCACCTGAACTCACACAGGAATATCACAATAGAGCTATAATTAAAAATGAGATTTCCTCAGTCTTGGAAATTCTATGGTTCTGATTGTCTTGTACCACCTAGGTTAGTTGTGAGGAAGCTTTTAAATATTCCAGGTGACAGATCAAACCAGCCAGCTGTTGAGTAAAGAAAATTATTAAGGGCATCCACGAATTCCTTCTTCTCCCCAACTCCATACCTCAAAGGTACTTTCTCTTGTTACCCATTGTATTTTCCTTCACTCATTTCTGAAGAAGAAGTGAACCTTCTCCTTGACATCATCAGTCTTTCTAATTGTAACCTTAGTCTCATCCTCACTCATCTTCTCAAAGTGATTGCACCATCAATAATTTGCTTTTTGTCTCACATCTTGCCATATCTACAGCTCTTCTTTACTTTCTACATATACTACTCTATCCTAACAAAAAAAAAAGTCTTCTCTTGTCCCTGGTATTCCCCTTCTGTGAGTAGAGATCCCAAGGCACCACCAGGAGAGCCCCCCCCAGGGGAAGGAATAGTGTGTAGCCAAGCTGAGTAGCAGCTCCCCTGGGGTGTAACTGCCAGGAAAAGGAAATGCACCATCTGGTACCTTTCTATCCTAACTAGTTATTTTTGCTAACTCAGGAACAAGCTCAGTTATTTCTTCCTCCTGAAGGAGTACATGTGTTCTTGGTACCCTCTAAATTTCAACACTTGTCACAGCTTCTTGGTCTTAGATACATAAGGTTCTTCCCACCCATTCACTGGGACAGTTGGACTGAATCAACTTACAGGAGAAAAGTAAGAGATCAATAACAGATCAACAGAGTACTTTAATGATGCCAGTAGCCCAAGGCATCCTACTTCATTCAACTATGGGGTGGCCTGTTGGATAGAGCTCCAGGCCTGGAGCCAGGAAGACCTCAGTTCAACATTGAGCATTGCTAATTTTGTGAGACTGGGCAAGTCATTTGTCTCTCTGCCTCAGTTTCCTCATCTGTAAAATGTGGGTGATAATAGTACCTACCTCCCAGGACTGTTGTGAAGATAAAATGAGATAATATTTTCAAAGTGTTTTATAAACCATAAAAATGCTAGTTGTTATTACTGTTATTGTTATACCAAGGAAACTTTTGAACCAGTAGATACACAGTGCTACTGTCTCCTCCATTCTTTTGGAGGAGCTTGTTAGTGTTGTGTGTAGCAAGAGACAAGGACAGTCTAAACACCTCTGTTTCCCAGGACTGGTCTGGTTTTGCATGCATCCTAAATGGTCAAAAGCCTCTTTAAACAAGGTATGACTGAGCTAGGCTCCTGCAGGTAGCCAAGCCCTCAGCAGTTTATATCCCATGTGCAAAATGCCATCAGAGTACTTCAAGAGTAAATTATTTTGCTTTGAGACAAGCTAAATTTGGAACTTAATCAAAATTTACTTTGGATACCTGGAAAAAAATGATGTATAAAATATTAATATCGAATGTGTTGTTAATTAAGGAGTCTATTAAGCAAAAATTATAAACAGCCCTTAAGCTACCACACAAGCACAGACATATTCAGATCAGATCACTACAGCCTGACAACCTATTTGGCAGATGTCAGGAAATGCAAAAAATCAAGAACTAGATATTAATGGGGATTTTAACACATAAGGCAAGTTGAAAGAGTTTTTAGGGAGTGTAAATTTTTAAGATTTTTTGTTTTCTTAGTTTCCCTTCTTTCCCCGCTCCAATTTTTTATTCATGTTTCACAAACACATTCATAAGAGAGAAAAAGAAGAATCAAAATAGATAGATTTCATACTTAATTGACTTCACACTTAATTTCCTTCTAGGGAAGGTTATAAAAACTTGACCACGTTAATCAATCAATAAACATTAATGAAGGACCTACTATGTGCCAGGCATTGTGTTAAGCACTGGGTATAAAAAAGAAGCAAAAGACAGTCCCTGACTTCAAGGAGCTTACACTCTAATGAAGGAGTCAACATGGAAACAATTATATACGAAGCAAGCTATACACAGAATAAATAGGAAATAATTAAAAGAGGGGAGGCACTGGAGTTAGAGACGTTATGGAAGGTTTCTAGTAGAAGGTGGCTGTACACTGATGGTTCTCAAACATTATAAATTCTAAGTTTCTGAAAACCTCTCTTCACTGCAACTAAGAACTTCTCCATAAATAGACCACACGGAAATATTGCTTGTTACACTTGACCCCAGGCAACATAGTTACAGATATTCCATACAAGTATGTTTGCTTGTATCTCCCACACTTCCCCAGAAGTGAGAAATGAGAACTACAAAAACTTTATTGTTCAAAGTCCATGTACTTTGCCCCAGTTCACAAAACAAACGTTAAATTAAAAGTTCATAAATTAAATGTTAATACTTCAAATTTGATCATGAAGGACCATCTCAGGAGACAGTGTTTAGAGATGTTTACCAAAGTCACAGAGATGAGATGATAGGTAGGAGCTGTGAGAATACAGATTAGTCACTGGAGTAGCATTTATTAAGGGCTTATTTTGTGCCAAGCCCTGAGCTAAGCATTGCTCACCTAAAGAAAGGCAAAAAATAGTCCCTGCCCTCAAGGAGCTCACAGTCTAATGGAGAAGACAACATGCAAATAATTACATACAAATAAGATATATACAAAATAAATTGTGGATAGTCTAGGTCATAGGATCCCAAAGTGGACAATGCCACCTCCCTAGGGGGTGGTGGAATGATCCAGGGATGGTTATAGTAGCCTCAGGTACCATTGCATGACTTTGAATAAAAATAAGAGGGCGGTGGAAGCATAAGGAAAGAAGAGAAGAAAAATTTTTTAAACTGTTAATACATGTTTCATCTGTTGTGCAACAGAGCTAAAGTCACAGTGATTGCATTATTTTCCAAATAAACATACAAAATGCAAGTTATAACTGATCAGTGGTCAAGTCCACCAATAGGTCTTAACAAGCAAAAGTTGGTAGGCAAGCATGTCTTGCATTGTTGGGAAGTCTAGCATTCATAGGCAGGAATATGTACATGTAATGATGTGTTTATAGTACTATACTATAGCATTACATGATACAATATTACATCATCAAAATTTCAATGCAGGGAAAAACCACAAATTTACAATAAATTATTAAATTTAATATGTGGGGTTTTAAAAATTTTTATATTTTTTGAAATGATGCAAATTAAAAAAAAAAAACATTAAAGGGATAAAGAAAGTATATTTCCAGGGGGACACTGAGTAATTTTTTGGTCTTTTTAAGAAGGGAGTGGTAGACCAAATAAGTTTGGGAACCTCTGGTCTAGATTATAATAGTTTTGACTTGAAAAAAAAATGACTTCTTTTGCCTAAAAATGAACAGGTCCTTTTACTATCACGATGGAGGTTTTGTGCAAAGTAAAACATTAACTTTTTTATGTACTCAGCAAGTGATTGGGCTCCTAATAATGACTGATAAGTTGAATAGGAGCATGAAAATGAAATCAGGAAGTTATTTTTACCTCACTGAGCCTGAAGTCATAATGAAAATTCAAAAGAGATATCTCAATAGTGTTCTCTAAGCAGAGTTGAAATACACTGAAGGATTGCAGACTTTACTGAATGAGCACAAGTTGAAGGAGTGGAAGCCACTGACCTACCTGCATTTATCTGCAGTACAAAACCAGTTATAGGAAATAATGGGGGTGTGAGGGCGGGGATATGTTGGAAAATATGCTTCAGATATAGGAAATGAGACAGACTAGAGGCTTATAGGCTACACAGAAAACTCTTATCTGTATCATGAACACTCTCTACAAGAAGGAGAGAGGCATTATATATAGGAGACACTGAAACATTCAAATTAATCCTACTTTATCAGTCAGGAGATCATTGGTTACTGATGTGGAATTCATTTCAGAATTGTTTATGTTCAATCAGACCACTGACTTCTAGAAAAATAAAAGGACCAAATTAGAAGAATGACAATGAAATAATACATCACGCAGTTGAGGTAAATCCAACTCAACCTGCTTAAATAAGCTATTGATGAAAGAAGGAGGGATGAATAAAAGAATAGACATTGATAGAAATTATCATTATTTTTACAGCAAGTTTAATATGTACAAATCAATTGTCATAAAGAGGAGATGAAAAGAGTACCAGTTTCCTTCAGAGCAGAAACATTTGATATTTCTGACAAGGAAAAAAGACTTAGCAGTCAAAGCCAAAACCAGTTTATAACATCATCATCATCATCATCATCATCATCATCATCATCATCATCATCAATTAATAGCTAACATTTATATAATGATTCGAAATTTGCAAAGTGCTTTTCTTTGCAATGAGATATATTACTTACTGTTTCTCAAACGACCCTATGTAGTAATTATCCTCATTGTACAACTGAGAAAGATAAAAGCAGTTTCTACATGTTTAAAAAGCTGGTTGTTAAAATAAAAACTGCTAGCAAGGAGATTAAAAGCAACCAGCAAGGAATTTCCCAAAGAAGTGGTTGCTCAGGAGCTAGCTCCCTGCCAAAGTCCTAAGAGCCACTTTTATATGTTTCCCCAAAATGCTGGTAATTGGCTACTAGATCAACCCACTTAAGGACAAAATTAACCCAAAGAGTCCTAAATCTGCACTTATTTTTACCTATAACATACTCAGCTGGTGGGTATGTGGGAGTGTGAGACTTTAGCTTATATCACCTCTCCCAGTTCCACTAGTATTATAGCTCACAACACACAGATAGTCGGTGTATGAGGTTTTCAAATGTTCTTGTCCATAATTCCAGAACTTTATCCACCACACCAGAGGTGTCAAATCTGGAGCCAATGGGCTGCATGCAGTCCACAACACTTCTGGGTGGTCCCAAACCAGATTAAAATATAATTGGGAAATATTTAACAAAATCTTTAATGAAATAAGTAATTTAATATTTAACATATAATAAACCATAAGTAATATTAATATGTGATTTTCAAGTCACCCACAGGGATTCTTACATCTGGTTTAGTCATCGTTCATTTTTTAGTTTGATACCACTGCACTACACCATCTAGCTGCCTAGGTCTATCAAATCTTCTAGAGAGATGGTAAAATACCATGAGCTGTACCATTTTTAAACAGTAAGAAGAGGATGGGGGGAGGGGCGGCGGAGAAAACCAGTTTAAGAAAACTTAGAGAAAGATCTAGTTAAGCAAGATCATATTAAGATTTAAGCATGAAACTGGAAGGAAGACAACAAGCAGATGAAAAATGGAAATCATCTGTTCATATTTCTATAAGAAATTATCTTATGGGGGGGCGCTAGTGAATAGAGCATTTGCCTTAGAATCAGGAGGACCTGAGTTCAAATCTAGCCTCAGACACTTAACACAAAACTAGCCATGTGACCTTGGGCAAGTCACTTAACCCCAATTGCCCTACCTTCCCCCTCCAAAAAGAAAAGAAAGAAAGAAATTATCTTATCCATTAATGATAATAAACCAATTACATTTAGTCTCTTAACATTTTAATCCCCAAGGTGTTTCATGAGGTAATGGAAATGGCATACAAATTAAAGGAGAGAGGGTAGATGAGGGAAGAGCAGCAGAAACAGAAAAATATATACAAAAGAGGTCCAGGCCAGAAAAGTCACAATTTTAAGGGTGTGGAGTGGTTGATCTCGAGACATCTGAAGGAAGATGCTGATCAGTGGGGGGAAAAAAAATCATTACTACCCTCCACAAGAAGAACCAGGATAATATAACCAATGGCTAACAAGATAAAAAAGCTTTCCAGTCACCTCCAGAAGTAGGAGTTTTCAGTGATCTAAGGAACTGGTTAACCTTTGCTATTGTCATAATATACTTGTACCTACAGAAACAATTCTTTGTAAAGACTGATTTATCGAACTCTGAAACAGTACTCTAATGCATTTACTGCCTTCTTGCACGCCCTTTCTTTGCACATACTTCTCCTAAAAATTGACTCTCATCTAAATAACTTAAACGATATGAGGAAAAGAGCTATGTTTGTGATGATAAATACCCTTCATCCTTAATTTAATGAAAAAATAAACAAAGAGATCTCTTAGGATAAGAACAGGAGCTTATTCCATTCCCCGGGAGAAGAGGGTGGTCTTCCCCATGACTCATCATGGAGAAGAGGTGTCTTACAAAAGACAGTGCAAGAATTTATACTATAATTATGTCAAGGCTCCACTCCCAACTGTCTCCTCTCTCATTGGTTGAGAGGCAGACCCCACCAAATTCTTCCCCAAATGGGACAGCAAGAAAAGGAGGGGAGGGTCCCACCAAGGGCAGGAAAGCAGACAAAGAAAATGAAAGTGATTGACAGCAGCAATGGAGAAGGAAAAGGGAAAGACAACCTCAGACTGCTTGAGAAGTTTTCACTCATTCCATACAAGCTAATTTGCTGTAAAAAGATTCATCTGTGACATGGAAACACCACCTTAATGGAATATGGAACCTTATCATCTTTCATTCCACCTCTAAGAACCTGGAGAACTCTCAATGACTGAAGACTTAACCAGATCCACCGGGCATAATTTTGAGTAATTTCAACTTTGTCTATCATTGACATTCCAATATACTGCAATCTGGGAACAGAGGCATTGTTATAAAAATCAGTTTGCTTACCAAGTAGATCCACCATCCTGACAAATCTTCCTGATGATTATATACTTTACATTCAACCTCATCTAGCCATCTGAGATCTGACGCACCACCAGTAGGCACAAACTTCCATAATTCCAAACTTGGAGTCAGGAAGTCTTGGAATTCCAGACCTGCCACTTGTTAGCTAAGTAACCATGGACAGTCATTTAACCTCTTTGAGTCTCAGCCACCTCATATATAAGATGGAAATAATACCTTTGGTAGTTACCTCTTGTGATTATGGTGAGGTTCAAATGAAAATCAGTCTATCAATCCATAAACATTTACCACGTGTCAAGTAGTGTGCTAGGTGCTAGGGATACAAAGACAAAAATGAGTCTTTGGCCTCGATGAGCTTATATACTTGAAACTATATAATGTAACATCAGCTTGTTGGTATTTTGATGAAGCATATGACTGGGGCTCATTGCAGTTCTTTTTGCCAACTTACCTCCTTACTAGGTGAATGTTTTTGTCAAACATTTCCTCCTCATGATTACCATTCTGGAAGTGCTAGATACTCTGCTTAAGATGGCTTACTTCCGTCTTATGCTGAATCTTCTAGTGTTATGAAGGTCACTCACGTATTCTTGGAAGAAATATTTTTGCTCCAATGTCTCCCCTTTCAAACCATCTCTTCTGGGGTCAATTCAATTCAATACAACAAATAAACTTTTATCAAGCACAAAACATGTGCAAAACATTTGGCTAGGTATTAAGAACACAAAGACAAAAATAAAATAGTCCCTGTCTTCAAGAAGCTTATATTCTACTGGGAAGAAACATGTATGTAGGTAAGAAAATATCCCATT
This sequence comes from Pseudochirops corinnae, assembly GCA_028646515.1. NCBI lineage: Eukaryota > Metazoa > Chordata > Mammalia > Diprotodontia > Pseudocheiridae > Pseudochirops > Pseudochirops corinnae. Next base: position 98,604,796 of record CM053589.1, read on the forward strand.
GTTGTTGTTTTTTGTCCTTTGTTCTCAAAGAGGATCGATGACATCAGGAAGATGATGTCTTGACTTGTAAATAAATTGTATTTAAGTGAGGCAGGGCTATGCAGTCACCAGCCTCACTTTCTCCTCTGGACCCATCTCCAGTGGCAACATAAAGATCAGGATGATTGGAGGTGGCCCAGATGCAGTGGGAGACCTTGGGCTCCACAGATAAGTACATAAAAAAGCAATGGAAGGAGGGAGAAATCTAAGGGAAGAGAGGCAAGGGAGTGTGGGAAGGCTTGACAGTTACCTGAGCTGAACCTTAAAGGAAGAAAAGGATTTTGAGAGGGTAAGATGAGGAAATTCGATCTAGACAAGGATGGCTTGTATGAATTCATGGAGGCAAGAGATGGAGTAATAGTCCATCTTGGCAGGAACAATAAATACATGAAAGAGAGTAATAATGCTGGAAAAGTGGAATGGGGCCACACTGTATTTGTATTTTGTCCTGAAAGCCATAGAGTCACTGAAGGTTTTTGATCAATAATGACATGGTCAGTGCTATGACTTAGGAAGAGTCTTTTGGTATCTATGTGGAGGATGAATTGGAGAGGAGAAAGACTGCAAGCATGTAGGCCAATTAGAAAGTTATTACACTTATCTAGGCAAAATATGATGAAAGTGTGAACTAGGGTGGCGACTGTGAGTGGGGAGAAGGAGACAAGTTTGAGAAGTGTTGTGGGAGTAGGCTCAAGAAGGGAAGAGTCAAGCATGACTCTAAGTTTATAAAATCTTTGTGACTGGAAAGATAGTAAGGCCTTCAACTCAAGTTTATTTCCCAATTCTAGTCTGCATTATTCATGGACCCTAAGATAAAGAGTTAGTTTTTCACAGTATATTAGAACCTGTTCAATGGGCAAAGTCCACGGACCAGATCCTTGAGGAGGGTATCAAATGCTATACTTCATATCAAGATGACTCAATTGTCCTACTCTCTGCTCCAGATTCTATTATAATTATGAGCATATACTGTCTCCCCGCAGTCCCAGGCCTTAGCATAGCATCTAACACAAAGGAAGCACTTAATAAATGCCCTATCTATCTATCTATTGATTGATCAATCCATCTATCATTGGTCTATTCATCTATTTAATGCAACTTACTTGTTTACTCAAAGTCTACCCTTTTAATATGGTTTCCATGCCCAGTTTTTTTTTTTTATTTTGTTGTTGAACCCATTCTGTGTACTGTAGTCTTCACAGTTCATGACAACCTGGGCAAGTTAGAAACTCCCCAGGAAAACTTCAATATACCACATTAGGCAGCCAATGTGCCATATAAACAGATGGTCAAATAGCATGGCGCTGCTGAGGAGCCCTTATGTGTAAGGAAATGGTCTGGCTGACTGCTTAAAACTTGTATATTGATAAACTTTTAGAATATTTAGAATATGTAGAAATATTTCTTGAACCTGGAAAGAAAGACAAGAAATCTCTTCTTTCTAGCTTAGATAGTAACTAGAATTAAACTCATTACTCTGCATCTATACTGTATTTCACTGGTCCTTATTGTGACTGACTCAACTTGACCATGAGCTACTTCTACCAAATCTTTGCCCAGTTCTCTTAATCATGGTTGGACCAGAGTAATTTATAGTCCAAGAGATTCTAGATTCATGGAGGTAACAAGGTTATACCCAGTTACTTATATGCTTGTTGAATAATTGACTTACTCTATCATCTAGGAGACTGGTGGGGTTGTGGACTCAAGGAAAAGAGATGAAAACCAAGGGAGAATGTACATGCCCCAGAAATGGATGATATATTCTAATAATATTATACTACTAGGTGATGGTCTTGAATTCCATTAGTGTGCTCTAGAAAAAATGAAAGTTCTAAACTGAATGAAATGTAACCACAATACCAACACAGTGGAATATGGAGGGAATGGGGCTAATGTGCTACCACCATTAAAAACCAACCAAACAACAACAAAAAACCATCAGTCCTCTCATATGTAACCAAACCATCTCATTGATACCAATTGCTTCCCTGTGTCATGTATTCTTTCCAATTCCATAACTTTATATTTCCAGTCCTTTTCCTGACTCTTGTTTAGCTCCACAAATGAAGTCTAGCTTAACTCAGCATGGCTCCCCATTTGCCTCTGGCTATCTAGAGCCCAGACTTTGAGCTACCTATCCTTTCCACAGAAGTCGTCTTTACCTGGATTCCTACAAATTGCCCCCAGTGGCTGACATGCCTTGACTGCTAAGATTTAGAAACCAGATGGCATGAGTAGAAATAATTTATTACAAAACTCTAAGTGCCAGTTTTTCAAGGGGCATCACACCATAAAGATTTAATTAGTTCTCTATATTCAACAATATGATCATTGCTATTTCTACCTCTTCTACTACAACCTGTAAGATAAAACAGTAATAAAGCTTATTGCTTTATTTACAGAAAAACGGAATATGCTGAATTACTTTCTAGTAACTCAGTGCTATACCACAAAATATACTATATTCTGCATTGTGTTTAGAGACCTTGTAGTAGAAACATTGTGGGAGTTTGGCTCTCTCTCTCTCTCTCTCTCTCTCTCTCTCTCTCTTTCTCTTTCTCTCTCTCTCCCCCCCCCCATTTATATATATATATATATATATACACACATATATATTATTAGATAAAAATATTTTTTCTATTATTTTATGTTCTTTATCATTTTTATAAAACCCAATGTTGTCAGATGCTTGAGACCAAATAAAAATAAAATGAAATAAAATGTAAAGTGAATTAAAAAGAATGAATTTATGGGAGATTTTAAAACCACTTAGTAACTTGTACGAAACATCTAATTGCCCACTGCCATTTGAAAATGACTGCTATCACATAGAGCAATTCAGGTGCTGAAGGCATGAGGTATCCAATCACAGCAAAATCAAGGTGAGCTCATTACACAGTGGGGCAAGCATAAAGCATGTGTATATGCCTAAAGAAATTAAATGAAAGATTTCTGAAGCTATAGTAGCAGTGCATTAGAGGACTGGAAAACTCTCTACAGTTGCCAAAGAGTTGTGAATTAACCTTTGGATTATATAAGTGTGTCAGGATGTTCTCCTGATACTGTTTATTGGTGGAGTAAGCCTGGGCAAGTCCCTTAACCCTATTTGCCTCAGTTTTCTTATCTGTAAAATGATCTGGTGAAAGAAATGGCAAACCACTCCAGTATCTTGGCCAAGAAAATCCCAAATGGGGTCACAAAGAGTTGAACATGAGTAAAGTGACTGAACAACAACAACAACAACAACAAAACCTAAGTGGCAAGCTCTCCTTCTGTGTTTTGAGCAGACTTTTCCTCTTCCCAAGCAAAAGTTGTAAGAAATTATCCCTCTCCTGCTTGATAATTGCTCCTGGTTCAGAGCTGGGTTCCCTCCAAGAGGAACTTCACTCAAATTAATGGTGACAGCTCCAACGTATTTGTGCTGGATATTATGCAAATGAGTACTAGAGACAAAGGTAATAAGGCAGGCTGTGTCCTGGACTTTTTGAATACAATGAGTTACACAAAGCTTCAGAATTCCATAATGCTTCATTTACATCTTAAAGACCATTTCTCTTACACTTCATTGTCTCTACCTTTGCCCCTTACTACCTTTAACTTTGCTAAAATCTACATGGACAGCCAGAAACATCATGCAATTATAGCTAGTAACCATTACATAGGTTGCTGAGCTGAAGGGGTCACAAACAGAAGGCTGCATCTGGAGCAGAAGCAGGATGAATATTAAGATGAAGAACAAAGTCCAAAGACATGTGGTCTAGGGTCAGGCTTCAGGGCCTGAATCCTGAAATAAATGGGAGGCACACATTCAACAGTTTTCTCAATTTGTAGCTTGACTCTGGGTCTGCTTGCATCTTCAATCACATCGGCTAACTGAGTTGTTTTTTTTTTCTTATGAAGATAGTTCTAGGGGTTCACAATTGTGCCCGTCATATATCTTACTTGCCGGAGCTTATTATCACTGTTGCTGGTTGCTGTTATCACTTGTGAAGATTATCACTAGGACCTGGAATGTGTTGGATCAAATGTATAGGCAAAGAATGTCTGCCATGCCTCTCAATGATTGAAGTTCACTCTGTGGGACAACCTGAATATTCTGAAGATCTGTACCCAAGACACAATTTTAAATCATAGATATGCACAGTTCACTCTGTTTATACATGTATATATATATATATGTACATACACACACACACACACACACACACACACACACACTCCTCAATCCTCAATTACTGAGAATGGGGACTCTTGTTCTTGATCTTCTAAACCAGTGGTTCTCAACCTCCCTAATGCCACGACCCTTTAATACTCATATGTGGGCATATCTGCATGTGGGTGGACCTGCCTGGAGACAAATAGAGGAGCTGTGTCTTGGTTCCTAAGACCATCGGAAATCTGTGTTTTTCAATGGTCTTAGGCTACCTCATTCGACCCCCAAAGGAGTCGCAACCCACAGGTTGAAAACTGCTGTTCTAGACCCTTCCCCAAACAATTTTGAATGCCTAAGACCTGAAAAAGACCTAAAATATGGATTGGCCAATCAGGAGAGACATTTTTGGCCCGCTCTGAGCTTAGCCAACCATAATGCTTTGTGTGCTCTGGCATAACAGATATGCTTTGCTCTCTGTGTGATCTCAAAATGCCCCTTCTTGTGTTAGCAACTACAAGGCTAGATGAAGTTGACCAGGAGCATTCTTCTGTTTATGAACACTAAGGACAGGATGCCTGGGACCAGACACTACCTTGAATAATGGGACTTTTCTTATCTTGGCATTTTATGGACATATGCTATATATGGGAAACACAGACATTCTGGATATATAATTTCAATTGACACCTTGACATTCTCCTATCTTATGGTATTTACAACCTATCCAATTAAGAAATTCCTTTCTTATATCATGATTAGCACATCTAGAGACAATAATTTTGACTGACATAGAAATCCTGAGTCAGGAAGGGAGGGAGGGGTGAAGAGGGAAAAGGTTTTTCAGGGATTTCTAAGAAATCCTTGGAGGGTTCTTTTAGTTTGAAAAGAATTCCCAGACTCAAGCAATCTTGGCAGGATTGTAAAAGTTTATTGTTACTCTTTGCAGCAGGCAGGGGGCATGGGGGCATCGGAAACCAGCAAATGTCAGGGGTTAGAGATACAGGTTTTAAAACCATAAAGTCATAAATCAGGTATCAGTTATGCTAACTAGGTGAGTAAGGGTGGGATTAGGGAGGAGCTAAGGAGTGATCAGTGCTTAAAGGAACATGCACTTTTTATATCAACTGCTCAGGCATAGTGCCCATAATTCACTGGGAGAAAGCCCATGGGGGGGCTACCAGGAGGTGTGGTTTTTGCCTTGAAATGTCACTAAGTCAGCCAGCAGTCAGGGCTGACTGAGAGGCATCCAGTCTGTTTCCCATCAATGTCTGTTTGACAAGTTGGATGTTGGGAAGCTAGACTAATTGGGGATCGAGGATGTGCCTGATTGTGAGAAGTTAGCTTACTGATAGAGCATTGAAGGATTCATAGGTGTAGCTGGCCACTAGAACAAGGGGGCTAAAGGGATGGTTATTAAATGCTTTCCTGAAGGATTCACAGGTATAGCTTATTATTGTACCAAGCAGGGATAAACAGTTCATGAGCTGTAGCTAGGCAGAGTGCTAGCTCAGAGGAGAGGCAGAGTTAATGGTTAATGGCTGGGGGAAGTTCGATTTTTACAACTTGGTTTCACAAACTGATATTACGAACATAGGTACCCAAACACAAATGTAATTTTATAAACTGAAGTTACAACTGAAAGTTACAAACAAAGGCAACCCAGCACCCCATCAGGGTGAGAGGGAATTGCACTGAAGATATAAGGTCCACTTTGTCTGGCCATCCTAGGATTCATTGTCTTATGATAGGCTTCCATGAGGATCTCTATATGCATGTTTTGCAGGCTTTGAGAGAAATAAATACTCATATTCAGTCTAATTTTGTTTGTCTTTCTAAGAATGGACTTAGCAATGGTTGACAATCTTAATATTCATTCTGGTGCACTCAATGCAGCTTCTGGGGCTGCAATGCAAAAGAATATGGATCAATTTTCTACTGATTGTGCTAATTTTGGCCTGAAAATTAACACCAAGAAAACAGAGGTTCTCCATCAGCAAGTACTTCACCACCCATACACAGAAGCAATGGTTATAACAAATGGCAAGATTTTGAATACTGTAGATAAGTTCACTTACTTTGGTAGTATACTTTCCAAGCATGTATAGATGATGAGGTTGATGCACACATTGCTAGAGCAAATTCAGTGTTTGGGGAGTTCCAAAGGAAAAGTGTGGGAGAGAAGAGGTATTATGCTCCCTACCAAACTGAAAACCTACAGAGCCTATGCACTGACCTCATATGCCTATGAAACCTGGACAATCTATCAGCACCATGCCAGAAAAATTGAATCACTTCCATTTGAATTGTCTTAGAAAGATTCTGGGGGGGTGGAGCCAAGATGGTGGCATAGCAGCGGCAACATATTGCAGCTCTCACATAGCCACCCCAAAATACCCATAAAATAGGACTCTAAACCAATCCTAGAACTCCAAAATGCACACAAAGATACTTCCCACTAAAGTCAGCTTGGTTACGAGGAACCATATCAGCACTATGAACTGAAACCAGCCTGGCCTGAAGCTGTGCCCTGGGGGTGGCTGGACGGGAGAAGCAGAGGAGCCTCTCTGGTGAGCGGATTAGCAGCAGCTACGAGTAGCAGCATTCAGAACTAGGTCAGTGGAACTTGCGAAATTAGGAGAGAAAAGCTGTCTGGCTGAAAGACCTCCAGAGCGTAAAAGTGAAAGGCAGAGGTTTTGCACCCGCCTCTGCGATGCAGCTTCCCGCCCATGGCCTGCAGACAGCAGGGGAACTAAGCGATTGTTCTGAGGTCAATGCTCTCACGTTGAGCAGCCTGGATCCGGATCGCCGTCTTGGGCCTCAGTCTTGGAGTCCTTATTATCCAGCAAGCTGGAAGTAAGTAGGAAGGGTCCCAGCACCTTCCTGAGAGCTACAGCAGCCGGGAGGACCCCAGTGATTTGGGACAGAGCTTTCCCTTCTGGAAGCAGAGCCCCACAGAGATTTAAAAAAAAATCACAGACTGACCAACCATGAGTAAGAACAAGCATAAGAGGCAAAGAAAGAACAGCACCCAAACCCTAGATTGCTTCTTTGGGGAAAAGAAAGATCATGGGAGAGAGAGGGAGGAGGAGAGCGCAGCCAGAGCACCCCCACCAGAGGCCTCCAATAAACATGAAGAATGCCTTAAAGCTAGAGATGAGCTGAAGAAGGATTTTCAAAACCAAATAAGGGAAGTGGAAGAAAAATTGGGAAGAGAAATAAGAATGTTGCAGGAAAATCATGAA
>CM053589.1:98612732-98672503 GCA_028646515.1 Pseudochirops corinnae
CCCCGGGGGTCGGACTCCTCTGGCCCGCTGGGGTTATGAGTGCGACCCCGATGCATCGGCTCTGAATTAAAACCTCTTGTTTTTTACATCAAACTGGTCTCCTACGTTCTGGGGAGGGGTCGTAATGGAAGCTCGAAGCTGGGGTCTTACACTAGCAGGCTCCATTAGGAATATGGGAGACTCTCTTGACTGGATCCTCCAGGAAGGTACTTCTACAAAGCAGATGTAACACTATTATCATTTCACATCTTTAGTTTCAAAGACATCAATCTTTAAAGGGTTATTTATGTCCTGTACTATAGTAATTCCAATGCAACAGAACAAGGAGAAGCCATGGCTAGCAAGCCTAATGTCCGCTGTCTTGGATGGAGAAGTTATGTGAGAATAAATGATATTTTACCAAAGACTATACTTTCTTTTCTGAGGGCATTCCACTTAACTCCATAGAGACTGCCCAGGATTTTTACCACTGCTATAACCTTTTTTTCCCTCCATCTAGTCCCCCTTGGATTTGGTTACGTGTGAACTCTTGAATGACAGAATGAATTCCTGGTTATTCTCTTGGATCACCACTGTGAGCCTGTCCAAGGACTCTGTTAATTGTTTTCTAATAACTAGTATCATAGACTTTGTTCTCTCCCTATGGTGCAGAGGATTAGATAATTTACATTTCCAGTGACTGCTGTTACCATTTAGGGCTGCTAGGTGAGTGAAGGCAATATGACTTGACCCCACACAGTCCTAGATTGTAAAAGTAAAACCATAGGAGAGTTTATCATTCAGCTTCCAGTTACTGGCACTCTGTTCCAGCCCATCTGATTTAAACATCAGTTTCCACTTTTAGCAACTGAAACTATTCAACTCAACTCAACAAACTGGCTCTATTCAGGCTTTGGAGATAAAAAGACAGAAACAGGATAGTCTCAGGTTTCCAGGAGTTTGATTCCATGAATTATAAGCTCAACAAATTTTAATAATTGATATTTTAAAAGATATCCTAGGTCAATGATTAAAAGAAATAATTGTACAATTCAGAAGCTTGTGTTTATTACTAATACCTAATTTTTTCTTTAGCAACTTAGAGTCTTTAAAAGCCCTTCTTGGTAGCTTCTCCACAATCTTCTCACTGGTCAGGGCTGGCTGCTTAATTCTCAGCAGCTGGTAATTGCCTCAGGTAGAGAGAGAACCTTGTCACCTATTTAAACTTAACTCGGGCAAGGCCTTGGTTTTAAAATTTAGTGCTCCGATGTTCTTGTGCTTTATAATTCTAAGAAGATTTTCATATCTTTTAAAAATTTGATCCTCATAACAACCCTGTGAGGTAGGTCAAACAGTTACTATTTTCTAGATTTTACAGGAGGGAAAGTGAGTTACAAAGAGCTAGTTAGTTAGAAAGAGAACTATCTTGGGAGTTAAGATAACCTGAATTTTAACTCTGGTTTATTTACTGATTTGTTATGTGATCTTGGGTACTTTACCTCTCAGTCTCAGTCTTTAAGAAAGGATTGGAAGGGAATATTTCATGAACTATGTTCTTATACAATTTATGTTCTTTGTGAGATGAATCGGGGGTCTATGAGAAAATTTTTATGTTGGATAATAGTTTCCCTTCTAAAACATGAATTATGAAATTATTTATGTATCACTTGTTCCAAAAGCCTCTCCCATTGAGGCTTTAGCTGCTGTTAATGCAGCTTTAAGAGACAAATTGGAATTAGTATATGGATATGGCATCTTTTAGAAACTGAGAAGAGAGTTATTGGAAGTGGTTTAATAGAAAATGTGAAGATAGAGAAAAAGGAGAAGGAAAAACTTCTTTCTTGGGAGAATTATTGTCATGTTCTGCTTATCATTTCTGCTTGGAATAACACCAATGTAGAAACCGAGCCCCTTGTACTGGTGCATTTACCTTATCATGATTTGCCACCATTTATTCAAAGGTCCATCGTGTGGTCTCTGGCTGCCTTTCTTGTCAAGAGTCTGACTCCTCATGGGAGAAACCATGATAAAAGTGGGCAATGGGGAATGTGTGTGGAAATGGGCACACAACCATTTGACACCTGCAGAGTAATTATATTGAACTTCCAAAGCACATGGGCCACAGATGTGTGGGGGGAGGGGACTTTTAATTGGCCAAAGTATCTGTTGGTACATTTTCTCTTGTGTGTCCTCGTGGAGGATTGTGTGCTCTTTGTGCTTCTTGTTCCTCCTTTGGTGCAAAGAACTGATTCCCAAACCAATTCCCAAATTACATGCAACAGAAATTAGGATGATGCAGTTGAGGCTAGAAGAACAATAAAAACCCAATGGGGGATTATCACGCAGAATTTAGCCACTGTTGTGGTTGTTGTTCAGTTATGTTTGACTCTTTGGGTCCCCATTTGGGGTTTTCTTGGCAAAGATTCTTTGCCATTTCCTTCTCCAGATCATTTTACAGATGAGGAAACTGAGGCAAACAGAGTTAAAAGACTTGCCCAGGATTACACAGCTAGTCAACGTCTGAGGTTGGGATTTGAACTCGCGTCTTCCTGACTCCAGGCCTGATTCTCTATCCACTGGACCACCTAGATGCCCAGAATTTCTGTCAAGTTAATTGGAGTGAGCCAACGCTCTCCCATTCCCCCTTTCACAATTGTATGTGATAGCTCTCTCATCAAGGGAGACCACTGTACACATCAGTCTGAATGTAGGGTAGCTGTCATACTTACAGACTGGAGTGTAAGAAAGGCCTGCTGCACAAGTTTTGGTCCCCTTTTAGAAATCTGCATCCACCTGGATTACAAACTGTCTCTGAGCTAACACTAGGCCTTTCCCTTTTAGAAATGTGCACCCATTAGGATCGTCTTCTCTTATTATGATATTCATTTTTTAAAATGACCTGGGGTTTGAGCTTGAGACCTGGCTGCGTTCAATGTGTTTTTGCACAATAAGCTCCTTTTCATTTTCACTACCGGAGTTTGCTTCAGTATTGAGGACAAAGGTCTGAACAAAGATCTTCTTTTAACACTATCTTAACTGTTATTTTATTATAAGGATAATTTTAGGAGGAACGAGCCTGGACTTGAGAGTAGCTTGACAAAAGCTGAAAAGGTTTTTACTCTTATGGTTGGAGAGAAGCTGGAGAGAAAGTAGATGGAGACAGGTTCTCTTTCTTTATTTTTATTTTTTTGCTTTTTTTGGAGAGGGGAAGGTAGAGCAATTGGGGATAAGTGACTTGCCCAAGGTCACATGGCTAGTTTTGTGTTAAGTGTGTGAGATTGGATTTGAACTAAGGTCCTTCTGACTCCAGGGGAGGTTCTCTTTCTTGATAAAAGGAAGGAAAGAAATAAGCTTTTATTAAGCACCTACTGTATGCAAGGCACCATGTTATTTGATTCTTACAACAACTTTAGGAGGTAGGTGCTATTATTATTCCCGTTTTGTAGCTGAGGAAATGGGGGAAGACAGAGGTTAGGTCACTTGCCCAGGGTCACACAGTTAGGAAGTGTCCCAGACAACATGAAGGTAAAAAATGACCAGATAAGTGAGATTATAAAACTCTATTATACATGGGTATTTACCTTTAAAACCCTGTTACATGAAGGTATCAACATATTTATTAATTGTAGCATTTTTTTTTGTTCTGAAAATAGGCTTCACTAACTCTCTTTTCAAAATTCTCCTGATCTTCCTTTATCTCAGAATTCCATCCAATTTAATAAACATTTATTAGGCATCTACCTAGGAAAACAAAGATAAATACCACTCAGGCCTTAATTACAAGGCACTTAAGGTGGGAAGAAAACATAAATAACTCAGATGCGAGGGATATCCAGGTGAGTGCAAAGCAGAGGACCAGGAAAAATACCATGGAACAGCAGAGGAGGAGAGGGGTCACTTTCAGCCTTGTGGTGAGTGTAGGGCTGGGCTGGGTTGGTCAAAGAAGGTTTCATGGAGAAAGGTAGGGTGTTTAAGAAAGGGAAGGACCTCAATAGACAGAAACAAGAAGAAAATCCTTTCCAGGCAAAGGGGGCCAGTGTGAACAAGTCCACAGACAAGAAACGGCAGACTCTACTGTACTGTAGAATATCTGAAGGTATGAGAGATAAGATTGGACAGGTAGGTTGGAACCAGATTGTGAAAAACCTTGAATGTCAGTTATCAGGAATTTTTACTGTATTTAGCAGGCAAGAGAAAAGAAGTAGGATAATGATATGATCGTAATGGTGCATCAGGAAAAGGACTTGGAGCAATGGAAAGTATTGACTGGAGAGGGGATAGGCTAGAAGTAGGACAACCAGGTGGAAAGCTATTACAATAGACCAAGTGAGAAGAGCTGATGGTCTAAACTAGGGTCCACATCCTACTTGCAAAAGGATGAACCATATGTGAGGGATTTCGTAGAGGTAGAAATGATGATTTGCCAACTATCTAGATTTGCAAGTGGGACAGGGTTTTTTTTTTTCTTCTTTTTCATTCTTCTAGTGCGCTGAGATAATGCTGTCTCTCCAGGTGGTCAAAAATAATTCTGGGTAATTTGACTATGTGAGGGCAGCTAGGTGGTGCAGTGGATGGAGCCCAGACCTGGAGTCAGGAAGACTCATCTTCCTGATTTAAGTCTGGTTTCAAACACTTAGGAGCTGTGTGATCTTGGGCACATCACTTAACTTTATTTGCCTCAATTTCCTTGTCTGGAAAATGAGCTAGAGAAGGAAATGTCAAAGCACTTTAGTATCTGTGCCAAGAAAACCCCAAAGGGGATCAAGAGCAGTCAGATAGGACTGAAATGACTGAACAACAGAAATGGTGCAAATAACCCTTTGGCTTTGTCTTCAGAAAGATTTACCTGGCTTAAGACAATGGGGAAGAAACCTTGGGGGGGGGGGGGGAGGGGGCTGATTTCATGAAGTTTTCTAGGCCAGCAAAATGCTCTGTCAGGAAATAAATTTCCTAGGTAGCAGAAGTAAGGAGAATATCTGCCTTCAATGTCACCATATCCCAGTTTGATATTAGCAAGAGAGCAGAAATGAGAGAAGAATGTGTTTCTGACCTTTGGGAAAATTCTGTGAAGCTGGTTGAGAGGCTTTGGAGTGGAAGCACTCTGATCTGGTACTGTGTTTGTGTTATAAAACAGGGAGAAACAAGGTTTCTTGCTAAGACGGGGAAGCTCCGAAATCCCTCTGAAGCACTTGGCGAAGCTCGCCATCATTTTTTCTCTAGAGAAAAGGGCTGGCAGTGCCACCTACTGGTAACTGTGGAGTACTACAGTGGAAGTCACATACTGAGGAGCTACGCTAGACCATGCATTCTGGGATCCTTAACTACTGTACAAGTAGAAAACAAAACAAAACAAAAAATAAGTATATATTCATCCAGGTAACCTGCTCATTGGAAGGAACCATTATTTTCCATGAGCTGATTTGAGTTGTATTTCTTTTCTTCAATCTATAAATAAAGTTATTAAGACTTATAAACTGTTTTTGCGAAGGGAGTTAATGACAATGTACCAGGCAGGGTCATATACTGAGGTTTTCAGACTTTCTGAGGTGAGACAATGAAATAGAGAAATAAGAAGAACCCCTCCCTCCCCAAATGTACACAGGCCTTTTATGTCATGTGAAAATCTCTGGTACAATGGTCAACATACATAGGGTGAAGGAGACAGAAGGAGCAAAGCTGACTTGTAAGGTTATCAACCTGGAATAACAGGAGAACAGTAGTGGCATTAACAGAAATAGAAAAATTAGGTGAGTCTACAGATTTAAGGGGAATGATGATTAGCTCCAATTTTAGACATTGAGTTTGCAGGATCAGCAAATTTGACTTCATAGTTACAACTGACATTTGGCAGAATGGCAACCATGACTGGGATACAGTTTTATTTAAAAAAACAGGATAGGTAAACAAGGAATGAGAAGTAGGAAGGGGGGAAATAAGCATTAATTACCTACAATGTACCAGGCACTGTGCTAAATGCTTTAAAAATATTGTCTCATTTTATTGTCATGACAACCCTGTAAAATAGGTACTATTGATATCTCCACTTTACAGAAGAGGAAACTGAGATAGAGATTAAGTGACTTCCCTAGGATCACACAGCTAGTATCTGAGGAACTTCCTGAGAAGTCTTACTGACTCTGTCCACTGAATCACTTGGCTGCCTCTAACAAGTAGCATTGTAAATTAAGAAAGTATATTCATATGAGGAGCATAGTAGACAACCTTTGAATAGAGAACCACTGAGGCAGAAACAGAAGCAATATTGTCATCAGAATATATAATGAACCAACAAGACAGAAAAATAGATGAAGAATTTGGTAAATAGATCTTAAGCTTGATTTAGAAGTGATGGGGGATTTCCATTATTCAGGCTTCTGCTGGAAGCTCTTTCTATGTCAAATCAGAACAGTCAATAGTTCCTTGAGTTGTTTAATTTCATCCTTGAAAAAGTGGAGGAATTAATGGAGGAAACTTCTATTCTGAGAAGGAGAAGGAGTAGTAAGGATGTCATGAAATATATGTATCAGCTAAAAAAGAAGATAGGCTTATCATGTGACAAGAGTGAGAAATAATCATCCCTGCTCTCTTGATATACCTTGAAATGTTAAGAAAATGAGGAAGGGCCCCAGCACATTAATGGGATCCTTTGTAGCAGACTTAGTGGAAAACATGAACATAAGATGAACACAGAATGAACAGAGTTGGATGGGTTGCAATATGCATTGTCAGAGGGAATATCCACATTGATGAAGTAAAAGGTCCATTAAGACATTTCATTATGTTTAAGTATCTCTCCCTATTTGCCAGCAATCTTTTCCTAGGATTACTATGTATACTATTAACTATTTTGCATTTACTACTACAATATGTCTAAGTAGAATTTTTGTATTGAACACATTTTGTCTTTATCATATATTAAATACCAAGCCATTTAATCACATATGACAAAGATATATGCCAGATCTTGGTTAATTAATTTTATGATCTTTTGAAAAAGGACAGTGGAATCACTAGCATATGGGGCCAGTAGAATGGAATGGAGTGAATTATTCCGTTGTGGACGTGTAATGATAAGCAAAGAAGTAGTTAATAACTTGTTTCAGCTATTGAATTAACACCTTGTTTCAGCTCATAATTGTATCAAGTATTAAGATCCAGAATTTGTGAATCCCACAGCTTGTGAACCCTAGAACTTGTGAACTCCTGCAACAGGAAGGGGAGGAGCTAATGACCATATATAAGGAGAGGCCAAGGCTGGAGAGAGCAGAACTGAGAAAGGAGCTCTTGTGGCGGAGAAGGAGAAAACTCATGGTATCCCAGCACTCTGTTTGTCTGTTCTGTGGGTGTGGATGTTTGTTTGTGCTACTTTCTACAGAAGCCCTGGGACCTTACTGGAAGCCCTGAAAGAGGATTTTCTGGTTCTCTGTTTACAGAAGTCCTAGAGGAGGGTTTGGGAGGTCCTGGGACTTTACTGATGATTTGTGCTGACCTCTTGGACCTTGTTTGTGGGTCTGTGTTGATTTCATAGGCAGATAGTGAATTGATGATGGTGCTGGCAATATAAATGAATATTATTGTGGCTCTGTTAAGATTTGTCTTCCCAGAAACAGGAAATGTGAAGGACTTGAGGTGGACTGGACACTGTAAGCTTCAATATGGAATGGGAACTGGACAAGGAACTGGATGAAGAACTGGACAAGGGGCTGGACAAGGAACTGGAAGCTTCCTGCCTTTGAACCCAGGTGACAGTTGTGTAGATTCAGGCAGGAGCTGGGACCATGGAAGAGGAACCATGGAAGCTGAGAGCTGGCCTTGAATCAAGATGAAAAGATCTCTTAGATATTTAATGCAAACTGAGAAGATCATGATTTACTGTGGCCTAGGGGTGGAGAACTTTGACCTTTATATTTAGATGATTGAGTTAAGGGCTTCTCCAATTAAATGGAAAGAAGACTTTTGATTGAAGAGATTAAGATAATGTGATCTAGGGGTGGAGAACTTTGACCTTTGTACTTTGTGATTAAATTAAGGATTTACTGAATGATTGAGTTACAAAATGAATGTACTTTGTTTTAAAACTATGTGGCCATTTTAGTGATAAGTTGTTATGCCATAACACTGTGAATGCTGTATTTTGATTTCTGTGAATGTTTTGTCTTAGTTTGTTGGTGAATAAATAGAGAGTTCACTATACTGTGTTATCAGAACCTTAAAAGCTGTCCACAGCAGCAGTCCTCTGGAAAGCTGATCATGCTTAGCTTTACAGGGCATAAATTAATAAATAATATAAGAGTAGTGTCAAAGGATCAGAGATTGTAGAGGTTATGCAGTCAAACCTCCTTCGTGTATAGATAAGGAAACTGAGATCCTGAAGTTCAGTGATTTGCCCAAGGTAACAGAGATAATGAGTGGTAGAGCTGGGATCTGAAGCAGAATATCATTCAATTTTGAAATTTTGTGGCACTTATTGTCACGTTTCAGCTGGTTAACCATTTTTGGAGGAAGTACATTGACAAGAACACTGATATATTTGGATATTTTGAAGATCAGAGGAATACTATTAACATAGTTTGCCTAAGTTTTAGCTGATCATTTGATAAGGTCTTGTGATTTTTTTTAGTGCCTTGATGTAGGC
Organism: Pseudochirops corinnae; assembly: GCA_028646515.1. Lineage (NCBI taxonomy): Eukaryota > Metazoa > Chordata > Mammalia > Diprotodontia > Pseudocheiridae > Pseudochirops > Pseudochirops corinnae. The sequence continues at coordinate 98,621,347 of CM053589.1, forward strand.
TAGGCAATAGTACAGCCAGGTAGATTTGGAACTTTTAAATAGCTGGACCCAGAGAGTAGTCATTAATTGTTGAATTTTAATGTGGAATAAGGTCCCAAATGGAGAACCATGTGGGTTTTTGCTTGGTCATTTTTTTTCGATAACATTTTTATTAATGACTTGGGTAAAGGCATAAATCTCATTCTCATCAAATTTGTAGATGATATAAAGCTAGGACAGATAGCTAACATGTTAGATGAAAGAGTTAGGATCTAAAAAGATATTGACATGTAGGAACACTGGGCTGAATCAAATAAAATGAAATTTAATTAAGATAAATGTAAAGTCTTTTACCCAGATTAACAAAATCAACCTCACAAGTATGAGGTAGAATAGTTATAGCTAGGCAGCAGTAGCTGAGAAAGATCTGTGGGGTTTATTGGACTGAAAGCTCAATATTAAGTGATTAGTCAAAGAAGCTAATGTAATTTTAGATTGCACTGGAAAGCACAGTGCCCAGGATTAAGGATAGGGATCCACCCTCATCCTGATTAATCATAGAGGGCCAGACTACTTGAAAGAATTAATCAATTAAAAAGTAAACTCAGTATGAATAAGTCCGTGCTTAGTTTGAAAGAATCACAGGAACTTTGGTTCACTGGATGGAAGCAGATAACATCATACAGAAAATTTTTGTGTGTGTGATTGGTTGAAGAGCATTGATCCCAACCTGCGGGTTATGTTTAAAACAGTAAACCAGTCTGAAAGTTCAACTATTCAAGCAATATGCAAGTTTATTGGTAATCAAAACCATTGGTGAAGGACTTTGGAGAGGGAATTACCTGAAGGGAAGAACAAATTTCTTTCATTCTCCCCACTCCTGTTGACCAGGTATGTACTTTAAAATATCAGAAGATCTGGAACTCCAGTTAGAGTCATGTATTGGTAATGGAATTTGGAGATGCCCCTGTATTGGCTTGGTTTTTGGGTTGTGTTAAAACCCAGAGCTTGTGAATGGGTTGGGATGGACTTGTTGACGTGAAGACAGAGGGCTGAACTGGGAGGAGCTGTGAATTGAGAGAGAGGCCCAAGGCTAGAGAAGGCCAGAAGGACTTTGGGAGAACAGCATCCAGTATTATGGAGCCTGAGTTGCTGAGAGAAAGACTGCTAAGAGCCCGTTGGAACTGCTACCTGGAACTGCCACCCAGAACTGCCAAGAACTGAGGAGACATGGCTGTGATGTCAGTATTTTGTCTATCTGTTTTGATGTTGTTTTGCCAGATTCACCAGATGGTAAAGGACAGTGCTGCTGTTGCAGAGGTCCTGGAACTTGGCTGTTGGTTCAGAAGCCCTGAAGGAGGATTTTCTTGTGGTACCTGCACAGAAATCCTGAAAGAGGGCCTTGCTGATGTTTTCAGGGGTTCTGGGACTGTTCTACAGGCAGAGAGTAACTTGATGAGGACACTGGCTATGGCTTTGTTGAGCCTTGTCTCCCCAGGAACTGAGATTGCTGAGGGCTTGCCTCAAGTGAAGATGAAAGAAGCCCTTTTCCTTGGGTATTTAATGCTGAGCTTAACCTAGTAACTTAAGGGTGGATGGCCTTTTGTGGTCTCCTGCCCCTTTTGAGATTCAGAGGTGGGAGGCCTTTGAGTGATTGACCAAATGAATGTACTTTGTTTATGGTTGGAGACTGATCTCCTTTTGAGAAGAGACTTTTGACTGACTAAATGAATGTACTGTCTAGGGGTGGAGTAGTACCTGGATTGAATTGAGAACTTACTTGCTAAAGAAACAAGTTACACTGTATTTTGACTTTTTCTGTTCTGTGAATGTTTGCTGAATAAATGGGGTTTACTATGCTGGTAATCCGAACCTTGGAAGTTGCCTTTGCTTGGCATTACAAGTCAATAAGAGCATCCCCACACAATAGTGACTGAAAGCAGAGAGCTACACATAAGATGATTTCATGAAGACTCTACAAAGGGAGAAAAGGACTTACAGAAGCCAGGAGTTGTGTGTTATCCTTATATCACACATGTTTTCCATATATGTGCCTTTGTACTTTATTATGAGGGAACTTGTAGGTACAAGGAGATAGTACTTTTTTTTAAGGGGTGAAGGGTGTTCTGCAACTGTCCTGGTTAGTAAAACTCTTTCCTAAAAGCTAATCGAGGGGTGGCTAGGTGGTACAAGGAATAGAGCATTGGCCCTGGAGTGAGGAGGACCTGAGTTCAAATCCAGCTTCAAACACTTAATACTTACTAGCTGTGTGACCTTGGGCAAGTCACTTTACCCCAACTGTCCTGCCTTCCCCCTTCCAAAAAGCAAAAATCAATAAATAAAAGCTAATTGAGGCTATTGGCTAATAACCAATAGATAGCCCACCAGTGGGGGCTTATGAATGAGTCTCAGAAGTTGTAGCTCCTCAGAGTCACCCCTAGAGTCACAAAAGTAATATTAGAAGCTTCCTTCTGGGGATCCAACCTATCAATATGGGTGATTTTGGGAAAGTGGCCCTGGGGAGGGGTGTTATACTAAGCCAGAGAGGTTCTCTGTCTGCCCTTCTCAGATCACATCTGGAGTATTATATTAAGTCCTGAATGTTACATTTTATGAAAGCTATTGTTAAGTTGGAAGATATTAGGAGGAGAGTGACAAGGATTAAACTTGTTCTCCTTGATCCCTACGGATGAAACTGTGAGTAATGGATAGAAGTTTATATAAAGGCAAATTTGTGCTTCTCAAATACTCAAAAGGATTGGATTTCATTGATTCAGGAGTTCTCTCCAATGATGCAGATTGCATGCCTGTCCATCCTAAGTGATTCTTTCCTATGTTCTTCCAAAAATTCTCCACAGGGAATCTGTCAAATTTCCTGGAAACCTTCTTCACTTTCCCCTCTGAGTTTATTAGTGGGGCACTCTGGCTGTCCACTCTCATCATTTGCTCTTGTCACATGACTGGCCCATCTTCTCTTCTTGTCAGACAACACCTTGATGATGTCCTTTATTCCTGTTCTTCAAAGTTTTTTGTTGGTTCTGGGTTCTGGCCTGCTCACATCATGCATCCCTCCATTGTCCTCCATGTAATACTTATATTTAACTCCTCTAACACAATGGTCTACCACCTCTCTCTGTAATAATTGTATGGGTAAAAAAGTTTGCATTGAAAATAAGCATTTGCTTTCCTGGGAAGTTTGGAATCGATAGAAGAGCTTTGCAGTTTCCCCCAAAGCAATCTAACCTCCCCATCTTTTTCACCTCTAAGTCCTATCTATGCTAACTGTCCCAGATACATATTACTGTTGGGCAAACTCCACAGGATGTTCAGACAAATGCATGCTGAAATCTGGGCAATAGACATTTTAAAATCACTTGGTCTTTCCTGTGTGAATGGACAAGCCAGATTCCTTTTAAGTGATTAATGATCTCTTCCAGGAGGTTTTGTGATGCTCTAGGACCTGATATAATCTACGCAAGAACTTCTGGAGGACCTCATCACGCAAAAGGAATCCCTCCTAAACTCTACACTGGGTCTCCTTTATCTTAGTGGCAAACATCTCTGGTGAGTGTATCTTTCTGTTATATGCCTCATCTGATATTTGTCATAAGAAGTAGACAGAACACAGTCATTTCTGTTATTGCATATTGCAAGGAAAACTGCTGGATTGTAATGAATGGATGAGAAACACCTTACTGTAAAGGAGCCTTGACACTGTCATTTTGATCTACTCAGTTAAATGCTTTTCCATAATAAACAAACAAGCTCATGGGATAATAAGTTCATAAATTTAGAGCTGTAAGGGACCTTGGTGGCCATTTAGTCTTACCTCTTAATTTTATAGATGCCCTTGCTTGGGTCTGGTTCAGGCCAGTCTCCTGATAGTTCAGGTTTGATATTGGAACAAAGTGAGATATTCATAAATCATTTGACACTCAACAAAAAGAGATTTACTTAGTCATAGCAAGAGAAGAATATTCAACTTGGCTAGACATTGAGGATACCCCAAGATGATTCAACTGAGTGAAACTGAGTTACATGTTGTGATCCAACAGCCAAAAATCTTTGAGACCAGTCCCATACCTCCTTTCACCCTCAATGATCCCCATGTACTCAACCATGGGGAAGTGACATAGTCACTCAGTCCCCTGATTCCACCAAGTCTTCCTAGGCACCCAAACTTGCAATATTGGTGTTATTCTCAAACCCTTCCTTGTACTAACCCTACATACCTAATCTGTTGTCAAGTCAGGTTTCTACCTTCACAACACCTCTCATATTCATCCTCTTATCTCCACTTACACATCTCCCACTCTGGCACAACTCCTTATCACCTCATGACTGGAGTATTTTAATAACCTCTTTTGACCTCAAGTCTCTCCAATCTTAGCTGCTGAAGTGATCTTCCTAAATTACAGAATTGACCATACCTCCCCCTACTCAATAAATTCTAGTGGCTCCATATTACCTCCAGGATCAAATATAAAATGCTCCATTCTCCATTTACGCCTTTGTAACATGGCCTTTTCCTGCTGTAGCATCTTTCCATCAAGGCTTGGGCTTGTGGTAAAAAGTTTAAGAATTGTATTTCCTCATAGCTTGGGAAGAGAGGAAGCTAATGGAAATCCAGACTCAAAAACCCATTGTTACAGACAAGTGGGGGACCCCACCCTTCAGTCCTAATCTTACATTAGCTTCTTTTCTCAGACTGGGAAGAAATACACTCCCAGGGTCTTTGTGGCCAGTCTAAGATTTTTTTGGAAGGCTTTTACACTATTTCCCCAGCTCTGTGCTTCAGAAACAAACATTGGTCTTGTGCAATTTTTTTGCATGCAACACTCCATCTCCTGACTCAGTGCCTTTTTATTGGCTAGCCCCTATCCTTGTGTTTTCTCTCCTTATCTCTGCTTCTTGGTTTTCCTGGAATCATTCAATCCTCAGCTCAAATTCTATCTTCTGAAAGAAGATTTTCTTGGTTTCCTCTTCCTCCTCCTCTCTCTTCCCTTTTCCTAGTACCTTCTTTCTGAAATTTCCTTCCATATGCACTGTATGTATCTTGGATAGTTACTTGCATGTTGTCTTCCCTCTTTAGAATATGAGCTCCTCAAGGGTAAAGACTATCTTTTTACTTTTTCTTTGTACCTTAGTATTTAACTTAGGGCCTAGTAAATGTTTAACTGATGTTTGTAGATTGACTTGATTAAGTTCACACAAGGAGTAAGTGGAAGAGTTGAGATTTATATTCTCTACCTGCTTTTTCCCTGATAATAACTTCACTGAGGATGTCTTTAGTTCATGTATAGATAGATGATTCCCATAAAGATTTTGCATAGATAGGAGAATAGGCATATTGACAGATAGTTATGGATGTTTTCTTGGTCACCCTTTTTTCTTTTTGAGGTCAATTAGGTCTATAATTTTTTTCAACTCCTTTAGTATTTTCCCTTCTCCTTCATGTAGTTTATTTGTCCTTCAACATTCTTACAATTATACCTGCTCCACCACAGATCTTTTTTTATAGTTCCTGGTTCAATTTTCTTCTCCTCCTTCTTTCTTTTTCTTTCCACTGCATAATTCTGCCTCTCTCTTCTGTAAGCATCTCAGGGTCTAGGTGTGACACTTTCACTATCTTTGATGGAAAAAGCAGTTTGTTAAAATGGTGTTTTGTTTTGTTTTTTTTATCAATCTTTTCCAATTTTCTTATGTTTGTTAGGCCTCTTTCCCTTTTCATTCTTGAATGCCCTTGGGAAGACTTTATTTAGTCTAACATATGTCCAGACTTTCTTTTAACTTGCTTTATCCTTCACTGTTTCTCCCTGCTTTATAAGATGTTACTAACTAATCAGTGGCCATCATTCTCCTATGTAATGATTTTCAAATTAGTGTATATTCAAACCTGGTGTTGCTTTTGGTGGCCATATCTCTCCATTTGGCATTACTTGGCAAAGTAATAAAATTAATTACTTGATGTACTGCCAAGTGTTTGCTGACCAAGGAGCTTTCTAGGCTCTTCTTGCCTTCTTGTTGTGATAATTAGTTTACATTAGTTAAACTCCTGGATGAAGTTGTTATATTTGATAACAATGTCATTTCTCTTGTCCATTCCTAATTTTTGACTTTTATGAAGTTTGTTTAAATAATTCAAGGTTAAATTGCCTTAGTTGCAAATTATGTATTTTCTCATTTCTTCTTTTCTTTTACTCTTTCCTTTTTTTAATCTCTTTATAAATTTTGGTGTTAGCTCTGATGAGTTGATAGTTTGACTATAAGGAATTAGGGATAACTCCCACATTTCATTTAAAAAATAAACTATTTTGCTCTTTATGGTTTTATTTGCTGTTTTTCATGTCCAGTGGGTACTAAATTTTTTTTTAATTTTGGTAAGGCAACTGGGGTTAAGTGACTTGCTCAAGGTCACACAGTGTCTAGTCAGAGGTTGGAATTGAACTCAGGTCCTCCTGACTTCAGGGCTGGTGTCCTATCCACTGTGCCACCTAACTGCTCCCCTACCAATTCTTTTTTTTTTTCTTTTTTTTGGAGGGGGGAGAGCAGGGCAATTGGGGTTAAGTTACTTGCCCAAGGTCACACAGCTAGTAAGTGTTAAGTGTCTGAGGCTGGATTTGAACACAGGTCCTCCTGACTCCTGGGCTGGTGCTCTAATTTACTGCGTGCCCCCCCTCCGCCCCCCGCCAATTCTTTAGAGAAAATATAAAGACCTACCTTTTTTGTATAATTTCCATGTCTTTGGCCTTTCTCATTTCTTTTTCTTGAACCATACTTTCCCAAGTATTTCTCCTCATATTCCTTTTACTATATTTCACTGAAGTCACCCAATATTGTATATGTTGATTTGACTTGGAGGGTCTTATCAAGTTCTTTGTAGAATTCCTCTCCCACTTTGTTTTCAGTAATACAGGTTGGTGTATAAATTGCAATTATTTTTCATGGTGGTATTTTTGCATATGCTTTTGTCATTAGTACTGTAATACACTATGAGCCATGAAATGGTGCTTCTTGTAGCCTCTGGGCATATGATACAACTTATTCTATCAACTACTATGAGTCATTTTTCTATTAAGCTTCTTCTGGTTTTATACATACGAAGAATGTTCCTCCAAAAGTTGGGCAAGAATCTCACATTTAGGGTACCAATAGTCAAATTGAGGTTTGTCGATGGTCTAAAATCTGTGATCCTTAGTCTCTTCTGCCTCCTTTCTCAACACTTTGGCTCTATCATTGCAGAAGTAGAAGTGCTGCACACAGGATTGAGAGATTAAACAAAATTTTTCTTTGTTTTGACATAGCCAAAAGATTTAATCGCTAGGTGACCAGCTTATTGGTGATGTGCATCTCCATAATTAGCTAGGATTATCCTTGGACAACAGACTCAACTTGTTATTGGGTCCATACTTGAAACCCTACCAGAATGTGCTAGTATTGTGCTGGCATAATCTTGTATCAGCAAGCACTCTAGCATACCCAGGATGGCTGTTAGCACAGGTTCTTAAATCTGCTTTTCTAAAGGAAAGCAACTCAAAATGGGTTAACAATCTCACTTTAATCAAACATATATCATTTACCTAGTTCAGGGAAAAAAGTCAACACTCTGAACTTCAGAGAATACACACAGAATACATTCCTTAGATGCCCAAATACAAACTGCCCAAAGTTTGATCCAGATTATCCTAGAAAGAAAGCAAAAAAAGCACTTTGAGCTTTTAAAATTGCTAAATCATTTCTGTCCTATGTTGGTAAAGTGTCTTTTTGGCATTAAAAATGAAATTATGTACATGTCAAGGTTTGATGAAATTAGACTGGCAATTGAATTCAGTGGAAAAAAAGCATTTATTAAGTGCTTACTATGTGGCAAGGGTATTTTGGTGGTTTGATAACTAAAAAGTAGAGTTCCTACTATGATTCTTTAAATTTTATAAAATTCATATTCAAAGACTATACCAAATACTTTATACTTATGGTTTTATATGTGATACAGCTCCAGTCTGAGTCTTCTGAACATATTTTAAAAATTGAGTAATTCATTTGGAAATTAATAGCAATGTCATTCCTGGCATCCTACTATAACTAGGGCGGGGGCACTGGGCCTTTGCTCCAGGGCAGAAAATTTAGAGGGCAGTAAGAGCACAAAGAACCTGATTTCTCCCTCTGAATTATCTCACAGGGAAGCATGGTTCCACCCCATTCAAAAACCTAGAAGCATTGAAATGTGGAGGTGAGGTGTGTGTGGGGGGAACAAACCTTTTTGCCCTAGATGAAAAAATTGCTTGTCACAGTTCTTACCTGGTACAAACAAAATCAAGACTTTCACACATTCCTTCTGCTTTGTATAATGCTGCCCCCTGGTGTTACCATTTTTATGATGTCATTGCTTTGGGGGTATAAACTCCAAGCCTCCTTTGATTTTCATAATGCCTAGCATAATGCCTTGCATTTATTAGGCCAGTCAGTTAGGCAACAAAAACATTTAGTAAGCACTTAACCGTGTACCAGGTAGGTGCCTGATAAGTATATTTTGAATCAATAAACTTTGGAATAAAGCTAGGGATTGTTAGTGGAACAGGTAACATTTATCTAGGCTTTATTAAATTAAATATTATTAAATTATATTAATTTATAATAATATATAATTATAAAAATTATTAAATGTTAAATAGAATCTAGATAAATTAGGCAATTTATCTAGATTCTAGGGAATACAATTTAGAGGGACCCAGGATCTCATTCCTGCCCTTCTGTCTCTTTAACTCTTCTCTGTATCAGACCTACACCCAAACGAATGTCTAAGGTGGCTTCATGGAGATGAAAACTGCTCCAGGAGTGACCATGACCAGGAAGTCACTCCTGTTCAGGATCTGGACCACTCTGTTCTTTCTTTCCCGAATGCCCTGGTTTCATCAGAAACATTAAACTCTAATGCCTGTTAGGGAGGCAGCCGTGGAGAGATGAGGGTTGGAGGCCTCTAGCAGAAGGAAGGGAGAGGAGGGAAAGCTTTGCCAGGCCTAGCAACAGTATCCAGGGTTGGGAGGTTTTCTCTCTTTTTCTTTCCCTTCCCAGCATTAGAGAGCAGCTTGAATTATACAGATTCTGGGGTGCCAGGGCTTTTCTTCTATTCAGCTTCCTGGGTTAATTAGTAGTCTCTGTGTGTGGCTCTCAAGCAGTCACACAAAAGAGCTGTTGCAGCTGCCCCTTGTTCTTCTTCTCCAGGAGGGTGGGGGGGAGTGGGGGGGAAAAACCATTCAAGCATTTCCCAAGACAGGTAAGGAGAAGAAAGGAAATAAAGCTTAACTTGTCAAGCAAGTGCAAGCCCTTGTGTTTGTGCCTGATGGGACCTACCTTGGTATTTGTAAAGATAGATGGAAAGTAGACGGAGAGGTCCGCGCGAGAGAGGATGAATGTTTTTCCAGTCCGGGGAATAGTGCATGCTTGGCCCCCCCCCCCCGCGCCATCCCTCCTCCCCTCAGCCCTCGCGTCTGGAGGAGGGATGCTGCTGCCGCCACCAAATCGCAATCCCCAGCCGCCCCGCTAAAGCATGCAGACAAGTGCCAGCGATGCACGGGGAGCCAGGTGGGGAAGGGGATCTGGGAGGAGGACAGGGCAGGGCAGGGGAAAGGAAGAAGGGCTGGGAAGCGCTCGCGGAACGAGGCTGCGGGTGGAGGGGCTTGCTGCTGTCTCGGGCTTCTTTAATATGGGAGTAGTCTGCTATGGTTTGTCACTTTGATGTGTTGCCTGGAAAGGTGGTGGTGGTGGTAGTGTTGTTTATAGCTCTGCCTGCTGCATGCATGCAGGGGATGGATTTCAGAGAATGTTCTTGACTGGTACGGAACAGCTTTCCTTTCTTCCTGCTATTGTGGTAGATAGTGCGGTGGGGTGAGTGGTCAGACGGAGGTGGTGGTAGGGGGGACGAGAGTGGAAACAAGCTTTGCTGCTTCTGCATCTTCCTGTTTTCTAAATAATTAGGGAGTGGGAAATGTCCATGTCCCAGAAAGGTGCTGCTTACTGATGGGCTCAGCCCCTTTTCTATCTTTGGAAGTCTTTTATTGTGGTATGTTTTGGGGCTTTTACACCTCCCCCCTCCGTTTTTCTCCCTTGCATCTTTGAGTAAGTAAATGTCTTCTAGAGAGGGTCATTTTCTCTGTATTATGGGATGCTGTGCTTTAAAAATAAGTGTGCCTCTACTAAGTCATGCCTATTTGCATCTTTTGTGCTCTGCAGGATAGCTGGAAGTTCATTTTCCTTAATGCACTTGAAGATGGCATAAAAGTCCCCATGTAACTCAGCACCTCTCTGAGTTTGTATTTGTCTCTAGATTTTCATGCCTCTAGTGTGGCAACTGAATCAGATCTTTTGATCTTTTTTTTTTCCCTCTCTTTTTTCCTTTATAATGAGGTCTGGAGGGAAAAGCTCCCTAATTAAAAATCATACATATCACTTTTTCTTGGGATAAGCAGTGTGACAAACCTGAATATGTATTTTTGGGGCCAGGTTTAGCTTGACTTAATGAAAAGGATTCTGATATTACAGGGAAGAAGGGTACTGTATGCGGGTGCTGAAGGTTCAATAGGGAGGAATTGGCATGATATACTTTTAACAGCTGACAGGTTATGCTTTCTTATTTATGAAGTTGACTTGTTCACTGTATTCTTCTCTGATTGTGATTACATCCTGACAAGGACATAACAGATCATCTTCTCCAAAACCCCCAGATATACCAATCTGATAGGGATCCCTTCCCCCCAAGCTTTCCTAGTACTTATGGCTACATAGGAGTATACTTTGTAATCTAGCTAGATTGCTTTCTCTTAAATCTACTGTATAAAACCAGTGTTTTAAATGATGAATTGCAAAATCCTAAAAAAAAAATATACATCTTTAAATAACTTTTAAAGTTTATTATTTGAGGCTTTAGCTTTTTCAGAGAATAGACTATCATCTGAATTAGCACACTGTTAAGAGACCTAAAAAAATAGATCTGGAGAGCAGTCTTCTTTCCATAAATGTTGTTGTTGATATTTCAGGCATAGTATCAGTTTTATTAGTTGTTAATTATGCTGAGCCTTAGTCTCAACCTGTTTTTTTGCTTTCGTAAATGACGATTGCCTGAATAGTCTGTGATTTCTAGGGGAAGTACAAAAAGTAGATGTTTGGAATTGTACATTGTTCTCTTATCCTGGAAAACATAAAATATAATATCAAAATGGTCATATAATTTTAAAATATGTTTACATATGAATGATAATTTTGAAGCTGTATAGTAGGTGATGCCTTATGTCACTTGCCTGTCCTCCCCTCCCCCTTTCAGAGCTTTTTTTCTTTTGTGAGGCAACATCGAAGTTCTAGCAATCATTTTCTACCAGGGGCTTAGGGATTTAAAAAGGAAAACTTTTCTTGAAATTCACACTTCTTGTTCTACCTGGGAAGTCCTGAGAAATATATATGTTGTTTCCCATTATCATCCCTTTGGGTTAAAAACAGTCTCCTACATGAAGTAGCAGCTGCTTTTTACAGTGTTTTTGTTATTATCTGGGGATGAGAAGGTGGAGCTATTTTTCTTTTTTTTTCATCTTGTCCTTCTTTTCTCCTCCTGTTTCCTCCGCCCTCATTCCCTCCCTCCCCCCAGACTGCAGATTTGAGTTTACTTAGCTGTGACTTCTGGAGACTTTTTGAGGCAGTATTGAGAATGTAGTCTATCACGTGACCTCTTTGATGCTTTGAATGTCACTACTTCCATTTCTGTGCTAAGAAGCCTATGGACCAGAGAGTGGAATAAATATTCAAAGGGCCTGATGGAAAGAGAAGTCAGGCAGAAAGTTACAAGACGGTATTAAATCTGTCTTGACTCGGGAGGAAAATGTCCAATTTATTAGGAAATGAGTTTTAACTTGGTGTTTTTCAGTTTTACCTTTCTTCATTTAGAGCTTAACTCGGGTATGATTACGTTTGAAAAGAAATTCTTTCCAGTATCTGATGGCCTGAAAAACCAAGCCAGGTCTATATGATGCCATTAAATGTAATGAGATGCAAGAATTACTTGTTGACTAAGTCATATAGGTATTTAAATACAATTGTTTATTAGCTAGAGTAGTTACCTCCTACTTGACTTTATATTTTCAAAGAGTTGTATTCTGGCACCTAGGAATAAAAGCCTAGGCTTATCAGATCCTATGTGAGTAGATCCTTATCAGATCCTCCAGAGGAGAAGGATTTCTGAAGAGGGATTAATTAACTTCCAACAGATTTCTCATGATTATAGTGTTATTTTCCGAATAGACCTGGCCAAGGTGATCTGCCCATGGATTAGGTATGAATTCTTGGCTTAAGTACATACTTGACCTGGAATTCCTCTAAACTTTTCAATGGAGTTTTTTTTTATTTATTTAAAGTTTTACAAGAATAATTGATGGTGATAGATCGTGAAGTAGAACAGCATAAAATTCTGACTTGTCACCTGAACTTTAAAAAATATGCTAAGTAAAAATAAAAGATAATTGTAAAAAGAAGTTCATCACACCCTCTAGAAGTTAAGATATTATGCTAAAACACTTTCAGCTTTTCCTAGACACTACTGAAGAACTTAGAGGAAAAACACATCTGCTGGTGATGTTGCCATGAGGTTGAACTTTGTTTAAATTTAGGGTGTTGTGTTAGTTGTGTTTGCCTCTGGAATGAGGTTGGAAATCGGGGGGGGGGGTGGGTGGAGGTGGGGGGGTGGGGGGTGCTGTGACTGATGGAGCTGAGGTGGATATATTTTCATATGTAAACTAGTAGAACTTTAACTAAGGAAGGGTAACCAAAGCTTTGTCCTGGAGTGAAGCTTTAGAACTTTTAACTGAGTTAGCACTTAGCAAGAATAATTAGATAACATAGTCCCTATGTGGTGCTGCTTCTTCCTCTCCCCAGCCCCTCTACTCCTCAGTAGCTGGTATTCCTCCTTAGCAAAGCCTTGGTTGACCTCTCTTCCTTTCCTCCTCATAACCCCTTTATATTTTGAGGATTCAATATAGTGCTACTTGCCTCAGGCACAAAAATAGCTATTGCTAACAATATTGTTCTGTAAATCAGACTGCTGTTCTACATTGGGTTCAGGGTGGGCTAGAGACTGAAATGTCAGATATTTGCCTTTAAAACTTTAGAGAGACTCTTAGTCTCTTATCAGTGACTTTATATTAGGAGCAAGACCTTTAATGCCATCATTTTGGTTTTTTTTTTGCTTTTTGGAGGGCTGTTGGGGTTAAGAGACTTGCCCAAAGCCACATGGCTAGTAAGTGTATCAAGTGTCTGATGACAGATTTGAACTCAGGTCCTTCTGACTCCAGTGCCCGTGTTCTGTCCACTGTGCCACCTAACCGCCCCAATGCCATCATTTTTTAATACTCATAAAAGACATTGCAGTAACTTAGGGGATGGGATTTCCCCCCTCATTTTACAGATAGGGAAATCGAGGCCCCAGACTTAATAACTTGCTCAAGGTGCCTCAAAAAGTTAGTCATAGAGTCTACAACTTAGTTGACCCAATTCCTAAGCTACCCCTTTGTAAAAAACAATATTGGGTGATTTCAGATTGCAAACTTTAGTGCAGTGATGGGGGGGGTGGTGGTGGTGGGTAAACTATGACAGATGTGCCAAAAGCAGGAGATTTTTAGTAGACACAGACTAGCATGCTTGCTGAGGCCTTCCAGGACCGGAAGTAGGAGGGGAAGTTTATGATCGGCACTTCCAACTTCTCTTTCTGTGCTGTTCTTTGGCCTTCACATTGAAACAGTCTCACAAGAATGTGAATTTGAGGCCACATTTTGTAGTGGAAAGTGTTGTTCTTCTAGTCAGCAGAGATCTGGGTTCAAATATTGACTCAGACCCAGAGCAAGCTACTAAGACTTTGAGTCTAGTCTCAGTTTCATTATCTGTAGAGTGGGGATAGTAATACTTAAACTAACCACTTAGTAGATTTGTGAGAAAAGAGATTTCCCTGTAAACCTGAAAGTGATACATGTAAGTTATTGGTGTTATAGATGTTCTATCCACCATAAAGCAGAATTGGAAAGGGCTTAGAGATCATGTCTGCTGCATCTGCCCAAGCTCTTGGCCCCAGACCTATTTTGCCTCCAGTGGTTCTCAGACTTTTTGGTCTCAGGACCCTTTTATAGCCTTAACAATTATTGAAGACCCTCTCAGAGGTTTATGTGAGTTGTATCTATTGATAGTTTGTCATCTTAGAAATTCTAACATCTTCGTATTGTTATGAAGTAATTTGACTATCACAGACTCCATGAAAGGGTCTTGGGGATTCCTAAGGTTCCCCTGGACCACACTTTGAGAACCACTGATCTAGTTCAACCCTCTCATTTTACACATGAGGAAACAGGGGCCTAGAAGAAGGAGGTACATCGTTCAAGGTGATTCAGCTAATAAAGGGCAGACTTCCTCTCATTACTGCACCAAATGTTCCTCCTTCTCCTCCTCTTCTTCCTTCCTCCTCCTCATAACAACAGCAACAACAATAATAATAGCTAACATTTAGAAAGTGTTTTAAGATTTGAAAAATGGCTTATATGTGTTATTTCATTTGATTCTTAACAAATCTGCAAAATCAGTTTTACTATTATCGCCATTTCATAGATAAGGGAATTGCCATTGAGACTGAGTGATTTATCCAAGGTCAACTGACTATTAATCGTCTGAGGAATGGAACTCAGGTCCTGCTGGGTCCAAGTCTAATGCCCTGTGTACTGTTCCGTCTGCCTCCTTATATGGTTTTCTCTTTAGTTAAAACATGAATTTGCCTTAACTCTGATGGTTGAAATTTCTTTTTCTTTTTAAATTTTAAAAATTCGTATGACCTTTGTTCCCAAATATTGCCCTCTCTCTCTTCCCCACCCAGTAAGCCATCCCTTGTAACAAAGAATGGAAAAAAGAAGGGTTATTGAATTTTAAAAGAACTGACATGAATCTTTAATTTGTTTCCCATTTGTTTTGTCATCATATCTTTCTGTATTCTGACTTCTGTTCTCCAACTGGTGTTCTAGAATGGCCACCTTCCCAGAAGACTGAGGGAATGCAATGTGGCTTAGTGGGTAGAGAGTATAGGACTTGATATCAGGAAGATCTGGGTTTGAATCTTGCCTCTGATAGTTATTAGCTATGTGGTCTTTGAGTCTTGGTTTCTCATTTTGTGAAAGGAGTATAATACTATCTACGTGACTTACTTGATAAGTGTCTTGTGAGGCTCTAATGAGAATGCCTATGCACATTTTAAAAACTCTTTGTACATGTAGGATGTATTTGTTGTTAATTTTAGTACCCTTCATAGGTAAAGTTGTACATTGAACTGATTTTGGTGGCAGGTCCTGTATTTCATAATAGAATGGGAAAGAATATGAGAAGCTACTTTAATTCTTTCCCAAGCCAACTCTTTTGACTTGTGGATCTTCTGCCTCCCCTGACTTTCTCTTCCTAAGCTCAGTGGAATTGTTACATTAAGCTATTTCACACAGCTCTTAATTATCTGCATACAAATTTATGGGTTACAGAAATACTTGAAAGATTTGAGATTTCATTAGTATGGGGGAATTTTTCTACCATAGTAGTAGCACTTTGGCTATGATGTGGTAGATATGTCCTGCATATCTACCTGCTTGAGTCACATAAGGGTTAAGTGACTTGCTACATAGCTAGTAAGTGTTAGAATACGGGTTTGAATCCATTTTCGTGTCTCTAAACCAAATCCTGTATCTACCAGTAAACTATACTACTTCTGAATTTATGGATTGTTCAGAATAAACTTTCACTGTTTTCTGCTACCCAAAGTGCTTATGGGCATTTCTTCTTGCCATGAGCTGGTATATTGTCAAGTAATTATGCAAAAGAATTGAATATTGGCTAAAGCAGAATATAATTAGGAAAGGTCAATCTGCTGGAAGAACTGGCATGTTAATATAAAATATAAGTGATTAAAGAAAACCATCCCATGTTTTCTTCTAGTAGGGTCCTATTCCAGTGCCTCATTGTGGCATGGAGGTGGCCTTTGATTCTGAAATACCATGCAAGAAGAATGTGAATTCTGGGAGATTGTGCCAAGCTAGAAATGTTTCAAGTATGACCATAGTAACGGTTGTCTGAAGATCATCTTAATTAGATCAGGAGTGGCTTTTCACTAGAGGGTTGGCCACCAGGTGATGAAGATTTTCAGCCATTCTCCAAATCATGAAGACCATCTACCAAGGCCTTGTGTGGTTGTGAGCTTTATCACTGTAGGGAGAACTCACACAGATGAAATCACATATCCTTGATTTAGCTAGTGATTTGACTATGCTATTTTGGGACAATCTGTCTGACTGTTCAGCTGGTTAATTGAGATTTGACAATAAGTGGATCTAAAATTAGCTCTGGCATGTTGAGTAATCATAGCTGAATCTTATCACCAGTCATACTCCTCCCTTCCCTGCCACACACCTGGACCACAGAATTTTAAGAGCTGTAAGAGACCTTACTGATCATTCAGCTCAAAATGTCTATAGTTAAAAGGCTAAAGACCTAAATTCAAGGTTAGGTGATTTGCCTTAGGTCACATGGCTAATTAGATGCCTATCCAGACTAGAGCCCAAATCTTCTTTTTGCCAGGCCTAGTGCTTCTCAGTCTACTATGATAGCTCATTTCCCTAGCCAAAGCAAAGGATTACATGCAAAAGGTACTTGGCTTAAGTTCAGCTTGGCCCAAGTGGGGTTTACCCTTAGGAGTGTTTTCATTGTCTTGGGGTTATGTATTGTGCGTGTTTGCCTGGGTAAAACATGCAAATCGAGGGAAGCTGTAATGTCTCTTGACTTGTAACATAACACAATATGGAGCACAGGATTGGTTAAAAAACATTTAAAGAAGTACCATAGTTTAAAAAAAAACATAGGTAGGTCATTCCATCCCCCCAAAATATGTCATCAGTGAACCAAGAATAGACATACCTAGAGAAATTGTGTGGAGAAGCGCATAGGTAGGAAATGTGCATGGCTCTTAGTGTGGGTGCATAGGGGTAACTAGTATCTATAGTACTGCATGGCTGCTGAGGTTCCCTGGTGGAGATTTAGGATTGGGAAGGGTCATAGAGGTCATCCAATCGAACCCCCTCATTTTACATGTTGGGAAATGGAAGTTCAGAGAAGTGGAGTGAATTGCTCAGGGTTACACAGTGTCTAAGGTGGGAGGCAAATCCAAGTCTTGATGACTCCAGGATCATTGTGGTGCTTCCACACTGGTCTGAACCCTCTGTTCACGTGGTTTCTGCCAACAGGTATTCTAATGGTTTGGGGGTTGCTACTAGATACTGGTTCAGTGTTCACTATTGGGTATTTCTCTGCCTGGTATCTGCTATCAGCTTCTGATTTGCATCTCTTTAAGGCACCTGCTGGCCAACTCAGCTCCTTCCTGCTAGGAAGCCTTTCTCTGATAAGGGCAAGCTGACATCTCCTTAGTTGTAGCCAGATTTATGAGCCTAGCAGAGTGTTCCCAGGCTAAGATTAAATCTATATTTTGAATTTCACTTTGTCCTACTAAGAGAGCCCACGTCCTTATCCCAGACTGATAGCTACCTTAGGGTTAAAAGGTCTTTGCAACTTCCACAAATTTCTTATTGTAAAAACCACACTTTAAAAAAAAATTTAAATTAAATTATTTATTTTTAGTTTTCAACATTCACTTCCATAAGTTTTAAATTTTCTCCTCCCTCTCCAAGACAGCTTGCAATCTGATATGGGCTCTACCCATTCATTCCTATTAAACACATTTTCGTATTGGTTATATTGCGTAGAAAAATTATAACAAATGGGAAAAAACATTAGAAAGAAAGAAAAAACGAAATAAAAAAAGAAAATAGTCTGCTTTGTTCTGCATTCTGACTCCATATTTCTTTTTCTGGATGTGGTTGGCATTTTCCATTGTGTGTCCTTTGGAACTGTTTTAAGTCTTTGCATTGTTGATAAGTGCTAAGTCTATCAAAATCAGTCCTCGCACACAAAACCACACTTTTTTTTTTTGGAGGGGAGAAGGCAAGGCAGTTGAGATAAGTGACTTGCCCAAGGTCACACAGCTAGACCGTGTTAAGTGTCTGAGGCTGGATTTGAACTCAGGTCCTTGTGAGTCTAGGGCAGGTGCTCTATTCATTGTGTTGACCTAGCTGCCCCTAAAACCACACTTTTTATGAATAATTTCAAGAAACAACTTGGGCATTCCCTCTACTCCCCTCTCCTGCCTTATTCAGTTTCCCCAGCTCTGAAATTACTGTTGGTCTTCCAAGCAGATGAATAAAATGGGGGCAGAGAGCAGAAGGAGAACACTCCATCATCAAGTGGACCTGTATGGAACATCCATCTCAAAGCTTTGTTCTGATAGAGATGTTTCAGAGCTGTG
Source organism: Pseudochirops corinnae (assembly GCA_028646515.1). Classification (NCBI taxonomy): domain Eukaryota; kingdom Metazoa; phylum Chordata; class Mammalia; order Diprotodontia; family Pseudocheiridae; genus Pseudochirops; species Pseudochirops corinnae. The sequence goes on from CM053589.1 coordinate 98,639,735, forward strand.
ATTTCATCACTATAGGTCGCTGTACCAATGCAGAACAGCACAATGTCTGTAACTTTCTGAGGAGTTAAGTGACTTCCCCATTAATACAGATCTCTGCTGCCAGGGATTGCTATGCTTGAAGTTACTGCTTCTTCACTTTGATGATTTCTCTGTATTTGTGTCTCTTGAGACTTTGCCTCTGATCCTTCTTGGATATTGTGTCTCCTACTGGCCAAGATTAGATCCCTGCCAAAGCTATATCACCACGGGGGGCAGTTTCATTTTTTATTGGTGTTCTCAGCACCTAGAACAGTGTTTTGCACACCAGGATCACTTAATGAATGTTCATGGGTTGATTGCTTGCCTTGTATTTGGATCATAGCTTTAGAGCTGGAAAGGACTTTAGAGGTCACTTGAATATATGTTGTTCCTCTGTGTCCACTGTCCTTGAGAGCAGTTACTGTGTTTTATGCCTCTTTATGTCTTCATGGTCCATGACACAGTGCCATGCACACAGGGGCTTGATAAGTGTTGATTGATTGACAAATTCGTCATTTTATGGCTACAACTTGGGTGTGGAGCTATTGTTTCCTATCTCTTTGCTGCATCCTCATGGTCTGCTTGGCATTGTCGGTCAAAATGAGTGGGCCCTTCTCCTTTGCTGGTCAGCAATGTTCTCGTTCTGTTACTTACTAATGCTGCCATTCTGTTTCACTGTGAGCTGCTTTGCAGTATGTTAGATCATAGGTCTAGAACTAAAAAGAATCTCAGAGGCTAGCTAGTCCAGCTCCATCATTTTATAGATGAAGAAACAGAGGTCTCCCATGCAGAGTTTATAAAGTGCTTCCCTCATAGCAACGGAGGGATTCAGTACAGTGGAAAGAGCATTGGCCCTGTAGTCAGAGCGCCCAAGGCCAAATTCTTTCTCTGATGCCTGCTCCCTGTGCACTCTTGGGTAAGTTGATTAATGGCTAATAAAATAGCAATAGCTAGCATTTATACAGTGCTTTAAGATTTTGTCAGGCACTTGAAAATAGTATCTCATATTTTCCTCACAACAACTCTGTGAGGTAGGTGCAGTCATTGCCCCCATTTTACAGATAGGGAAACTGAGGCAGGCAGAGATTTTAAGTGATTTTCTCAGGATCACACCGTGACCAGGTAAATGGGTGAGGCAGTATTTGAATTCATCTTCCATATTCTAAGTGCAGCAGTCTACGCACCATGGTGCCTATTAACTTACTGGGTCTCAATTTCTTTATTTGTAGAATGAGTGGATTGAACTAGATGTCTTCCTTTCAGCTCTGAATCTATGATAGTATGAGCTCCATTCAGTAGGTGACCAATGTAAGGACAATTATTATTAAAATAGTGGTGATATTTGTATTGCCTATCTTATCCTATCAGAAGAATTAGCCCGTTGGATTATGAAGCTAAAATAAGATAATAAAAATAAAGTGAGTTGTAAACCTTAAAGAATTACATAAATGTTAACTTTTATTATGAGCTCTCATTATTAGCTATCCTCCCAATTTTGTAGACGATAAAATGGTGCCTTTGAGAGGTTGTGGAACCAAGGTTCAAATACCATTTTTCTGACTCCCAGATTCATTGTTTTCTGTTATATCATGTTATGCTAACTCTCTACCTGAAGAGTTGGACACTGCTAAATGGACATCTTCCTTTTCTCCTGTTCTGTCCTCCTATCTTCTCTTTACAATTACTGCAACCACTAAAAATACATTTAGCTCTTTACTTGCACATACTTATATACTTGCTTATGTACTCGTTTAATAACATTTTGTCATGTCTGACTTTGATTTATCCTTCTACCTCCTTGTTATGTCTTAGATTGCAAGGACCTAGAGGACAGAGAATCTATTCAGCTGGCTCCATGCAATACTATTCTGCACAGTTCACAAGCAGGTGTTAAAAAATGCTTTTGATTATGGTGGTACTGAAAATGAATTATTAAAATCGATAGATGTTCTCAAACTTTACTATTGATTTCAATTTTCTCTCAAGCAAAAGAATCACTTGGTTGGACATTCATCAATTTTTTTTTTCTCCTTTGTATTTTTCCTTTGTTTGGGGGTTTAGTTGAAAGTTTTTCAAGAAGGAACAGACATCATGTTATCTCCTTAGGAGGGGTGAGAAAACTGAGGAACAGGGAAAGTGAATGACTGATCAAAGATAACAGTGTGACGGAAACAAAACGAATATTTATATCTTCTGTTTAATAGCTTACTGGGGCATTCAAGGTAAAACATCCATGACCGTTAAGCCCAAGGTAAAGCTGAAAGTTGGCTCCATGCAGCTTTATTTAACTTCTCACTCAAATTACACTTAGTTTGGGGAAGCACACTTGAAATCTTTGTGTAAACCAATTATCGGGCTTGACCAAAATGACTGGGTGCTTTTTTGCTACCATCTGTTTACTGCTGGGGGATAGGACAGCTACTACCAACTACAGGGGTCTGTGCTCATGGAGTAGATTTCTTTATGTGGACCATCAACAGTTTAAACAAAAGAAGCTCAATCATCCTCATCTTGGGTTCATCATCATGAAAAGTGTGAGCACCCACAATACATGAGGCTCTGTACATCACAGCAAAGAATCATTTCTCTTTAAGTGATGTTTTATTCTTTTAAATTCAGCTTTTGTTATTTAGTTTTGTTTAGGTAGTCGACTAATTCAGATGAGATACTAGTTACCTGTTCCAGTATCTTCTTTATCCACAGAACACTAGGAAATAATTATTGTGAGGAATATTTTCATGAGAGGAAGAAAAGTGATTTAAAGATAGAAAAAATGAAAGGTTATCCAAGATAACTTGGTATAGAAACAAACACAGAAATGGAACTAGAATAATAACTCACATTTCTATAGCACTTTTAGAAGGGTACCAAAAAAGACTTGTCATAAAATTTGTAACATAGGTAGTACAATTTACAGTTTAGGAGCCAAAAGCTAAATGATTTGCCAATGCTTATACTTATAGAAAGTATTGGAGCCAGGGGTCAAACTCATCAAAGCTAGGAGACAGAATAACAGGCTTTTTGTTTTTTCTTCATTGAATCAGAATCAGTGGCTTGGAGACTAGTGATAGTTTGGGTAGACTAGGTAGTGTCAGCAGGGCTGACCTTATGAGTAGGCAGAAGAGGTGACCCCTTTCTAAACGTTTATCAATATGACAAGTCTACATCTGTAATTTTGTCAGTGTTCATGCTCCCTCCAGTGAAGCAATCATGGCCATCTTTCCTATGCAGCTCTTGGCGTCCTCTTACAAATTTACCATAGGAAGTCTACTTTCCTCACATATTCTTGACATTGTAGGTATAACAGTGGAGTATACAGGCTGTTTCATGTTTCTCTCTCACTCTTGCTATTTGACCAGCCTATCCTTTTTTTGTCAATTATACTTTTATTATGCCTTTTACTCTGTTTTTTCTTTGCAAATCCTTACTTGCTATGGATTGTATCCTGCTTATTCCCACTATGTTCTCCCTTGCCTTCTGAATGGTATTGATTTTTAATTCTTTGGAGATTATAATATTCTATGTCTTAAAGCCATATAAAATGTAGGTGAATACTTCATGTGATTTGAGAGGCACTAGGCAGAGCCCCTGTATCCAAATATGAAATCCATTGCTTGTCATTATAACCAGCATAGTGGCTTGAAATGGATGTTTATGAAATGTTCCTTGAATTGAATTGTAGTTTCATTCTCCTGGCTCTTAAATGCCTTCTACATTACAAATGCAATTTTGAAATGCGAACACCCTTAGGAAGGGTCATACTTTGAACCATTTTGAGAAGCATTTGACAACATTAATTCAATTAAGTCATTGCTATGTGGACTGTGTTCTTGGCAAGGGTGGTATAAAGATGAGAAACAGTCTATGACCTTAAGGATCTTAGAGTCTAATTGGGGAAATAAGTCCTGGTCAAAAATAACTTATATAGATTAGAATGTAAATGCCTAGTAGAGGTACCAACAAAATGCTACAGGCTTATGCTTCGGTTTTTAGTAGAGATTAGATTTTAGCCAATTGAGAGCAAGAATAAAACATACGGAAAAATAAAACATAGGGAAAAAAGCATCTGGAATGTGGGGAGGGTGCTAAGAGCATAAAAGGGTCTGGGGATAAAGGTGAAAGGCCATTAACAATAAATTTTACATATTTGGAATTTTGCCTTTGGCCAGCCCATATTGGTGGACCATAAAAATGCATCATAGGATCTAGAACTGGAAATATAAAGACCATGGATGTAGTCCAATTGCTTTTTCATGAAATGTATCTCTAATGTTTTTGTAAAGAAGTATTATTATCTAGGTTTTCTGATTCCAAGTCTACTATTCTTTCCACTGATATTGAACTGATAGTTTCAAATAGAAGTAGGATTGGAACTCTTTTGGGTATTTTAGCTTGCCTCAGTAGAATGTAAGCTCTTCAAGGGAAAGAGTGGTGTTTTCTTTCCATCATTTTGTCTTCAGCATCTATCACAGTGCCTTGGAGTTATTAGTGTGTGATATATGCTTATTGGATTGCATTAGATTGGAAATTACCAGGTTTCTACACACACACACACACACACACACACACACACACACACACATTGATAATAAGTAGTACAACCCTTCTCATAAAACTACTGGTAAAGTAAAATGGAAACATGTAGTGCTGGGCACAAAGCAGGTACTTTATAAATGCCACACAATAAGGGCATGGCTCTTTCATTTTGTAAGCATGAGAGTGTAAGTTTCTTTGCTGTTCTTACCTTCTGTGTCTATTATCTTCATTTGTTGCTCTCGGAGCTGCTTATGATTTTCTCTGTTTTAATTTCCCCCCCTGTACCATTCCCTTTTCTGAGTTGTTCTTAGGTGTGCAAAGTTATGTCTAAGAAGATTTTTGTATATGAACTCAAACTGATTCTGTGCCATTAATTTGATTATGTATGACAAATGCCAAATCTTATCAGAGTTCTTTCAGTCTAAAAATTAAAATAAAAAATTGTATTTGTGCTTCTGCAAAGTGTATCTTAAGGATATATTATATATAGACATATACTCACATATTATTTATACATATACACACATATACATATAGTATATGTACATATACACACAACACACATTTTATATATGTGTATATACATACATATATGTATATATACACATATGTATATACACACTCCTACACATGGGTTAAAAAAATCAGTGATCCAAGTAGAGGATGGAGGAGGTATACATACCTACATACATGTATACATACATATATAGTGTGTATGTGTGTATATATGTGTGTGTGTGTCACAGCAGTGTGATATGAGAGTCAAAAAAAGTTAATGTGATTTTAGGCTATATTGTTATAAATCTAGAACAATAATAATAGCTAGCATTTATATATTTGAGGTTTGCAAAAAAACACTTTACAAAAATCATTTAATTTTTTTTCTTATAACAGTCCTGAGAGGTAGGTGATATTATCTCCATTTTGCATATGAAGAAGCTGAAACAGACAAACGTTAAGCGACTTGTCCAGGGTCCTGTGAGGCAGCATTTAAAATTATGTTTTCCTTACTCTCAGTTTCCTTAGGAAAGACCCACTGTACTGTGTCCTGGTTAGACCATATCTGGAAATCATTGGTAGACATTTATTAAGCACCTACTATTCACTAAGCACTCTGCTAAATTCTGGAGAAACAAAAAAAAGGCAAAAGAGAGTCCCCACTCTTAAGGAACTCACAGTCTGATGGGGGAGACAGCATGCAAACAGCTCTGGGTGCCATGTTTCAGGAAAGACATTGAAGAAATGGAAGAATCAGGATGACGTGGTTTATATTCCTCCTCATCCTGTAATGATAATATTAACGAGCTAGTATTCATATAGCACTTTAAGGTTTACGAAGCACTATGTATATGTTATCTCATTTGATTCTCATAACCCTGTGAGTGATGTGCTATTATCTGCATTTTACAGATGAAGAAACTGAAGCTGAGGTTAAGTGACTTGTCTAAGGTCACACCCACAGCAGCTGTCTGAGGTGTGATTTATTTATTTATTTCTATACTAATTAATTAATTAATTAAGCTTTTTGGAGGGGGAAAGGCAGGGCAATTGGGGTTAAGTGACTTGCCCAAAGTCACACAGCTAGTAAGTGTTAAGTGTCTGAGGCCAGATTTGAGCTCAAGTCCTCCTGATTCCAGGGCCAGTGCTCTATTCACTGCTGCCACCTAGCCGTCCCCTGAGGTGTCATTTAAACTGAGGTCTTCCTCACTCTACATCCAGTCATTGTTTCTACCCATGTACTACCAAGCTGACCCGGAGGAATGATTGAAGGAACTGTTTAGTCGGGAGAGGTAGGAGAGGGAAGCATGACAGCTATCTTCAGGTATTAAAATGGGCTATGAAAGAAGGATTCAAGTTTTTCTTCTTGGTCTTGGTGTACAGAAATATTAACAATTAATGTTATAGAAGTTATAGATTTTGACGCTATCTTAGCAAGAATTTCCCAACAAGTAGTGCTATCCAAAAGTGGAACGGATGGTCCCTGGAGGTTCCCCCTCACTGGGGGGCGTCTTTGAGGAAGAGCTTTTATGGTAGGATCCGCTAGCTGGTGAGATCCTGTCCCACTCAGAAACTCTGTGTTTTTGTTAACCTCCGAGGTCTCTTCCAAGGCTGAGTTTTGGGAAATTTGCATTTGAAATGGAGGAGCCCTTAGCGAGTTTGAATGAAGGGACTCTGTAAATTTATTCCCTAGCTGTTTCATGTTTGCTTTCCATCCCTCCGAGGACCATCTCCTCATTTCCCTTGCTCCTCTCCTTGACCTCTCAAGTGCACAAAGGCTCAGTTAGTGTTTGTTGACTAGCTTTTGACTTCCAACAGGATAATTTTTACACCCATTGGAAGACTAGGCAGAAAACATGAAGTGCCGAACTGTGCAACCGATTAGCAAGGACTATCCTGTGGGATAGCGGGGGAGCTGGCATTCAGGCCCAGACCTCCTGTGTTTGAGTCCAGTTACAATTGGCTTTGGCTCCAGACTCTTATTATGTAGTGTGGCCTGTTGTTGCTATGCCAGCAGACTTGCTTGGATGTTTAATTTTTAGCCTTAACAGATTTACAGGTTTTTTAGATGAAATTGTCAGTGTTCCTCTCTAAGTACAAAATTCTATGGCAAACCATAAATCATGCTATTAATTTGTTCACATATTGTTAACCTCTGAAGTTCGGCTGACTTTATTCTTTGAAAAACAGAATCATGGAAATACGGAAACCTTCTTTTGAGTTGTCAGTGAAGCAGGAATGTACACACTGAAGATTTTAGGAGAGGAATACAAATGACGAGCGCCGCCGTTAGCTGGGATGTGTGGTTTTCTTGCATCACCACGAGGCTTTCACTGTTCTTTATAGTCAGAGCACGCAGACTGATCATCACAAAGGAGAACCAGAGCCCAACAATGTCGTCTTCTTGTTAAACCTGGGGGGTTGGGGCTGGGGGGAGGGGTGGTTTGGCTTTCTGGAAAGGAGGCATTTTCTTTTGGGGCAAGTACCGTGATAATGAAACACAAACCTTGATTTTAGATAGGACAGGTCCAAAAAACATCTTTTCTTCATGATTTTATCTGATGTGGAGTCTGTTGGTGTTAATTAGATTATGAAAAACCCCTTGTTATGGCTCAAGAGTCAAGGGGAGGTGGACACCTGTGGTATGGTTGAGATGGTTGAAGATAAATTGAAGGCAAAGGAATTTGGCTGCTAACTGGTTTTTCATTAAGTTGTACGCACTCAGTTATACACTTATTAGCTGTGTGACCTTGGGCAAGTTTTTGAACGTCTGTTTCCTCATATTGAAATGGGGATAGCACCTACCTTCCAGGGTTGTTGTAAGGATCAGAGGAAATAGCACTTGGAAAGCGCTTAGCACAGTACATGCTATGTAAAGATTAGTTATTGCTAATCTTATCGTTATGATGACACATAAAGTTGATTTCCAAAGAGAACATTTTCAGAAGAGTCCTTGAATTTGGAACTGAAAGATACTTGGGTCAGGAGTTCTTAACCTAGGGAAGGAGCCTGTTTTCCCCCCTCCCCCAAATATTTTGATAATAGGATCTCTAATTGGTTTCCTTTGTAATCGCATGTATTTTATTTTATGCATTTAAAAACTTCATTTTGAAAAGGTTCCATAGACTTTTCCAGATTACCAACAAGGTAACAATAAAAAGATTAAGAACCTTGTTGATGATGATAATTCCCATTTAAGATTTTTGCAGTGCTTTTTCTTGGCAACCTTGTGAAGTAGGTGCAAGTATGATTATCTTCATTTTACAGATGAGTAGACTGAGACCTGGAGAGTTTGTGATTCCTCAAAGTCACACCACTGGATAACGGTCAAGTTGGGATTCTGTCTGGGTTTCCTGACATCCAGGCCAGCATTCGTTCTACTATCCTATACCATATGTACCATAAGGATGTATTTGGATTTTCTTGTGGCTCAGATTCTACTAGGGCTCTATGTGCTTTGTACCTTGCTTTTTACTCAGGCTGGACTGGTGCTCATTCTCTAGTTATGGGGCTGACCAAGAATGGCAGAACAATGCCTCACAGAGGGCAATTTAAATATCTTAAATCCACATTTCTCTTATAGTCTTGGTTTATTGCTCTGTCTTCCCCTGTCTCTATACCTCATTTTCTCTCTGCTGTCTTCTCACATCAGACTCAGTGGAACTGTAGGGATACTGGGGTTTCCTATGAGGAGCACCTTGGGGGAGGAGGAGCTGTCAATACTTTTATTACTACTGCAATCTGTAAATAAATGCTCAGCAGCAGATCTCCTTAAAGCAGATATCTGAGCACTCATTTAGTTGGTCTTTATTATGCTGCACACATGCATCATAACTGGAGTCCTTCTGCTAATTGTTGATCTAATTAGAAATAATGATTTGAAGGGGAAAATAGAGATTATTTGACTCAGGGGAATAATAGTTTTGCATTGCTCTTATTGCTATATATAAGATGCATTAACTCTGTTAGAATGGTAAACCAGAACCTTTAGATGTAGTAGTCAAGGGATTTAATTTCATCTAGTTTTTCTAACTCAGATTTCACCTTCCAAGGTAATGCATTGGTTGGTTAGTCATTTGTCTCATGAGTATATCCTGTGCAAAAAACATTTTACTGTTTGTAAAGGATTAGAATATAATTTTTGATAAGAAAATTTCAGGTCTGCTTTCTTAGTTGTGGTGTTTCAGAGCAGAGGCGTCTAACACATTGCCCCTAGCTCTCCAAACCAGATTAAAATGCAATTGGGAAATATTTAGCAAAATAAATAAGAATACAATGGAACACAGATACTGTTAATATGTGGTTTTCAAAAGTTGATAGGAGGCGTGCTGATATCTTTATGTTCAATTTAGTGCCTCCTCTATTTATTCAAGTTTAATCCCACTGTTCTAGAGCAACCAAATTTGGAGGTACATTGCTTCTGAGATTTGTAGTGGACAGCCATGTAATAAATAGCATTTTAACAATGAATCAAGTAAATATAAACTAATAGAAAGCACAGAAACATGACATATTTCAGATCATAGCAACAAAAAGAATAAAAAAGAAATAAAATAAATAAAAAAGAAAAAAACAAAAAGAATAGAAACAAATAACTAGAATAATTTAAAACCTGAAGAGGCAAAATTTTTCCTAAGGTTACCTACTGGATTTCAGTTGCAGTGTTATTCTGTTCATGTTACACCTGATTTTTGCATTGGGGGAAGAACAATCAACAAATTCATTTGGGAGAGGGGGAACGGAAGAACCATTTATTAAGAATGGATCATGTACCAGGCACTGTGCTCAGCTTTTTTACAAATATTCTCTCATTTGGTTCTCACAACACTGTGATATAGATGCTATTATTTTCCCCATTTTACAGTTGAGGAAATTGAGGCAGAGGTTAGGTCACTTGCCCAGGATCACAGAACCAGTAACTCTCAGAGGCTGGATTTCGAACTCTGGTCTTCCTGACTCTAGGTCCGGCCCTCTACCCACTATGGTACTTAGCTACCTCTTTAATTATATGCTTTTGTATATGCTTATTAATTTTAATTTGTTAATTAATTAATGTTAATTATTTACTTAATTGAGATTTTCAATCTTGATCATCAGTAATAATACATAAGTTACTGTTTGGCAAGATATGTAAAAATTTAGGTGCATTTATAGAGTACGTGATCTTGGGGGGAGGTATGGGGGCATATGCAGACATCAGTCATTTTCATTTTAGCAATGGTCACAAACATAAAACTTTAGAGTTGGAGAAAATTATAGAGGTCACTGTAGTCATGACAGAAACAATAGCCTTTGGAAACATAAGTGTAAATGGAAGAATACTTCATTCATTTGCTAGTCTTTTTCTTGGTTTCTGTTATTGCTGGTTCCAAGGCTTTGACTATCTCATACATGCCTCACTGAAAGCTATTGGAGCTAATATAAGTAAACACAGAGAGATAACTCTCATAGTTAAAATTTATTATAGGCAGTTTTATAATTAAAATATGCCTACACAAATAAGATGTATCACTCACCCAAGGGCTTTAAGCCAGAAATTTAAAAAATGCGTTGAAGCTGTAAAAGGGGATGTCTTCTAAAATTACACATATAAATAAAGTAGAAGATGATTTTAGAGTAGAAAAGGGCAACTTTTAATTGACTGACCTTTGATGATTATCATTTCTGGAATGAATATTAAAACCAAGATTACACAGAATTCAATCATTCTATTTTAGTGACTACACTGACTTCTCACTAATATTGAGGCACCTGAAATGTTTTTCCATAATTGCGTATATGTATAGCGTGCTCAAATCCATATATAATATATTTAATTGGCTGAGATAGCAATTTAGGTTCTATTTAGATACAGTTATTTCTTTTTTGAATAAAAGGATGAACTTTAACAAAAAAAATACCAATGGAATATTTGATTTTTTAATAATAAGTGCATTTTGTTATATGACCTACTGAAGTTATAGTAAGAATTACCCAGATAAAATACACTCCAAAATTACCTCATTGGTTTGGCCCCATGGTCCCTTTAACTTTATACTCTTTGTCAGTGACATTGAATCCTTATAACACAGAACCTAGCACAGCGCCTTCTTGTGCACAGTAGGCATTTCAGGGATATTGAATTAAAGGTGTGATTGGTCTTCTGAACATAATAATAATAGCTAGCATTAGATAGCATTTACTACATGTCAGGCACTGTGCTAAGTGCTCTACAAATAGTATCTCATCTGATCCTCACAACTACCCTGAAACGTGGTGTTCAGTTATATCCAGCTCTTCATAACCCATTTGGGATTTTCTCAGCAAGGATACTGGAGTGGTTTGCCATTTCTTTCTCCAGCTCATTTTACAGATGAGAAACTGAGGTAAATGGGGTTAAGTGACTTGCCCAGGGTCACACAGCTGAGTGTCTGAGATCAGATTAAGGAAGATGAGTCTTCCTGATTCTAGGCTTGGCACTCTATCCACTGCATCATCTAGCTGCCCTGGGAGGGAGGTGCTTATATTACCCCCATTTTATAGATGAGGAGACTCGAGGCAGACAGATTGACTTGCTCAAGGTCATATAGTTAAGTAAGTGTCTGAGGTTGAATTTGAACTTGTCTTTCCAATTCCAGGTGCAGCAGTCTCCAGTGTGCCACTTAACAGCTCAACAAGTGAAGAATCTTTTTCTTAATCATTCATTATGAATGTGAATTTCTCTGAATCTTTTCTGAAGCTGTTTATGATTTCAGACTGTGCCAACTTTTGGGCTAATGAGGGCCCTAAGCTTGCTATATTCAGAAGCTCAAAAGGCAGTCCAATTTTATACACAGCTACTCCCTTGTTCTGTCACACCAGGATTTGGTGAACAAGCCTGTGTTTCATACTCTCGACTATGTCCTTTATGTCTTCACAGAGTTCAGGAATATTCTCTTTCAGTATTTGTCTTTTTAGACCAACGAGACCTGATCTTTTTAGTTTGTCCTCATAAGAGCGCTGCCCCAAGTCTCTGACATTCTCTTAGTCATTTTAATAGCTCTTATCTAGGTTCTTTTCTATCTTGGTATATTGAGTATTGACTTAGTATATGTATGCTTAGGAAAAGGATGGGATAATTTTTCTCTTTTTCTGTTTCCAATCATCTTCCTTGTTGCCCACTATTTTTGTTTTTTTGACATTTTGGTGAGATCAAAGTAACCAGAATTCGATCTTTTATTTCATAGCTCAGAACTTATCGTCCTGGTTTGTATAACTTTTCATTAAATGTACTGTCTTATATTTTCTGGCTTTGAAGCTTATCATCCATTTATTTACCACCATTCCAACAGCCTCGAGAATTCTTCTTTCAGTTTGTCACTTTGATGGTGCCATTCTGCTACTTGGAAGCATTTAGTGTCATCCGTGTAATTAGAGACTTTATTTACTACATGTTCCTTCTTCTAGGATATTTCTAAATATATTAAATAAAGGTCAAACCAAGAACTCTCAGATCCCCAAGATCACTTGGGAAATGCAGAGCTCATAATTTTCCATTCAGTGAAGTGTCTATTCATTGCAATCTTTTTCTGCCCTTTTTTTGGAGGGTGGAATGCAGGGCAACTGGGGTTAAGTGACTTGCCCAAGGTCACATGGCTAGTAAGTGTTGTTAAATGTTTGAGGTTGGATTTGAACTCAGGGCCTCCTGACTCCAGGGCTGGTGCTCTATTCACTGTGCCACCTAGCCACCCCCCAACCCTTTCTTTACTATTTTTAAACTAGTACTGTCATAACAGAACATTTCTCTAATCCTCCAGTTACTATATTTTAAAAAAACAAAAAACACTCCAACAACAACAAACCTTTCTCTCGCTTACTGTTGTTTCCCCCCACCAATGAAATGAGTGCATTATACTAACGAAAACAATAGCAATGATTTAATTAAAGAGAATTGTTTAATTGGAGATACTCCGTGGTCCTTGGTAGAAGTCTATATGTGGAAATTTATAACTTTAGCATTGGATACTTCTCTTCCCCATCCTCTCCCTCAGTTTTGTCTAAAGATCTAAGTTTCAAATTTAGGTCTCCCTTCTGTCTTGTTTTCTTTCCCTTTCTATTCCCCAAATATCCCTTTCTATAAAACTTTAGAAAGCTCCTTCATTCATGGATCGCTAGACATAGAAAATTATTCTACCTATTATGGAAGTATTAGTTTAGGAGTGGCATGATAGATAGCCTGCCTCAGCATTAGGAAGACCTGAGTTCAAGTTTTAATTCCGAGATACATATATACACACACACACACACACACACACACACACACACACACACACACACATACATATACACATATCATGTGTGACCATGGACAAGTCATTTAATCTCTCAGTAACCCCAGGAAACTCTCTAAATAAGATATCACAAATTGCTGACCAGTTTTGATCTGCATTAGTAGAGAGAGTTTTTTCACTGGGAATAATCTGTCCAAATGAGATAATAAGTCTAGACTAAAACCAAACCAAACCCATTTAACATTTATACATATAGTGCTTTATAGTTCACAAAAGTCCTTTTTTGTATATTTCCTTGTTTCTCATCATAATCTTGTGAGATAGGTAGAACTAGCGTTATTATTCACAGATGAGAAACCTGAGTTTTAGAAAGATAAACTTATTAGCCTTGGTTATCTAATAAATGGCAGAACTCAAATTCATATCCAGACTTCTTAATTCTAATATGACGATTTTTACAATTAAATGAATTGATTTTGTCAGAGGAAGAAAGGAAAGGAAATTTCTAGTCCAGGTCCCTGTACTTTGAATAGAGACACTTCTTGCTTGTACATTTCTTGATCTTAACTCCTCCTGTTTTCTCTTTTATGTTTAGAAATAGATAGAGCCATATATATGAAGTTGTATACTTGCTTAGATCAATTGGTATTCAAATACTGCTCTGCAAAGATCCTCTGTAGTGGTGTATTAGTAAATGTTTAACAATCAGCTTGCTGAAGAAAAAAATACCCATGATACAGTTTAAAGTTTAATCTACATTATTAGCAATTTTATCCTTCACTTTCTTATGTTTAGACAGCTCACAAAACAGTAAATCAAACTCTGATTTATATCTTCTGGTGATTTTCAAGGTTTAAAGACACACTGAAAACCTAAAAATCTTTCAGGAGTTGGTTGGACCTGGCTCCAGCACACCCTTGCCTTTGCGACAGGGATTCTTAACCTTTTTTTTTTTGTGTCATGGACCCCTTTGGCAATAAAGGGAAACCTACAGACCCTTTCTCAGCATGGTCTTTATTTCATAATAGATGGTAATCCTAAATTTCAATTATAACTTTATGAAAATAAAGATGTTAATTTTTTTTTTCTCATCCATTCATCTCATCCTTGAAACATATACATAGATCTCTCTGTGAGATCCATGGATCTTAGGTTAAGAACCTCTGCTCTAGATGGTCTTTGATGAATGCTGAATAGCTAATAGCATTTCTATATCATCTACTCTGTGCCAAGCACTGTGCTAAGGACTTTACAAATATTATCTCATTTGATCTTGTATAGTTCTTATATTTGTAATATGGCAATGCTGGAATCAATAGGGGGCCTTCACAAGCTAACCTCAACCTCTATACTGTTCTAGGCTCATTGTATATCACCCCCCTTCATACTATATTCATATTATTTTGCATGGCGAATCATGACAGTAGATTACAGATTTGGGGCTTCAAGGAGCCTTAGAGGCTATCTAGTTCAGGCCCTGAATTTCATAGATGAGGATACTGAAGCACTTAGAGATTAAATGATTTGTAGGAATTCACTTAGATTGCAAATTGAGAACCTAGAATTTAGTCCCAAGTGGGGCAGTGGATAGACTGCCAAACCTGGAGTCAGGAAGACTCATCTTCCTGGGTTCAAATCTGGTCTCACATGCTAGCTGTGTGACCCTGGGCAAGTCACTTAATCCTGTTTACCTCAGTTTCCTCACCTGTGCAACGAGTTGGTGAAGGAAATGGCAAACCACTGACAAGAAGATACCAAATAGGGTCAAGAAGAGTTGGACATGACCGAAAAACAACTGAAAAATAACATTCTAACTCTAAATTTAATACTCTTTCTGTTGTACCTTATTGTCTTCCACAATAACACTTACACCACTAACTGCAAACTAGGAGTAAGACCTAGAATGCTGAGTTTCTAATCTTTTACCAAACTCAATTAATCTTTCTTCATTTTATAGTATGTGGATACAACCAGATCACAGATTAGTTCTGGAAGGGACTTTAGAAATCATCTGATGGTCTAGGTGTTCTTAGCCTGGGGGGCGGGGCAGGGAATCAAAGGGAGGGGAGGGAGGTCTTGCCTATGGAAAGAATTCAAGGGGGTCTGTGTACTTTCATGGGAAAAAATCGTGCCTTTATTTTAACCCAAATTTATCTAAAATTTAGAATTTTCTTGAGTGAAGATTTTTAAAGAACACTATTCTGAGGAGCCCACAGGCTTTAACAATCTGCTAAAATCGTCAGTGATGCAAAAAAATGTTAACCCTTGATCTAGTCTAAGCATCTCATTTTACAGATGAAGAAATTGAGACTCACAGAGATGCAATGACAAAGCTGGAACAAGAACTCAGTTTACCTAACTGCCAGCTAAGCCCTATTGTTTTTAATTTCTACTTCATAATGCTAAATATTCAGATGGAAAATCAGAAAAAAAAATCTTTTTTATCCTTTTTATGTGCCAAACTTTTGAATGTTTGGAAACCTTTAATTGTTGTTGTTGTTGTTGTTTTTAACTCTCATTCTGAGATTTGACATCCTGTAGCGACAGCCTTGTTACATCGTCATATTCAAGTGATTGACAATGAAGGATACAGCCCAGTCTGGGAATGAATGGTTTCATATAATGAATAAATACTCTGTTGAAATATTTCTTGTTCTGCTACTTGTGATAAAAACCCTCCTTTGTTTATAAACATATAAGAAATCCCACCTGCTCAACCAGCTAAAACTGTCTTCAACAATTGAATTCAACAACTGAGTGCCTGCACTGTACTAGGTCAGAGGTCATAGGGATACAAAGAATAAAATGCAATGTGTTCTCTTTTTTCAAGGAAATAGAATTCTATTGAAACTAATCTAGGTGTTACTTTTTATGAGTCAGTCTAACTAAAGCTAGAGGAGAGAAGCTATACTTCTTATCCCATTGCTATGCTTACTGGTGGTGGGAGAGGGGGAGGAATCTTATTTGAAGAGAAAAATGCTTCTGATTTGGGGTTACTATGCGATCCCTCCCCATGATTTAAGCCAAAAGTACCTTTTGTAATAAGCAATCAACATCTTTTCTGTAGAGTGGAGACCAGGCCTGATAGGTATTAGCTGAACGGTAATCGCTCTTACATGGTTATGATCCTCTGTTGATGTATCTGCATGTAGATAAAACTATTACTGATGGTTTTCTATTTCTTGTGCAGGTAAATTCAGATGGCAGTTTTGCCTGCATGAGGATAGGAAAATCAAGCCTTTGGAGTTGATTTTGGGTAGAAGATGATCATCTTGTGACCCTCACATTTATTCTGGGCTACATGATGTTTGATAAAGATGGATGCTGGTGCATTTGGCTGTGAATTGTTCCCTGTACAGCTGTTGATCTGCCCTATGCTGTTAGGCTGAAGCTCACAGCCAGTCTTTCCTTGTAGTGGGTGATTCAGTGATTAGATACATGCTCTGTTCTTCCAAACACATATTCAGGATATTGGAGCACAGGTTTATGTAAACAGATTCCTATTTGGCTTACATTGTGTATTAACCAAGAAACAATTATCATCAGCAGCCGTTCAGTCAATCCAAAGCAATCACATTCCATAGAGAAGCTGCCAATGGCAGAAACTGAGATACTTCTGAGAGTCTGCTGTCTCTCCCAGAATCAGTTTTGGTCAGGGATGCTCTGAAAGACTGGGGGACCAGCCGCTTACAGCTTAATGGAACCCCAACCTTGTAAGATAGGGAAACATCTCCTTTGTGCTAACAAAAGATCTCATGGAATTATGTCTACGTACGGACAGTCACAGTGAGGAAGAATTCCATCTCCATTTTCTAAGATGGTCAAAGAGGTTGCATTTTTGCATAACTTTCAGCTTTCTTTCTTCTGTAGATTTCATATGCCTCCATCTCTACCTTAGATAATCAAAAAAGTTGGTTGTATTTGTTACCATTTAATTGTTTGAGTTGTTCTGACTTTTCATGACCCATTTGGGGTTTGGCAAAGATACTGGAATCATTTGCCATTTTCCTTCTTCAGCTCATTTAATAGATGAGGAAACTGAAGCAAACAGGGCTAAGTGACTTGCCCAAGGTCACACACAGCTAGTAAGTGTCCGAGACAACATTTGAACTCAGGAAGATGAATATTCCTGACTCCAGGCCTGGTACTCTATCTACTGTGCCGCCTAGCTGATTGTATTTGGAAACACTTAAAACAACAACAGTAACAAAATTCACCTGTGAAATATATAATAGTGTCCAGAATCCAATGTCCAGTCATATTTAATAATAATAACAACATTTATAAGTTTTGCAAAGTGCTTTTAATCAATGCTTTCCTTTCCTATTACATCCTCTAAGTAGGAGGCACCTGGTCTTGAAAAGTGGAAAACACAGAAGTGCTTCATCTTTGGATTTCTTAATGTTCCTTTCATATACCTTTTAATGATTTGGGTTTTACTACCTCTCTCTTTCCTGGTGTTTCTTTATTAGGCATTAACTGAAAGCTAAGTAGAAAAAAGGCAGACAAGAGGATCTAAGATGGAAATTTATGTTTGTTAAAAAATGTGAATTAACTAAATTTGCTTAGTGACTACTTTCATTTAAATCAATATCAATGAATAATATTTTTTCAGTCGTTTCCTCTTGTCATGATATTGTTTATCCAATAGAGTCCCAGCACTTTTCATCAATTTTGGTTGTAGTTTTTAAATGGGCTCCATTCTTCTGAGTCTGCTTTTCTTTTTGTTTTGCATTATTTTACTAGATTTCTTTATATTGTTATTTCAGTTTCAATTATATTCTGGTGTTTCATTCAATAAAGTGCTACAATTTGTTTAAAGAGTTGAGGGAGATGTAGATGTCAGAATCACTGTCCTAGAAGAGACCTCCAGAGGTTCTCTACTCCATCCATTTTGTTGTGTGAATGGGATAATTCTCCCTGTCTTGAAAGAACTGACAATTATTCTTTTGCTTTCTAAATAAACTAGAAAATTAGAGAGCTAGGGTAGTGTAGCAAAGTAAAGTGGAAAGTATAGAGAGACCAGAGTTTTTTATTGTGATTGTGCCAGTCACTAGCTGTGAGACATTGGGCAAGTCCCATAAACCTCTCTAGGTGTCCATTCCCTCATCTCTTTAAAAAAAAAGAAAAGGACCCTTCCAGATATATATTCTGTGAAAATAGCTGAGTGCTGGAATAAGTATATAGCCATTAAAAGTTAGGGCAAGCTGGCTTTAATTTTTGCCATAAAGGCACATTATTAAACCATCAAAGTCATCAAATGTAATTTCAGCTATGGTCCCTTGTGCATCTCTAAGTGCCCAGACTCCCTATGGCATGATTTCTAAGTTTGGCTTGTGGCATTTTGAAAGGAAATCAAAAGCTTGCTGTGAAAAGCTTACTGTGACTTTCAAAGACTTCCCGATGACAAACAAGTAAAGCTAAAGCTATAGGACCTCGATTACATAGTACATTAAAAAGATTCCTAGGAGCTGGTTGGACAGCTAGGGGAGTCATTCTAGGGAATACTTTAATGAGTCATGATTTTGTCAGTATGGCTACTCCTTCCAGTGATGTAGATTACAAACTCCTCTTCCTCTTACTAGATGGCCTTTGTGATTTAATATGATGTAAAAAAAGAGCATTAACTTGTGTCCACCATGCTGGTCATGAGCCTCTTCAGATTTATTCCTCATATGACTAAGATATTGGTGGCTCATCTGCATTCACTCATTCAACAAGCATTTATTAAATGCCTATTGTGTGCCAGGAACCGTGTTAGGTGTTGGGGTTATGCAGACAAAAACAAAGCAATCCTTGCCCCAAAGAAGCTTCTTTTCTCTTGAGGGATGTGCACAGATACATAAATACAAAATATATAAAAATGAATTGGGGACACAACTAGGAACATCAGATAGACCTCGTGATAGCCCTTGAGCTGAGCTTTGAAGGGAGCGAGGGATTCTAAGAGACAGGTGAAGAGGGCATGCATTCCCTGTCTGAGGCAAGAGACGGTGGTGGAGGTAAGGAAAGGTTGTAAAAAGTCACAGAGGTGAGACAGAAAATGTTGAGAACTTCTCTGAACTTATCTGCTGTCTTAACTGAACACAGCATGATGAGGTACTGAAACAGGACCTTAATGGAGGCCAGTATTTTCACTTCTAGATAGTACACCTTTTGCTTTCCAGCTCCAAATAGACTCAGCCCCTTCTGTTTTTGTTTTTTAATTTGTTTAGTTATTTGGTAAACTGATTTTGAAGAAGGAGCCTTATTGCCTACACTAGTTAATTTTTTTAACTTAAGAAGTACTGATTCAGGAAGAAAATATTTTGAAATTTAGTCAATGATGGTGTGAGAAACACAGTTGTGGAGATCACAGGACTTCCCAGGTAGGGTCAGGGAGTTAGCTCAGGATGACCTTCCACCACTGCTTCCCTGGGGACCCATAGGAAGATCCACATGATATACCCCTTAAAAAGGCAAACCACTTCTCACTGAAAGAATTCAGCAACAGAGTATGCAGAGGAAGGTATTTATTACACTTAGGAAGCATTCTGGTGCTAACTATGGACACACCCACACTGATGCAGAAGCAGGAGTGAGGTTATACAGTTCTGTCATTCCTGATAGACTTAGGGTTAGTCAAATTCCTTATTTTATTTCCCTACATTCACTCTATATATGCAGATCATATGCGGATTGCATAGGCATGATAGTGAGGATACTTGAGACCTGATCGGGCCTGACCTCTTCTAAGGTCAGAGCTGTTTGCCACACCCCCACCTTTCTAGTTCCCTCTGGCCATTGTCATAGTTCCAGGAAGGCCAGGGTTTTAGTAAAATAAGATAAATGAGCTTCCCCGCAGCTAATGGTTATCTTCTGATAACTTTTGTGGGAGCAAAACAAGATACCATAATATCCCGTTTTACAGTGGTTGCTATTAACCTTCATAGCAATACCCTCTACCAATTTATGTCAGGATGGGAGGATTTGTCCTTCCTCTTTGCAGGAGAGTTTCTACTCTTCTATGTTTTGTTTTGTTTATTTATTTATTTTTGCTTTTTGGAGGGCAACTCGGGTTAAGTGACTTGCCCAAGATCACACGGCTAGTAAGTGTGTCAAGTGTCTGAGGCCAGATTTGAACTCAGGTCCTCTTGACTCCAGGGTGGTACTCTAATCACTGTGCCACCTAGCTGCCCCTCTCTTCTATGTTTTGAAGGGTATACATATCTGTTCCACAGAGCAGGAGGAGGAAAAATTTGCCAAATGTAATTTGCACAGCCTCTTAGGTTAGAAGAAAATATACAACTTAAGATGGATGCTCTACTTCAGGGCCTTAATTATTGAGCTTTCAAGCTTCAACCCAAGTGAATTCTTTGAATATAGAACTAGATTGGTTGAAAACTTTCAGAATTCAGGTGGTGAATACTAAAATATTTATCTTTTTTTTAAATTTTATTCTACAATTCAGGACTGGGATTGATCTAAAGAGGTCATTTAGTGTGACCTCTTACTTCCACTAGGATTTAATATAAAATCATCCAGTAAGACAATTATTCTTTTTTTAAAAAAACCTCAGATAGGGAGAGCCCACCATCTGCTTTTCAATTCTTTGAGTTTTAGGATCATTATTTGTGAGATGAGGATAAAAATGCTATAATTTTCTACCATGCAGATGCTGGGGGGATAAAGAAAAAGTATTTTAAAAAATTAATAAAATTCAGAAAGTTTTCTTCTGACTCTTTCAAGAAATGTGCATTATAGATATGAAACTACTGATTTATACTTAATATATCATGTTTTATCAGTAGTAAGACCTAGTAACAAAGAGACATTGTGATACAGTGGAAAGAGTATTGGCCTTGGAGTCAGAGGACCATAGTTCAAATTCTAGCTCTGCTGATTGCATCCTGGGTGACCTTATACAAGTCATATACCCTTTAAGGGCCTCAGTTACCTCATTTATAAAATGGGGCATTGATGAGACCTCTTCCAGCTTTAAGTTTATGACTGATAAATAATAATATTAATATAACTCATATCTTTATCAAGTTTTATTTTTAAAAATACTTTCTAACAGTTATTTAATCTCTCTTGTGAGGGCTTTCATCAAAGATCTCATCATTTTGGAGAAGTGATTTTGAGTTCTTGAAGGCTGTGCCAGGAGACTGTATGCTCTCTTCCAGGCCTTACTCCAAGACTAGGTAAAGCCCGAGTGACAGACTATGTGTATTTTATCTGAAGACTAAATAAACTAAATTTGGAGAGTCTTATTACTTGGGGGTTCACAGACGTTTGGATGTTTCTGACCACAGTAACTAGCTGAGACATAAAAAGGTTATAAACATCATCAGCATCATCAGTAAAGGAATAATGATCTGTGATTTCATTGTTAGAGGGAGCTCCCCAACCAATAGGGTCCAACCCCTTCTCTGAAAACTTGGAGTCTTAAAGAGTTACCTTGAGCAATGGTTTTGAACTCAAATGGTATACATAAAGATCCCTGAAGGTTACATATGGACTCAGAAAACCACACATTAACATTATGTTCTATTGTATTTTTATTTATTTTGTTAAGTATTTCTCAATTACATTTTAATCTGGTTTGGGCAACATTCAGGAATGTTGCTATCCAGAGTGCTGCCAGCGGAGTAGACCCCTCTGGCCTAGAGCACTGAGATTAAATGATTTGTTCAGGGTCATTAAGCTAGTAGGTGTCAGAGTACGGAGGGATAGGATGACACCAAAGAAATTAGTCCTTGAAGTAAGTATCCTGTGCAGACAATGCAGGAATTATCACGTGCATCCTATCAAAAAGTGACTGTACCTAGGTAATGCTTATAGAAAGTTAATGACAGCAATCAAATATTGTGGCTGTGAATTTTGTGAGGGACTCAAATATGCCTTTTCTACAAAGGGAAAGGATCAAAAATGCAACTTGAATATGTGTAAGATCTGTGACTTTCGTCATTGCAGAGAACTCTTGATAAAGAAACTTCCTACAGCAATACAGATTGCAACACAGGATTTAGTAACAAAGTGCTAGTCAATTGCTAGGTTTAGTATCTTGCCCAGAATCTCATAACTAGTGAGAATCAGAGATGAAATTTGAACTCCAAATCTGACTCCAAATCTAGCATTCTGTCCACTGCATGCTGCCTCTTTTAGCACAGAATTAGCTCCTTTTTATAATTCCTTATGGTTTATGAAGTATTTTTCCATGCAGCGACTCTGAAAGGTAGGAAACATGTAAGTATCAGTCCTATTTTATAGGTAAAGAAACTGAGGATGAGGGAGGTTAAGTGATTCATTAATAATGTGAGAACCTAGCTAGGCTCAAACTCATGCTTTAGAATTCAGTCCAGTGCTTTATTAACTAGAGTATGCCTCCCCTAGGATGAATCCATAAGAAAACCCTAATTTTGAGTGATATAATGTCCCAGAGGCAGTGTTGGATAGCTAATAAATAGCTGGTCTCAGAGTCAAGGAGACCTGTATTCAAGTCCTCTCTGAAATATACTGGTTATGTGACCCAGGCAAGACCATTCACTTTTCAGTGCCCCAGAAAACTCCCCAAGACTCTTAAGTTGTTGAGAAGTTGCCAATCTGAATTGGCAAAGTCATTTTCTTCACCAGGGAGCTCCCACACTAATAAAGTCACAGATCCAAACAACAATAAATAATCACTCTACTTTTTTGAAGGCATGTTTATATGTCTCCATAGCAGAAGGGATTGATAGAAGAGAAAACCTACTGCTCAGAATTATTTAAGGGTAGAGGTAGAAAGAGGTTGGGGTTCAGCCTAAGGCTATATATTACCAAAATGCCCTCTGGATTGCCCTTCAGCACTCTTCCTGTTCTGAATTACCTAATGGAGAGCTTTTTTGCTGCTACTAAGTTCCAAAAAGGGCCAGGATGGGAGGTATGGGGGTGGAATCAGTATGGTGGTCCAGGTAGCTTTCTATCCCTTTGTATGCATCCCAGTTCATTGCTCTCTATAGCTACATCTACTTTCCAGCAGCTATTTCCAGTTCTCTAACCCCTCCCCCAATTCCTCCTTTCCTGTTCTGGGCATTGAGCCAGGATAGAACAAAGCTGCCATCCACTTTTCCCTTGCCAGTTTAAAGGTGGCCCCAGTGGCCTGCCAGAAAGGGTAGCATCTCAGAAGTTTTTCAGTGGCTTACAGGCCATTTAAACTTGCCAAGTATTGCACAAGATTTATGAATCTTATGGGAAGGCTTTGTGCCACCCTTTGAGTCCTTGCTTAGGATTAAAACTCTCATGTCATGTTTTGCTGCTGCCACAGTGATTTAGGGCATGTGGTAAATTCAAATAAGCAGTAAGTTCTAAAGCCCAGAGTGCTGATTTTTAGTCAAAGTCACTAATTAGCCATGTGACCTTGGTCAGTTTCCTTATCTATAAAATTAGATAATGCCAGAATCTTTTCCAGCTTCAAAATCCCATGATCTGCCTTAAGGATTATAATATGCCATTTATGCTGATTATAAGTTTAGATATGCCTTATGTGAATTGCTTAAATTATCTCAGCTTTTTTAGTTAAGGGGAAAGAAACCCCCAGACAACATACACCTAAATAACTTGCTGTCATAGAATCACCGAATTTTAAAGGACCTGAAAATGAGTTCAGAGGCTTTCAATTTTAGAAGCCATTTTGGAAACCATTTATATTTAAAATAATTTAGAACTTTGATCAGGTGGTAAAGCTTTGATCTATACAGTTGTTGGAAATTTATAAACCTAGTTTAAGGTTTCTCTGGTGAGGGAGGAGGGTGAAGAAATATAAATTAAGAATAGATAAAAATTCAGGAAGCAAAATTGGGAGTGGGGTTTGAGGATTGGGACCTAATTTTACCCTCTCCTTTTCATGTTATAGTTTTCTCTGTGTCTCAGTAACCGATGTCATCATTTTTTTTTTTTTTCTGTGGGTGGCAATACTAGTACTATTTGCTTTCTGGCCCAGTATGTGATTGTGCTTGGGAACCATTGTACCACTCTTGAGTGATGGTGGGAATGTAATCTGAAGCTGGGAGAAAGGAAGAGAATGAGATGCAGAAGAAATATTCTCACACAAACTTAAAACAAAAAATTCAGTCATTTTATGAAAGCTGCTAACGTTGTGAAATACTTCACGGATCCCTAGGGTTCCCAGGTAGCCCAGTCCTGAAAAAATAAAACCCAAACCCCAAACCTTGATTTCATCCAATCCCATTATTATTATAGGTAACCTAGAGAAACAAAGTGATTTGCCCGTTGTCGTAAAGCTAGTGTATAGGCAGAGAGAGGAGTAGGAGCCAGGAACCTGGCACAATGTAAGTACTGAATTCTATTTGTTGACTTGACTTTTGTTCAGCGTTCTTTCTTGGTCTGACAATCTCAATCCCCTGCTCAAAAAATGGCTATCCATTTCCAATAGAATAAAATACAAGTTACTTAGTCTGGCATTTAAAGCCTTTTAGAGTCTGATTCCAGCTTACCTTTCATGCCTTTTTTTTCCACATCAATTCCTTTCGTATACTCCTACCTCATGAGATTGTTATGAAGAAGGTGCTTTGTAAACTATACAGGTGACATCATTATTATTCCCAAAGTACTCTTTGTACTCTTCTTATGAAGCTTATCTCTTTTACACTTTATTGTAGTCATTTGCCTCCATGTCCTGTCTCTTCTCTTGGATCGTTAGTCTCTGCTCTGCAGTGTCCGTGCCTTATTCATCCTGTCCTGCCCCACCCCACCCCATCTAAGTAAGGAGTATTATTAATGCTCAGTGCCTGACACATAATGATGATCACTAAGGAAACTTTGAATTGTAGCAGGAGAGAGTACAAAGAATACTATGCTGAAAGTCAGGAGACTAGTGAATATATATTTCATCAACTCTGGGAGGGGAGTAGGGTGTATTGACTTTGCTCCTCAAATAGTTGAACCTCTCCGTTATTCACTGGGAAGCTCTCAGAAGGAACTTACATTTATTTAGCGCTTTAATGTTTTTAGCTCCTTCTAATTATGGCTCTCTTACTGCCTTACCCATGTGACCATAGGTAAAGCCCTTCTGTCTGAACCTTACTTTCTTCATATGCAAAAAAGAAAGATTTGAACTAGATTACCTCTAAGGTCTCCCTCAGGTCCAAAGTCTTTTGTCTCATGTCCTACATTCTAACTAAACCGGACTATTAGCTAGCTATTGCCTGATATCCTCCCCTTTCCACCTTTGTTCTTTTATACAGGTTGTTACCATGCATGGAATATACTTCTTCCTCACCTCTGCTTGCTGAAAGCTTCCTTCAAGGTTCAGCTGAGATGCTACTGCCTCTTGGAAACCTTACTGATTTCCCCACGGTTTCTCCTTTTCTGTTTTCCTAGAACATGTTGCCCATACCAAATTCTACTTTGTGTCACACTTATCCCTATATATTTTATATTTTGTCAGTAGATTGTAAGCTCCTGGAGGGCAGGGATCATGTGATATTTTTTTTATCCTGATATCCCAAAGTATGCCTTGCACTTAACAGATCTTTAATATATGTTGGTTGAATTACATTGATTATTTCAAATGCAGTTCCAGCTTTGGAATGCCAGGCACACAGTAATAAACCCTTGATAAATGCTCATTGACTTGTTGACTTGATGTTAAGAACTGGATAAAGTTGAAGATGAAACTGATTTCTCTGTCCTAGAGATTAGGTCAGTGGTGTAGAGAAACCAGCACTGTTGCACCTATATCTGGATGTAGTTAGTAGGGAATTTCATCATTAGTATAAAGTCAGCTTTATATCTTTATGACACACGCTAATTTTAGGAACTGATTTTTAAAAATTGAGTGAGGAGAGATACTAGAAATAGTATGGAAGCATAACGTCCACTTGAGTCATTCAGCAAATTCTTTATCTTCCAGAGTGTTTTTTTTTGTTTTTGCTATATGTGAACATTTAATGTATTATTCCAAATTAAAGAAACCAATGAGACCCCAGGTGTGGTGGGAAAAGCATTAGGCTGGGAGTTAGAAGAGCTGAACTCTTTATTAGTTACATCATTAGCTAGTTATATAACTTTGGGCAACTACCTTCACTTTCCTAATTCTCAGTGTTCTTATCTGAAAAAATAATGGAATGAAACCTTTATTAAGTCTTTGCAAATAGAGAAATAAAGACAAATAGTTATATATAAAGAGAGAAGTTTTTGCTAACTGGACTAGGGAGACAACACATATAGATAAGATAGTACTGTCCAGATCGGGAGAATCTTGGGGATGTTGGGTTAATCCAAAGGGCAGACAATTGACGTGCCATTTCTAGAAGCAATGGCACTGTTTATTTGATTACTGTGCAGTCGAAAGGGGCAAGAGGAGGTTGTGGGTGGTGGTAAGACAAATAGCAAGCTAGTCTGGGTGAAAAAATGGAATGAGAGATATGGTCTGTTCTAAAGTTGGCTAGATATAGTGACCTAAGTAAGCTTGCATTCACTCAGGAGACAATCAAGATGACTCAGTTCCAGGACAGGAATTCCGAAGCTGAATGGATTATCTTCCTTTTGGACAGAAGGCTTCTGAGTTAGACTAAAAGCTTGTAAGGTCACTTCTAGCTTTAAAACTGAGTCTAATAAAAGAATATTGTCTAGATTTTATGGTATAGTAGATAGAACACTAGATTTGGACTCAAGAAGGATCTGGGTTCAGATGCCGCTTCTGATCTGTGTGACAAGGGACAGGTTGCTTAACTTCTTTAAGGCTCAATTTCCTTATTTGTCAAATGGAGTAAACATCTATAGTTCTGGCTTCACACGGTTTATTGTGAGGTTCAAATGAGATAGTATATAATATAATGTGTAAAAACACTTTGGAAATATCACAAGCTCTTTATGAATGTTCTTACTATCATTGTGATTAATTTTCTTTACACAGTAAATTTCTTGAATGCATTCACCCCCTCCCCTGCCTCTCTCAGTTTTTTCTTATGGTTCTTGAGGTTTCTGGGAAATCACAGGCTAATGCACTTTTCATGATACATTACAGTGCTGAGTTGTCTGAAGCAAGGAATTTATAGAATCCTAAACTTCTATCTTCATCTACAGTACTGTAGGTTTCTGCTATCTAAGATGACTTTAGTTTCTAGATTTGCTTGGTGCATATTCTTTTCGTTAAACCTGATTCATTTTTTTTCTGACTTCCATGTCTGGTTTAGAGCCTGAAATCTGCATTTTAAGTGAAATAATGCAGGGTGACTTGCTATTGTAGTTCAATGAAATTCATTTTTATAATAGTTTCCACTAGTCTGAGTCTCAGTCATGAAATCAGTGGTTCAGATCCAATAAGTCAGCAAATTTTCCTTTGCTTTGTTTACTTATGTACTTTAATTGTTTTCTATTCCATAATATCTCTAAAGTGACTTTAAGGTTCCAAGGGTACAGGTTTAAGGAGCTCATTTCTGTGGGTGGATTTCATATCTCCTAACATTACTGTTCATTTGTTTGATATCACTAGAGAGTAGCTTCTTCATTTTCAATTTATATTTCATCTTCGGAAAGCTTTTCAGAGTGAAATGTTTGAAATGTATTATAATTATACCATTTATAATTGCTTGAATTTTATTTTGAATGGACTATGATAACATAACTAAATTTGCATGAATTTTACCTGTTGCACCCTTGTAATGAAAAATTTATTGATGAAGTTTCCTTATTAGGTTTGTTATGGCATAGGAACTTGGAACTTAGACTGGTACCTCTGGTGGGTATAATGTACTGTTGGTTGGACAATTGGCAAAGCTAGCTTTGGACCCAGTGAGAGGAGCAGTGAGAACCATATTTACATTTATCCTTCAGAGGGTCTGTTTTGTTCTACTTTTCCTTTCCTCTTTATCCAGACACATTCAGGTGTAGCTCAGTTATGTTTTGATGGTGCTTATTTCAGCCATGACAAAATGGACTTGAAATTTTAGTCAGATTTAAGAAATTAGAAAACTTAATGAAGAATTTAATGACTTTTTTTTTTAGTAGTAGCTTGAAAGAATTGTCTTGGAATTCTCAACTCATGAGATATATTAAAATAGTACAGACTATTGTTGGGGGCAGTATCATCCAGTTTCTGACACATGTTAGCTGTGTGACCCCAGGCAAATCACTTATTAACCTTTCAGTGCTCCTTAAGCCACTCTTTAAGATTTTAAATTACAGATGAGTTGCTAATTTGCATAGCTAGAGGGAGTTTTTAAATCAGGAGTTCCCCACATAGATGATATCAGAGTTCTAGAGTAAAAAATAAACATGCATGACATTGTGCTTGGTTTTGGGCATACAAAGACAAAACAAAGTCATCTCTGTTCTCGGGGAGCTCTAATTCTGCTGGATAATAACAGTTGACATTTGTGCAGAGCTTTATAGTTTGTGAACCTTTTTGCATTTACCACCTCACAACGGCCTCTAAGTTCCCTTCCAAGGCTACATCTGTGATCCTCTTTTGACTGGTTTAATTATTATGCTTAAAGGCAGGAGACTGAACTAGCAGAACTCTGAGGTTTCCTTTGCCTCTGGGATTTTGTAATTCTCTTTCACTCCCTCAGTAAATTAAAGGAATAAATAGCCTCCTAGGTGATTTGAATTTAACATACCTAATGAAGGATGGAGAGTTAAGTCTGTGAATGAATTCTTGGCTTTTGGCATATTCAGGTAGAGAGCTTCTACCTACAATCTGGTCAGTGTTACATGTGGTAGCTGCTTTATTTTTACCTTGTCAGCTTTCTTCTGTTTTGCACTTGCATCGATTCTTTGCAAAAGTTAGAAACATTGGTTTTAGAGGGGGTTAAGTGGTAATAGTGCATATTTGTATGGAACTTTAAGGTTTATAAAATGCTTTCCTCATAATCTTGTGAAGAATGGAGCACACGTTATCTCCTTTTTGCAGACATGGAAACTGAAGTTCAATGATTTGCTCAACATCATAGGATGACCATCTATCTTGGGATCAGAGAACTAGATCTGAGAAAGACCTTGAAGACCATCTAGTCAAATCCTCCTATTTTACAGATGAGAAAATTGATGCCCAGGGAGATTAAGTGATTGTCACACAGTTTATAAATTAGACATGATATTCAAATCCAGGATCCTATAGTTGGCAATTATAAGATCCCAGATATAAACTCAATCCTTCTGACTGATTCTAGTACTTTTCCAACTATACCATGTTGCATCCAACAAAAATGTTTCTTTAGCATTAAGTTATTGTAATGTTATGCAGCAGCAGATTCCCAAAAGAATGCTACTGTGAACAGCTTTTAAGGTTTCGATTACACAGTATAGTGAACACTCTATTTATTCTATTACAAATCACAATATAATATTCACAACATTAAATCTTATGACAGAAAATCACAATATAGTGTTCATAACAGTTTAACATTAGAATGGCCACACAGTTTTCACTACAGTGGCCACAATATTTAGAACAAAGCATTCAATCAGTTCACAATACAGTAATCAATACTTAATCATTCAATCAATTCACAACACAATAATCAGTCTTCCACTTATGGGACAAATCAATACTTAATCATTCAATCAATTCACTATAATAATCAATCTTCCACTCATGGGGCAAATCATTAATTTAATCATTCAATCAGTTCATAATATAATAATCTTCCACTCGTGGGGTAATCATACATTAACTTAATCAGTCACTTATCTAACAATCAGTCACTAAATACAATCATTAGAAAACCACACAAACCCTCCACCCCTTGGTGTCCAGCAAACCTCAGTTTCATCCAAGGAGAGGCCTTTTCTTCATCTTGACTCGGGGTGATCTCTCTGATTCCCTGGATCCTCTTCCATGGTTCCAGCTCCCTCCTGAATCCACCAAACAGTCACCTGGATTCAGAAGCAGACAGCTCCCAGGCTCTTGTCCAGTCCTCAGAGGTAGACAGCTCCCAAGTCCTTGTCCAGTCCTCCAGGCAGTCCCTGGTACACATCTAAGTTCACAGGGTCCAGCACATCTCAAACACTTCACCACTTCTGCTGCCAGGAACTCAAAGATCATCCAAGCCACAAACCAACAAAGGCTTATCTTGGTCATGCTTCTTTAGCCCTCCAGCAGTTAAGCTGGCACTAGGACCCAGGAGAATTTTGGCCTTCCAGGAGGCCTTCCAGGCAAGTCCTCTCACCCTTCCAGGTAGCCTTCACCAGATTCTGGTCTCAGGAAAACTCCCACTCACTTCTCAGTCAGATTCCAGATGCTGGGAGAGAAATTATCTCTCTCACTCTCTCTGTCTCTGTCTCTCTCTGTCTCTGTTTCTCTGTCTCTCTGTCTCTCTGTCTCTCTCTTTCTCTCTCTTTCTCTCAAGAAAATTCCAACTCACTTCTTCAGTCCAGTAGCCCAGCTCCCAGATGCTGGGACAATCCTGCTTCCTCCAACAGGAGCCATTTCTGATTCTGCCTCTCTGTCTCTAGAATTCTTCTTTATATACACACACACACACACACACACACACACACACACACACACACACACACACACACACACACACACACACTGGCCTCCTGTCTCAGCCAATCCCCTTCTTCCACATCAACAGGGGAGTTCACACCCTCTCAACAGGGGACAGAGTTCACACCTTCCATACTTAGCCCTAAGTTACTAAGTGCTAAGTATCTGCTAAATTAATTGCTGTTACAGTTATGAAGCCCCTTCCCTTCTTAAATATCTAGGAATGAGAACGCACAAGAAAGTAGCATTTGACTATATTTTTGATGTTTTTTTTGAAGGATGTAGAAAATTTTTTCTTCTTCTTTTCCCCCACTTTACAGGTAGCAAGAATAATATCCTCTTAGATGCTTAAAAATTAGATTTTTAAACTCTTCAACATATGGTGTTATAATTTACATAACTTGTGCTATTTTGAAGTGTTATTGTAGTTAGAGTATTCTGAAAAATCCAGGAATCTATCTTAAAATGACCAGGTATCTCTTAAACTTTTTAAAAAATAAATATTCTTATAGGCCTAGCCTGATACAAGTTGGTCTGTAGTTTAGTTTCAGAAATGGAATGAAGGGAGACATTTGTAGGCCATCTAACTCTTAAGAAAAGGAGGCTTATGTAGCTGTATTATGTAAAGAATGTTTAACAAGGATATAGCACTGATTCAGTTGAACCTTCCTACTTCTTTGTTGGCCATGTTGACATGCTGGTCAAGACTGAGGGGAGATTCCCCTGATTCCTTGTGAGCTGGGTTTTTTTTTTTATTACTTTTTTTTGGTTCATAGCTCACCAAGAAGATCATCAGCCCTCTGAACTGATTACAGTTCAAGGGGAGTTTCAATACCTTTTAAGAGGAAACCAGCCATGATGGTCCTCATGAAAGATCCTTTACAAAGATTGTCATTTTTTATATCTCTCCTTACACTACTCCCATCCTTCCTTGAATCTTTGAATCATTCCTTGCAATAAAGAAAAACAATTAAATACAACCAGTTGACAGAGCACCCATGTCTGACAGCTTATACAATGTTCCATGGCCATCATCCCTAACTTCAGTGTTCATCAGAACCAAGAGTGTTTATTGTGATTAATCTGAGTTTAGCTACCTTTTGCGTTGCTTTCATTGACATTATTGTGGTCATTGAATATTTTGTTTTGTTGGTTCTCTTTGGTTGTTGTTGTTCTAGATCACACCGTGCAAATTTTCCCATATTTTTCTGAATTCATTATATTCGAAGAATTGTCTATCTTCCTTATTTTTCAGATGAGGAAACTGGGGTCCTGAAAAGGTAAGTTATTTCAATAAGATCCTATAGCTAGCAAAGGGCAGGGGTTGGATTACAACCCAGGTTTCCTGAATCCTTTTTCCTTTTTCCTCACTCCTTGCAGCAAACATCTTTATATCTTTAACCATTATCCACCCCTTTGCTTCTATATAGACATATGTATACATACCATGAAACCAGGAATCATATTTATATCAGACTTCTTTAACTCAGAAAAAAAATTGATAGAGAACTCCAAGGGTTGTTCTTGAATGTATTGTCATTTTAACAGTACAGAGCCTGTATCTATGCCATAACCCTCTTGTGCTTCATTACTTTGATGAATTTAGGATGTCATTAATATTAGTACTATGATTCTCAGATCTGCTTTTCTAGTCTTCACCTCCTGTAATGCCATGCATGAGCAGCTTTCCAGAAGAATGCTACTGTGAACAGTTTTTAAGGTTTTGATTACATAATATAGAGAACACTTTATTTATTCCATAACAAATCAAAGCAAAACATTCACAGAAAATCAAGATACAGCATTCACAATGTTAGAACTTATCACAGAGAATCAAAATACAGCATTCACAATGACTTATCCCTAAAATGGCCACATAGTTTTCACCAAAGTGGTCACAGTAGTTTTTTTTTCTTTTTTCTTTCTTTCTTTCTTTCTTTCTTTCTTTCTTTCTTTCTTTCTTTTATTTTACATCATTCATTTCCACGAGAT
>CM053589.1:98673003-98738901 GCA_028646515.1 Pseudochirops corinnae
CAGCTCATCTCTAGCTTTAAGGCAATCTTCGTGTTTATTGGAAGCCCCTGGTGGGGGAGTTCTGGCTGTGCTGTCCTGCAGCTCTCTGCCTTGGTCTTTCTTTTCTTCAAAGAAGGAATCTAGGGTTTGATTGCTGTTCTTACCCTGCTTCTTATGCTTACTCTTACTCATGGTTGTTCAGTCCGTGATTTTTTTTTTAAAATCTCTGTGGGGCTCCGCTTCCAGAAGGGAAAGCTCTGTCCCAAATCACTGGGGTCCTCCCGGCTGCCGTAGCTCTCAGGAAGGTGCTGGGTCCCTTTCCCACTTCCGGCTCGCTGGAATTAGAGGACCCACAAGACCAAAGCCCAAGACCGCGATTCGGATCCAGGCTGCTCAATGTGAGAGCACTCGGCCTCTGAACGATCGCTTGGTCCTCGTGCAGTCTGCAGGCCGAGGGCGTGGAAGCTGCAATGCAGAGGTGGGTGCAAAACCTCTGCCTTTCGCTTTCCAGCCTTGTAGGCCTTTCGGCTGGACTGCTTTTCTCCCGCCGATTTCGCAGGCTTCACTGACCTAGTTCTGAATGCTGCTGCTGCAGCTGCTGCTAATCCGCTCATCAGAGGCTCCTCGGCTCCTCCCATCCAGCTGCCCCCGGGGCTCAGCCAGGGCTTCAGGCCAGGCTGGTTTTGGTTTGCAGTGCTGATATGGTTCCTTGTAGCCGAGCTGACTTTAGTGGAAAGTATATTTGTGTGCATTTTGGAGTTCTAGGATTAGTTTAGAGTCATATTTTATGGGTATTTTGGAGTGGCTATGTGAGAGCTGTGATATGTTGCTGCTGCTATACCGCCATCTTGGCTCCGCCTGCCCACAGTAGTTTTTTAACAAAGTATAATCATTTAGGCAATCACAAAGTCAAAAGTCAAAATTCTCCACCCCTAGGTCATAGTTAATCATAACCTTCTCCGTCAGTACACAGTATCCAAATAAAGTCTTCCTTCAGCTTGACTGGAGGCTGTCCCTCAGCTTTCATGGTTCCTTTTCCATGGTCCCAGCTCCAACTGTCATCTGGGTTTAAAGGCAGGCAGCTCCCAGTTCCTTGTCCAGTTCCTGTTCCATATTGAAGTTCACAGTGTCCAGTCCACTTCAAGTCCTTCACAGTTCCTGTTTCTGGGAAGAGAAAGCTTAACAGAGCCACAATAATATTCATTCACATTGCTGGCACCATCATCAATTCACTATCTGCCTGTGAAATCAGCTCAGACCCACCAACAAGGTCTGAGAACTCAACACAAATCATCAACATAAAAATCAACACAGAACCACAAACAAAGTCCAAGAGGTTAGCACGAATCATCAGTAAGGTCCCAGGACCTCCAAAACCCTCCTTTAGGACTACTGTAAACATACAACCAGAAAATCCTCTTTCAGGGCTTCCAGTAAGGTCCCAGGGCTTCTGCACAAAGTATCACAAACATCAACACAGACAGAGCACATAAACAGAGTGCCGGGATAACACAAGTTTTATCCTTCTAGACTCTGCCGCCACAAGAGTCCTCTTCTCAGTTCTTCCTGTCTCCACCCCTAGGGCTCTCCCTATATAATCAATAGCTCTTCCCCAGGGTTCACAAGTTGTGGGGTTCACACATTCTGTTTCTTTATAGACTTGATATAAGGCTCAAAAGAAGCTTGAACTGAAACAAAGTATTAATTCAACAGCTGGAACAAGGTGTGAACTACCTCTGTGCTTGCCATTACACCTCTCTTCTAAGCTCCAGTGTCTTAGCCCCTTATCCAATATGTTCCAAGGCTTGTTCATTCTGCCTTTGCAATATCTCTTGTATATAACCCCTTTCTCCTCTGACATAGCCACCACCATGGTGCAGGTCTTTATCACTTCATGTCTGGAGTGCTGCAATAGTTTGCTAGTTAGTCTCCCTGCCTCCAGTCTCCGCATTCCCATCTACCCTCCATTCATCTACAAAAGTGATCTTCCTAAAGTACAGGTCTAAGTATGTCCTCTTTTTGTTGTTCACTTATTTCAGTTGTGTCCGACTCTTTGCGTCCCCATTTGGGGTTTTCTTGGCAAAGATACTAGAGTGGTTTGCCATTTCTTTCTCTAGTTCATTTTACAGATGAGAAAACTGAGGCTAACAGGATTAAGTTACTTTGTCCGGGGTCACATAGCTCATAATGTCTGAAGTCAGATTTGAAATCAGGAAGAGGAGTCTTCCTCAGTCCAGGTGGAGCACTCTGTCCCCTGTACCACCTAGCTGCCCTATGTCTCTTCTCCCCTCATTCAGTAAAGTCTAGCAGTTTCCTATTAGCATCAAATATAAAGTTCTAACATAGTACCTAGCACATTGTAAGTGTTTAATAAATGTTTGCTGACACCGGTTTGTATGTTTTCCCCAAGGTTCTTTCAATGACTTATAGTCATTGTTTCTTTTAGTATACTAATATTATATAACATGTGCATATATGCTACTATTTCTTAAAAGATTCCAGATTCAATGGGCACCTAATTTGTTTCCAGTTTTTTGCTACTGCAAAAGTGTGGCTGTGAATTTTTTTATGTACTTGGAATTTTTCTTTCCATCTATATTCTCCTTTAAAAATATGCCCAGATATTCTTGCATAATTCCAAATGTTTTCCGGAATGATTGGATTCACTTACTGTTTTACTAACAGTTTATCAGTATGCCTAACCCCTCCAGCATTGACTATTTCTCTTCCATTTTCTTTGTCAATTTACTGGATATGGGATAAAAGAAGTGTTATTTTAATTTGCATTTTTCTTTTCTCTTAAACAAAATAATTTGGAACAATCATTCATTAGATATTTAATAGTTTGTAATTCTTCTTTTAAAAACTCTTTGTATCCTTCTGCCACTTTTAAATTTTGTTTTGACTCTTGGTCTCATATATTTGTTAAAATCTTGAATATTAGATGTGCATGTCTTTTTAAATTTGAAGATGGTCAGTGCATTCCCTATGTACTCTAATAAAGTTTTCTTTAGAGGATTTAACATTTTCCTCCTTATAGGAATATTTTCTTTGCTTGTTCAAATCACACCTATTCTTTCTCTCAAATGTCTGAACTTAGAATATGCCTGAATTTCCTCTCATGTATCATACATTCAAAGATAGAGAAGTCCCTTCCCCCAAGGTATTTCTATTATTTCCACTCCAGCAAACAGTTCTTTCTTGTTGGTGAAAAATCAGGTCCAAAGTAGCAATTCAAAGCCTTAATTGCAAAGAAATTATTTATTTGGGCTTGTAATG
The DNA here is from genome assembly GCA_028646515.1 of Pseudochirops corinnae. Classification (NCBI taxonomy): domain Eukaryota; kingdom Metazoa; phylum Chordata; class Mammalia; order Diprotodontia; family Pseudocheiridae; genus Pseudochirops; species Pseudochirops corinnae. The sequence goes on from CM053589.1 coordinate 98,676,262, forward strand.
GGTAGTTTAGGAGGTGGGGGATTTTTTTAGTCATCCTTCAAATGAGAACATATAGGCAACTGCTTTCTTTTCTAAAATTTAAGTCCTGCTGAAGGAACCCATATTTTATCTGCTTTGTTGAGCCTCTGAAACACCAGTCTAGATTTTCCTTTTATGAAACTGTGTGGTATGATATACCAAGGAGGGGCATCCCTAAGAAAATCATTTGGGTTCTGCTAGACATCCAGCTTTTCTCTATCTGTGGAGAACGAATCAGAGATAAAGCCAAGGTCACTGATGTCCTGCCATTGTGAGATCCCCTGAGCAAAGAAGATAGTCGATTGGATGTCTGAATTTTGGACTAGCACAGACTACGCACACAGCACTGTACCCTTTCAGTTTGCCTGATAGCCTGGTAATGCTTCTCGTTCATAACTGAAAATCAAATCTGATGTAGATTTCTCAGTCCTGCCTAACAGAGATAAGACATGGGAGCTTACTGCAGCTATTCACAGGATTATAGAAGGAGCTTAATTTAATGCACTTTTCCCCCAGTCTCATTTGCAATTCTAGTACTAATGATATTCGTTTTTTTCTTTCTTTCTTTTTTTTTTAAAAACGTCTTCGAAATGGAATATATCTTCTTCAAGATACCCAGAAATGTTTCAATTTTTTTATGATGCATTTTCATATTTGCTAGATCTCAGTTTTCCTGAGTACATCTGTAAATGACTGTTTCTAATTCTGATTGCAAATGGAACTGTTCCATTGCAGATTACAGATTTGTGTTAGCTTTAGTGGCAAAAGAACAGAAATAAATACTTCCTCTTGTTAATACAGTTCCAAGGAGAAATAATGAAACTGGATATCTGAGGCTAGCTGCTTAAGTCCATATTCACTAAAGTAATTTGGATTGGAGGAAAATTGGGACTTTTTTTGGGGAAGAGATTTCAAGAAGTTTCTTCCCTTGGTAATCCTAGATAACTAAGAAATAACATTATCTCTCTCTTCATTTTTACTTAGAATTGATATGATGGAATTAAATGTATTTGATTTTTACAGTTTCATTTCAGTTTTCTAATAATAATATGTCCAGTTTATGTATTTTGTATAGTTTGATATTATTACACTAATTTATACTATGCTAATTTAATTTAAACTATGCTAATATTACTGCTTCTACTCTGCTCTTATTTTAGTATATTGGTAAATTTTCTATTATTTAAAATGTCAATCATTATACACTTTGTAACTTATAAGTGTGCTTTCTCACAATGGCAGGACTTAGATTATGCTTAATGTAAATGGGTCTTCCAAGAAAGTGCCTGAGCTTGAACTTTCAAGGCATTTGAATATAATGTATATGAAGAAGCATGGATTATTCAGTTTTAAATTTTAACATGTTATCTCAGAACTTTTAATTCCCAGCATCTCTGATAGGACTTCTTGGTTTTCAGCATTTGGTCAGTAAAGTACATTTGATTTCAGCTCAATCCATAATAAAATTTAAGATGAAAATCTTTGTATAATAGATTCCAATTCATGGCTGATGTCTCATTCATTGATTGCAAGTAATATTTGCTATAATCAAATCCCAATATACTCAAGACAAGATTCAGAACTGTCCCTTAGAATTTATTGAAGTACAGTTTGACTAATAAGGTGTTACTATCTACTTCCTTTGTATGTGTACTAGGAGGCAATAGAGTTCTGAACCTGAATGAGTTTAAATTAGAATGTTGTTGTTCTATCTTGATACTAGAGTTTTAAGTATTAAAGTTCAGACTGGACACTGGAAACTTCAGGATCATAAATTGGAGGTGAACTAGGGGGAGTCCTAAGTCAAAGAATAGCCATTCTCCCACCCAGTCATGCCTGAATGACTTATCTTGTCTCACTGGGAAAGATCTCTAGGTATATCAGTGGCAGGAAAACAGTGTTACAACAATACCCTGGAGATATGAATACATCAAGGTGTGACAAATCTTGAGTTTTTCATCTGCAAAATGAGGAGGGTGGACTAGATGACCTCTCAGGTCCTTCCAATTCCAAATCCTTAAACTAAATTAGTCTGCCAGTGCTACTTGCCTCCTCTGTTTGCCTGACCAGTCTAGATTGATTGTTCATTATCTCATGTATTTCCCAACCTCCACAGTACTATTTATGCCACTGGGCTAACAGATACAGAAGGGTAGTGGGCATAAAAGGTAAGGTGGGAGTTATGGTCTAGTCTAGAAGATCACTATAGAATATTTTAGTGTCTCAGTTAGAAATTTGATTTCAAACTATTGTATAAGAGAATTCTCTAGAATTAAAATAGGAAGGAAAGTAATAGAAATAACTTACATGCTATTCAAGAAGGGAATGCTTATGAAAGATTTTTTTAACTCCATATTAGATTTCTCAGACATTTTCTTAAGCAGTAATGAATCTTTGCCATATATTGTACATTGTGATAATTTGATTGTTAATATTTTATATATTTAAAAATACAATCTTGTAAGCTTCATGCTTTCTCTCTCCCTTTAGATAAGAACTAATTGTGATAGGCTTTTATCTCCTAGGTACTGGGAAGTCAAGCTTCAGCCATTTAATCAAAGGGAATAACCAGGAATATTAGTGGTATCTTACATGTCTTAGTAAACTATGTAAAAAATTCTTTACATGGTAGAAAAAATCTTTAAAAAGTGTTTCAAATGTTATATTAATTGAGAAGTCTACTTAGAGACAAGTAAGATCTGTCAGGCTTGTCATTCATGTTTTATCTAATAAAAAAAGGGGATGGGGCTATTAGCCAGGAAGTCTATCCCTTTATCTGATGCAGGTTAGTGGAGCTGGACTGACCACATGGATTACTTATTTAGGCTGTCTTTGAATAACTACTATAGCTAGTCTGGTGATTTTGTCTTTTCTTCAAAGTTAATATAATGGTTTTGATTGAGTCAACATCCCAAAACAGAGTCACCATTAGAATTCTGCTGTTTCTTGTATTTATCTCATGACAAAGTAATTCTTTGATTACTTTGACTTCTTGACTCTATCCAATCAATCATGCAATTCAATTCAGTAAACATTTATCAAGAGTCTACTTTGTGCCAGGTACTATGCTCAGTACTGGGGAATCCAAAGACAAATGATAAAGTCTTAAGGTAGCTAGATTGCACTGTGGACAGAGTGGTGGACTTGTAGTCAGGGAGAACCCAATCCATATCCTTCTTTGGATATTTACTAGCTTTGTGATCTGAGACAAATCACATATCCTCACTCATCCTCAGTTCCTGTATCTGTGAAGTGGGTGGTGGGGTGGTGGATTAGATTGTCTGTAAGGTCTCTTACAGTTTCGAATCTGTGATTCTATGAGTTTGTTTTATATTGGGGAGACCATATGTACATTTATGTACAAAATAAATGGGAGTAGAAGGAATGACAGCTACAAGAATCAAGGAAGTTGTAGGTAGAAGTTCTTGACCTAGCTTTTGAGGGGATGTAGAGATTCTAAAAGACAGAAGTAAGGAGGAGAAAGAAGGCATTCCAAACGGGGGGAAGGGCTAGTCATCTTGTACAAAGTCAGAGATGGGAAGTATGTTCATGTTGACACTGGTGCTGTATGCTGAGTATCTCTGAATCCAACATACATATTCAATGACCTTTTTGACCTTGAGTTTCCTCATTTGTAAATCAAGGAGGTCTTCTAAAAACTGATGATTTACTCTATGCAGTAGTCTAATTATACCAATAGACAATCATAGTTCCCTCCTGTCCAGATTTGTCCCTAAGCCATTGCCCAAGTGGTTGTCTTCCCGCTTCAGTTTCTGCTGTTGACTTCTTGTAGAGGGTATCTGGCTTCCTCCTTGATGTGCCTCTAGTGAGAATAAGCAGGCCCAGGGCACACTCAAACAAAAGATTCCTTGGCATTCCATCTACTGATTATTTCCGATTTGTCTTGTCTGTACCTCTTTGGTATATAGTTGCCTTCATGTTGTCTCCCCCATTAGTCTGTGACCTCCTCAAAGGCAGGGACTGTGTTTTACCCTTTTAAATTTTCCCAGCACTTAGCCAGTGCCTGGCATACAGTGGGTGCCATCACCACTCAATGTATCAAGAATTTCTTTCCATTTAGGCCATAGTTTTGGGACTATGACTCTTCCCTTTTACATCTCTCTGGTGCTCTTTCTCTACAGAAAGTCTTTAGCCAGACATACACACACACATATACACATGTTCATCTTGTTAGGGTACAGTGGATAGAATGCTGGACCTGGAGTCAGGAAGACTTGAGTTCAGATTTGGCCTCAGACACTTCCTAGATGTATGACCTTGGGCAATTCATTTAAAACTGTTTGCCTCAGTTTCCTCCTTTGCAAAATGAGGATAATAAAAAAAACCTCCCCGGGTTATTGTTAGGATTAAATAAGTTAATAATATATTATATATTAATTGTTAATTAATAATATAATAATAATTATAAAGCACTTAGAACAGTATCTGGCATGTAGTAAGTGCTATATAAATGTTAACTATTAACTAGCTAGCTAGCTGTTTAATTTTTATTCAAACACGTCACTGCTTAGCACATTGTAGGCCAGATCCGTTGCTGGTTTTGGCCAAAGCAGGAAGAAATATACAGATGCTGAATCTTAGCTTTTAGTTTAGCCTGGTTGGACTTGTCTGGTGGTTTATAGGCTGCTGTCCTGCGTCATTTACCACTTCTTTGCTTTAATACCTCCTTTCCCCTCCATGACCCCCTCAAAGAAGAAAAAAAACCCTCAGTTCAAGCTAGAACCTTTTTGTGGCTTCCCTCAGAACTGAGGAGATAAATGTAAGTGTCATTTCTGTTCCTGGAGTGCAAGGCATTTCACGTTACCTTACTTTTGTCAGCATTTCTTCAGAATTAAAACAACAATTCTAAATTTCAGTTTTCCTTTTTTGCATTCTTAAGATTAAGCCTTGCTGTCTACTAGTCAACAAGCATTTATTAAGTGCCTACTATATGCCAGACACTGGAATGCATAGTGTAAGAGGGAGACAACATGCAAACAGCTACTTACAGACAAGATCTATCTTTATATCTAATTAGAAATGTCAGCAGGAAGGTGCTAAGATTAAGAAGTACAGTTATCCCTTCCCCATCATGGTTTTGATATATCGTGGGTTGGCATGAGAAATTAAATGGGAATTTGGGAGGAGTTTCACGGAAGCTGCAGACAACACAGGAAAACTTTAGAAACTCTGAAATGCATAATATATATTATATATATACTATATATATGTATATATATATAATAAAGGATAATGTCAACATTTTTTATCTTTTAATAACATAATAATTTAGACTTCTCTGGTACAAAGGAATGTCCTAAAATTTTTACATGCATTTTCCCTTTTGCTGAGGTGCTAGGTCCTCAACCCCTGAGAAATGGAAGGAATAACCATAATGGGAAAGGTTTATACAAGTTGGGATGTTAGCTAAGGTTTGGAGGGGGTCTAGGAAGCAGAAATGAGAAGGGAAAGAACTCTAGGCATTGGGAACAGTCAGCAAAATGCCACGAGTTAAGAGACTGCGTGTCAGGTTGGAGGAAATGCTCCCTGCAAATATGAAGTTCTTGATTAATTAACCTATAATGCTTTTAATTGCCTTTGATCCTATCACTGCTGGAAGGCAGAGTGGGCCATGGATGCCCTTCATGCACTACCTTCTGAGGGTGGAGTTGAGACTACCAAGAGGCATATGTGACATGGGATATTCTATCATAAGTGGAGACCATAGAGTTTAGGGAGGATCATTAATGTCCTTTGCAGGACTCTATAGCTATTACTAATGTAGTTACTTCTTCTCTTTTCCAGTTTTCATTTTCCATTCTCATTCTGCATTCTCTCATCTTCTGGCATTCTTCAGGCTGGTACTGGACTTCTTCCCAGCTTTTGAAACCCTTCCCTTAATTGAAAGCCTACTTTAGTTACCATCTCTTCCATGAATCCTTTCTTGAAGTGGTTAAGTGGTACACTGGGATTTGGAGTCAGGAAGATCTGAGTTCAAATCTTTATTTACCAGAAATATGACCACGAACAAGTTACTTAACATCTTTTCATCTCAATTTCCTTATGTTTTTCTAAAATGAAGAAATGGATTCAATGACCTCTAAGGTATCTATGACCCTAAGATATCCTTTCCCTTTAGGAAGTGTTAGGTAACCTTCTGATATTTCTTATAGCAAGTCACCTGACTCTTTCTTTTAATTTATTTCACAGTCCTAAGTATTTGTCCTTGCCTCTTTTAGGTTGTACATTCCTTGAGAGCAGGCTAACCTATATTTATCTTTGTATCACAGACCCTTTGTAGGTACTTACCAAATGTCAAATGAATAAATTAAAACAAAATCACTTTTGTTTTAATCAATAAAAAGATGACTCCCACAGGGCTTGTTCCTCTTACAGAGAAAAGGAAAAAAAAATTATTGTAACTCACAAAGGTCCTATCAGTGCTAAGTAAATTCTAATAACTCTTAGTAAAAATTTATTATTAGAGAAAAATGAGTGATAGTATAGGAAGAAGGCTGGTTTGGAAGCCAGTAGACTTGAGCTTGTATCCCAGTTTTGTCTCTTCATAGCTTTGTGACTTTGGTGATAAGTCATTTTCCTCTCTTGACTTTAGCATGCAGGTTTGGAAGTTGGTTGTTTTATGATGTACCCATGGGTATATCATTTGATGGCAACTTTATTTGACCATTTCATGTATTGCTCACGAAAGCAGTAAATTGATATGTGTTCCTAGCTCTACTCAGTTCTGAGAGAAGAACTCTGTGTAGTATTAGTACTAAAAATTAGTACTAAAACACTAAAATGCACATGCAGGTATATCCTCACTTCTTTCTTTTTACTATGTGTGTCCCATTTAGCCTCAATAGAAATCCATTTCTTCTTACTGTACCTTTAGATAGTTTCTCCAAAAGTGTAGTTTCTGGAAAATTAGCACATTCAGCTTGTCCATGTGATATATTTCAAGTCTTGTTTTAAATATCTTTAAGATTAAACTTCACTGAAAGTGTGTTTTTTGCTTTTTAAAAAAGTTAAAGCATTTATTTTCTCTATCTCCTTGACCCCACTGAAAAATAAAACAAAACATGCATGTATGCATAATTGTACAAAATAAATTCCCTCATTGGAAATGTCTAAAATTGCTCGTGTCATTATGCATCTTGAATCTCTCACTTCTCTGTCAGGATGTGAGTAACATGTTTCATCAATGGTCCTCTGGAATAGTGGTTGGTCATTGCACTGATCAGAGTCTTGATGTCATTCAAAGTTGTTTGTCTTTACAATAATGTTCTTTTGGTTCCATTTACTTCTTTTTGCATCAATTCATACAACTCTTCCTAGGTTTCTCTGATATGAGCTCTTTCATAATTTATTATGGCACAATCATAATGAACTACATTCATATACTTTTTTGAGAGGAGGTGGTTTTCAGTCTTTATTTTGATACATTACATAGTTAGGGTAAGAAGCAGAACTAATTTCTGTTTCAGCTAGGCTTTTTGGGGGAACTTAATAGAAGTCAAGGGTAACTATTTTGTTAATCTTTAATAGCCTTAAATCTTTCTCTGAATTTGAACAAGACTGATCTATCTGTAATCACATTAGTTCCAGCACAAATGTGCAGTTCAATTCACTTGTGAAATCCAAGAAAATTTAATGTTTTTATTAATATTTTTATGTTGAAGCTATAATTTTTCTTATATATACTTATTCCTTGGGTTATATCCCACAAATTTTAGTATGTTGTTTAATTGTTTTAATTTTTTTTGATAAAATTATATATTGTTTCTATGATTTATTTTTTGACTCACTATTTCTTCTTTGCCTTCATTTGCTCTCTTAATTACTTCCATAGTGGTGGAGGAGGTGAAAGTTGCAGATTCTCATACATGAAGAAAGACAACTTTAAAAAAAATCTATGGGAGTGGGTAGGTAGCTCAATGAATAGAGCACTGGCCTTGGAATCAGGAGGACCTGAGTTCAAATAGGCCTCAGACACTTAATGCAAAAAAACTAGCCGTGTGACCTTGGGCAAGTCACTTAACCCCAATTGCCCTACCTTCCCTCTCCAAAAAAGCAAAAAACAACAAAAAAATTTATGAAAAGTTCCTTTTTTCAATTAACGAATATTTATTAAGAACCTACTGTATGCCCTCTGACATTTTTCTAGGTACTTTTGTGGCACAGAAGAAATATGGTATGTTCTTTTGGCCTCAAAATAGCTTATAGAGTAGAGTTTTGAAAGAAACATCCTTTTTATCCCTGAATATATGGCATTCAGAGTAATGTAGCAGGCCATCTAAGTCTTTCATTTTCATTTAAATTCTATAGTGTGACAATGAAAGATGGATACTGAAGCTTTGAATCTTTTAGTATTAACATAAAATAGTCTTTAAAACATGGTACTTGGATGAATGTGACAGATGTTTCTGTTTAAGGGAGGGAAGTTATTGACCAAATTTTCAATTAAAGTTTTGATGCGTCATTTTGTATAATGCTGGAGCTGTCATGATTTGATATTAATACTTTTGAGTGTTTCTCATACATTTACATATAAACTAAGAAATTTTGTTCAAATAGTTTTTTCCATTGATTTTGAATTAATCCATTGATTCTTTCTGAGACATTTGTGCTTTGGAGGAATAAGATTTACTCATGTTCTGAATATGAATAACTTTGAACCGAGGCTTTACATTTGGGTCGAGAATAACATTGTTTTAAACACTTTGACATTTCTTCTATTAGTTATAGCTCTGATATCATCTCCCCTACTCTTTCTCCCTTTCCAATGTCTTATATACTTTCCTTTTTTTCCCTGAACCCAGTGGCCACCCTGGTCCAGGTCTCCTCTTGCCAAGGGCATTGTAGCAGCCTTCTGGTTGGTCTCCTGGTTTTCTGTCTCACTCTAATCCATCATCCATTCAGCTGCCAAAATGATTTTCCTAAGGTAGATCTCGCCACATCAGCTCCCTTCTCAATAAACTCCATCGGCTCCTCTTTACCTCCAGAGTAAAAAATATAATCCTTTGGCTTTTGAAATCACAGCCTTACCTCTTCCTATCTTTTCAGTCTTCTTCCTCTTTACTCCCTTCCACATTCTCTGTGATTCACTGACACTGACCTCCCGGTTGATCCTTCAAGATGATTCTTTGTTTATTGGTTCCATTTTTTTTCACTGGCTGTCCCTCAGACCTGGAGTGCTGATTTGAGCTGACTCCAGCACACCCATGGATGTTTAGGATTCATCATATCTTAGATCTGATGGGGGTCACCAACTTTATCCCTTCTTATAATATGGAGGACCACCAGACCTTATCATCTGTCCTAAAGTTTCCTAAAGTTCTACAGACCTTACCACCCCATCTCTAAGCCCTCTGTCCCCACCTCTCAATTGTTTGATTTACTGATGCCATTTAAAGACCCCTGGACCTTGCCATCATCCCCAGTCCTACTATCCTTAAGATTTTCCACTGTACTAGGAGACTGGTAAAATTGACTTTAATTTAAAGACCTTTTTCCTCCACTTTATATCAAATGTATATCCTATCAAATACAAACTCACTTCATACCGTGTCTGCTGCTAATTGCCTTCCCATCTGTTCTGCAGCTGAACTTCTGTGTGTGTTCTTCTCTAATTAAAGTATGAGCTCCTTGAAGACAGGGACTATCTCTTTTTTATCTGTATTCCTAATACTTAGCACAGTGCTTGGCACATAATGAGTGCTTAATAAAAAAACTCACCATTATTCATTCCACACACAGGTACACATACACAGATGTGTTTTTGCACATGCATATGCTCATGTGCAGAGTGGAGAACAAGCCAGCCATCAAATTCCATTACAGCAACCACAATGATTCTTCAGATTTTTAAATTCAAATTTAGAAATTTCATCTCTTAGTCTAACTAATACTTCAGAATTCTTTTTTTTTAATGTATAAAATCATCTCTCACTTGCACACTGCTAGTAATTGTTAGTTTGTAATTTGTCTCATACTTACAAAAAGCACAAGCAATCTAGAGTAAAATTATTTAGCCTCTGAATATATTCAGAGGACAGGAAGCAAGTTATCAGGTCTTTCACTTAGCACAGATAATATAGCTTCTTGCTCATAGCTGACATTTAGTCAATTAAGCAGTCAGACTAGTTTGCTTAGTGCTTTGAAGAGGCCTCTGGAATTAGCTGCATGAAAAGATGGTATGATTCTATGGTTTTAGGACACAGTACTCATATGACCAATACAATGGCCACCCATGATTCCAGAGGACCAGTGATGAAACCTCCTGACAAAGAAGTGATAGATTTAAGGTACAGAATGAAATACACATATTTTTGCATACCATCAATGAATTTGTTTTATTTGACTATCCATCTCTGTTATAAGGAGTTTGCTTTTCTTTCCTCTTTTTTTCCCCCTTGACCCAAGGGGTGGAAGGGAGAGAAAATAGATTTCTGTTAATTAAGAAAACAAAAAAAATAAAAGATGAGGGGGGGTGCTACAGATGAGGTCATCGTATTGTTAGGTCTGCTTAATTGTCTTTTCTCTTTTCACAGATTGGAGGTAATCTGTAAATATTTGTAATACAAAAACAAAACACACGAATAAAGCTCTTTTTTTAAAAAAAAAAGACATAATAGTAAGACTTGTAAAATCTTTTTTTTTTTTTTTTTTTTAGAGGGAAGTTGCATATTTTTGCATCATTATTCAGAGCTTGGAATTTATTCTATGAATTCTGTGAGTTCTTAAGGAAGGACTTTATGGAAACTTTTATTCTGTACCTTTCATACCTCAGTTGAATTTAGTCAGAGCAATTACTTGTCTTCTTTTGAATTTTGGGATAGTGCTTTCTAATAGACCACTTGGCAGATATTTTCTTCTTTGTAGTTTTCTTTTTTTGGGGGAAGGGAAGTAATGGGGTTAAGTGACTTGCCCAGGGTCACACAGCTAGTAAGTGTCAAGTGTCTGAGGCTGAATTTGAATTCAGATCCTCCTCACTCCAGGGCTGGTGCTATATCACCGTATCAGCTAGCTGCCCCTGTAGTTTATTTTTCCTAAACCAACTTATGGATGCTTCTTGAATGTTACAGTAAAACATCAGGCCCCTTGTGAAGTAAGAGGAATGATTGTTCCATCCTCTTTGTAATCCATATTCAAAGCTGGACATGTAGTTGTAGATTCTGCACATGTTATTTTGTTGTTTTAGGGAATGTAAAGCAGTTAGTTTGATGTATGAAATGTAAGTTGTAATTACACATGAGAATGGTATAATTTATTAGGTGAACTTTGACAAGGAAAATGATTAAAAAAAAAAAAGATGTGTTCCTGGTAGAAATGATTTATAGTGCTCAGATTCTCTGTCTGTAGAATATTTGAAACTATACCAGGGTCTTCTAATAAGATTATGATTTGTGAGGTAATCTTGCTCCAATATTTTCCTTCAAATTTCTTCTCTTGTGGTTGCCTATATGGAATTGTGCTGAGTGAGCACATTTCTGGTCAGAATTTAGATGAATGACTTCTTTATTTTAACAAGAAGTTGCCTTAGTTTAACCATGTGGTTTCACTGAGCTGTCTCTCTCATAGCTATCTCTCTCATCACCAGCCCTACCCAAGGCTTCCTTTTCAGCTACACAGTGAAAGGCTTGCCTAGTACTCATTTGGGCAGGGTCCAGGCAAAAGAGTAAAAGGATTTCTGATCTGTCCTTGTCCCTAATCAGCATGTTTGTTAGCTGTTCTTCAGGTGAGTTAGGAAGGGAATGCACTTGATTTTGTTACTTCAATACTGGCCTCTGAATTTCCATAGAGTCTGCTTTGGCGGCTGAGATACTCAGAGCCTGTCATCTCACTGGGTCTGACTTTTAAAACCACTGCAGTTTGGTGCAGTGGCACTGAATGCTAGCTCATTGCCACCTTTGGCACTATGCGCAATGGTTGAATTTTTTTAACTACTCTGCCAAGGCTCCTGACTGCTGTTGTTTTCAGGACCAAAAAGAAAAAAAAAAACAACAATGCAACGCAGGGAAACAGATCTCACTGTTCTTCAGCATTTTCAAATATTTACAGTTAAAATATCCAATTATGCAGCACATCAGAGTTCTCAGTTTTGAATGTGGCCTACAGGGAAATAAAATGAGCTTAAGGAGGAAATTGAGTTGGATTGGAAAATTAGTGTCAAGGCAGAGTAGAAGGCCCTGAATGATGGACTAAGGAATTAAAAAACATTTTTTCCCCTGTACTTAATGTAGGCACACACAATTTTTTAAGAGGGCCATCTGACATGTGGCCATGTGATGTAGCAGTGAAAATATTGGAGTAGGAGGCAGAAAACTAAATTGATAACCAAGAGGCCTGTAATTTTGTGACCTTGGGCAACTAGTTAACTTCTCTTGGCATCAGTTTACTTGTCAGCAAAATGAGGACTCTGCTAGAGGGTCTCTGGTCCCTCTTTAGCTCTAAAATTCTATGATTGATTCATGCAGCTGAGTTATTTAAGTGAAAGCATTTCCATCTGCAGGAGTAGCCCAACCTTTTCGCTCATCATGGTAGAAAACACCAGGGTCTCTTTATTCTATACTATATAAAAGTAATGGATTTGGTATTGATTGTAGTGTTTGCCCACAATCCTTGCTTTTTAGGGAGGCTGAAGCTGGTAAATTTCTTGAGCTTGAATAGTCAGTTACTGTACTGTACTAAATCTAGGACCAATGTGGGGAGCCCTTGGAAGTGGGAAGCTAAATAGGTTACCTATGGAAAGATGAGTTGGTCTGGGTTGGAAACAGAGAAGGTCAAAGGTCCCATTCTCCCATCCCTATTATAAGATAAGGCACATGTGTGGCTACTGTATTTCCAGCTTGGGCAAGAGAGGGAGACCTAGTCTCAAGAACAAAACAAAACAAAACAAAAAAATGGTCACCTACAATTTAACTATACACCAAAAATAGTGACAAAAGGCTATTAAATAAAGTAGAAAAAATTTTACTTGAAGAGGAATCCCATTACTGTCATACTCAAGTAATTTTTTCAAGTTTATTCTTACTATAAATCCATATTGTGGCCTTGTGATGTTCTGGTAAATAACAGATGTGTTTTTGTATCTTAGGGTATAGGGATGATGTGAGAGAGGGATTTCCCAAAGCAAAGAGTAGTTTGCTGTGAGACTTATTGTGGATGTTCAGTCTCAGACTCCTACTTCCCATTGATCCTAGTAAGAATGACTATCCTTAGTATTTTTTTTCTATACCAGCAGAGTGGTTATCTTTCATCAGAACAGTCTCATCACTCACTTGACAATAAATTCATGTCCTAAAAGGGCAGCTTCGTTCAGTACCAACTAGCTGCTAATTATAGGCTTTTCAAGGTGGGGAAAGGAGGGAAGGGTTATTCTGTTTGGATTTCTGTGTGTATTTGGACAATATACACCTTAGAAGCAGATTATATTTGAAAGTTCATTTTTAAGTCAGTTGTTGGGAGCTTGAGACATATTTTCTGATAGACATAGATTTACGTAGCTGTAAATGGTAACTGGGTTCCCAGGGCAGCTACAAAAGGCCAATTTAAACCATAGTAGAGCAGAAATCTGGTTCTGTTCACTCATTTTTCAGTAATGTTTGACTCTTTGTGACTCCATTTGGGGTTTTCTCAGCAGAGATACTGGAGTGGTATGACATTTCCTTCTCTAGCTCATTTACAGATGAGGAAACTGAGGCAAATAGGGTTAAATGACTTGTCCAATCACACAGCTAGTGTCTGAGGCCAGATTTGAACTTGGGAAGAAGAGTCTTCCAGATTCCAAGTTCAGTGCTCTATCCACTTTGCCACCCAGCTACCTTGAACTAGAGTACCCTTTCTAAAGCAACCACCTTCCTCTCTTTGTCTGCCCCAAGCCACTTCCCCCTTTGTACCTGTTCTTCTCCTCCATCAGTGGCAGCACTGGAATATGGTGTGACTGGGTCAGGAAATGCTTCCAGTTTTGGTGTAGTGCTGCCTAACTATGCATATACATGAGATGTTCAGAAGTCAGACATTCTGATTTCTTCGAGGAGTGTACTGATAATGGGTCTGACCTGTCATCATAAGCTATGCATTTTACAGCCTTTTTCCTAGTGGTGATGGCTCTATATTGACCCATTTATATATTCCCATTGAGTCCCCCTCTGTGAACAATAGCATGCATTTTAAAGGTATCTGTCTGGGTTAGAGTACAGTCTGGGGCTGTGAAACACCTCTTTTACCCCCAGGATGAATTTCCATGATAAAGAGACTTTTGAATCTTTGGTGTAATTTAAGACACATCGAGAGAGTGCTAGACCAGTGGAGTAAGGAGGACTAGAGTCAAATCTAGCCTCTGATGGCTATTAGCTGTGTGACTTTGGGCAAGTCATTTAGCTTCTGCCTACAATTTATGTCCTCATTTACAATATGTTCGTTTACAATTAGGAATAAATGGCATTTACCTCCCTTGGTTATTGTGAAGATAAGATAAGAAAATATTTGTAAAGTGATTTGCAAACCTTGAGGCATCCTATAAACACTAGCCATTATGATTATTTTTGTTGTTATTGTTGTTAAAGGAATCTGTAACAGAATCCCCACTTCAATATGTTTTTAGGAAAACACTCCATTTTGAGTCTACTTAAGTTAAAGGATCTTCTGAATAGATACAGAAGACACAAGGAAATAGGGAGAAATTTTATAGAGCTCAGCGATTTCATAAAGAAAAATGTCCATGCCAAATATAGTAGTCTTTAGGGACCATTTTCTGAGAAAATATTATGAGGAAATGTGAATTTTTTAGTTATTGGAAAAAAAATGGATATTGCTGCTATGACCTGCTCTGGCTTCACTATCTTAGAGGTTTAAAATATCCCTACTTTCCAGCCAAGGCAGGGACTATATACACCTCATGTGTTGTACCCTTGTGGTATTTCCCTGCACAATGCTTCCTCATTTTGTTACGTGTTGTGAGCCAAGAGTTTCCCTAAGTCTTCTCCAAAACAAAAATGAACTAATTGTCTAAGTCCAGAGTTGCCTTGGGCCTAAAGGAATCTCTCTATAGAATGATTAAAAAAAAAAAAAAGAAGATATGTCTCTATGTTTTGATGGTAGTATCGAGGACAGGTCTTGCTGATACATCTGAGGCTCATGGCGTCTTCTGACTTGCTGGACATGGGCTATTTATTGTCTATTGCAGCAAAATATTGTAATTAAGTAGATGGGTTTGGCTTTCAGAAAGGTCACTTTGGATTTTTGACCATGGTTTTGATTTATGGAGGGTGGTAATGAAAGTGTATTCTTTTATTTCAGGGAATTAGGATAAAAATGGACAGAATTCTTTTCTTTATCAAAAGCATAATCTATAATGTAGTTGAGGTGTTACTGAAACTGTATTACAATAGGCCATCCCTGAGAAGGAAAACATTTAATGGTCTCTGCTGAGTTGTTTTTCCTCCCATTATTTCCTTTCCATTTAGGAGTTTAATCTCTTTCTGAACTTTTCCATATCTTTATGGATACGTTTTCTAATTTTGCTTCCCATCCAGTTCGTATTTGCCTAGTTTGATGTAGTTATTGTTAATTTTCTGGTTGTATACATTAACTAATGGACTGTACCATAATTACCAATAAAATATCTTTCAACGTGTAGTTGACTAATTGACCCCTTGAATGCTTTAAGAGTATTGCACGCATGAAGTTTTATTCATTTGCTAATAAGTCAAATAGAACATACTAACATTACCTATGGCATTATTTAAATTTAGGACAAAAATACATCATATTGGCTATTTAGTATTCTAAGTTAAGGTTGGTTCAGTGGATAGTGCGCTGGGCCACAAGTCAGGAAGACTCAACTTCCAGAGT
The DNA here is from genome assembly GCA_028646515.1 of Pseudochirops corinnae. Lineage (NCBI taxonomy): Eukaryota > Metazoa > Chordata > Mammalia > Diprotodontia > Pseudocheiridae > Pseudochirops > Pseudochirops corinnae. Next base: position 98,692,138 of record CM053589.1, read on the forward strand.
TCAAATCTGACCTCAGACATGAGCTGTGTAACTCTGGGCAAGTCACTTAACCTTCTTTGCCTTCAGCTTCCTCATCTATAAAATGAGCTGGAGAAGGAAATGGCAAACCACTCCAGTATCTTTGCCAAAAAAAACTCCAAATGAGGTCATGAAGAGTTGGACAGGACTGAAACAATAGAACAATAAAAATTCTTATTTAGGTGTCTATTTGAATAGTATTTCATTCTACATTGTACATATTCCTATTAAGTAGAAATATATTGCCTACATATACCTTGAAGATAGGATTGTAATGGGAAAGTCATGCTTTTCATTATAAGTCTGTTTTTTGTGGTATATATATTTGCCTTGCTACTAATTGGGAGTACAGGCATAAGGGGGGGATAATGCATTTGTTTTAGAGGCTCTCCTTTAAATAAATCTCAAATTTGTTTTTTCCATGGGATAGAAATTCACAATAAAATCCTTGGCTAAGGTGATTAAAAAAAAATACTAGGGCTTTGCATACATTAGTGTTTTAGTATTTATAAAACGTAGGTGAGATAATACCTCTTGGACTCGGCAAACATTTCAGCTCTTTGAGCTTGTTTCTTTCTCTCTAAAATTAGAGATAAGGAGGTTGGACTAGGTTATGTCTAAAGTCTCTTTCAATTGTAAGAACCTACGATGTCTCTGATAGTTAATTAGAAGAGACGGGGGCATAGTTTATACATGTAGTATAATGGAAAGAACATTGGACCAGAAGCTAAGAAACCTGCATTCAGGTTCAGGTTGTGCCACCTACTTAAAAGCTGTGTGACTATAGACAAATCACTCACCCCTTCTGAGCCAGTTTTTTCAGCCTGCCAAATAAGGACAAGAGCTCAGCTTTATATAATGTTTTAAGACATTAAAAAAGCTTTGCATATATTATTTCATTTTATCACCTCGACAATCCAGTGAGGTTAGTGCTGTATCATCCCTGTTTTACAGATTAGGAAGTGGAGAATCACGTTAAATGACTTGCCCAGGATCATTCTGCTTGTGTCTGAGATAGGATTTGAATGTAGGTCTTCCTAACTCCAAGACCAACACTTACTCTACTGTAGTACATGACCTCTCTGTTACCACAAAATTGTTATGAAGATCAAATAACCTATTGGATATGTAAGTGGTTTGGAAAGCTCAATAAAAGTATAAAGAGTTATCGTTATATTAAAATAATGTAGGATGGCACAGATTTCCCTGTAGGAAGAAGGGCTTGATCTTGCCAAAGGAGACTTTTAGTCTGTACAACAAGCTTGGTGAAGGTCCAGGAAGCACTAGAAAAAGGGTGGGATTTGTCATTAGCCTTTGAAGGAAGATAACTATTGGGGTGGGGGGTCAGAGTTTCCTTAGTGAAAGAGGTGTGGCTTTGAGGTTTCAAAGACAGGCAGTTTTGTAGAGGAAGAGAAACGAAGAGAACATTCTGAGGGGATCCAAGGGCATGAGCAAAATTTTGCCATAGAAAATGAGAAATTATGTTTGGCTAAAGTTCAGTATTAGTCACTTAACCCTGTTTGCCTCAATTTCCTCATCTGTGAAATGAGCTGGAGAAGGAAATGGTAAACTACTCTAGCATCTTTGCCAAGACAAGGTCAGACATGACTGAAGTTACTGAATAACAACAAAACACTGAGCATAGTTGGATAAGAGTTTGTGTGTAGAGAGAGGTAGAAGATTATGTTGGAAAGGGATATAGTTTCACTGGGGTCATTTTAATAGATGTACTTGATGCTGGGTTAAGAAGTCCAAGCTTTATTCAATGGATAATGGGAAAAACATTGCAAGTTTACAAATAGCTAGTGACTTGGTGAAAGCAATAGTTTAGGAAGATTAATCTATTAGTATGTGTAGGATAGCTTGAAGAGGGAAATAGTTTAGAGGTAGGGAGACCACTGAGGAAGCTTCTGCAGGAACCCAGGTGTGAGGGGATAAGGTCCTAAAATGGTTTGGCAGCTGGGGTGGAGAAAAAAAGAGTGTGCTTTGGCAATCCTATGATTGTAAATGAGTTGTTAGCATAGTTATATAGCTACATTACATCTTGTAATATTTCTCTGACTAACCTCAGTCTGTTTCCACTTACCACACAGCAACTACTGAAGGACCTTGTTGTCATTTACTACCTTGAGTGTATGTCTTCATCAGCAGAAGTGTGTGGGAATGTATATTGCTTCTTTGCTAATGTTCTGGCTGTGCTTCAGAAACTTGTATGGTCCTGTTGGCTCACTACAACCACAAAGGAGGACAGAATCCCTGCCTGGTGGATTCATTAGTTCTGATTTCCTTAAGTGGAACCCAAACTGGGAGGGTGGGGAAGGCTAGATCAGGGTACATTCAAAAATTCAATTTTTAGAAACCATTTTCTGTTCCCTTCACAGCAAATACTTTCATAAAATCGCATAGCCTACACATTTGTGTCCACTTCTAATTATGTCTGTGTTCTTGAGAATACTGGGAGTTTGGAATCAGAGCCCTGAGAGAGGAATAGTGAAACTCTACCTGATTAAGATTCATTCAGATGTTGACCTGAGGCTGCCTTCCCTTTGGCCTTCCTTTTAAGAGCACATCTCTCCTACTGTCCTCAAGCAGACAGCAATGGTGTTTGAGACTGCTTTTACAGCAGGCTTTATGATAAGTGTTCATGATCTGTTCTGTCGTTTTGAGTTGAGAAAGAGAAAGAGAGAGAGAGAGAGAGAGAGAGAGAGAGAGAGAGAGAGCGCACTCTGCTCATTGCTTCCACTAATCAAAAAAGAATTTTTAATCAAGGTGGGGGCCACTTATAGTATGACCCACTGAGAGTGGCAACAAGGGTTAGGTAGCATGTGAGTAGTAAATGAAGGAAGACTTTGATTAAGCTCTGCAGCAATAGATTCCAGGAAGGTTTATGATGCAAATTAGGAATACTGCAGTATGGAAATCATTTTACATTCAAACCCTAGTGCATTCCTAGTTCTAGGATTGTTCAACTATTTTACCTTTGTGGTTGGGTTGTTGTTGTTGTTGTTGTTGTAGGTGGGGGGAAGGTACTTTTTCTAATGTTTAGTTTTAAAAGACAGTGAGTATAAAAACAGGGGCACTAACCTAGAAGGACAAAGGTGTCACTTGGTCGTGTGGTTAGGGTTTGGTTTTCAGTCAGGCATATAATTTAAAGAACATGTGTGGTTCAACTGATACCATGCATCCCTGATGCTGATGTTTCTTTGCACTTTTCAGATGCTCCCTACAGTTGGTCTGGCTTGTGCCTGACAGTGTACGGGAGGTCCCCAAGACCCTGGAACATTGGATGGAGGACTTTAATTAAAGGTGCTTCCAATTCTTAAGCATCCACAGATATTGTGTTTTAGTGGATGTTCATTCTCTGGAGATGGAGATTAGTCAAGAAGCTAGTATGTGTGTTTATTTTTAGCCTCGGGAACATGCTATATGTCACTGCTTGACTCTAAATGGCAGTTAACGGATAGGTTCGTTAAAGACATCTCTGCAATGGGGTAATTACTGCAATTTATAACACTGAGCCAATCCCAAGGAGACTGACAGGCAGCTCTTTGCAAAATTTAGCAGGCATCAGCCTCTCTAACACTTAGGTACAGAGATGATGGGCTTCTTTTTTTGGAGGGGTGGGTAGAGTGTGGAGAGGTAATTTCTTCTCACTTCCACTAAAGCAGACTAGTCAAGATATGTTTTTCTAGTAATTTATGAAGATAGTTTCCTTACTCCTTGAATATTACTTGAACATTTAATCCCCAATTGTGAATTCTGGTCTGATTTCACATGGGAATTTCAGTTCTTCCTTTCCTTCTACATTTGGCTTCATTATGCTAAAGTGTTGGTTTTGTTTTCTTTTCCTGGATCCTCTTTATGTGAGGGGTGTGGGTGGGGAGATCTGGGCTGCTTCTTTTTCCTTATAGTCAAGTAATTGATCTCCCTACTCCCAGTATCTCTCTTCATTTCATACTACACATAATCACCAGATTAGTTTTCTTATAACATTTATTTAAACACATTATGTTTCTGCTCAGAAACTTTAAGTGGCTTTCCATTGACCACAGGATAAAATCCCAACTCCTTAGTTAGTTACACATTCAAGATCCTCTACTGCCTATAAAATGATCTGGCCATCTTTCCTTCACATCATTGCTCATATTGCTCACCTAAGCCCCACACTTGGGACCTTTTTAAAAACTACTTTCCTAATCTTTCCTAATCTTCCAACAAATTCGACATCTTCTGTTGTGCATTAAGTGCAAGGTACTGTCTGTCCTAGGGATAGGTAGGTATTGCTGTTTGTGGACTCATCTTCCCTAGTTCAAATGTGGCCTCAAACTCATAGTAGCTGTGTGACCTTGGCCAAGTCACTTAACACTCATCTGTAAAATGAGCTTGAGAAGGAAAACAAACCACTCCAGTATCTTAACCAAGAAAAACCCAAATGAAGTCATGAAGAGTTGGATTTGACTGAAAAAACAACTCAACAACTGTCTGCCCTAGGGCCTGGAGTTTTCAAAGAAAAAACAGGAAATAACCTCAGCCCTTAAGAACTGCTGTGGGAAGATAAAATATGCATTTAGATAAGTTGGTGCACAGGAAATACAAAAGTATGCCTAGTGATTTTAAGAGAGAGAGCACCAACACCTAGGTGAAGAGGATAAAGAGAGGCCTTGTACGATGACACCTGAGCTTCAGTATGAAGAATTCTGTGATGTGGAGGTCAATTATGAATGCATTCCAGAAGTGGGGATTCCACATGTGCATACACGTGGAGAAGCCAGCAGGCCTGTTTGACTGGAATGAAGAGTATATGAAAGGGAGTAATAAGATACAAGATGAGAAAAAGTAAGTGGAGGTCATATTACAGAGGGCTTTAAATTATAGGCTAAGGATTTTATATATTATTCTAAAGGCAACAGGGAGCCACTGGAGATTTTTGAGGAGAGGAGAGACATGCTGAGATCTGCAGTCTAGGAACATCAATTAGCAACTGAGTGGAAGAATGGGTTGGAGATCTTTGAGGGACTTAATTATTCAAGGCCCAATACTTATTCTACAATTTTTTGGTGGTCTCTTCCCTCATCACTGTACCTTACTACAGATCACTACAGTGACTGCTTCCTCATTGCTCTCAATTCCAATGGCACATGTTGTCTCTGCCATTCATTTGATACATATCATATACTGCTTTGTGTATTGTTAGGTTGTTTTCTATCACTTTGTGTATATCATCCTGACTAGACTATAGTCTTCTTGCATATGGGGATCATGCCTTGCATCTTTCAGTGCCTAACATCTAATAGGGGCTAAAAATTCAATTTTCTCTTTTGTTTTTTGTATATGCCCTATGCTTCCTTTAGTAAAAAGGGCTCACATCAGTTTAACCCATAGCTAGCATTGTGTGCCCTTTGATCCTGGCATCTCTGCTTATGGACTTGCTCAAGGGTAGGAGACAAAAGGGGGCCATCTCCAGTTGTCCCGATCCATGGCTTGCCACTGGACCTAGATGGCTCAGGAGGAGAAAGTGAGGGTAACCTTGCCCTGTCCTATTCACTTGCAAGTCATGGCATCATCTTCCTGAGGTCATGGTACTCTTCAAGAATGAAGGACAAACAATGACATCAAGGAAACTAATAATAGCAATTCATATTTCTATAGCAGTTTGAGTTGGCAGATATACATGAGGATTCTTACGGCAAATTTGGCAGTATTTCTTTGTAAACCAGGTATGTAAAAATATGTTCTCCTTAACTAGGCTAATATTCAGAATTGCAGTGCAATGAGGCACTCTCAGAAAGGGATGTGCATGAGCATTAAAACAACTATCTTTACCCACAGCTGGTATTCCCAAAACAGATATTTCCTTGCTCTGAATATATTTCTCAACTCAGACTTAGAAGAAGGACCAGTGTCACCACTATAAGTCAGTTTAGATTCACCAACCTAACCTTTAGGTGTTTGTCTCAAGCCAACTTGTTACTCAAGAGGTATAATAACCTGTATTACTTAAAAATGGTGTCTTATCAGCTTTCTGTGAATTTTGATGACTCTGGAAGGGAAAGTGAGGCTGATGACTTTGAGCAACTCTGTGTCACTTAAATCCAGGATACCACTCATGATGTCATTGGTCCTCTTTGAAAATGAAGGACTGGGGCAGCTAGGTGGTGCCAGCCCTGGAGTCAGGAGGACCTAGTTCAAATCTGACCTCAGATACTACACATTTATTAGCTGTGTGACTTTGGGCAAGTTGCTTACCACCAATTTCCCTCCAAAAAGCAAAAAAAAAAAAAAGAAAGAAAAGAAAAGAAAATGAAGGACAAACAACAAGAACACCCTTTCTACACCCTGTAGACCAGGCTTTGTGACTTTTAAAATGGACTGTTTATGTAAAAAGTCAATGCTAACACAGTATGCAATTAACAGTTTCTTATCCATAGTTATATAGTTCTTCAGCCTGGGATTTCATTACTTCACATGAGATGCTTAATATTTTTTCTGTACTTGCGTACAGTATAGAAATGATTTAGGATACATTTCTGTATATAACATTGTTGCCTTGTTAATTTGATCACATCCTTCATTCTTACACCTTTTTAAAGGTAATAAAATAGAAAAGGACGCAGAGGTACTTAGAGAGCATGAAGTGAACATGGCGAAATGGTCAAGCACTCTTGCTGAGAAGGGGAATGGAGTTGGGATATATAGGTATCAGTATAGTATACAGAACATTATCTATTAAGAGTTAAGAGGAAGAAGGCAGATTGTGGAGCTTAAGAAAAAAAAAGAGTTTGGAACAGCTACTATGGGGATTTTAATACAGCCAATGAGAAAATTAAAAGGATTGCTATGTAAAAACAAGGGGACATAAGATTAGATAGTATAAATTTGTTGAAAGCCCAGTCAACATAGTTTAATTATTTCTCCCCAGCAGTTTTTAGATCCCATAAGAGTTGGAGTCAAAGATGGTAGGCGTTACCCAGGATGGAGGCCAGGAAAGAGTAATAGAGTAATAATACCACAAGGTCAATGGAACTCAAAGATCACAAAGTTATTAGAGTTGGAAGCTTGGAAGTCATCTAATTCAGCCTATTCATTTTATAGATAAGGAAACTGAAGAGTTATTTGTCCAATGTTCCATAGTAAGTAAGGTGCAGAGCTTTTACAGGTGACTGCTAAGACTGGGAAAGGAGAGAGTGAGGACTTTGTAGGGGTGATGGCCTGAAGAAATACAGAGGAGTCAAAGGACCAAAAGTCTTGATGAGGATGAAGAATGGGCTTGATAGGAGATAAGGAAGTGGGAGAAGTAGAGATTTGAGACAGAGAAGGGAATTCTAGAGGTTAGTATCTTCAAGTTTATAACTATAAAGCATTGTAAAATGTAATCATCCTGTGGCTGGCAAGTAGAATGGAGATGGAGGTCATAGGAATAGCCCGAGGCACTGTTAGGCCATTCATTGGTGGGGATATTGAAAATTCTAAGGGTGTTGGCAAGTGAACAAGTTGAGAGGTAATTGAGAAAGTGACCCAGAGATTAATAGATGATATTGTCAGAGATTAATAGATGATATTGTCAAGGATGGAGGTCATAGGAATAGCCCGAGGCACTGTTAGGCCATTCATTGGTGGGGATATTGAAAATTCTAAGGGTGTTGGCAAGTGAATAAGTTGAGAGGTAATTGAGAAAGTAACCCAGAGATTAAGAGATGATATTGTCAAGGATCTGGAGAAGGCAATTTATAATTGGGTGGCATTTACTTCAAACAGAGTTGGCTAAGTGATGGTAGTAGAGTAAGGATCTAGGAGTAGCAGTGGGGGGATCAGGAACAATGCCATTTCCTGTGGGTGGAGTAGAGATTGTATTGCTTTTTAAAAATTTACTTTATGAATTTGTATAATTATATTTGTGGAAATAAATATAAAGATAATAGCTGTCATTTACATAGCATTTTAAGGATTACCCAGTGCTTTGCAAATACTGTTTCATTTTATACTTACACAACCTTGGAAGATAGGTACTATTATTATCCCTATTTACAGATGTGGAAACTGAGGCAGAGATCAAGGGACTTGCCGAGGGTCATACATTTAGTCAATTGTCTGAGGCCACACCTAAACTCAGGTACCCCAACTCAGAGTCCAATACTCCATCCACCTGGCCACCTACCTGCCAACACTTTTTGTATATAAGTGTATACATATATATCAGGCAAGTAGGTGGTGAAGTGGGCAGAGTACCAGGCCTAGAGTCAGGAAGACCCAAGCTCAAATACAGCCCCAGACAAAAAGCAGCTGTGTGACCCCAAACAAGTCAGCCAAACCTGTTTACTTCAGTTTTTCCTTCTGTAAAATGAGTTGGAGAAGGAAATGGCCAAGCACTTCAGTATCCTTGCCAAGAAAACCTCAAATGAGGTCACAAAGAAATGGACATGAATGAAGTGACTGAACAATAACATATGTGAACATATAGTTTATATATATGTGTGTGTGTATCTATGTGTGAATATATGTATGTATGTCTTCCTCCAGGTACCTAGTGCTCTTGTGTTTTTCCCCTCTCCTTCCATCAAGCACTTGCCTCATGAAAAGCTCTGTTGTAAATAAATGATTTCATTTTCAGTATTACTACCCCCTATTTGTCATTTCATAAGTCATTGTGTTCTTTGGGTACCAAAAATATTTGCATTTTCTAGAGTTTGTATTGCTGATAGAAGTGACTAGGGAAGTGTAGGGCTGAAATGAATGGGATGAGGGGAGATATTAGCTAGGAGACCGTGCCTGAGGCTCTAGTATGAATGACAGATGTTAAATGAGCAGAAAATTAGAAGGTAAACTGGAGGGGCACGTAAGCCATAGGGGAAGGAGAGTACTGAGAAGGCTGAGATAGTTCACAGAAACATCTGCTGGGTTAAATAGCTTGAGATTCCATTTAGAATACTGGCGGCACAGGCCTTCTTTAAGGGCCTTCCCAGGTCATGATCTCCCTTTTCCTGGGTGTGATGCGTGAAGAGTTTCCGTCAGAACTTAAAGCTTGAGAATCTGAGGAGGGTATAGGGCTGGATGGATACTTTCATCCCTTCAAGGTGTTTTGATTCTCTTCACATGGGACAAAAGAGACATCCTCATAGATAGTGTATGGCTAATTTCTCTTCAGCTTTGTTAGGGCCCTTAATCATTCTGTGGTTCTAATTACCCTTTATAGATGGCTTTGATGTTTCAGTCCCCTATTGTTGGATAATTGATGTTTGGTTTGTTTCAAAATCTTGTAACCAGCTATTTTTATGATTTTAGAACTTATTACTAATTTCTCTTCTTTTCATCTTGACTAACACATGGCCCTTGCTATACCTTTAGCATATGAGAACATCTTTCTCAGAACTATTTGGTATAATGGGCATTTCAATGGAAGATTCATGTTTTTGAAAAGCTTTTAAGGAGCTTCTAATTGCTTTGTCTTTATGAAGAAAGAAAGTTTCTTCATAAGGAAGTTCATAAGGAACTTAAGTTCCATGCATTGTATTCCCAAGTGGCAGGACATGAAATTTCTGTTTGAAGATCTTTCATGATGGAAACCCACTACCTCCTGAGGCTACCTATTACATTTCTGGACTGATCTAATGCTTAGGATTCTTTTCTTTGTATTGAGCTCAAATCTGCCTCCCTGTAACTTCTCTTTGGAGCTACTAGTGTCCTCTGGGCATAGAATGACTACGTAGGAAGCTAGGGATAACTTAGGATGTCAGTGTGTGGTTCACACTGACATTTTTATGCTGGATTCAGATTTATCTTCTTGCCTTGGAAGAATAGCTTACTTGAGCTTATTGCCATGAAGTTGTAATACATGGAAGAGATTCCCTTTCCAGGGATAAATGGAAGGTATGGACTTCCTCTTCCTTGGAGGCAGTGAGAGGGCCTAAAGATTGACCTTCAAGATGGACTAATCTATGACATTTTATTTCTCCTAATAATATCCTTATGAGTCAAAAAATCCAGGCATCATTATTTATAATGCATAGCAGCTAGGGAAACCTAGATATATAGTTATTTAAGAGTTTGACTTGAAAATCAATTAGTCTGTGGTAGAACATTGATTTTCTTAAAAATTAAAAAAAAAAGAATCCTCAGGCTTATATCCCCAATAAGTATGAACTCTCAGTCAAATAACTTGTGCTAGAAATGTCTCCTATGTTGTAATTGGTAGGTGTTACAATAGAGACATCTAGAAATGTCCACCAATTGCATTACTTGTCTTTCAGTAGGCAGTACTGCATCTCTGGAATAAACAAGAGCTCCAGGAAAACTTAATTCTGTGACTAACTCTGCTTCTCTGGCTATAAAAACAGACAGCTTCTTTGAGTTCTCTCCTCTTTTTCCTTTTCCCCCTACATTCCCATCTCTATCCGTGTGGATATGCCAGAATGAATTTAGCACATGTTTTGCCTAAGGTACTGTGCTGTAGAAGAGCTGGGGGAAGCAAATTAACCCAAAGCAATTTGGAAGGTGATGAGCCAAGGTTTTAACCCACAGTGGAAATCAGTATCCAAGATGCTAGAAGAGAAAATAAAAAAAAAATCAAAGATACATTTATATGTGTGTGTACATGCATGTCTATATATGTGTGTCTATGTATGTATATATACATATACATACATATATTTTCATATATATGACTTTTATTGTAGCTCTTTCTCTTCTAACCACCATGAATATATATACACATAAGTATATGTATAAATGCATATACATGTATGTGTGTATGTATATGTATGTATATGTTTGTGTGTGTGTACACACACACACATTTTGGAGAAGGGAGAGCTAGAATGAAAGTCATATATCTGATGTAAGAACATTTATTTGTCTTAAACACTGGAAAAATCATACAAAAACAGTTTTTATACAAAGATTATGCTTCTTGTGCTTCAGGTTCAGCATCTGAATCCATATTTTTTGCCTTGTAAAAACAGGAAATTGTAATAGAAAAAAATGGAAAATCCACTCTTAGGGAATGTTGACTGTGATACAGAAGGACAAAATTTTAATCTACCTGAGGTTGTTCTGGAAATTTATAACAGTCTTTGAAAGGAAAATGTTTCAAGTATATCATAACCTCAGAATAAGGCAGTGGTTCTCAACCTTCCTAATGCTGCAACCTTTAATACTTGTACGTGCACATATCTGCGTGTGGGCGGACCCATCTGGAGATGGACAAAGGAGCCATGTCTCGGAAATGTGTGTTTTCTGATGGTCTTAGGTGACCCCGTTCAACCCCTAAAGGGGTCGCGACCCACAGGTTGAGAACCACTGAGCTACTGGGTAGCTACATGGATGAGAGACAATAGATGCTTAATTGATATGTTGTTCTCTACCTCTTTCCAGAACTGTCAATCTTGTAGATGTTAAGAAGTCATGCTGAAATGTTTTTTTAGTTAAAGATTTCTATTTGGGTACTGTGGTGTAGACAAAACAGGTTTGCTATCTTCACGGGTGTTACTTGGAACCTCACAGTGGCTTGGGTATTTTTAATATTCCTGTTATTACATGGTTCATTTAGTCAATCAACAACGATGTTTTAAGTACCTGCTACGTGAGTGGCACGGTGCTGAGCACAGGGTATACAGACAAAGATAGGTTGTAAAACTCTTTGAGATTCTTATATAAATAGAATAGAATAAATAGAAAGTAATATGATGACTGATTATAATCTTCCTCCAGGATAGATTATTTCTTTCTTCAGAGAGAGAGGTTAAATTTGATATGATTTAAGTTACTCTTAGGATGAGGTGACAAAGAATGTAGATGACAATAGATTAGTCTTTTTTCTGAAGATAAATTCTTGTCATTGCAATATTACTAGTAAGATCTAGGTAAGTTAGGAGCAAGGATCATGGGAGAGTAGTTTTGACAATATTAACACGTGAACATTAGCTATTTGATTGATATTGATCTGACTGCTTGGGAAAATGGAAACTACCCTTAAGCAGCTGGGGAATCACTAAAAATGGGGCATAATTGAATAAGACAGAATCTTCAGAGTTAAAAGGAATCTCAGTTGTCATGTAGTCCCTACACCTGTACCTGAACAAGAATTTCACTACACAGCTTCCCAGGAAGAGCCCATAACATCTTTGTTTGAAGGCCTTCAGGAAGGGAGAACCTATTACCCCATGGAGGCAACCCATTCCACTTGAGGAATAGCTCTAATTATTTGCAAGTTTTCCCTCATATTAAGTTTACATTTGTAACCTCCCTAAACTCCCATTCATTTCATCTGCTTCTGTCCTCAGCCTTAGAGATAGCTAGAACAAACTCCATAATGTTAGATTCCTTTCTTTTTCTGCCACAGAGACAGTATTCTACCTTCCTGTCGTCCTCAAGTGAACTGAGGGGTATTCAAGTGACAAATATTCAGTGGCTAGTTCTTAGGATGGTTTGTTGGGATTGGACTGTGTAGCTTCCATTAGCATTAATGGTAGCCTTGGGACTAAATTCATTCAGAAAATATATACCTGCAATTTTGCAGAATTTTTCCATTGTTTGATGTGAGATTTGGTGTGTAGATATTTGGATCACCTGCTTCAAATGGAAATAATCTCGATGGCTTGTAGGGATGGGATGTTTTACTATATCAATTAGCCTTTTTTTCTTCACTTCACAACGCCTTGCTCCCATCCTCCATAGAAATTCTTGTTGTTGAGCAGTTTTTCTCTTGTATCCAACTCTTTGTTGACTCTGTTTGGGGTTTTTTTTTGCCGAAAGGATACTGGAGTAGTTTGCCAATTCCTTCTCCAGCTCATTTTACAGATGAGGAACTGAGGCAAACAGGGTTAAGTGCCCAAGGTCACACAGTTACTAAAATGTCTGAGGCTGAATTTGAGCTCAGGAAGATGAATCTTCCTGACTCCAAATCCGAGACTCTCTCCACTGTGTCACCTAGCATACTTAAGGTACCTTAACTTTAAAAAAGTATGTTATTATTTTGTGGGTGTTTTCTTTTTGTAGAACAGATTATGTTTTTTTTTAATAGGTGGAAAGATATACGACATATGTTATTTGACTGATTTTTAAATAACATTTTATGGAGTATCTTTGTAAGTGTATTCTATTTGCTTTATAAGACAAGGAAGATAGCTTTGAAACCTGAATTGTTAATCGGATGGCATGATGGCTTTCCCCCTATTTTCTATGTCAAAAAAATACTTGATGACTATGTTCTTAAGACATTGAGAGTTTAAACATTAATGCCTGACAATTTATAAATTTTATGTATTTAGGGAAATACATGAAGAAATACAAGTTCTTTTGCAGAAATTGGGGGATAATAGAAAAACCATGAAGTCTCATGTTTTTTCAAGAAGTGTTCGATATCTGCATAGTTAAGAAAAACTCTTTGAAGTTATGAACCATGTTGAGCTGTTTCACGCATCATTAATACATGGTGTGCCTTTAGCTAACTCCTTTATTTTAATCTGTGATTAGTCATTCTGATCTGTGAATGGCCCTCTAATTACAGTGTTTATAAATTAATATTTTTACATTCTCAGATCATTTATGCACCATTTGTTCTTTTTTATTACAGTATCTTGAATATGTAAATGTTGCCTAATTTTATGAAAGCAAAGCCAGCTGTTTAAACCAATTACTATATTATAATAGAGTTGAAAGAGTAAGACTTCTTCCACTGAAGATATTAAGTGAGTAGTACCAACAAATGGTCAGTTCTATGATGTCACCTATATCACTATTAGGTAAAGTGTGGCCAAGGTTGTAAATGAAAGACTTGAGGATGGTAATATGGGGTGGTGGTGGTGACAGTGACTATCTTTCGTTAAATGAATTGCAGGAAGAACTTTAGTGATTATCTAGGTTGACCATTTTAATTTGTTGTTGAGCAGTTTTTCAAGCATTCTGGGTTGTCTGTGTACCCCTTTAATGACTGTTTTTCGGTCTTTTATCACTCATTGACTCTTTTTCTTTTTGATGAATTCTTAGATATAATGAAACATGCCAAGAAAGGTTTGATTAGATTTGTCAAACCAAATTTTCTTGGAACCTAGCTCTCCTGATTCCCCATCCAATGATTATCCCACTATATTGGATGCCTTGGAATGACTGCTACTAAATGGACATATGATATTTGTTAAGTGTATCTCCTTGTACACATTTATTTCTGGAAGAAAAACAGGAAAGAGATAAAGTCTTTCATGAATCATAGAATGCATATATATCTGTCTTTCCTATTGGGAAAGAGTCTATATTTCAGTATAGATGATGTCTATCATGCCATATTTTCTCTTAGAAATAACTTTAAGGGCAGCTAGGTGGCACAGTGAATAGAGCACTGGCCCTGAAATCAGGAGGACCTGAGTTCAAATCCGGACTCAGACTTTACACTTACTAGCCATGTGACTTTGGGCAAGTCACTTAACTCCAATTGTCTTGCCCTCCAAAAAGCAAAAAAAAAAACAAAAAAGAAATCACTTTAAACTTACCAGCTATCTTACTGTTTACCAAGTGAACCTAAGTTATCTAGTATTATTTTCCATCATTTTCCCTAGGTAATTTCTATTTCAAGTAAAAGCATAACCTAATATTGACTGACCATTGTTTTTACAAGGATATTGTTTATGTAGGATACCCAAATTTCATTTCCTTATTGCCAAATCCCACTAAAATATTGCTATTTAGGTGATAGTCATTTCTAGAAATATAGTGGAATAATTATTCTCTGAAATATTATTTTACCTATTTTTTTTTAACATGGAACCAGTTAACACGGGACAGAGCTATAATTAAAATACAAGTTGAAATATAATCATCAAAGCAATTACATTCTCCCCACTAAATGAGTCAATTTTTGACTGTGTTCAAAGGCATAAAAATAGTAAGTAGTTGTCCTTAAAAGTGGTAGTCAATTTTCTCCTGTTAAATGGTTTTTTTTTCTTATCGTCTATTACCATGAACAATTTCTATGACAGATTGTATTTACTTTCTCCAGTGAGTTTAAAACAAGTGAAGTATTCTGGTGAGCCACTACCATAAGTGCCAGGAGATTCTTTGGGGGTTGTAGCTTTCATCAGGTGGCTGCTAGCATCCCTCCCAACTCAGAAATTCTCTGATTCCGTGTGGCGGGTGATAGAATACGTCTGGTTTTTTTGTTCACTTCCCATTGGTATCTGCCTTTAACTGTGGTGAGACCTGACACTGAGATGTCTGAAATCAGAGATGCCACATTCAGTGACCTTATTGGCTCCCAGGGGTTCAAGTATCATTTTAATGCAGATGACTTCCAGATCTAGACAGCCTAATCCTCTCCTGAACCCCAAACACACATTGTCTAGGATGCTACTGTATATCCAAAATAACCCCTGCTCCCCCCTCCCCAATTTTTTTATTTTTTTGGTTTGCTTTTGTTTTGACTTCGTGTTAAAGAACCCATGGGGGAATATCTCTAAAGATACACTCATTTATTTAATAATGAAAGTCATTTAAACGTGAGAAATATTCTTTGCTACTGGATGTGTCTCTATTTAGGATATGTTTATGCTACATAAGAAGATTAGCTTTAGGGAAAAAGATCCTTTGAAATTTTGTCACTTAATTGAGAGGGCAGGTTTCATATTAGGTGACTAAATTTAGAAGATCCTCATTATTTTATAGAAATTCTTCTTTCCAGAGGCAGTAACCTCCTTGCTGTCAATTCAGTGGCCATTTCTCAGTCCTCATCCTCTTTGACCTCTTTGCCCCATTGGATTTTGACCGCTCCCTCCTTTTTGAATCCCTCCAATCTTCTCTCTTGGATTATGTGACACTGCATTCTCTGGGTTGTCAGTGTACCCCTTTAATGACTGTTTTTTCGGTCTTTTATCACTCATTGACTCTTTTTCTTTTTCCTGTTACTCCCATAATTTTGTCCTCAGATTATTTCTCTCTATATTGATCTCTAATTTCATGGCATCAAATAAGAGAGAGTGGATCATACTTTACATACCTTAGGCTCTTATGTAAATGTTCCTTGTGTTCTTATTATTAGTGACCCTATTAATTCTCATGGCTTCAAAGTTCAATTATAACAATAGGCCCTGAATCTATATGTATAACCTGGAGCTGTAGGCCTCATGTTTTTATCTGCTTGCTAGATAATTCCATCTGAATGTCCTGCTGGTGCTTGAAGTTCTGTGGGCTCAAAAGTAGAGCTAATTATCTTTTCCCTAAAAATCTGGCCCTCTTAATTTAGCTATTTTTGCTGATGGCACCACTGTTCTTCAAGTCACCCAGGTTGAAACCCCAGAATCATAATAATTCCCTCACCCCTCACAGTTGCCAAATGTCTTTATTGCATCAGTTCTCCACAATATCATTAATTTATTTCTCTTATTTCCAGTCTTCAGTGCTGTGAACCAAACTTTATTGTGTCTTACTTAGACCTGCCTCCTAACTGGTTTCCATGCTCTCAATCTATCCTTTTTAGTTCATCCTTCATACTCTTGCTAAAATATTTGCCTAATGTACAGGTTTGACCACATTATTCCTCCTCCCCAACCAAAAAATTCAGTGGTTCCCTATTGCTTATTGGATGAATTACAAATTAATTAACCTTGTGTTCAAGGGACTTCACCATCTGGCTCTGACCTACTTTTCCATTTTTATTGCATACTATCCCCTTTCATATTCAAATGTTTCAGCCAAATTAAAGTCCTCACCATTCCCTGATCTGGTCCTGTCTTTTTTCTTTTCCCATGTGTTACATTCCCCTTTCCCCCCTTCCTTCTCTTTCTCTCTCTTTGTCTCTCTCTCTCTCTGTTTCTCTCTCTCTCTCTCCCCATTTATGATTACCCCCATTCCATGAGAAGTCTTTTAAAACAAAGTAAAATAGTATGAAAATGAATACAACATATGCAATATTACACATCTGTAGCAAACTCTTTTCATTTAAAAAAAATTTCACAGAAATCTATTTTCTCTCCCTCCCATTCTTTACCCCATTTTTTACAAAGAGAAAAGGAAAACAATTTTTTCGTAACAAATATGCATAGTCAAGAAAAACAAATTCCCTCAGCGGCTATATACAAAATATATCTCTTATTCTGCATCATTCTTTGTCCTGAATCCATCTTCTCAATGGAATCTTCCCTGATTCCTCTGTCTCCCATCACCAACTATGTGGTTTCTCATCTCTCCTTTCTCCAATCTCTCATCACTCTGTTTAGACCCAGTCTATGTAGTTATCATAGTATACACAAATAGCCACACTACAGGTATTTATCTTATCAAAATTGTTCCCTCCTCCCTCCTTCTCCTTCCCTCCCCTCCCTCAATTGTAAGCTCTTTGAGGTCAGAGATTATTTGTTTCCATTTAAAAAAAATCTCCAGTGCCTAGAATAGTGCATTGTACACAGCAAACACATAGTACTTATTAGATCAATATGATATATTGCATTGCAACATAGAAGTCATACAATTTAGAAGATTTTCATGTGATCCATCAATAAACTGAAAGCAAATTGATGTAGTAGAAAAATGTATGACTTGAAATCATAGGACCTGGCTTCAAATAGTGGCTCTCCCATCTAATACTTTTCTGACCATTTTCATCTGCAAAAAATGTCTGTCTTTGTTTATGTATATGTTATATGTGTATACATATATATGTGTGTGCATATCTATATCTATATCTATATCTATATACACATATATATATGCATATACTCATAAACATATATAGTACCAATGGGAGGGTGGGGTTGGGAGGCTGGGAAGGGAAATCAGGAAAGACATCCTGCAGAAGGTGGGATTTGACCTCAATCTTAAAGGAAGTCAGAATATGGAGGCCAGGATTGAGACTGTTTCAGACATGGGAGATAGCCATTGACTGGAAATGGAGTTGAAATGTAGTGTCTTGTGCAAGGCACAGCAAGAAGGGAGGTGCTGGTGGATCATAAAATATGTGGAGGAGAATAAGATGTAGGAAGACTGAAAAGGTAGGAAGGAACCCAGCTGTGAAAGGCTTTATTTAAATGCCCAATAGGCTCTTATTTTTGATTCTGGAGGTAGGAGGGAATCTCTTGGATAGAGTAAGTGACTTGGTCAGACCTGTGCTTTAGGAAAATCACTCTGACAGCTGAGTGGGGGATGGATTGGAGTAGGAAGAGGAGACCTGAAATGGGGAGACCAACTATTGTAATATGCTATTGCATTGAAATACACAGGCTTTTGTAATATGGAGTCCAGGTGTAGGACAATTCTAAATATTAATAACATACTAGAGAGCAAAAAAAAAAAAACCCAACAAAACTACCTCCAAGTGAGTAAGAATTTAGAGGATTGTTAAAGTCTGACTTTTGAAATTTCCTCATTGTTTTTACTTACAAATACAATTTTGATTTTGGAATAAATATTTCACCAGTGGAGTGAGGATTTACAAAAAGATCGCAGATGATCTTCTGCTTTCTTTATTAGCATTTCCTATTTGTAGTTTTCTTTGTCTTACTGTTGTTGGCTAAATTTTATATTCTTGCTACCCTCTGCCTATCACCTCTTCTTTTTATATTCTGCATTTGTAGCAGCAATGCTTCCAGCACATAATGATACACCAGAATTTTTGAGCAGGAAGAGACCTCAGGGTCAAATTCCCCCAAATGCCATTAAAACCGAATAAATCAAAATGTGCGATGATAGCACCTATCTCAGCAAAGTTTTGTAGACAAGCAAATTGCTCACATTTATTTTCATGGACATATTATCAAGTTTCCACCATCTGTTCTTTCCTTAATTATGAATGTAAAAAAGAATTTATTTCACAGTTACATGTAATGGAAGTGGGGGGGGGAGGTGGTAGTATTCTTAAACCTCTTGTATTTCTTTTGTTCAGAAGCTTCTGTGCTGTTCGGTGGCCCACATTGTGAAGGTCAAATTGTTCTCATCTGAAATGAAATTTCTATATGTTACAAATTATTTCACACTAAAGGAGTTTATTTGGGTCCTGTTGTTACCAAATGTTTGTTTGTTTTTTTCTTTTTGGACCTGGAAAAGCAGTATTAAGATAACCCTGTATTAGAAAAGCCAGTCTGTGAGGGCTTTCTTCTTTGCTTCATAGAGACACCATTTTAGTGCTGTGTTGCCTGGTAGAAGATTAGCGGCAGCAGGGCGGAACGATCCCTGAGGAAGATTTGGGCCCTGTGGAGAAGCAGCTATTTGTGGCTTTGCCAAAAGCAGGACTTGGCTTGAAGGTGCTGGCAATACTTTAGCAATATTGATGAACAGCTTTCTACCTGAGCAGCCTACAAGAAAGGTCAAACCCAATGTAGCCCTATAACTCCAGATTAAATGAGATGGTTTAACTGAATATAGCCCGTCTTCATTTTGGCATGTTGCATTTATGATATGTGACAGATTTTTGTTTTAGCAGTCAGTGTGTTATGGTTAAAGTTTAGCTCTATACCTGAGGCTTCATTTTATAGTGTTAGCTAATATAATCATGCCAAATTACAGGCCTTGGAGAATGGAAGCCCTAGGTTCAGATTCAGCCTCTGAAACACACCAGTCACGATGCTGGACAAGTCACTTACCCTTTAGTGTCCTCAATCAGCTTTCTTAGGCTTTACCTTAGAGGAGGTACTGATCTGCGTTGGCAGATAAAATAAGATGACATGTAGTGCAATTTGCAGGCGGCTAGGTGGCGCCATAATGGATGCAGCACTGGCTTGGAATCAGGAAAACTCATCTTCCTGAATTCAAATATGGCCTCAGACGCATACTAGCTGTGTGACCCTGAGCAAGTGACTTACTCCTGTTCACCTCACTTTCCTCATCTGTAAAATGAACTGGAGAAGGAAATTGCAAGTCACTCCAATATCTTTGCCAAGAAAACCTTAAATGGGATCATGAAGAGTAATACACAACTGAATCTATTCAACAACAACAAAAAAGAGCAATTTCTAAACCTTAGAGCATATATTTTATTTGTTATTATTATTATTATTAATTTTCTTTCCTGAAAGTTCTCTGTTCCAATGGACTCATAGTTTTAGTCTGAAAGAAATAAAATGATGCCTTAGTGAAAGAATGCATTTAAATGAGCTCTGCCTCTCCATAATCTGACCTTTTGATTACATCATAATTTGTGGATGAATTTAGTGCCCATGTTAATAGAGATATATTTTGACATTACATTACTACTAGTAGAACTTTTGATTTTAGCCATAGTTTGGATGTTATCTAAAGCAATAACATTTAATAATCAATAATACTTATCATATTAATCTTTATGCTACTTATGTCATAAGACTGTTGTGGTGAAATGACTTATTACATAGTGAGAACTATACACACGTGAGTATTCATACTTCTAGTTAATAATCTTGGGAGGTAAGTAGTGTGACTTAAAAAAAAACCCTTACATGTATATAGTTCTTTCTGTAGTTTATATAGTTCTTTGTATGTTCTAAATTGTTTCCCCAGAACAATTTTGAGGAATGGGTAGCATATGTATTACTATTCCCATTCTCTGAAGAGGAAACTGAGACTCAGAGGGGTACACAATTCATGCAGTAAATATTAAGTGCCTTCTATGTAATAGTCACTTAGCTAGGTCCAGTGGGGGCATAAAGACATATGTAATACAGACCTTTCAAGCATCTTATAGTCTAAAGGGAGGGGGTGTTTAAAATGTATGTGAATAATAAATGTATATGAATAAAAGAGAGAATGAGATGAAAACAAAGGATTGAGACAAGCAATGTTCCATAAGTAGTTTGAGGAAGCAAAAAAATCCACTTTCACTAGGGGGAAAGTTCAGAAAAGTCCTTGTGGAGGGTGGATACTTCTCACTGTTGTGAGGATTGAATGAAATAATATTTTTAAAGAGCTTTACAAATTTTAAAGTGCTATATAAATACTAGTTATTGCAACATCATCATCATCTGAATTTGGCTTGGATTAAGGGAGATATTTCAGCAGATGGGAGTGGGGAAGGTAATCTGTTTCAGGCAGAATCAATGGAGAGGACAAGACAAGAATGGAAGATGGAGGGTAAATATAATTTGGAACTTAAAAGTAGAATTGATGGGGCAGCTCGGTGGCACAGTGAATAGAGCACCGGCCCTGGAGTCAGGAGGACCTGAGTTCAAATATGGCCTCAGACACTTAACACAAAAAAAACTAGCTGTGTGACCTTGGGCAAGTCACTTAACCCCAATTGCCCTACCCTTCCCCCTCCAAAAAAGCCAAAAAAGAAAAAAAGTAGAAGTGAGGAGCAGTGTGAAATTGGAACAAAATTATGGTTAAATATTAAATCAGGAGTTGGTATTTATTCAAGAAGTAATAGGGACACACTGAAGGTTTTAGAGCAGACTAATTTAGATGGCCTCAGAAACGACCTACCAGGTTAAGTGATTTGCCCATGGTCTTATAGCTGAAAAGTGTACCTTTAGTTAGGCTTTTCAAAGTATATTCTGTTGTTTAACTATGTATTTTCAGGAGGAAAACATTCTTGTTTTGCAAATGTAGAAAATAATTACCATTTCTAGAGTTTGTTGAGAACATTCCATGCTATAAGGAGTTTTTTTTTTCTTTCTGTAATGGACCAGAGTGATCGTTATTGGTAGTTTCTAATTGCCAAGGGGTTAATTAGAATATTGTTTTCTGAATTTGGCTTAGAGATTTGGAAGTTTGTGTTTATCCAAATTAACAGTAATTTAAAATGTACAATTTTAGTGTTAATTGTATGTATTTTGGCATCCTCGGCAAGCCTTTGGAAATAATTGTGGAGTACTAGTTTGGATAGTTACATTTAGATATTCAGAGATATTTACAGAATGGATAAAGGCATACATTAAAAATTTTTTGCTCTTCGTTAAGGAATTTTCTGTCACATCCAATGACATGGTTCTGATATCACTGTACTTGTTCTCCCAGCGGGTGTGTTTATTGGCTGTATCCCAGAAAGGGTCCATTGACTAAACCTGATTTAAATACAATGGGACAAATCAAAGCTTTTTCTCCTTTTCTAGATGTGGTATTCAGTTGTCAGATCACACAAATCAATAGGTGGAGGCTCACCTGTGTTCAGATTCTGTGTAATAATATTATATCTGCTTCAGACTAGGGATGATAGGATCTGGAAGAAGTGAAAAGAGAGACACAAGGAAGAATGGGAAAAGAAATTAAATTTGTTTTAAGGAGGTGGGTTAAGAGCTGTAGAGAGTCATTTGAGCTAATAGAACCCTAAGATTAAAAACAAAAACAAAAATATAATCACAATGTGAAGACCATATTCTACCTTTAATGAAGTTTCAGGTGAACCATTTCCAGGTATTTCTTAAACTCATAGTATGATGCTCAGATTTACAAAGGGAGAGAGGACTCCCTTTGTATCTCCAGTGAATATGAACACCAGGAAATTATGTTTTGAAAATTTTCATCCAGGTCTGTGATTTCAACAATGTGGAAGAACACCCAGTCTGGAAACTCTGTCTGCCTGTGTAGGGTAGCAAATGATTTGTAACTTGTTTATTTTTCAGATCTTGTCACTATATGGTTGTCTGGGGCACTGACAGGTTATGACTTGCTTTTGTCTCAAAGCTCATAGCTATCAGAACCAGGAGGCAGGACTTTGACCCCTAAGTCAGATCCTCCAACCCTTCTCTCCCACCCCGCCACCTCCACCCCATTAGGCCACTGCTGCCTCTGGAGGAAATAGAGAAAAGCTATTTGGAAGAAACATATCCTCAATAAAAATACCGACAGACAGAGATCATGAGTGTTCCTACTCTGAAAACTTTAACTGAAGATAAGCTTATGTTCTGCTATGAAAAGCACATCTTCATCTATTTCTAAAAGTGAGCATGCTTGTTTTGTAATTTTAAATTTTGTAACTAAGTATTCCACAATTTTTTAAAATTGATTTTCATTTTATGTGGGGTTTTTTTTGGGGGGGTAATTCTTTTAAAAATGCATCAGAAAGATTGAAAGCCCTTACACAGCTCCCCAGAGTATATCCTCAGAAATGGGAGTAGGTAGGATACAGTAAAAAAGTTATGGTCAAGTTCAGTGTCGGATTCTGGGCTTCTCTGCTTTTGAGACTTATCTAGGATGTAAGTTGTTCCATTAGAATAGAAGCTGCTTAAGGACAGAGACTCTTTTTTTGCCCTTTCTTTGTACCCCTAGGCTTAGCAAAAGTGCCTGGAGTATACTTAGCATTTAATAAATGCTCTTTGATTTGGAATAATTGGAATAATTTTCATTGTGGTCTGTGAACCACTGAAGATCTTTAAAGATCCAGGTGATCTCTTGTGGTGGTCTATGGCAGTTGGGTGTAAGTTAGGGTAAGTTAGGCAGTTAGGGTAAGAGTACTGTACTTGGCGTCAGGAAGATCTGAGTTCAAATCTTGCCCCTGAAACTTATTTACTGTGTGGTGCTGAGTAAGTCACTTAACCTTTGTATACCTCAGTTTCCTCATCTGAAAAATGGTAATAATAACACCTAGCTTACAGGATTGTTGGGAGGTTCAAATGAGAAAGTGCTTTGTAAACCTTAAAATAGTATATAAATGCTATTATTATTGTTATTATTATAATCAATTCATTATTGATCTCATAAATGTCTCATAAATGACTATATGCACTTTTTTCTGATACAAAGTCATTCACCTAGGATACTAACAAAAAGACATCATCTTACCATTTCCTCAAAAGCATGCCGTTCTTCCCATTGATTCTTGTGGAGGTGGTACTCTGTCTGTGCATATGTGTGTGCACGGTGCCTGTGTAGATGGGCAGGTTCCAGACAGTGGCAACTGGAGGAGTGACTGCAGTGAGTGGTCTCTAGGCTCTTTGCTGCGCTGAAATGGTATGTGGACCAAAAGAACGTGTCGACTACCAGTCTGGTGGGTAGATAATTGAACTGGATGATAAGTCCTAGAGGCTTTTTCTGTCTTTGTCAATGATTCACATAAAGACTAAGCAAGTCTGTTAACCTTTCTGTACTCCATGTTCCTCATTTGTAAAATGTGAATAGTTTGTCATCTTCCTCACAGTGGTGTTGTATAGTGAATAATGAGACACCATTTAGAAAGGAGCTGGAGTACCTTGGAAGAAAATCAGAAAATATGGGGTGGGGGAGGGAGGGAGGAATGTTAGTAAATTGAAATGCTGAGGGGTGAGTCAAGATGCATTCATCATTTTGCTTAAGGTGCTGAAATTAGTATTCTTAAACAGTACATCTTAAAAGTAAACAAGAATAATGTTCTTGGTATGCTGTTACTAAACACTGATAAAAACATGAAAATCAACCAAAACATGAGAACTGTTCTATAAAACATGAAAAACTAATGGAATTATATAGGCATGAGAAGAATAAGTATTAAATATAATGCCTCAGATTGTACATAAATGAAATCAGTTTCTTCCAGCTTGTCATTCCATTGTGACCATAAATCTTGGATTTAATTCATTTAAGCTTTGCTCCTGGGATTTCTTTCATGTATATTAAACAATTTTATGGGGCAAATTAGCTTTCTGAAGATAGTATAAAGATAAATTACCTTACTTAACCTGTTGGTAAGTAAGAATCCCTATATTTGGTTGAGGCCTTCAACTGAAAAGAAATTTATGATTTCATTGGTCTTGGTAGACTGGAATACTTACTAAAGTGAGTTCACTAGTTTGGTGACCACACCTGAGAATTCTGAATGTCTGTGGTTGGCCACAAACTGTGAAAACACATTAAAAGCCATTTATAACCATCTGAAATGTCCATAGCCTTTGAAGGACTCTCTAAATAATGAAACTCTAAAATCACTTGCATCAATGGCAGACAAAACAAATGAAAACCATTATGGCTTACTGATCGCAGTCAGTTGGATTTTTGAGAATTTGGCCTTGATGAGTTAGAAAAGCAGACGATGTAATAGGTTCTGTCCTGGATAGACAATCTATTTACCTGAATCACATTTTTAAAAGAGTCCTAATGTTTTTAAATGCCCCTAGATGTTTCTCAGCATTTGCCTATTTGTAAGTAAATCAGTTTCTTACTTATGGTCTGTACTATAATTTCAGTATAGAATAATTGAATTCCTTTACAGAGGTGAATTTGGTGGTCTTCTATTCCTACAAATTCAAGTACCAACTCCTTTGTCTAGGATTCATTGTTCAGTTTTTTCAGTCATGTCTGACTCTCGTGACCCAATTTGGGGTTTTCTTGGCAAAGATGCTGGAGTGGTTTGCCATTTTCTTTTCCAGATAATTTTACAGATGAGGAAACTGAGTCAAACAAGGGTAAGGGACTTGCCCAGGGTCACACAACTAGTAAGTGTCTGAGGCTATCCACTGTGTTACCTAAGCTGTCCCTTGTCTAGCATTTACTGTCCTCCAAACACTGGTGTTTTCCAAGATTTCTAACCTTGTTCCATATTGTCCCCCACCTCTCAAACTGGTATGTTCTCTGTCTCTCAAAGAAGCTCTTTGTTTACCTCCCTTCCTGACTCATGACTCTCTTTCTTATCCCTGGGAAGTCTTCCCTCTGATTTTCTGCTTCTTAACTATCTTTTAAGGTCCAACTCCAGTTCTCCATTCTCCATTTATGGAGGAAGGCTTCAACCTTCTTTGATGTTCACCCCTACCCACTTCACTCCCAAACTTTCACTTAAAAGTTTGAAACAGTAATTATAAGAACAATAACTGACATTTATTTAAGGTTTATAAATCATTGTATACACATCTCCTGCTTTTTGTTATTGAACTCAAGAAATGTTCTTCATTTCCATAGATTTTTTTAAACTTATATATATGTCATTTGAATTTCAAAATTCAATGAAGTGGGAACTATAGATATTATTCCAGTTTACAAATGAGATGGTCTGGTGCAGGGGTGGGGAACCTGTAGCCTCAAGGCCACATGTGGCCTTCTAGGTCCTTGGGTGCTACCTTTTTGACTGAGTCTAAGTTTTACAGAACAAACCCTTTTGTTAAGGGAATTCGTTCTGTGAAGTTTGGATTCAGTCAAAGGGTTGCACTTTAGGACTCTGATGGGTAGAGTACTTGTCTTGGAATTGGGTCTTTTGACTCCAAATCTAAAGCTTGGTCCACCATACCATATTGCATCCCATGTCTTATAATTATATAAGATGTCCCAAAAGCTTTAGTACAGTTTTAAGATACTAGGACTAAAAACTACAATTAGGACTTTTGGGATACTTTCTATATTTGTGTAATATTCTTCATATTGCACTGGAAACTCCATGAAGGAAGGGATACCATGTCTCATGTAAACTTTGTCTTTCTTCCAGTAAGTATCTTGAATAGTTGCATCCTGGGCCATCTACAGTCGTTCTGATGAATATCTGACTACTGGACCCAGATGGCTCTGGAGAAAGTGAGTCTGGTGACCTTGCTTAGCCCTCTCTCACTCAAATCAAAGTCACTTGCAAGTTATGTCATCATCTCCCTGATGTCATGGTCCTTTTTGAGAATGAAGGACAAACCATACAACCTAGAATAGTATTTTGCATGTAGCTGGCAATTAATGTTTGCTGAAATTTTTTCCCTAGCAGTTGCTTATTTCCTATTTTGAAATGCTAAATAAATGCATTTTATGATGTTCCTTAGGTGAGAGACCATTACCCTCAAACACAGGTTTTGTTTTGGACTAAATAGGTTAAGGATATTGTAGGGAATATGTGCTAAATTCCCAAAGATTGCAGACATCTCTCTAGTCTTGTAGAAATTCTTCGTTAAATCTCTGGGCAGCTCTGTTTTCCTGTTTAGAGAAAAAAATAGCCATTCCCTTTTGTCTTCATGGAAGAAAAAGGAAAATGAAAAATATGTAAGAGAAAAAGAAAGGTAAAGTAAAAAAAAAAGATTAACTCCCATTGAGCCTTATTAGCTGTGATCCACCAAGCTGGCCTGGGAATCCGTGGTACACATTCTGGGAGAGCAGAAAAAAAGAGAACCTGTCTTCAGCATCTTGTTACTGAAATTTGATCAAGTGATAGTAGATGTCAGGTAATCACACTAAGACCAGGTTTAAAGGTTTTATTCATTGCTGAAGGAGGTGATGGCTCTGGGCAGTTACTTATCAACCAAATCCTTTCTTTCCTTAAGAAAAATTTTTTTTTGTTATTCTAAACTTGACAAAAATTAACAAACATGAACATTTCCTTTTAACAAAGATAAACGAAAAGAGGATTATGTATAAGATACAAAAAACTATATTATATTCAGCTTGTATTTTTAAAAGTATGTAATAAATTAAACAGAGTTTCAAAGCAGTCTTGCTTGTCTATCTCCCTTTGAAGTTTTGCTTGTTCTCCTCTGTGATTTTTTTTTTAATGCTTTGATGGCTCTCTTTTTATTTTTCTTCTTTTTTTTTTGACATTACTGTCACAGCATAACTCTGTGTTCAACTTTTCCCCTCTAAAACAGTTATACAAATCTCCCTTGTAGCAGATAAGTACAGTCGAACAAAACAAATACATATATTGGCCAAATCTGAAAATGCATGTGTCGTTCTATACGTTTAGTCCATCCTCTCCTTTAGGAGGTAGGTATTATGCTTTGGCATCAGTATTCTGAAATCCTTGTTGGGTCATTGTGTATTGGTCATAGTTCTTAAGTCTTTCAAAGTTGGTTTTCTTCACAATTTAGTCGTATAAATTGTTCCAGATGGTACCTATCTGGTGCATTGGATAGAATGCCAGCCCTATAGTCAAGAGGACCTTAGTTCGAGTTTAGCCTCAAATATGTGATATCTGTGTGAACCTGGGCAAGTCACTTAACCCTGTTTGCCTCAGTTTCTCATCTGTCAAATGAGCTGGAGAAGGAAATGGCAAACCACTCCAGTATCTCTGCCAAGAAAGCCCCAAATGAGGTCATGAAGAGTCAGGCATGACTAAATAGAACAACATGAATTGCTCTAGTGCTGTTCACTTTCCTCCGTATTAGTTTATATAAATCTCAAGTTTCTTTGCATGCATCCCTTTCATCATTTACTCTAGTGCAATAATATTCCCTCACACTAATATCCCATAATTTGTTCAGCCATTCCCCAGTTGATGGAAAGCCTCTTGGTTACCTCTTCTTGTCTACAACAAAGAAGTATCACTCTAAATATTTTTGTAAACATGGACCCTTTATGTCTTTTAAAAAAATCTCTTCAGGATATTTGCTTATAAGTAATATTGTTGGGAAAAATGCATGCATAGTTTTGTGACATTTGGGGTTTGTTTCCTAATTCTTTTCCAGAATGTCTAGAACAATTCATAGTTTTACCAACAAGATGTATATATACATATCCTCCCATATTCCCTTTGATAATTATCATTTTTCTTTCTTGCCATCTTTGCCAATCTGATGGGAATGAGGTGGCACCTCAGAGTTGTTTTAACGTTTCTCTTGTTATTAGTGATTTAGAACATTTTAAAAATATGGTTGCTGATTCCTTGCTCTTTATCCCTTGAGAACTTTCTTTTCATATCTTTTGGCTATTGTGAGAATGGCCCTTATTCTTAAGTATTTGCATCAATTATGTACATATCTTGTAGACTAGGCTTTTAGCAGAGAAACTGTGCAAAGATGTTTTATTGTTTAACTGTTTCTCTTCTAATTTTTTGCCTGTGTTAAATGTTGCTTGTGCAAAACTTTTAAATTTTATGTAATTAACATTATACATTTTCTCTTGTGACGTCCTTTACCCCTTATTTCGTCAAGAATTCTTTCCCTGTCCTTAGTTCTAAGTATCTCTCTGTTCCTTTATTTATGATGTGATTGTTTAATATCTAGGTCCTGCATCCATTTGGAGCTTATTGTGATTTATGATATGGGGAGCCTTTTATTTAGAAAAAGAATATTACAAGAGTATTTGAGAACTGACAAGTGCTGAGAAAAGAGGGGTGTCTGCAAGTAGAAGGAATGCTGAACTTGTAAATCTTTAGCACCCTGATACTGTCCTGTTTTTCATGAAAGAATGAACAGTATCTAGTGATTTTAGTCTTCCTGTTATATAATATAAAAAGAAAAATACATATATGTTATCACTACATGTACTCAGAGAACTACAGTGGTACTTTTTTTTTGCCTTTCACATTAAATATGAATTCCTTTGTATAGTATTCCTTCAAAGAAGTCCTATATAAAAGCCTCATCACAGTGTGGAATGAGACCTTTGTTTTTCAGATCTATGCCAGTAGGATGCAAGTTCTTATGTCAGATCTTGCCCAACTAGAAAGGTTTTGAGAATGGGGTTGGTAAGGAATGTATGTCTGTTGCCTAAGGACTAAACAAGGCAAGATTTTTTTAAGCTATAGCGACTCTTAGAGCCCAAAGCATCACGGTTTGAGGAGTAGGTAGAGGAAGGTGGAGACCTGTTTTGGTGAAGAAAGGAAGAAACAGTGATTAAGGATACTGGCTGGTTTTGAGAAATAGAGGAAGGCATTAGAAGAAACTCCCATTGGATGGTCTTAGATTTCTCTGTGAAGTAGGAGGCTAGGTCATTCCTTCTTCCTTCCCCTCTTCTTTCTCCTTCTTTCCTTTCCACCAAAACAGCTTTTTCTCCTCTTCTAAATCTTACTTTCGATAGTAACACAAAGACTGACTTCCTCGAATGTCATCACCTGGTACTTGAATGAATGGTTTGTTTTCCTCTCAGCTGGTAGGAGAAAATGAAATGTGACAAATCACACATGGGAGGCAGGGGAATGAAGAAATGAAAGTCAAACAAGAAGATAAGAGGAAACAGCTAGACTTGGTACAGGAGCTTCGATCATAAGGCAAACCTTAAAACACTATATAAATGCTAGATATTATGATGTTGATAATGAGATGTATGATGATGCAGTGGTTAAGAATGCTAAACCTGGACTCTGGAATCATTGAGTTCAAATCCCATCTTGGATACTTGTTGTCAGTATGACCTTGGGCAAATCACTTAATCTCAATTCAGCCTCACTTTCCTCATCTGTGGAATGGGGGTAATAACAGCACTTATCTCACAGAGTTGCTGCAAGGATCAGAGATAACAGGACTTTATAAACCTTAAAGTTCTATATAAATGCTATGGATTATGATGGTGATTGTTATTATGATAATGTCATAAATCTAGAACTGGAAGAGACCTCAAAAGGTTATGTAGTCTATTCCTTTGACATTTTGCATATACGTAAACTGAAGTCCAGAGAAGAGACTGGACATGTCCAAGATGATGTAGCAGGCAGGCAACGGCATCAAGGTTCGAACTCAACTTCCCGGACTCCATTTACTTCGCTCTGTTCACTATATTGTTTACGTCATTATAAAGCAAAAAAGAAAAGTACTAAAAATGCAAAGTACTCCTGGGCTCAAACCGAAGCTCTTAATTATATGAGTTTTCTACTAGATCTTTGATTTAATGGACATAGTCCTTCCAAAGAGAAGCTTTTCTGGAGCAAGACAGATTAGCACCTTGTTTGCAACATGCAGTCACAGAGAAAAACTGATAGTAGAAAGGGACATTTCAAGTATCATTATATTAAAAGATAATGAAAATACACAGGGAAGTTATTAGCTCTTTTTAAGTTACCCTCTGTGATATATGATGGCTCATAGGAGGGCCCTACAACATCAGTTTATGGTCTGGTAGGGAGATGCGACACAAACAGGGTAACTGTAACATACAATATTACATGTAGTTAACTTTGCTCCTGCCCATTCTGTCTGCTCTGTTAGTGCAGAGAGGTATTAAGCATCTCAAACTCAACATGTACAAAATGAGATTCCCCGTCTTCCCTTCTTCCTCCACCCTTAAAACACCAACACCAGCAACACCAGCAATAGCCACAGCCACAGCCATCACCACCACTATTACTATCCCTTTTTCTAAGCTTCCCTATTTCTGCTAAGGGCATCACCATAGTTCCATTCACTTGGGTTCATAGCTTCAACATTTCCTTTTTCCTTGCCCTCGATATCTAACCATTACAAAGTCTTACTGGTTCTGCCTTTATAAGGTCTCTTATGCAGACACCCTTTATGCTCATATGTCTATCACCCTACTTAATGCCTTTATCATCTCTCATCTGAACTATTGGAAGAATCTTTTTCTTGGAGTACTGACTTATAGCCTCTCTTCTCTAAACCGTCTTCCACACAACTGCCCAAATAATCTTTCTAAAGCCAAAATAATCAGGTCCTGAAGGCTGAACTTGAACTTAGCTTGTAGCCCTACTGCTTGTCTCTGGAGGAAATAGAGATGAGATGAGCTGTTTGGTTAGATATAAGAAAAAATTCCTAATTATAAAACTACCAGACTGGGGAGGGATAATGCAAGTATTCCTGATCTCAAAATCTTAATACCTCTTGAATACAGATAAGTTTCATTCTGCCATGAAAGGCACATCCTTAGGTATCCAAGGTGGACATGGTCATTTTTAATTGTGTATGTTGCAACTAAATACTCTACAATTTTTGTATTGATTTACATTATCTGTGTTTTGGATTCTTAAAAATGCATCAGAAATGATAAATAGCCCTTCTCTAGTTGCCCAGAATTCATTTTTAGAAATGACAGCAAATATAGACAGCTGGGTTTAGCTGTTAATAATGTATTGGACATAGAGTCAGGAAGACTTGAATTTGAATTCTGCCCCAGACACCTCCTAGCTGTACGATGCTGGGCAATGTCTCTAACCTTTCTTAGCTTCTGTTTCCTTATGTATAAAATGGGGGTAACGTTAGCCTGTAGGTCATTAGGATTGTTGTGAGGATCAAAAGAGGTAACATGTTACGCATTCTATAACTTGTGTAAGGTGATGCAGTGGATAGAGTGCTGGGTCTAGAGTTGGGAAGATCTGAATTCACATCTGGCCTTGGACACTTACTAGCTGTGTGACCCTGGGCAAATCATTTATTCTCCATTTGCCTAAGTTTCCTCATCTATAAAATGGGGATGATAATAACAGAACTTACCTCTCAGTGTTGTTGTGAAGATCAAATGAGACAATGATTGTAAAGTGCTCACTTAGCCCAGTACCTGGCACATAGTAAGAGCTACATAAATGTCGGGCATTATTATTAGCTCCTGATATGCTAGATATTAAATATGGAGCAGCAATCGTTTAACAGCCTCTCTCCCTCTTTCCTGAGACTCGTCTAGTGGAATCATCTTTGCTGGTGTCTGGCCATTCTGCTTCCCAACTCAAGAATCTTCAATGCTCCCTGTCATTAGCATAAAATGGAAACTCTTCAACTTTATGCATAGACTCCTTTACTTTGTGACTTTTGCACACCCTTCCAGGCTTATTTAACTTATTGCTCTATGTATTCCACTTGTAGCTAAACTAGAACTTGCTTCCCCTTCCCCCGGTTCCCCAAACTCAGCATTTTCTTTCCTAACTCCATGTCTTTGTGTCCTCCTTACCCCTAGCTTCCTTCAGGGATCAGTCCATATTCCGTCTTACGTAGGAAACATTTCCTAATTCCTCAGTCGCTCATTCTCCCTCACTTCTCAAATTAACTTGTATGTATTTATCAGTTTACAATGTTTTTTACCCAGGAGAACTTAAACTTCTTGAAGGGATTTTATTTTGAGATCCCCTGTACCTACTGTCTTGAATGAGCTAGACAATAGAGGACAAGGAATATATCTGAGCATGAATTAAGGTAATGAGGTAGTTGATCCAGTGGATGCATGTGTATGTATACATATATATGTATATATATATGTATATACATATGTGTATGTATGTATGTGTGTGTGTGATGTGTTCATGTCATGTTCATGTCTGTTTATGCTCCTCTTCATTCATAGTGACAGTGTGAATATTACTTTCTAAAGCAGTATGTTGTCTGAGTTGTAACATTCTTTTATATATAATTTTTCTTAACTATGAGCTCTTTCAGAGCAGGGACTGTTCGTATTTACCTTGATATTCCCTGGTAGACTGGTACAATGGGCATTTAGTCATTGCTGTTACCATCTGACTGAGTAACGAGCTGTCACATACAGTGCCTTCACTCTGCTTTTCTAATCCTTTCTGGGGAAATAGCAAGTGCCTCAGAATCTTATGCTTTCTCCAAGAAAGGGAAATAAAAGGTTTGAAAGCTAGACTGTAATCTGAGAAAATATGATGGATGAATAGGTAAATATTACTCATAAAAAAATCACATAAGTATATTTCCCTCTTCTAAAACAGAATGAAAGAAGAAATCTTATTTTCTCCTCTTTGGTCCCTCTTGGGATGCATTAGTTATGGAGAGCTGACTGTTATTCTTAGCTCATTTTTAGAATCACCCAATTCTGCGTTTCATAGATAACAGCTATAACTTTAGTGCTAGAGACCATCTTAGACATTAGCTGGCTTAACCCTCTCATTTGCCAGATGAGGAAACTGAGGCCCTTACAAGCAAAGTGATTTGCCTATAGTCACAGAAGTGTAATTCATAGCCAGGTCATCTTATTCAAAGTCAAATACTTTTATGTAATGATGCAACAAACCTTAAGGCAATTGTTATCTTTACAGTGAAGGTGCTAGTTGGGTCGGATTGGTAGAGGATAATGAAGAGATTTGAGTATAACTTGATCCCTTTTTATACCCAGAGGCAGTATTGTCCAGCAGGCAATTGACTGAGTAATATTGAAGGGACTCTTATGTGTAATTCTGGTTGAGGCATTAATTTTACATTTGCATGAAACAAGTTCCTTTGACTTGGGTTTTCCTTCCTCAAGTGTTTTAGTTGTGGTGTGAGGCTGGTCCACAGAAGAATATGGCAATTATTAATTTCTGTAAAAAATGAGTGATAACTTTCATACTTTCTCTTATTCCACAAATAATTTTTGAGTTTCTTCTATGTTCAGTATGTTTTTTTGGGTTCGATGAGTATAACAATGAAATATGATTTCTACCTTTCTTGCCATATGCCTGCAGCACTATGACTTTAAACAGTGTCCCCCATGCCTGGAATTCATTCCCTCATCACTTCTGCCTCTTAGAATCTCTATTTTCCTTTATGGATCACTTCAAATGCCAGCAATTGCTTTGTCTTATATTTATTTCCATGTGGCATGGTGTAGAAAGAACTTGATTTGGACTTAAGATGATCTCAGTTTGAATCTTGTTTCAGGCATTGCTAACTGTGTGACCCTGTGCAATTTACTTAACCTCTCTTAGACTTATTTTCCTCATACACAAAATGGGAATCACAATAGCACCTACCTCCTCAGGTTTCCATAAAGATTAAATGAGATTGCATACTAAAGTGCTTGGTAGACTTTAAAATTTTTTATAAGTGCTGACTATATTTATTGTTTCCACTGATGATAATGAATATAAGTACCTTGAGGTCAGGACTTTTTCATTGTTGTCTTTGTATTCCTACTCTAACACAATGCTTAGCAGTTAGGGACAATCTTTGTTGGGTAGATTGATTGACTGTTTTTGAAGTCTACCATTTGTTTTTTGAAATATTTTGTTAACTGAATGTATTAGTGATTTCATTGATAAGGGGATGCCCTTAGAGCAGTGGTTCTCAACCTGTGTGTTGCGACCCCTTGGGGGCGGTGTCAAATGATCCTTTCACATATTTCCGATGGTCTTAGGAACTGAGACACCGCTCCTTTATCTGTCTCCAGGTGGGTCTGCCCACATGCACATATGCCCACATATGAGTATTAAGGGTTGAGGCATTAGGAAGGTTGAGAACCACTGCCTTAGAGGGTGCAGATTTTAACCCGTCCATACCTTCTCTTCTGGCCCTCCACCAGGGAGATCCCCCAATGGACTAGGGACCTTCCTCAAGATTTCTTGACACCTCACTGAGATCAGGGAGCAACTAAACTGATCATCTTTGTCTCTTGCTTTTGTTTTATGAATGTCCTACCACCTCTTTTGGACATGCATCTCTCAGATGACATCTTTCATGTTCTTTCTGCTGAAAATTTCCCTTGGTAATGTATTGTGACATTATCTTGCCCACCACAAGCTTCTCCTGTGAAGGAACTTTAATTCCTTAGAGATATAAATTGCCACTATAGAGAACAGCAGTCAGAAGACTGCTGCTTTTTTTTTAGAGGGGGTGAAGCTCTTTCTGCCGTTTGCAGCTTCGCTGCCTTGTTGTACATGAAGTCTCAAAAGTATCAACAATGCAGGGAAGTCAGGAAAATGCCAGGTTCCCATCAGGCCATGCTCTAAAGTAGTTGTGTGGTTCACAAATGTGATGATGAAATAGTTATATTGGTGAACTTGAGATCATTGATGATCATAGAACAGGAAAAAGTGTTGTGGACCTCATAGGCAGATTAAACAAGCATGCTATAATCAGTCCCAGATTTAATGTTACACTGAAAGATCTAGAAAAGTGGCAAAACAATTTGCTACCATCTTGTCAGTTTGGGTTCATTGTGTCATTATCAACCTCAGCTGTCATCATTCACCATGAAGAAGCAAGACGACAACACAGAAGGAAAAATCCTGGCATTTTTTATTCTAAGGGTGAAAAACACATACGAATAAGATATTCCAATGGACAAAAGAAAAATAAAATAAAGGGAGTAGACTTTGTTTCAGGGGGAAGCTTGAAGTTACTAAGAGGATTCTCTAATTTCCCCAACGTAGTTTAGTCTGTCCTCTGCCAGTTTCCTGTTTCTGTATTGTCTAAGATGTACAGTGTATACTGATGGACCAGTTCTTATATATCTTTTATATATCTTGTTTGAATATATTTATTTATAAGGTGTTTTCCTCATCCCTCAAACTTTCCCCCCACTAGAATGTGAGCTTTTTGAGGGAAGGGATTATGTCTGCCTTTCTTTGTATGCACAGCATTTAGGGGGAGGGAAGAGAATGAGTTTTTATATAGTGCTCACTAAGTGCCAGGCAGTGTGCCAAATAAGTGCTACTGTCAGAGGCTAGATTTCAACTCATGTCTTCCTGATGCCAGGCTCAGAGCTCTGGGCCATCAGCTGCACTTCACAGCAGTGTTTAGCATATATTAAGCACTTACTGAATGTTAACTATATATATGGTCATCGCTCAAAATTATCTCCATTGTTCCATCTTTTAAGGAGTCTTGTATGATTTTCACATGTGGTCAGGGGAGATATCTGTTTTGGGAGGAGGACCCATAAGGGGATTCTTTACTTTTCAATCAACTACTTTAAAAATGTAATCAACAAATAATAAGTACTATGAGAACTCATGTTTTTTGTTTTAATAACTTTCATTTAATTGGATTGGCAAGGTGTAGTATGCTATAGAATAGCTAGGAAAGCCTTTTCATTCCCTCTGTGTGTGAAGGTTACTTTTATAGATGGAGAGATGTGTGTGAATAAACTATCATATGGGTAATAGTATAGAAATTCATAGGATGAGATCATGTGAGACTGGGAGTGATCAGAGAAGTATTTATTAGATAGGATTTGATTTGGGACTTGACAGATTAGGATTTTGATGGAAGCCATAGGAATGGCACTCAAGCATTCCAGGAAATGTTAAAGGTATATGTGTGGAGTCAGAAATGCATAAGGTGTATGTGGAGGACAGAAAATGAAGCAATTTGGTTGGAGTGAAATATTGGGAGTTAATCAAATTATGTGAATTTGTTCATAATTTTATATATGTAGGTATGATTTAAAGACTATTGTCCTTTCAAAACTCTGTGTGTGTCACTACTGTCCAGATTAATCCAGGATTCGAATTTACATTGCCGAGTCTCAACTTGGTTCCTTATTTCCTTTTTTTTTTTTTTTTTTTTAAGGCTAATTGAACTTAAATTCTATTAGGCAACATTTTTGTATGGAGCTACACAAGAGAGGCAATGTGATGAAGGACAGACAATTTGGTACAGTTGAGTAAAGGGCTTTGGTTCTAACCCAATCCTGTGTGAGCTTGGACAAGTCACTCATTTCCTCTTGGCCTCAGTTTCCCCATGGACATTCAGTTTCCTTATGACATTAAGGTCCCTTCTATCTATTCTCTGTGACCTTTGGTTTATGATGCTATGATTCTATGACAGTATGATGCTATTTAAACTAAATGATGATAACTTTGAGGCTTTCTGAGATCCATAAATATCTTCTGAAGGATCAGAGAAAAGATTGAATTCTGTTTAGTTTTAGTATTATGTTTATTTTGTTGTATTGTCATTCCTTTAAAAATTGATATAGTATTTAAAATATTTAATCAGCCAGAATACATCCCCATTGCCTGACAAATCCAGAAAGACAGGAACTGACTATACTTCATATTCATTTTTGAGGTTTTGATTTTGTTATGCTCTTTCTCATTTACTGAACTGCCCACTTAACTTTGCCTTTTGAGGAACAAAAGCTTTTGGCTCCCTGGAAATTTTTCTCTCCTGAGAGTTTTAAAAAAGTATAGTAGAAAATAGATATAGACTTTTAGAGCAGTATTATGTACTTTGTATTTTTTCTAACGGTATTAAATGTTATTTAGGGGGGAAAAATTGTTAAAGGGTATAATCTAGGATCCATAAATGGTTAGTACTTTAAAGTTGTTAGGGGCCTTTTAAATTCTAAAGATTTAACAATATTGCATTGTCTCAAACTTATTTTTTTTGGGGGGGGGATGCATGGCTGTATGACTATCAAACCTTTCATCATATACTAAAGGCACTGGGGTGCAAAAATTCAGATGCAGCTAACTATATTTCATTTAAAGGGCCAGTAGAGTAAAATCATAACCATTTAGGATGTATTCTTTCTCTCTTTTTCTAACTGGTTTATTGATCTTCCTTTCCCTTTCGTTCCCTTCTCCCTTCCCCTTTCTCTCTTTCCCTCCCTTTCTCCCCTCTCTTTTTCTTCCCTTCCCTTCCTTGCCTTCCCCTTTCTCCCTTTCCCTCTTTCTTACTTTTCCATTTTTTCTTCTTCCCTCAACCCACTTTCCCCCCTTCCCTCTTCTCCTTTCTCCCCTTCACTCTTTCCCCTTTCCCTCTTTCTTCTTCCTTTTTAATCCTCTTCCCCCTTTCTCTTTCTCTCCTCCTCCTTACCCTTCCTTTCCCACATTTCTCCCCTCCTCTTCCCTTCCCTGTGACTCTGCCCCATAGAACTCTGATAACAAATAAATGCAGTCAACAAAACAAATCAGCAAACTAATCATGTCTGGAAATGTATGCCTTGTTCCACAACTATAGTCAACTTTTGTCATCACAGTTGGGTATTCATTCTTCCAGAATCCTCAAGCTTCTGGAATATCTGAAAAGAAAAGGAACTTGTAAGCAGAAGTAACATCTGCTTCCTAATACTGTATATTGAAGGCACATGGGGTGTTGGGTGAGGAACAAGCAGATATAATTAACTTTAAGTAGCTCCAAAAGGCAGTTTTAGTTTTTGACAGAGCAGCCTGTATAGTTCACCAAGCAGAAGGGTAGGGTGATATTTGCTGTTATACAATAGCCCAATGACAAGAAAAGTTCTGTAACTTTAGTCTCTGTACCATTCACAAATGCACCCAAAATTATATATATAGTAGAATAGGATAATGGGAGGGGAAGGCAGGTAAGTATATAATACATTTTAGAAACAGAAAAATTTACATAAAAAATCCTCGAGATATAAAACTTATGGTTATCAGGTTAACTCATCTAGATTTTGGCCCCATCCAAAGTGGCCCATTCCTAGAGAGTGCTGGGTAACTGAGGTTTTTACCCATGGTTATTAATATTCTTCTCTCAGTCCAGGAAGAGAGGCTGACCATGAGAATGTGATCTGAAGGTTAAACATAACTATCACTATCTTTTCATATATACATACATACAACGTGTAGAATTTTACTGTTTTAGAATCTATAAATCAGGGAATTTACTTGGCAGATGTTACCTGAGAATCTAGACCTTTGTGAACTCACTATAAGACAAGACAAAAAATATTTATTGTATTAGGGGCTAAAGTACACTTTCATTTCTACTCCCTTTAATAAGGGGAGGTAAGAGGGAGATGCAAACATTTGGGGAACTTTTTTGCTTCTTTTGTTATTTAGGTAGAGAAAATTAAGGTGACTGAGAAAGATAGCAGGACATCCAAAGCCTCTTCCCTTCCTTTCCTGGCATGCTGTTAAGTGTTGGCATGTACTGCAGTGCCTTTATTGTTCTCATCAAGAGGAGCCCAGCCATTTTAGTCCTTTATATTATACTCATCCAATGATAGCATAACCAAAACCCAGGCAGACTGAGAGAGTGTCATGAAGCTGTAGCTAGAATGAGACTACTAAGTACAGAAAGAGACCATAAAGCAATTACCATGGATATAGAATTGGAAGTGTTACGGTGATTTGAAGGCAGTGAAAAAATTCGACTGAATCATGGAAGCGTTAAAGCTGTTACTTTAACACCTGGCTGCACTGCTCCTTAATATGGTATTTGTTACAGTTTTGGGAATTGTAATTTTGAGTATTTTCATTTTAATTATTTTTACTTTATGAAAAATGATCATTTTCCTTTAATTCCATGTTTTAAAAGGTATTCTGAATTCCTAATAGCGATTTCATTGTATTTTGAAGCCAAATTTTTTTTCTAGAGGAATGCATAACCCATTTTTATATGGTGGCTAATAAGAGAATGGATTTTGACACAGAATTTAATTTTATAGCTCTTAAGTAAGCTATAATGTGTTATTCAATACTGGAAGATTCCACATACCATTGCCTCTGACTAACATTGTTTCACAATAACATTATTAATTACTTATAATAAAATATCACTTTAATGTTACATATCACACTGTAACTAATATCTTTTGGTCCACTACCCATTCATAATATTCAGAATTCACTAGCCCCTTTTGTTTTACTTAATGACTTGTTTTTATGAAATTAGTTGATATTTGATTATTTCTATATATATTAAAAGTTTCTTTTCATGTAAAATGCAATTTCCACAGCAATATGTTCACTTGCTCATTGAACCAAGACCTCAAATTTACAGTACCAACAGTCAAATTAAGGTTTATAGATGGTCTAAAAGCTATGTGATTCTGAACATGCTCTGTTCCCTTTTCTGCCACCTCCCGCCCCACCCCAGAAGTAGAAGGGGACTGAACAAGTCGGGGAGCTCTTTTATATTTTTCATTGTTCTGTGGGTTGCCATAGCCTAAAAAGGAAGAAAAAAATATGTTCATTACCAAGAGACCATCTTTTTGGTGTTGAGTTTCTCCATACTTAGCTGAGCTGTTCTTAGATAGTTCTGGGGTCATACTCGAAGTCTTTCTACCATGGTAGCATCTGTCAAACTTGACCAAGAACCCAGGATTACTGTATAAAAATCAAGTAAGAAGCATTTATTAATAAATAAATGTTCCAGGCACTCTGCTTATTTGTCACTAAGGATGCAAAGAAAAAAACCAAAACCAGCAAGACATAGAATACAGTTGTCTCCAAAGAATTAAAATTGAATATTACACAGAGGATAATGAAGAGCTGTGGACAGCTAGGTGATACAGTAATTAGAGTACTGGTCCTGGAGTCAGGGAGACCCCAAGTTCAAATCTGCAAGGATGTGCATGAGCAGGTTACAAGACATACCTGTTAAGGGACAGGGATTTTGAAGAATAGGAGTAAAGTTTATCACTGGGGAGATGTAGGATAAGAAGAGGAGATGAGCTAGTCACATGATAAAAGATGACTGATGAATGGCTAGAGTACTTTCCTAATATCTTCTAAATGTATGGGAAATGCAAGAAAGGATTCTACGTTGTTGGGTTGATCCCCCTTATAATGAACTTAAGGGAGAATGAAGACAGGAGTCTGACAAAATAGGTAGATGTAGATGTTTTGCAATCTGTATTATTGGTGGAAATTGCAAAAATCGAGCTAGATTACTAGATAAAATATTTTTAAAATGCTTACTCTGTGCTAAGAATAAAAATACAAGCAAAAACCCTACCCTCAATAGGCTTACATCTTACATTTTAATGGGGGAAGACAACATATTAAAGGAAGCTGGAAAGTGGGAGATTCCCAGCACTGGGCCATGGCGGCAAAGCTTTGAGAGTCATGAATTGATTCAGGAGAGAAGTAAACATAAATGCTATCAACACTGCCTTAATTGGTGGCCCCTTAATTACTGCTAAGAGATGAGGAGTCACCAGAGTGGAGACATCCCCTCGATGAGAAGGCTTATGGGGCAGAGGTGGAAAAGTCTGGAGATGAGCCAAAACTCTCAGGACAAGACATGTTGTTCCAGGTCACTGTTCCAAAGCATTTAAGAGGAGAATTTTCTAATGGAGACAATGATCTTTAAGTGTTGTTATGAAAGAAAACATTCAAAGGAGGAAGACAGTGAGTTATTGTGTTACCTTGTAAACCTGGTCCTACAGAATAATTTTGGAGCTTAAGAGTAAGAATCAGGGTGTGGAGTCAGAAGGCTCCTTAGAGATCTTCTTCATTTTACAGGTGGGGACACTGAGGCAGAATGATGTCATGGAAAGACCCTCCAACTTTCCTAGGTGATCTAGATTTAAAACCCAGCGGTGTTATTTGCTTACTTGTGTTACCTTGCGCAAGGTCATTGACTTTTTTGGACCTTAGTTTCCTCATCTGTAAAATGGGGAGATTGAACTCAATGCCCTATAAGGTTCTTTCTAGTTCTAAGTCTGCTATCCTAAACTGACTTGCTCCAGGTCACACAGGTAATGACTCTGATATGTGATCTTTTAGTAAGTGACTGAGCTGGAATCACAGCCTTATTGATTTAAAGATGGAAGGGACCTTTGAGGTCATCAGTTTCAATCTCTTCATTTTACTGATGAAGAAATGGGGCCTACAAAAATGAAATGAGTTACTTAAGGTCATAAAAGCAGGTAAGTGGCAGAGCCATGATTTGGATCCTGATCTTCTGACTTCAAACCCAATATTCTTTCTGAGAGACTGAGAAATAGGCTTTATTTGAGCATTAGTACAGGAGATTAATCAATCTTCACTATTTATCTCAATAGTTTAAAATGCCAAGTGGGAATCAGTATAAACACAATAGTGAGTAGAGGAGATGACGGTTTGACAGCCAACACAATTGACAGCTTGACAATGTAGTAAGATTATAGTTGCCTTCTGAGGTTCCCAATCCAAAGACAGTAGGAGATATTGGGATGGTTTTGGTCAGCATTAGGGATTTTAAATGTTGATGGGAAAAGTATACACCACCAAAGGGAAGCATAGTTTTGTTGGTGACTGAAAATCTTAATGCAATAATCCACAAGTGGCGATTTGGTTTTCTTCCCAAGAAGACTGATGCAGGAAGGACATATTCTCAGTAGGGGCTAGTACTTTATTTATGGACCATCCTAATGAATTGAGTTGTAGGAAAAAGAAGAGTTTCTGACTTGTAGAATAAGTGGCTTTTATTTAACAAGGCTGTTTTGTCATTGTTTCTGTCGACATTTCTTTGTAATTTGCTTAAAGCTGATGACTGATGACAAGCTTATCACAGTAATGCAAACTAGAGGGGAAAATACATATTCTACACTGATTCGTGCTTCTGATTTAGGGACTTAGGGATTCTATTTTATTTGGAAACTCAATGTCCTGTGGTTAGAAGAGTAGCATTAATGTTGATCGATTATTTCAAGCATTAATACGTATTCTGTAAAAAGTCTGGTTTGGGTGGCAGTGTACTTATTTCCATGACCAATTTTTTTAGTTTTCACCTTAAACTATGCTCCATACCCCTCACACCACCCCCCTCAATTTTTGCCCTGTTGCTCCTGTACAGTGCACCCTCCAAGATTTGGTAGCAGCTGGCTCTTTCTTTTCCTGAATTTTAAGTAGATAGGTCATTAGTGAGAGACTATTTTAAGAAACGAATGACAGATCTATTACTAAAGACTGAATGTGACAGAAGGTTGAGCTACCAAACAATTTTTGTTTTTTTACTTTGTCATGTTATTCCACTCTTAAGGTGCCAGGTGTCATTTGAACCCTCAGTATCCATTTCTCTAAGGCAGCGATTATCAACCTGTGGATCGTGACCCTTTTGGGGGGTCAAATGACCCTTTCACAGGGGTCACAGGGGTTGCCTGTGGAAAACACATTGGAAAACACATATTTCTGATGGTCTTAGGAACTGAGACACCACTCCTCTATCTGTCTCCAGGCCGGTTGGCCCACATGCAGATATGCCCACATACCAGTATTAAAGAGTCCCAACTTTAGGAAGGTTGAGAACCACTGCTCTAAGGCATGGATCTGACCAAGTCCCTCTCCACTGGCTTCCTATTGTCCCTAGGAAAAATTCAAACTCCTTTATTTGTCATGTAATGCCCTTTACAACCTGGCTCCGACCTGCTGCTCTGAATAACTCCCCTTTACATACCCTATTGTCTAGCTGCTTTGGTATCTCTGCTGTTGCTCATACAGAAGGTGCTATCTCTGTCTCTGTGTCCCCACCCTCTTCACTTGTGCTTCTGAAAATCATAA
This sequence comes from Pseudochirops corinnae, assembly GCA_028646515.1. Lineage (NCBI taxonomy): Eukaryota > Metazoa > Chordata > Mammalia > Diprotodontia > Pseudocheiridae > Pseudochirops > Pseudochirops corinnae. Next base: position 98,735,531 of record CM053589.1, read on the forward strand.
GAATTCACAGGAACTCGGATCTGGAGCGGGAAAGGATCTCAGAAGTCAGCTGATTCAACCCTCTCATGTTGCATCTGAAAAAACAGGCCCAGAGAATTGAAGTGACTTACTCAGGGCCATATAGGTAGTAAGTATTAGATATGGGATTTGAACGCAAGACTTTTGAATCCAGACCTTGGCTGAATCATTTCATCTATCTGCATGTTTCCCCTCATTCCTCTCCCTTCCTACTATACAAGGTCTTTCTTGATAACCTTCTCTTCTAATTGCTAGTGCCTTGTGCCAGTTAATTACATCTACCTTGTAATTAATTTGTATAATTTTTAAATTCACTTATATGTTTACATGCTGTTTTTCTCCATAAAATATAAACTCCCTGAGGGCAGGAACCTTCATTTTTGTCCTTGTATTTCCAGCATATAGCATATTATTTAGCACATAGCAAGTAATTATATCATCTAGCTAACATTAATGCTTGCTGATTGATGTGCAAATGGATTACCTCTGATTGGAATTTCCAGATATGTTTCATGGTACATACATGTATATGGGGACAACTAGGTGATGCAGTAGTTAAGGAGCCAGGCCTGGAGTCAGGAAAACCTGAGTTCAAATCCAGTCTCAGCTGGGTGACCCTGGGCAAGTCATTTAACCGCTGTCTGCCTCAGTTTCCATATCTATAAAATGGAGATAATAATAATACCTATCTCCCAGGGTTGTTGTGAAGATCAAATGATGTAATAATTGTAACACTCTTAGAACAGTGCCTGGAACATAGTGAGTACTATATAAATGTTAGATTACTATTAATTATTATTAATCACTAAATGAAGTGTCTGAATAGCGTGATAGAGTAGCAGAAACACCTGATTTGAAGTCAGAAAACCTGGATTCAATTCAGGCACTCTCTTACTACTAGTGAGATCTTTTGTTCTTATTGCTCAGTCATTTCATTCTTATCTGATGTCTGACTCTTCATGATTCCATTTGGGGTTTTGTTTTATTTTTTTGTCTGGCATGGTTCTTCATGTCCCATTTGGGATTTTCTTGGCAAAGATACTGGTTTGTCATTTCCTTCTCCAGCTCATTTTACAGATGAGGAAACTGAGGCAAACAGGGTATTAAGTGACTTGCCCAGGGTTACACAGCTGGTAAGGGTCTGGGCTTGCATTTCAACTCCAGCAGAGTTCGCTGACTCCAGGCCCAGCCCTCTGTCCACTCCACCGCCTAGCTGCCTCGCTGCGTGATCTTTGGTGATTTAGTTTTGTTGGGCTATAGTTTTCTTATCTACAAAAGGAGGGGGTTTGACTGGATAATGTTTTTAACTCTAGATACACATTGAGCCTATGAAGAGAAGACTTAGAGTGAGAAGAAAGTTTCCCCAGTTTCTGTGTTGCCATTGCTTCTCTCTAGGTTACTTTTCTAGATATGGAAACCTATTCTATCATGTGTTGTTTCCTGGGACTTGGTGAACCAGGAAGATTAGAACTTTATGCATATATTATTATTATGAGAATAGCATCCTCTTTGTATATTCCTCTTTCACTGAAGAACTTTGTCATATAATAACTAGTGACTAATTCATTTCCTCATTGTATATGCCAAACTGAATGCTTGACATCTTAGGTCTACCCATGTAACTCATTAAAACTAACAGGAAGTTATAAAAGGGCAATTCAACCTTTAGAATCAAGCTGGGCTCCTTGCTCATAGTTGTTATAGAAATGAGTTTTCAAATCTGCATTTATTTGACTTCCTAAAAGATGCATCAACAGATTAAGAAACTGTAAGTATAATTACTACTCAGGGCCAAATGATCAATTTTATTATTCACTAGTAGGATTATGTATTAACCCATTTATAGATTTCCCAGGAAATTGCTGATATTTGAAGTGGTACTATTTATTCATTGTAGAGGAATGCCTATGCTCCAACATTTGGATTCAACGTTCCTATTTATAAATAAAACAGCATTTCAAGGATTCTTACAGATTAAAGAATAATTAGCATCATGATATTCATAGTAGAATAATAGTTATTCCATTTTCTTACCTCACAGGGGTGTTGGAGAAAACTATCATTATTATTATTATTATTAACAACAGATGAAAGTGAATTCTTAAATTCTTGCCGAAGATTCTTTCCCCTTCTTTGCCCTCAAAGTTTCTTATTGCCCAGCAACCCAGAGTTCCTGTTTCCTTCAGTCATTGAAAAGTGCTGAATATTATTAAAAGCTTTAAAACTTTAGGTTAATTATGAATATCTTGATGATGTTTTAAATAGTTAAGATAATGTTCTAAAATATTCAAAACTCCAAATGACTAGTTAGCTCATTTGGTTAGAACTTATTGCTAATGAGTTCACGGTTGAGGCATGATTTACTTCTCTTCTGTCTCCCACTGAAGACTTATCTGTTCTTGCTATACTCCTAATCCTCACAAATACTCCTGTTCATCAGAGAGAGGAAGAGAAGGATGGATCATACTAATATCCCCCAACACCCATTAAAAGATAATCACAGACTCTTAAAATTCGAAGGGACGTTAGTCATCTCCAACCCTTTTTACCTCATACAGGGATCTAAGATTAACAGATGATCAACCAGAAGTTATGTGATGGAAAAAATAAATTCGACTTATAAATGGAGCTAACTAGAAAGCCAAAAGCCAAATATATACTGTAAGGGAAGATTGTACATATGAATAAACATCTCAGTTACTGCTTGCCTTGAGTAATCTCTTGGGGATGTATGTGCTAGCAAATAGGGGCTTCCCTCTGAAGCAAGTGGACCTGAAGCAACTAGAATAAATTCTTTTATTAAGGGGATTTGTTATGTGAAGTTTGAAAGGGCTGCGCTTGAGGACCTAGAGAGCCATATGTTGCCACAAGGCCACAGGTTCCATACCTTTGAACTAGACTGTTTCATTAATTTTGAAATTAATCACATATTGTTGTAACTTCTCATGTGTATATGTCTTATCTCCCCAACTAGACTTTAAGTTCTTAAGATTTATTTATTTACATCTATCGTAACGTAATACATATAATAAATACTCAATAAATCTTTGTTGAATTGAATTCTGTTTCAGTAAAAGGTTAAGTTTCCCCAACCTGGTCTAGCTAATTTATTTCCACTGTTTGTGGACTTGCTAAGTACATGTAATTACAGTAGTGTTAAGATTAAACTTTAATTCATTAATATTTACCCTTTTCAATATTCCTTAATGTTCTTCCTAAATTTCTGAAACTTTGATCACTCTTTTTTTTTATTTTTAAATTTTTTTTATTTACTCATGTACTTTTAATTTACAAGATTCAGTTCCACAATCACTTGAGTTTCAGATTTTCTCCCCTCCCTTCCCCCCCCCCCC
>CM053589.1:98739401-98752005 GCA_028646515.1 Pseudochirops corinnae
AGGATTAGATTATTTAGTTTTCAATTAATTCTTAATCTATACTTTCATGGCCCTTTATGAAATGTAATTTTTATTGTATTATGTTCTGAAAAGGTTACATCTAATATTTCTGTTTTTTCAGCATTTGCCTGTAAGGTTTTTATGGTCAGTTTTTGTGAAGGTGCCATACACAGCTGAGAAAAAGATATATTCCTTCCTGTTCCTATTCAGTTTTCTCCAGATATCCTCCGGACTATCATATATAACTTTTCTAAGATTCTATTAATCTCCTTGACTTTTCTTGTTTTTGTGGGTTGGATTTATCTTGTTCCAGGAGGGAAAAGTAATATAGTTTTATTGTCAATTTCCTACTATAATTCATTTAACTTTTTCTTTAAGAATTTGGATGCTATGACATTGGGTGCATCTGTGTTTAGTATTGATATTACTGCATAGTTTATGGTTTTTTTCAGAAAGATGTAGGTTCCCTGCCTGTCCCCGTTAATTAGGTCTGTTTTAATTTTGTTTGTGATTGTGATTGTTACTTCTGCCTTTTTTTACATCAGCTAAACTGTATTAGATTCTGTCCCAGCCTCTTATTTTAACTCTTTGTGTGTGTCTCTCTGTTTCAAGTGCATTTCTTGTAAACAACATATTATTGCATTGTGGTTTCTAATCCATTCTGTTATCTGCATCCATTTGATGGGTTGAGTTCAACCCATTCACATTCATAGTTATGATAATTGTGCATTTCCCTTCATCCTATATTTTTCTGTTTATCCTTCTCTCTCTCTCTTTATCCTCTTCCTCTTGAAAGTCTGTTTTGCTTCTGACCACTGCCTTCTTTTATTTTCCCTCCCTTTTATGATCTTCCCTTTATTTTATTCCTTTCCCCTCCTACTTCCCTCTTTGAGTTTGTGTGTGTGTGTGTTCTTCTTAAACCAATTTAGATGTGAGTGAGGTTCAAGTGTTCCCCCCCCCCCCCCAATTTTCTCCTCTACTGTAAAAGCTCTTCCTCGCATGCCTCTTTTATGTGAGGTAGATTTTTTGGTTCACAAATGATCGTGCACTCAATACAACCTCTAAGGCTGAGATGAAACAAAGTATAGATCTCTTCTGCTTATGCTAATGTTGGCCTAATAACATCAATGAAACAAAGGTTCTTCACCAGCCAGCACCACATGATCCATACGTGAAACCATCAATTAAAACAAATGGAGAAATTTTGAATGCTGTGGATAAGTTCACTTACTTTGGCAGTTTACTTTCCAGGCATGTACACTAGCTGATAGAGTTGATACATGCACTGCCAGAGCCAGTTCTGTGTTTGGGATGCTCCATAGGAAAGTTTGGGAGAGAAGAGGTGTTAGACTGCCTCCCAACTGAAAGTCTACTGAGCCATTGTGCTGACCTCATTGCTTTATACCCGTGAAACCTGAACAGTATACTAGTAGCGTGTCAGGAAATTGAATTGCTTCCATTTGAATTGTCTTAGGAAGATTCTGAAGATCTACTGGCAAGATAAGGTAACAGACACTGAGGTCCTTTCTTATCTTATAATGAATTGCTAAATATCCAAACTCTACCCTTGAGAGCACAACTCTGATGGGCTGGCCACATTGTTCAAATGCCAAAAGTATGTTTGCTACAAGGCTATTTTATAGAGAACTCACACAGGGCAAGTGCTCATATGGAGGTCAGAAGAATTTGATATATGAACATTCTAAAGTTCTCTCTTAAGAACTTTGGAATTGATTATGAGACATGGAAGACAGTAGTATGATACTTTCCAGCATGGTGTGACCACATAAATGAAGGTGCTGTACTCTATGAGCAAAGCAGAATTATAGTTGCTAAAATAAATGCCAGATGCACAAATTTAGGAATATCTTCATTTCAAATGTTCATGTGGATTATTTGTGCCTGACCTGTGGTAGAGCTTTCTGAGCTTGTATTGGTCTGATCAGCTACAGGCAGACACATTATACCTTGACTCCAACATAGGGATGTCATTTTGGTCCTCTTCAAGAACAAAGGACTACAACAAACCAACCAGTTATGTGATATAATTTCCCCCGTTCCTCCTCTTCCTTCCTCCTTCTCCTAGAGCCTCCCTGTTTCTTGTCTATCCATTTTTTTTACATCATCCCAAGATTATCAACTCACTCCTGTACTCTCTATGTAGAATCTTATTATTAGATTCTAATATTAGAATCTTATTATTAGATTCTAATATTAGAATCTAATAAAGTTATTAGAAGTTATATGAATCATCTTTCCATATAGAAAAGTAAACAGTTTGACATTATTGAGCCCCTTATGATTTTTCTTTCATGTTTACCTTTTGATACTTTTCAAGAGTCTTATATTTGAAAGTCAAATTTTCTTTTCAACTCTGGTCTTTTCATCAGGGTTCTTAAAAGTCCACTATTTCATTAAATATTCATTTTTCCTTTGAAGAATTATACTCCATTTTGCTGAGTAAGTTGTTGTTTGGTTGTAATCTCAGACCTTTTGCCTTCTAGAATATCATATTATAAGTCTCTTCTGGTCCTTTGATGTGGTAGTTGCTAAATCTTGTGTAATCCTGACTGTGGCTCCACAATATTCAAATGGTTTATTTCTGGTTGCTTGAAATATTTTCACTTTAACCTGAGAACTCTGAAATTTGGCTATTATACTCTTGGGAATTTTCATTTTGGGATGTCTTTCAAGTGATTGGTACATTCTTTCTGTTTCTATTTTACCTTCTGGTTCTAGAATATCAGGGCAATTTTCCTTGATAATTTCTTGAAATATGATATGTAGGTTCTTTCTTTGATCATAATTCTTAGGTAGTCCAATAATTATTAAATTATATCTCTTCAGTGTGTTTTTCAGGTAACTTTTTTTTTGTTGAGATATTTTACATTTTCTTATTTCTCAAAAAAATTATTTTGGCTTTACTTGATTGTTTCTTGATATCTCACAGAATCATTAGCTTTTACTTGCTCAATTCTAATTTTTTAAGGAGCTATTTTCTTTAGTGAGCTCTGGTAACTCTTTTTCCATTTGGCTTATTTTGCTTTTTATGGAGTTATTTTCATTGGTGAATTCTTGTACCTATTTTTCCACTTCAGTTTTTTTAAGGTGTTATTTTCTTCAGTCTTCTTTGTGCCTCTTTTACCAAGCTGTTAATTGTCCTTTCATAATTTTCTTCTTTTCCTTTCCTTTCTTTACTTAGCTTTTCCCCTACTAGTCTCATTTTGAAAATAATTTTTTAGATCTTATGTGAACTTTTATTAGACTTGTATCCACTTCACCCTTTCCCCTTTGATTCTTTTCTGGAAGTTGTTTTGGTTTAATTGTCTTCTTCTGAGTTTGTATATTGATCATCCTTGTCACCATAGTAGTTTTCTATGAGCAAAAATTTTTTTTGTTCATTTTTCTACTCTATTTTTTGATTTTGAACTTTATGTTAAAGTTGAGCTCTGTTCCTGGCATGGTGGTGGGGGAGGAACACTGTCTTAAGCTCCAGACTTTTTTGCACTGGGGTCTGGAAGTTTTCTGTGCTTCCAAAGTGGTGTGACCAAAAGCAGTACTGTCCCTTAGGGCTTCTGTCCCTCTTGACTGAAAGTACTCCTCTCTGTCCTTAAACGATGACTCAGAAGTGGGTATAGGCAGTTGAGTTGCCACATAGTACAGTCCTATATCCAATGCTAGCTCAGGGGGCCCCTGTAATCTCTTTCTGAGTGGTGGCCAAGTCCCCTTACTATCTCTGACTCAAGAACTTCCAGAGCTGCTGCTGTTTCTGTTGCTACTACCTATTCCCACCACTGGTGTTTCATCCATATGTACTTTGGGTCATCCTCCAGTCTTGTACCACGGATCTCTCTTTCTGACTTCCTGAATTGTCTTGAGCTGGAAGTTTTCACTCTGACCTTTGATTGGCTCTTCCACTCCAGGATTTTATCTGAGGCATTGTTTTAAAGTTGTTTAGAGGAGAATGTTGGAAGACCTCAGCTCAGTGCTTTCTCTATTCTGCCATCTTGGCTCTGCCCCTGAAAGTTTATCCCCGCATTTTTAGCATCACCATAACCCTTTTGAAGTTGGGCAAGGAAAGTTTATTTTGACCTGACAATTTGCTAATGGATCAGCTCTCTTTGATGAAAGTTTTTTGTGGGAGAAGAAGAATAGCTAGTGATGGAGTACAGTTCAGATGAATGCTGACCAGTTGATTATGATTCTGTAGAGAGGAAGCCACTAGACCCATGGTGTAAACCTCAGATGATGGCAGATCCATGGTGTAAACCTCAGATAATGGCCATTAAACTGTTCATAAGGTTCCCTAGGGAGCATGTATTGACTTAGAAAACCACATATCAACATTATCTATGTTCTGTTGTATTTTAGTTTATTTTGTTAAATATTTCACAATTACATTTTAATCTGAGTCTTGCTGGATTTGGGAGTGTTGTGGGTCCCTGATGGGCCATGTGTTTGACACCTCTGCTTTAGGCAGAGGAGCTTCCTAAAGGAAAAGACCATTGGATGAATGACATTGTACCCACAGACCCAGAGCAAAACTGTTCATGGATCTTTCTTTTGTCGGAATCATTCCATTGAATTATGACACCAATGTAATTCTATGTAGTGTTAGAAGCAATATCAACTTTTTAATTTTTTTAAATTTTTAAAATTTCTTATAAAGCCAAAGAAATGGACACATAAGATATATGATTTCTTTTGGATAATTAGGAAGATTAAGAAGCAAGCTTTTACTGTATCCCATTTATGTGTAGATTAGTAATAAAATTAAATAAAAGCAGTTCCAATCAAATATGATTAATTTGAATTATAAAAGGCATTCAAACTAAGTATTAAACATATGTTGGTTGAGAGGCTTAGTACATTAGCTTTTGCACTTGAGAAGCTTTCAGATCCGTTCTCATTGCAGCTGTTTTCATGGGAGGGCTGCAGTTGGAGCATTACAGGACTCAGCACAGAGCTGCGAATTCAGAACACATTTTAAGTGCCCGGATTTTATCATGCAATTTGGAGGCAGATTTGTTGTGCCTTTTAGGTAGGTGTTGACACCCTCTTTCCTCTTATGCCCTGCAGAATTTCTAATGCTAGATTTGGTGATTTCTGTATTAGGTGTTAGAAGATATGAAAGAGTTCGAGGCACTATCACTGTCTCCAAGGAGAGTTAGAAGAGGGATAGTTAACAATAATGCACAGGGCATTAAGTCAAGTCAACAATTATCAAGTACACTGTGCTAAACTGGGTTATGGGAGGAATACATGCAAACAAGTATGTACAAGCAAGATATATACAGGACAACTTGAAGGTAATCTCAAAGGGAATGCACACGCCTTAAAGAGCATAGGGAAAGGTTTTTTGTAGAAGATTTTAGCTGAGAAATTTTTTTAAAATCCAGGGAATCCTGGAATGTGAAGATAAAGGAGACAATTTCAGGCATGGGGAATGACCACTGAAAATGCTCAGACTGGGGAGATGGAACATCTTGTGTGAAGAATAGCAAGGAGGCCAGTGTCACTGGATTGTACATGAAAGGAAGTAAAGTGCAAAAAAAAAAAACCTGAAAAGGTAGGAAGGGACCAGGTTGTAGAGGACTTTAAAAGTCAAAAACAGAATTTTACATTTGATCCTGAAGGCATTAGCCAATGTTAAATACAAATAGAATATCGTGTATTCTAAGTACTAGATGTGTGAAACAATTGAGACAGCCTGGCATAATGTACAGAGTATTGATTTGGAGTCAGGAAGATCTGGGTTTAAATCATGGCTCACTAATTTTATGAAGCTATGGCCTGAGTCACTTAACTGTCCTAATCTTAGTTTCCTCATCTGTGAAAAGAGGATAATAATAACACCTATCCCTAGGTTATGAGAATTAAAGGAGATAGTGCACATAAATCTTAAAATATAAACATAAGCATATCAGAATGTGAGCTACTTGAGGGCAGGGATTTCTTATGCTTTTTCTCTGTATCCCCAGTGTGGTGCTTGGCTTAATATATGTTTATTAATTGGTTGATATACTTAAATTATTGTTATTAAACACTACAGGGGTTCAGAGGAGAGAGATCGTTGGCTGGCTCATCAAGGAAGACTTCATGGGGAAGGTTAGATGTGAACTGGTCCTTTAAAGAAGCCGAGGCTTTAGAAGAAGCAGGAGGAGGATATGGAGACAGAAACCTACATGCCATTTTTGAAGAACAATAAATTTTGTTTGGCTGTGTTGTTGTGGAGGGTTGATTTAGGGGAAGAATGGGAGATGAAGTTAGAGAGGTAAAGGGATAGGTTATAGGGGAATTTGCTAGTAGAAGGACATTGAATTTATCTTGTGGGATTGGGGAGTCTTGAAAGGTTTTTGAAGTGGGAGGGCTGGGGCAGGGTAAACAATGTTTTAGAAAGATTTATCTGACATCACTGTGTAGGATGGAGAGGATAAAGACTGAAGGCAGGAAAATCCGGTTTGGTGAATAATAATCCAGTTATGAAATGATGAGAACTTGGACAAAGATGGTGGCAACATGAACAGAAAGTGAGAAAGGAATCATAAATCATTGCTGTGGAAGAATCACCAGGAATTAGTGATTGGATGTCAAGAGAGCAGGAAGGAGAAACAGCAAGGATGACTCCAACATTTTTTTCTGATGGAAATAAGGATGTCTGGAGGGAGTTTGAATTTTGAAAAAAAGATGATGGGTTCAGTTTCAGACATGTTGAGTTTAAGGTGACAGGAAGACATTCTGGTGAAGGTGTTAAGTAGAAAGTTGATGATATAGGACTGAAATATCAGGAGAATAGTTAGGTTTAGAGATGTAGCTCAGGAAGTCATTTGTGTTGAACTAATAGTTCTCCCTTTCTTTCCTCCCTCCTTTCTTCCCTCCCCCCCCTCCTTTGTTTCCTCCCTCCCTCTTTTGTTTCCTCCCTCCCTCCTTTGTTCCCTCCCTCCCTCCCTTCCTTCCTTCCTTCCTTCCTTCCTTCCTTCCTTCCTTCCTTCTTTCCTTCCTTCCACTTTTCCTTCCACCCTTCCTTCCAGGAGACCTGTTGGTAGGCAGAGGGGAAAAGAGCAAGGAGAGAGTGGTGGGGGAAGGAGGGAGGATATGTGATGGAAGAATGTCCTGTATACTTAGGAGTCTTTGATACTTGGGGTAGTCAGAAAATCATTGCTTGGTGGACCCAGGATGGTGTCAGAAATGTACACTGACTCATGCTGAGCTCATGATTCAGTCTATTTCTAACCATATGCCAAAACAGACAACATCATGTTAAATTACAATCTTGCCCTTGAAAATGTTAGTTTCTCATCAGTTTGGTTTCACGCTCAAACATATTAAGTATGTTCCCAATTTTTTCACCTAGAAATTAACAAAAAAGTCACATAAGTACCAAAACCAAAAGTACCTTCCTAGAAAATAGCATTTATATTCCATGAGGCTGTGCCAAACCATCGATCTCTTTGAGCACAAACATTATATCGGTTATGCACCTGCTTATTAGGGAATAGTTCAGGTACACATTTCACTAGTTTTTTTAGTGGATAAAATCAGAATGCCACTCTTTAATATATAAAGAATGAGTGCTTTTTCCCTTTTGTTTTGAAATTGGCAGTTGTGCTGGATTTGCAGTGATTTATCCTGAATTTCACAGCATTTTGAACTGGGAGAGTCCTTGAACATCATCCAGTCCAACCTCTTGGTTTTACATGTGAGGGAACTGAAGCCCTAATATGCTAAATGACTTGCCCAAAATCACATAGGTATTAAGTAACTGAGCCAGGATTGGAATCAAGATATTCTTATTGCAAATCTAGTTTCTTTCCACTCTGACATCCTCTGGTAACTCCCCTTGTAACCATAAACATACAGTTTTGCCAGATGACTGGCAAGACCAAGGTAGGGTGCAGGCCAAAGCTGACACATTTTCATAGCCTAATTAACACTATGTTCTATCTACTTCAACCAAAAACAGAATTTTGAAGCAGCTGAAAAGGTTTTTTCTTTTTTCCTGTTGTTGTTGCTGTTGCAGTTAGTCTTGAGAGGGAACCGGAGTGGTGTAAGCAAAACAACGTTTAAAGACTAAAATGTTAAATTTCTAGATAATACCATCTGCTTCTTAATATCCTGAAATAACAATGAATTTAAATGCTGCAGAGCTGTTTCATGACTGGAATAATGGGTTGACTGTTTTCTTTGTAAGCCTCTGGGGAAAGAGTTAATGATCAGACATTAACAGACTTCATTTTGGTAAAAGGCACAAAACCCCAGTTTGGGATTTCCCAGTAACTGACATAGGTGAAGCTATTAGCTCATGGTAGTCTAGGTATAGGATTTTCCATTTTGTTTATTTCCTCTTAGTGATTTAGGATGTAGACCAAGACAGTGTAAATCCAGAGCCATCTTTTTTTTTTAAAAGAAACATGCCCAAACTCTACAGACCAAATTATGCTATGCAAATAGTTGTTTTGCTATAAACCATAGATATATTCTAGAAAAAGTTGTAAATTTAAATAACATTTTGCTGGAGAACTTACTATTTAAAAGAAACTGTTGAGAATCCTTTAAATAATTTTTTTTAAAATCTGACTTATTTCTCTTTGTTATTTTTTTTATGAGTAAGGCACACCTGTAGTTGAGCTGATATCCCTAAGTCAACATTTGTGTTATCTAAGTTACAGATTCTCCTTGGTTAGGGCCTAAAGTGAGATTCTTTTTCTTCCCTTGACACCATTATTATTCAGGGACTCTTTGAACAGTAGCTATGCCCCTAATTTAATTAACATATAGGGTTCACTGGAGGTAAGATCTAGGAGAGGAGCATGGTGTGAAATGAGGTGCCAGCTTTGGAGTCAGAGAATCTGGGCATGAATCCTGACTTTTCCCCTTACAAATACTGTGAGCTTGGACAAATCACTTCAGGCCTTTGAACGTCATCAGTTTTCTCATTTGTAAAGTAAGGAAGTTGGGCTAGGTGCCATTTGAGGGCACCTTTCAGCTCTAAATATCTGATCCAAAGAGCTATGTTGTTTTTATAATTCTGAACAAATTTACATGGCTGGAGGCATCTTCTACTGTTAACCAATCAGATGTCAAATTATTTTGTAAATGAAAAAGAAAGTACTTGCAAGCATATTCTCCTTCCTGTATAAAGATGATTATATCTAGCCATTGCCAAACAGTGGAACACGTGTTTTCAATTCCTTTTCTAATGTAGTAGATTTTTATTTAAATTCATTGCTTATCTAGTCTCTCTTGAGACCAGTGATGTATATTTTCTTTTCTTTTCCTTTTTTTTTTTTGCTTTTTCAAGGGGGGAAGGCAGGGCAATTGTGGTTAAGTGACTTGCCCAAGGTCACATAGCTAGTGTTAAGTGTCTGAGACCAAATTTGAACTCAGGTCCTCATGACTCCAGGGCCTGTGCTCTTTTCACTGCACCACATAGCTGCCCCCAGTGTCATATATTTTCAAGAAAATGGGCTGTAATTAGGAGTGCAGATTATAATTGTGGAACAAATTTTTTTTAGTCTCTTTCATAGTAACTTATTTATTTTGGGTTATCATTATGCCAATAGACAGGCCTAAACTTTTATTTTTGATGACTACTAAAATTAGACCTGAAATATACAGCAACCTATCTTAGCTGTGGATATCACAATTTAAGAAGGTCATTCAATAAATTGGAGAGTTTCCAGTGGAGCACAACAAGAAGTGTGTTATATAGAGATTAATTGGAGGAACTAGGATTGTTTAGATTAGCAAAGATTCAGGACACATGATAGTTGTCATCAAGTATTTGAAGTCTTGTCCTATAGAGAAAGGATTAGATTTGTTCTCTTTGGCCTTAGAAGGTAAAACCAGTAACAATTGGTGGGAGATACAAAGAGGAAAATTTAGGTTTGCTATTAGGAAAACCTTTTTGCAATTAGATCTATCAAAAGTGAAACAGTCTACCTGGAGGGGTGGTGGATCCTTCTTTATAGGAGGTCTTCAAGAAGAGGTTGGGTGACCACTGACCAGGTTAGAATAGATGGCCAATGAAATCCCTTTCAATTCTCAAATCCTGTGATTCTTCTTTGAGATCACATTTAGAGGATGTCTTGATAAATGCGTGTATCATGGGCTTTAATGGGAATAACTTAGCTTAGCTGTTATATTCACCTATCCTTGGGGTCCTAGACTTATTTGGTTTTGATTTTTTTTCTATTGCAATCTGAGGGATAGAGCTTTACATAGGTAAAGAAACCTCTTACCTCACTATGAACCTAAGGAATATTAGTGCGATTGATTGTATGTCAGGGGTTAAAGAAGTCATTAGAGGCTACTCCACTGAGATGAAGATCACAGGAAGAATAAAAAGAGTAAAAGGGAGACTTATGTGCATATTTAAATGGCTATTCCCTATGATTTAGTTAGATTTATAGAAGGAATGTTGCTTGTTTCCATATTGTAAAAACTATAAACATAATAGACTATATTATTAACAAAAATAACATGATTTTATCAATGGATGCAGAAAAAACTTTTGACAAAATAGAAAATTTATCTTAAAAATACTATAAAGCAAAGGATTAAATGAACCTTTCCTTAAAATGACAAGAAATATCTCTCTAAAACTCAAGAAATATAATTAGATGTAATGGAAGTTCTACTAGCCTTTCAGAAAGATCAGAAGTAAAGGAGAGATGTCCATTGTCATCAGTGTTTTTTACTTTTGTTCTAGAAATGCTACATATAGTAATGATGGGAAAAATAAATTAAGGAAATTAGCATAACAGAGAGAAAACAAAATTATCACTATATACAGACACAATGCTTAGTGATCCAACTACAAAATTATTTAAAACAATTACTTCAGTGAAGTAGTCATATATAAAACAAATTTTTAAAAATTAGCCTGTCTATTACTAACAAAACTCTGTAGGAGGAGGTAGAAAAGTAAACCAATTCAAAATAATTGTAGGGACATATAAAATAACTTGGAGTTCATCTAACAAGATGCCAGGGACTTATAGAAAAGAACAACAAAACCTTTTAGCAGAAATAAAGGATGACAAATAATTGTAGATGCATTAATTATGATTGTGCTATGCCAATATGATAAGAATGACAATACTACCTAAGTTAATTTAAAGATTTAATGCCACAACCAAGCAAGTTACCACAGGAGTATTTTATAGAAATAGACAAAATAATAACAAAATACCTCCAGAAGAACAAAAAGGTCAAGAATTTCAAAGGAAATAATGAGAGAAAAATGAAAAGGACCCTACAGGGCCAATTATCAAGACTACTTGGTTCTGGTTTAAAGATAGAAAAGTTGATCAGTGAATTAAATTAGATAAGTAAAACCCAGAAACAACAAAATTATTAGCAAAATGAAATGAAGAGAGCACATTTAGGATTAGGGTTAAAATGCTACAAAAATAAGATGAAAGCTATCAACTTTGAAAGACCACACAAACTTGGAATAAAGTAAGCAACCAATCATGAATCCAAAAGATTGATGATAAAACATACCTCCCACCTCTTGGGAATATGTAAGAGAGTAGAGGTCCAGAATGACATGTGGCCAGCGTTTATAGTGATTTTTCAGTTGTTTTTCCTTAATATCCATATTTGCTTCATGAGAGAAGTTCTACTTTGAAGGGTAGAAATGAGAGTTAATGAGTAGTGATTGACAGTTGGAAAAATAGCATAGATAGAACGTTTTTAAATAAACAGAAAGTAACAAAAAAAGTTAAGAGAGGGGACAGAAAAATAGGGTTTTGCTACCAGAAGACAACAACAGCATGGAGGATGGTCTAGATGGGAGAACTTGTAGCACAGAGGATGATACAACTGAGGGAAGAAATGGGGTGGCCTAGGCTTTCTCTCTTCCCTGTACTGAATCAAGCACTTATGGGGGCACAGAAGGTACAAGGAAGAGGCAATGCAGGCCACCATGGGGAGGAAGCATACTTCTCATATATGCTGACACATTAGACCAGTGGTTCTCAACCTTCCTAAAGCCGCGACCCTTTAATACTTGTATGTGAGCATATCTGCATGTGGGCCAACCCACCTGGAGACAGATAGAGGAGCGGTGTCTCGATTCCTAAGACCATTGGAAATAGATGTTTTCTGATGGTCTGAGGCAACCCCTGTGACCCCTGTGAAAGGGTCGTTCAACCCCCAAAGGGGTCACGACTCACAGGTTGAGAACCGCTGCATTAGACAAAGCCCTTGATGCCCCCACCTTAGTTACATCTCTGTCTCTTAAATTTCCTGGTGACTTTAGCTTAAGGAATGCAAGAAGTCTTCTGTCCATTAATTATCTCAAAGCTATCCTGTATGTGTCTTGTTTGTCTGTGGTTGTTTATGTGTTGTCTCCCTATTGGACTGTGTGCTCCTTGAAGGCAGGGACTTTCCTTTGCCTTTTATTGGTATCCTTAGCACTTAGTGCAGTGCCTGGCACATAATAAGCACTTAATAAATGTCTATTGACTGAAAAAAAAAAGAAATGCAAGAAGTTATAATGAATTTTGCAATTCTTTTTTGTAATATACTTACACTTCCAGACCTGAAATACAACTACATTTTATTTTATTTTTTTAAAATTTATTTATCTATCTAT
>CM053589.1:98752105-98774109 GCA_028646515.1 Pseudochirops corinnae
GCAATCAGGTATAGGATCTGCAAATACTTTCACATTGTGCAATAGTCTGGTTGTATAGAAGGGTTGTAATCAATGGAGTGAACAATGGGAAAAAAGAAAGAAAACCAAACATGAAAAAGAATGATAGCGTGTAGATTGTTTCAGTCTCCATTTAAACTCTGTTCTTTCTAGATCTTTCTCTGAATGTAGATATTTCCTTCCATCCTGAGACTTGTAGAGTTGTCTTATAGCTGTGCATTGCTGAGAAGAGTCCAATTTATCAAGGTTGGTCATCACACATACGATGTGCTTGTGATTGTGTACAAATTTTTCCTAGTTCTGCTCTTCTCACTTAGCATCAATCTGTATAAGCCTCTCCAGGTACATATGAAGTCCATCTCCTCCCCATTTCTCATAGCACAATAGTATTCCATTACATTCATATACCACAACTTGTTTAGCCATTCCCCAATTGATGGACATCCCCTTAATTTCCAGTTTTTTTGCCACCACAAAGAGTACAGCTACATTTTAATAAGCATACTTGCTCAATTATAGTATTTTAAAGATATAAAAGGAAAAACAAAGACAAAAAGAATGTGCAGTCTATTATTTACAAAGTCATTGGCACATGCTTCTGAGATTTTTGTATCAGGCTACCTAGAAAAGCATTGCATCCAGCTTTTCATAAATAACAGAGGAGGGTTCCCTGCCTCCCCTCAAAAGGTACTTTACCAAATAAACATGATTGTGATATATAAAAGAACCTACCCACTCTGAAAATTATATTTCAGCTTGAGTGAACTGCTGAAAGTTTTGATGTATTTTTGAAACTTTTGAATTTGCAAAATTGGGCAGGAGGTTTGTAGGTTTTGCAAATAAAGACTCACTTGAGGGATTTTGGGTACTTCCTTTGCAGGCTGGAAACACCTTAGACAGGCTTCATCACAGAATTTTGAACTAAATCCAATTCTGGAATTAAAAAGTAAATGAGAAGATTCCAAGAACTTCTAAAAAAAATCCATTTGTTATAGCATTCATCCAGTCTTACTTTCATTTATCCTTTATACTGAAGTAGGTAACCTATGTTTTAATTTCTTAATTTTTTTTTTGAGAGGGAAAGACAAGATAATTGGTGTTAAGTGACTTGCCCAAGGTCACACAGTAAGCGTGTCAAGTGTCTGAGGCTGGATTTAAACTCAGGTCCTCCTGACTCCAGAACCGGTGCTCTATTCACTGTGCCACCTAGCCACCCCCATATGTTTTTATTTCTTACCATATTCATTTATTTCATCTCATTACATACTAATAATACTATCCAAAGGCCACTATGAATCATAGAAATTATTTACTTAACAGATATTCATAGAATGAAATCATCTAGCTAAGGTTTCTACATAAGGTTAAACTTAATCCTTTAAAGACTAGCAATGTAAAGTTTCAACCAAAATCTTGCTAAAATATAATACATACTTCCCTGCCTTCTTATACATGATTTAGCCTTTTAAAAATAACTCAGTGCCTTTGTGATTGACTGATAGTATAGCATAGAATCAGAAGAACTTTATTCTTTGGGGCCTAGAAGTGGTTTAGAAGGTCTTGGCTCAGAAGATTCTGGTCTTCACTCTGCTACCATGTTGCTTTGTGAACATGAAAAAGAGTAGGTGATCTGATTGTCCTTTCCATCTGTAATTGTCTCTGAGACTGAATCAACTTATATGCATATATTATCTTGCTGGAGGTAAATACAGATGTAGATATGAGACGGGTGTGGGACCTGCAATCAAAGTGACAGCTTTTCACTCTACCACCAAACAGGAATTTCTCCTCCTTCATGCACACATCCCTGAACTGTACTGGTCAGGGTTGTAGTGATGCTTTTAGGACCTACAGAAATACATATATGTATTTTCCTCACATATACAGAAGAAATTCTCTCCCTATCTGCTTTCAAAGACTACAGGGGAAAAAAAAATGACTTTTGGCAACCCTGACCTAGAGATGAATGCCATTTAATCCTGTCTCCATTTCTGGTTCTCCTCTTCTGCACTCTCCAAGTATCTGCTAGCCACCCTTCTCTATTCTTGATGAACACTCCTTCGGATCATCTGTTACTCAGCTATCCAACCCCTCTTCTTTCTGCTTTTCTTCTTCCCTGTCTTGTGCCTCCAGTCACTCTCAGTACAGATGACTATCAATAAGAAAACCAGAGTGTTCCTTTCCTTTTCCTCAGCAAACCGACCAGTTATACAGCTTGCTTGGTGTAATCTTCAGGTATTCAGTGACTGTGTTCGTTACTGGGTTCTCAGGGAAGATCTTTTTATTTTTCTTTCTTTCATTCTATTTTCTTGGCACCAAAAAAAGGTTTGTGAGAGATTTGTTCTAGTTGCTCCCAATTTGAGAGCTTTTAGGAAAGTGTGAAGATTCTGGAAGCGTATTTCTGTAAGACAAGGACAGTTTGACATTGTTAATTTAGATGGTAGATTATATCAGGTAATATAGAAGAAGGCTGCCATATTACCTTTCTCATGCATGAATTAATGGGAATTACAGGCGTTAGAACACTAATAGCACATTGTCACCAGAGCCACATTTCCCTATAGTCCCTATAACTCTGTAGTTGCTAGTTTAACATTTTTTGCTAATATCTCATTATGTCCTTTTTGTATCAATAGTCCTTAGAGTTGGTGTCTAGTTTTCTTTCTTGCTTTATGTCTTCTCATCATATTTGTCTTATAAAAGGAACTTTTTTAGAATGCCTTCTTTTTCTAATTTTGCAAACAATTTATCTGGTATTAGGGTTAATTTACTGATAAACATTTACCTTTAAATCCATCTGGGTTTGTTGTTTTTTTTAAAAAGTCCTTTGATAATTCATTCATGACTTGTTTAATTTACTTTTCTGAGATCAGATTCTTTAAACTTTGTCTTGTTAACTCTGTTAATCTGTATAGTTTCTATTTTTGTAAGTTTTCATCTTTTTAAAAGGTGTTTTGTTTTGTTGGCATATAAGTAGGGAAAACAGTTATAAAAACAATTTCCTATGTCTTTCATTTGTTGTGATTTCTCTATCAATTTTTGATTATTATAATTATTTTTATTAGTCTTTTCAAAACACTAAACTCCTGGTTTTATTTATTAATTCTCTTTTTTCAGTTTTGTCTGCACTTGGATTTTCAGCTTTTCTATTTTGTGTTTATTTCTGATTTTAAAATTTAGTTGCTTTTTAAAGTTTTTATTCTTTTTAAGTTACATGCTCAATTCAGTAATCTATTGTTTCTTTTGTTGAATGACATGTTTAGAGATGCTAGCTTTACCTAAACACTACATTGGCTACCTCCTGTATGTTTTGGCATGTTGACTCATTACCATTTAAAAACAATGAAATTATCCATTGTTTTTATGACTTGTTCTTTGACCTACACATTCTTCAGGCTTATATTTAGTATCTATTTAACAATTATTCCTTTCTTCAAATTACCCTTTTTTTTTATAACTTATTGATAAAGGATGTTTTTTATAGCTCTGCTTTTCTGTGTTTGAGTTATATAGTTATGATTTACTATATTGGTCAATTCATTTAAAGGTGCCAGAAAAAGCTGAAAAATATCTGTGTTCTTTATATTTTTCATCAGTACTCACCAGTGGTCTGTTATACCTGACTTTTCTCAAATTCTACTTAGACTTTGGAATTCTTTTTTGTTCATCCTTTAGATAAATTTAGCCCCTTTGGTGCAAAAAATAGTTACCTTTTTAGGTTTTTCTTGTCTGGGTTTGCTTTTTGAAGGTTGTACCAAGATCTGGTTTTCTTAACCAGGAATGCTTGAAAATCATCTTTTCCATTAAATTTCAAATTTTTCACTTGTAGAATTATATTCCAGTTTACAGGGTCAGTTATTTTTGGTCATAAAGCTTTTTCTTTTTGCCATTTGGTATATTGTATTTCAAGATTTCCTTTTTTAATAGTAGTTGTTGCCATGTCTTATCTCATCTTGACTATGATTTCTTGATATTGGATCTCATTCTTTTTGGCTAATTGTAGTATTCTTGCTTTGACTTTAAAACTCTAGATTTTAGCTCTGACATTTTTAGGTACGTTCTGTTTGGAATTTCTTTTAGGAGGAGGGTAGTGGATCCTTTCTATTTTCATTTTATCCACAGCTCTAGTAATTCTGGCTAATTTTCTATTATGATTTATTGAAATGTGGTATCCAGGTAGTTTGTTGGGTCATCTCTTTCAGGGAGTTCAATGATTCTTCTTTTTCCTCACCCTGTCTTCCAGGTCAGTTGCTTTTAATAGCAGAAATATCACTTGTTTTAATTTTAAACTTTCAGGATTTTTTTATAATATTTTTATAGTACCATATGTTTAGAGCCGGGGACCTTAGGAGATATTTAATCCAATCACCTCATTTTATAGATAAGGAAACTGAGACCTAAAAGAGGTGAAGTGATTTGCTGAGGTCATACAGGTAGTTAGTGGCAGAGTTGGGATTTGAACCTCTGTTTGCTGAATCCATTTCTTTTACTCCTTCCATTACTCCACAATGCCACCATTTCTCTTTGTGTCCCTGAATAGTTGTGTTCTCTTTGCTATATTCTGTTTTTAGGATATTAACCCTTTGGAAGGTTGTCTCCTTTTTGTTCTAAGCTGTGTTTTCTTTTTTCCCAAGTGTTCTAAATTTATTTCATTATCTTTTGTTTAAGTTCTTATTGTATTTCTTCCATCTACTTTAAGAGTCTTTGAGAACAATACATTCCTTTTTTTTTTTTAGGTTCTACTTATAATTTTTAAGAGTCTTTTCTTCCTCTAGGATTTTATCTTGAGATTCTTTTAATTGATATTATATCCTTAATACAATAGGAATTTCCTCCTCTTTGCTTATAATTCTTTTGTTAGGACTTTGTTACCATGGCTGAGATCTGATCCTTACTGCAGTTTTGGATGTGGTATCTAGGCCAGGTTCTGTCTCCTACGGTGGTCCCAGAGTAGGTCAATGTTTTTCCTGGGCTAGGTCCTGCCCACTACAATGGGCTGGAAACCATTGCATTGTCTTAGTCTTGGGTAAGCAGCCATTTTGTTAGCTTCCTAATTAATATCTCCTTTAAATCTCTCTGCCCTCTACACCAGAGATGTCAAACTTGCTGCTAACTAACTGCATTATATCCAGCAACACTCAAACTATATTAAAATATAATTGGGAAGTATTTAACAAAAGTAAATAAAATGCAACATAGATAATGTTAATATATCGTTTTTTTTAAGTTAATGCAGGGATCTTCATGAATTTAGTCACTCCTATTGCTATTTGAATTTGACACTATTGCTCTAAGCTATCTTCTGTCCAAAAGCCAAAGTAATTTCCTAAAACAGGTTTTGATTATGTAATTCTATTCAAGAAAGTATAGTGACTCCTTATTGACTGTAAGGTTAAATATTATTTTACTTTTATCTCATTTTAAAATGTCCATTTTTTGTGCATGTTTTATAATATACATAATTAGTAGTATAGTAGTGTATGTATATAATTAACACATAAATAAATATATGCTTATTGGGGGTGCATGCTCAATTTTTTATTGATAGAGGCGAGTACTCAGAAATTTTTGACTGATCGAGGTTTGAAACCCAAATAGAGTGAAGACTGTTGCTTTATGGGGTGGAGGACCCCAGTAGTCTTTTTCTTTGGTTTTATGGTTTCATTTGGTACTCTTCATTTTAGTAGAAGTGAGTTTGGCTGGCATCTTTTCTATAGCCAACTTAGTGAGAAGTCAAATAGATGACTTCTAAGGCCATAACCATCTCAGGGCCTGTGACACTAGTATGGATAGTTAGCAACACAGGAAGAAGAAAAGTTGAACATTTGCTTTGGTTTTAAGAGCCATTAGGAAAGGTGGTATATACTCCAAGAGAAATAGTGAAATCTCTGAGCTAAAAGGAACCTTAGAAAGTCATCTGGACCAACCTTTTCATTTTAAAAGATAGGAAATTGAAGCCTAGAGAGACTAAGAGAAGTAGTTAAAGTCATATAGACAATGTAGAACAATGACTAGAACTCTGGTCTTTTGATTGTATCTAGTGCTTTTGCTGCTTAGGACTAAGCTGGTTTTTTTTTTTTTAATAGAAAACCTAATATTGAATTTTCTCTACCATCTCTGATTTGAACACTTTTAAAAACTGCAGTATAGGTAATACCCATAATACTGTGTTCCCAGCATGTAAAGAAATGTCTGATAATATGCTTATTGAACATGGTGTTAAAAAGAATGCCAAAATGGGGCATGTTTTAAAGGGGATTTGACCACTAAAGATTACAAAGAGGACATGTTGTTTTTAATCTTCTAACCCCTGAGAGCCAATCTATATCTTCTCTGGCTTTCAGCTCTGCTGAGTAATAAATAATAGAGAACTGCTGAAGTTGTCATTTATTTCTAAAGGACTTTTACTGTGTGGCAACCAACCTCATGCCATTTTCATTGTTCTACTGAAGCATAATAATGCCTGAAAATACTATTGCTTATTGAAGAAATAACACCTCTGCAGATATTCTAAGAGTAGTAAGGATCTGAACCTTCAGTATTTGTGGGAAGTTTAATCAGTAAGCAACAGTGGGCCCCATCTCTATAGAAAATTAACTTTGTTGGAATCCTTCATACACTTTATTTCAAAAGGTTTTTTTGAGATACCCCTGTGTGCTTGGCCTTGCAGAATAAAGTTTTCCACATGCATGATTTGTCTTCAGAATTTTCAGTGGGTTCATATTTTCTTTGTAATAAATGATACTATAAAGTTTAAAATAGAGATCAGTACTTTTTTTAAGGCCAAGGTTCAGATCCATTTTCTTGGTAGAGGAGATCAAAAGTGGGAGAGATGAGCACATTTTTCTAGCCACTGGTGTGGTTTCCAAGCATAAGTGGCTGTTGGAGCACCAATAATCGTCTGTGACTGGGATAAGTAACTTCTCTGCCATCTTTAGTCATAGTTTGCTAACCTTTGGTTTAAAATGTCTGGGATCTTGAAAACATAAAAATTTTCAGTATAACTTAAACACTTTTAGGTT
Source organism: Pseudochirops corinnae (assembly GCA_028646515.1). Lineage (NCBI taxonomy): Eukaryota > Metazoa > Chordata > Mammalia > Diprotodontia > Pseudocheiridae > Pseudochirops > Pseudochirops corinnae. Next base: position 98,759,146 of record CM053589.1, read on the forward strand.
CAAAGAATATACATGTGAACAAGATTCCCTGACAAAAGTTGGTTGGCTTTCCACCTCCTAGTTTCTCCCAGATTTGGATGGGTTTGCTATCCTTCAGATTTGTTACAGACTTCCTGAGCTCCAGCTACTTGAAAAAAAGTTGCCAGTCCTGGACTGGAATGTAATCCAGAGATCACCTTGATACCTCAACTGGTAGATTCTTCTTCCTTCAGGATCCTGTGCCTTTTGAGTGAATTGTGAAAAAAACTTGACAGGACAGAGGACTGCCTGATTGCTCTATAGACTTTTTCACATTTTAATAGTTTTATTTATAGGACATCACTGAGAGATTGTCTCAGGTTATTCCCTTTCTATCCCTTAGTCTATTCCCTCCTTATGGGAAAACAGGGATGAGAGTGAAATAGGCTAGGCTGGCACCAGTGTATTGTGATCAGCACACAATTCGATGGGATCACTTGGATTTTCCTTCCAGTAGAATGTAAGCTTTCTGAGGTGAGGGATTGTTTTCCATATTGTCTTTTATATTCCCAGCACCTGAAATAGTGCTTTTGCACATAGCAGACATTATAGAAATACTTGCTGGTTTGAATTGTTGGAGATAAAATTTGGGGATTTTGATTTGTGTAAACTGAAAAAGAACACACCCTTTATTAACTAGTTCATGTGTGTAGCAAGACTGGCACATATTAGCTTCAATAGTCTGAACTATGATTGTATTTGTGTATACTCATTTTAGTGTTAGAGACTCTGAAAAACAAAAGACTATTTGCATACCTGGCTAACTTTAGATACATTTTCCTTTCTGCACCACTGCTAATTAATTTTGGATTGATTTGGTTGTTATATCAAGATATTGGCTTGATAGTTTCTCAGCTTCAAATAATTTGGATCTTGAAAGGATGGGGGTGAGCTCTATTAGAAGTTTCCCTCCTCTCCTCTCCACAGGTAGTCCCGACTGTAATTAAAATTCCTTTCTGGGGAGGAGAGCATCAAGATTTTGTCTTCTTTGTTTGGACAACTTATGTATATACTCTGTAGATAATGGCACAATTAGGGAATCACAATTTAAAGCATCTGAACAGTGACTAAGACTTTGTGATTAATTATGGGACACTCTGCGAATAGAGAGTTAAGTATCTTACAGTGGTCCCATCAGACTAGGCATCTGCAAAGATATAACACTGCAGTTTTTATAGTACATCAGTATGGTAGACAGCCTTTCCCATTCCTTACCTGATTTATCCCCACTGTCTCCTTCTGCTTCCTTTTCTTAATTTCTGTACCACCTCCAGCTGTCTCTTGCTTTGCTGGCAGTCTCTGTGTTTCAGACCTCTTAGAACTAGCATCATCTTGCCACTTGTGGCCCCCAGAGTGGAGCATTGAAGGATTCTGTTTTATAACAGGAATAGTGTAAGTTCAAATTCCTGGCCTCCCGTGCAACTTTGCAAGGTTCCCCACATCACCTCTTCCTACCTTCCCCCTCCACAAGCCCTCCTGGTCTCTGCATATTGACCCCTTAAATTCATTTGCAAGTGTTTACTTAAGATCTTATTTTCCTGGACTTCTAAGCATTTCAAGAACTTCTTGGGCATCATGGTAAGGGGAATAAAGTGATGTAATGAGGGATACCTGAGGTGACATCCTGCCTCTGGACACTTACTGGCTGTGTGATCTTTGGCAAGTCATGTAGTTTCTTTCAGCTGCAATTTTCTCATTTGTAAAATAAAGATAACCTTTACATAGCTGTTGTGGTTGAAGAACAAATTAAACGAGATGACCTATATAAAGTGCAAATTTTTAAGCATTATGTAAATATAAATGCCAGCTACATAAAAAAAGTGAAAATGACTCTCAAGAAGATGAAATCAGTAAGAGCAACTGGTCTATACCAAGTACAGACAAGAAATCCATGCTGAAGGTGATGCAATTTTGAGAGCATTCAGGAAACAATTTCTAAGATATTGGAAAGATAATAAATGACTAGAAAAAAAATCAGAAGTGTTTGATATGCAAATATGTGGACATACGTACATAAATATAGTTATGTGTGTATGCTAAACCCGTATGCCTACTTTTCTCCTCTCTGTTAAATCTGCAGGAGAATAATCCATGAATATATTGTATAAGGGTACTTATGATGAAAATGTGAGAAGGACGAGACAAACTTCCATAAATGATATTCTACAGCAGATCACATAATCACAGTCACAGAAATGACTTAAAGGGTAGAGAATTCAAGATGATACTATGCTTAGTGTTTATTGATTATAAAAAGCTTTATAGATCAATGAGGATTCTCCTCTGAACAAAGCTATCTTTGTGGTCACATCTTTTGAAGAATCTTATATAATCTTAACATAGTTATAGGAAGCAGTTAATGAATCTACGTTTATCAGCATCAAGGGAGGTATAAAACAGGGAAATGTATCATCACCACAGGTGTTTCCCACTGCCTTGGAGAATGTCTCTTAAAGATCCCAAATAGAAGAGGGATTTCTTTTAGCTGATGAGGTCCTCCAACCGTACCTGTTGGTAAATGACATGTGCTGATTGCCACAAGTCCTAGAGAATACGAGGAGGGCCATAGTGAGATTGTTCATTATTCAAAAGAGATCATCCTAGTGATCCATACAGAAAGAACCTAATAGATGAAAAATATCTTTTGGCTTAGATAAACCATCTTTTGTAATAGTCCCTTTGTACATATAGCTTGGACAGGCCCTGAAGATGTATGTTGAACTCAGCCTAGAATCAAATAAAAGGAAAAAAATGGGGAATGTATTGTTTCTGAAAAATAAATTGTGTGTTAAAAAAAACAACACAACAACTTGAAGAAGTTCTTGGACACAAAAATCCAGCTTTTTTGATACTAATATTTCCTTAGTGATATTGAATGGCTAGTAGTCAAAATCTCAGAAGATTCAAAACTGCAATGATCCAAAGCACAGTAGAGAGACACAAGGTAGGCCTCGATAGGCTGTTGCATATCACCCGTGATGGTTTACTTGTAAGAAATCATGTAAAAATTATTATTCCACGAAAGCAAGTGAACAAATAATGTGAGAGTAGGCATAACAAACTGACAACCCCTATTCCTTGCTGGCAATTATGAAACATTCAAAAAACCCTCCAATGTGTCCAGAGAATTCTCTATGGAGGGTTTATGGGAGGACATGAAAAGAAGAGCAGACTGAGAAGATTTGGGGAGGTGGTAACTATATATCTTTGGAGAGTCTATCTAAACCTATAGGATCACGTATCTCATGGGTGTCCTTGATGAAAATATGAGGAAGAAAAAGGCACACTTTCCCAGACAATTCTGTACCATAGAGCATATCTTTACAATCACACAGTTCACTGAAAGATGTATAGAATACGAGATGCTATTGTTTTCATTATATTATCACTTGTAGCAAAATGTAGCCTTAATGGTTCTTCTCAGACATGTAATTTAATGCTAATATTGCATAATTCTTGAATAAATGAAATTATGGAGATAACTTTGTCAAGTGTCACCATCTGGTTATTGAAGTCATGCAAGTCATAAAACAAAGATGTGTATACTTCTTAAAAGTGTTTACTACTGTCATACAGGATGTTTTGCACAATATCCAAATAAAAGGGACATTCCATGTAGGGAGGAAATCTTTTGGATTTCCTATTTACTGATGATATTGGACTGATTGCATCAAATTCTAGAATAGTACAGGGCCTCCTCTTGTGAGATTCTTATTATTTTAAGAGATATCAGACTGATGGTCCAAATAGGAAAAAGTAAATCAATAAAATTGCTTTTTGCCCAGATTTTGACATGTAATTGATTGACCAGTCAACTGAGTTAGGACACAGACACAGGAGGGGTCTCGCAAATGGACATTAAATTGGGCTTAGAACTTAATATAAAAAAGAGAATAGGGTAGATTCAATTCAGAAAAATGTATAGTTCTTTTGGTCCAAATTTGATCATGGGAATAATATCCTTTCTTTTTAACCCTAATGTGCTCCTGGTGATATTCTGGGATTCCAATTTTTGGGACACCACAATCTTTAAGGAATTAAAGTTGCCAATTATCCCAAGACCCATGGAGAGCTATAAACCAGCTCTTAAACTTCAACTCCTTTTTAGTGATGATCAATAATAAATAATAATGACAGATGACTTTAATATCGCACTTCAGCACTGGCAATGTGCATTATCTCATTTAGGTTTCACAACAGTTCTGTGGGGCAGGTACTCAAGGTGTTACTGCTATCTTGCAGAAGAAGAAATAGTTGGAGAAAGTTAAAGTGACTTGCTTATGGCTGCCAAGCTAGTAAGCATCAGAGGCAGGATTCAGGTTTTCATGACTCTAGTTCATCAGTCTGCCTCTGTAATAAGAAGTAATGCAAGTGGTATTACTGAAGAAGTTTGTAATTGGAAAAGAAGATGGGTTGGTCATGTATACATTGTGCATATTTACTTAATGAGATTGTAAGCCTATGCTGGTAGGTTTCACATATTTCTTATTTTTCTCCACAGAGGTAGGTATACATTAAGTGCTCCATAAATACCTGTGGAATATAGTTTGTGAATGACCAGTTTTCAAAGAACTGGAATACAGCAAAATAGGCAACATTAAGACTAGACTAACAGTCACTCAAAGTTATTCTTAAAACAATATTGTTACCATATACAATGTTCTCTTGGTTCTGCTCATTTCACTCTTCATTATTTTGTGCGAGTCTATCCATGTTTTTCCAAAATCATTGAGCTCATCATTTCTTTTTTTCAAGTATCTTCTCTCTAGGTTTTTATTTTTATTATTTTTTTTGGAGGGGGGAAGGCAGGGCAATTGGGGTCAAGTGACTTGCCCAAGGTCACATGGCTAATAAGTGTTAAGTGTCCGAGGCCGGATTTGAAGTCAGGTCTTCCTGACTCCAGGACCAGTGCTCTGTTCACTGCACCATCTGGCTGCCCCCAAGCTCATCATTTCTTATGGCACATTAGTATTCTATCACAATCACATACCACAACTTGTTCAGCCATTCCCCAATTGCTGGGCATCCCTGCAATTTCCATTTCTTGCCACCACAAAGAGAGCCTCTATAAATATTTTAGAGCAGAGATATTCTTTTCCTTTTTCCCTAATCATTTTGGGAAACAAACCTAGTAGTGGTATTGTTGGGCCAAAGGATATCGGCAGTTTAATAACTCTTTGGACATAATTCCAGATTATTCTCAATTTTGGCTATTATAAACACCAAAATTAACTACAAAGGATATTTGGAAGAAGAATCTATCTGCATCCAGAGAAAGAACTGATAAATAGAAGTAGGTATAGAATGGTTTTATACACACACACACACACACACACACACACACACACACACACACACACACACACACACGCACACACACACACACCTATTTGTGGCTAATTGTAACCATCTCTAGGGTGGGAGAGGGAAGAAAAAGAAAATTGCATGATAACTTTATTACATATTTAAAAGGAATAGCAAATTGCACACAATATATTTGCAGTTTCATGTATGGTATGGAAATGCTTGTTTTATTTCTTAAGTTTAGAATAAAATAATTTTTTAAAAAAGACTCTACTGGAAGAAGTGAAACTCTTCTTAATGATTCAGAAGACACTCAGGGATCTGACTGTGCTTCTGAATGAACATATTTATCATTATGCTTTAGAAATGTGGAAGTGCTATTTAGTAAAAGTTGTTAAATGTTAAAATGCTATGTTTTCTTTATTGTTTTATGCTCAATCTAGTTTGCGATCTAGTAGTTACAATGTGATATTCTGCATCACCATACATGGAAGACTAGGACAGAACTTTCACTGTTGCCAAACAAAGATGTTTTTAACCAGTTTAAATGCCACTTTATGAAGCCTTCCTGAATCCATCTCATCTTGGGGTTCTTCCCCATCACCAGTTGGAACTGGTTCCTCCCACCAGACTTTGTTTTGCATCTCATGAACTTACCATATACTATTGTATAATACAGTTTTCTTTGCTTATGTCCTATATCTCTTCTAGGTTATAAGCTTCACAAATATAGGGATCTCTCTGTCCTAAAGAAATGTTATTCCTCTTTCAGCATCTTGGATAACAAGTGTTTAATAATGTCTAGTTCAATAAAAATTTACTAATTTACTACCTTATGTCAGGAATCATTCAACACAATTGGAATATAAAGAGAAAAAGGAAAAAGTCTCTACCCTCTGAGAGTTTATGTGACTGACCAAATGCATTCATAGTTGGATTAAAATATATCTTCAGTCATTTTTTGAAGAATATTTAGTAATGTGTAATTACCAGTGGAAAATTTTTAAACAAATAAAAGTCACTCTTTAGTGTGCACACCATAGGAATTCCTCTGATGTATTCCAGCGTCAGGGACCATAGCTTTGGAGGATTCCTATGGTGTTTCTCTTTCTTGGCATCTTGTTGGATAGCTTGTGCTTTTATTTTGATTTTTCACTGACCTCCATTTCTACTGTCTTCATTGTCTGTGGCAGAAGCAGTGAGAGGTGAAGTAAGAGATTTTGCCACTCTTCACTCTTCTTGGACACGCTTCCACTGGGAAAGGGACAACAGGATCTGAGAATGTAGCCTTCCCATCAGCAACATATCAGAAACATCTCTCTGTTGTTTGGTATATGTATGATTTTCTTAAATCCTACTCTATCATTTTTCTAGAAATGATTTTACTTCACAGATGCCTGTAACAATTTGAATACAAACTAATAGAAACCTTGGCATCGCTGAGTTGTTAGTGTAAAAGACTTAGAGAATCTGGCCAAAGGGATATCACCTCCTGTTAGAGACCTGATGTCCCAGAAATCACCAGTTACCAGCAGCAGGTTTATTTCTTTAAAGCTACTCCTACTTCTCCAAAATGAGGACAGAAGCTGAGAATAAAAGATTAAACATCAGAAGAAGAGGACAGAGCCAGATTTTTTTTTTCTATTTATAAATCAGAGGATCTTGGTGCTTGGAAGAGACCTTGGAGCTAATATAGAAAATGCATGAGAGGGTATTTTACTCTTTAGAGAGAAAGGGAGAAGGAGAGACATAGTCAAAACCACATGGGATTAGACAAAAAATTTTCTGGAGAAGTTGAGCTTTGAGTTTGGCTTGAAGAACAAAAATGTCATGGACCAGAGAGAGGGGAAAACTTTTTGTTAGGGGCAGTAGTATATTTTATATAAAATAGTGTCAAATATGTATTTGGATGCAAAGAGACAGAGGTAAGAATGAGGAAGTTATGTGGAGGAGAGGGAATTAGGTTATCTTGGCCAGAGGTGAGGGGTTGGGGAAACAAATGATAAGTTTGGACAGTTGGACTGGAGTCTGTGAGAGCAGGAGAGCTCCTAAATGCTAAGTGGAATATTTGAATATTTGAAATATATTTGAAAGGATAAGAAATATATTTGAAAGGATGGGAAAAAGTAAGCTATGTTAGATTTTTGGTTAAGATAGTGACAGATTACATAAATTATTAATAGAGGCCAAATAAGGCTATGTCATACAGTGAGGACATCCTGGTTTGAACTCAGACTCTGCTATTTACTACCTAAGTGACTCTAAATAAGTCACTTAACCTTTGGGCTTCTGTTGCTTCCTCTGTAAAATGGAGCTGAATTAGATCAGGGTTCTGTAATATTTTTTCTACCATGAACCTCTTTGGTAGTTTGGTACTTGTGAATACCTCAGGATGGTGTTTTTAAGTGCATAAAATAAAAAATGCATAGAATTACTAAGGAAACCAAAATATTGAATCCAATTATCAACTTTTTTCAAGCAAGTTCATGGATTCCAGATTAAGAACCACTGAACTAGATGATCTCTTAGGTTCTTTCTTATTCCAAATCTTTGTTCCTGTTATTCTAAGCTGGATCAGAGTTCTAGACACATTGATGCCTTGATGAGTTTGCATTTATCAGAACCCTGCAAATGTGTTCTGTTCTTTAACAACCCTCACAAAATTTAGTACAACCCTTTGTACTATACACTGCACAGTACTTTCAGGTTTACAAGGTGTTTTCACGGGAGCATCATATCTTAAAGTCCCCCTGGCACAAGTGAAGGGAAAGAAACTCCAGTTGAGTGTATATACTAGCTTTATTATTATTTTTTTTATAGCTATGATTGGCCAAAGACTGTCTAAATAACTCCTCCTACTAGATTTAAATTATGATGTGAAAAAATTCTATATGTTGGCAAGGATTGGTAACCATTTCATCTTCGGAAAGTATCTTTGGATTAATGAGTCCCAGAATATTATAAGAAGGTCTGAGGAAGGAAGAGTGAGTGAAAAGAAAACAGAAATGGAGTGGCAAAGAGAAAGGACATAGGGTGCCAAAAATAAGGAAGAGAAAGAGGTTCAGATGCTGGTAGGTCAGAGAGCAACATGTCTTCCCATTTTATGCCTTTATTGAATATAGACAGACCATTAAATACATTTATCTCAATGTTTATATCTATAAGTTTAATATTTAGATACCTCACTGGAAAGGGACTTTTAAGAAAATGGGTTTTTTGGTAATTATTTTTGGAGGACCAAGAAAATGCAAGGCAAAACATACAATTGGATTTTGTAGTCTGTTTCTTAATTTAAATGTCACGCTCTTAATCTTAACCATAGAGGAGATTTTTGGTGATGTTCTGATTGTACTATAGGGTGTCTTCATTATTCTGTAATTATTCTCAGGGTCCACTACTATAATGGGTTGCTTGCTGCTAGGTGATCCCAAGAATTAAAGGGCTTGTTGACTAAGTGGTCTTTCCTCTAGTCTAGAGAAGTATAAACCCAATTCAAACCCACTCGTGTATGCATGCATAGATAATCATATCCATAGTTTATTTTCTTTTGACTATTCTCCATGAGGATAGAAGGAAGTGCTAGAATTTGTGTGAAAGGTGGACAGCAGCAGCTTCCTTCGGTGGAATTGCTGTCATAAGCTCACATCTTTTTCCATTTCTAATTTGTATGATTCAGTTTCAGAGGAATGCACCACTGAAATCAGGTCACATTTCCTGAAAACTGAGGGAGGTAAACATTTGTATATAACTCAAAATTAGCAGATTTTAGTATGTGCCCAGCACCATGTTATTTTGAGCCTTTTTGAGGTAAACATAGAAATGGATAAAAGTGAGAAGGTGTAATAGAAAAAACTCTAAATTTGGAGCTGGAGGAGGTTGGTGGGCTCTTGATTGAATCCAGACTCTGTTGCTGAATACTTTCCCCTTCTCTCTCTCTCTCTCTCTCTCTCTCTCTCTCTCTCTCTCTCTCCCTCTCCCTCTCTCTCACCCCTCCCCCCTTTCCTTCTATCCCTCTCTCCCTCCCTCTCTTTGGACAATTCACCTAACCTCTCTGAATCCCACTTTCTTCATCCTTAAAATGTGAAGGTTAGATTACATAGATTCCAAGAATTTTCTAGCTTAAATTCTAGGATTATTCTCTCCTTAAAATCTCAAACTATCCTATGGGCATATATTCTACTGTCCACAGAGACCTGCATATTAGTTCTGGATAGACTAGAAAGAGAAACAAACTTATCCATACTGACTCAACATTATTCTTAATATTTTAAGATATGCAGTCTCCAAGATTTTTATATTTGGTCTCAGACACTTATTAGCTGTGTAACCCTAGGCAAGTCACTTAATGTCTGACTGCCTTAGTTTCGTCATTTATAAAATGACAATATAAAAATTGCACCTGTTTCACTGGGTTATTGTGAGGATCAAATGAAGCAATATTTGTAAAACACTTAGCATAATGCCTAGATCATAGGAGGTGCTTAATATATGCTTGTTCCCTTCCTCCTCCCTCATAATCATAACTCATCATAATTATTAATGTTTGGCAATTATCAAGCCTCAACAATCAGTTAGATAATTTTTTTTTTTGCTTCCAAAATGGTTACAATGTGTTTTTGTGACAGAAGCTGTTATGGAAAGTGAGATTTCCTGATTCCATCTGCTGTGATTCAGCCTTAGGAAAATCCTACAAATAACATTAATGTCTTGAGTAAGACTGAAGAAATTAAAAAAAAATCAGCCTCAGTTATTATAGTTCCACCTTTTCATTGTCCTCTCTGCCTTTACGTTAATGAACATATGATTTACATTTGCAATCTTAAGGGTTTTAGAACTGGGAGAAACATGTAGTTAATCACCTCCTTTTCTTCCTGTAGAGGTCAGTGTTCTAGTAATTAAAGGTAAGAAGAGCCATTTTTAAGAGTTTCCTGTTCATGTTGCTTAGAAGCTTTGAAGCTAGCACAGAAATGGTAAACTCATTGGCCTGTTTGTGTCTCAAGACTATAATTTGTCTGTATATGGATGGTGTGTACGGAAGAGAAATTTAAAAGGTTTGTGAGACTGAGCTGTGTCCTTAGTAACTGGTAGTTCTCTTTCTCCTCTATCTCCTCCTCTTCTTCCTCTTCCTCCTTTTTCTCCTCCTCCTCTTCCTCCTCTTTCTCTGCCTTCTCCTACTTCATCATCATCATCATCATCATCATCATCATCATCACATGGGATGGGACCCAAACTTTGTTTTATTGATATAATGGAACTTCTGATGAGGAAACTCCCTTTCCTATGCAAGTCTGCTGCTGTCTCTTCAAATTGTAGTCTTAGATGGTTGCCTGGGGCTTTGAGAGGTTGATTTACCCAAGGTCACATAGTATGTGTCAGAGGCAGAAGTTGAACCCAGGTCTTTATTTCCTGGTCAGTTATCTTTCTCCTGCTTTAATGATGACTAACATTTATATAGTACTTTAAGGTTTATTATGTACTTTACATCTGTTATCTTACTTGATTCTCACAACACTGTGAGATGGGTACTCTTAACTTCTGCTTTTATACAGATGAGGAGACCAAGGCTGTGATCTGTCCAAGGTTATCTCACCTGAAATCCAAATATCCTACTCATTTCAATATTGTATCAGTGAATGTTACAAAGAATACATTAGTCTGTGTAACTAAGACCAGAACATTTTCGCAGTGTTATCTGGCAGCCCTTATGGAGGAATTCACTGCCTTTAGGTCTTATCACCTTATGCCATTACAAATAAACAAAGAAGATGCCCTGTTGTGAATTTTCATCTAAAGTGAGTTTAGCTTAATATTTGAGAGCTATGGGTATTCACATGATTCTCTGATGATTTAGAGAGGAAATGCTGAACAGAGTTAAAGGGATGAGGAGGATAGAACTAGGAAAGTATTTTGCCTTCTGTTTTGTTACAAGGTGGCATTACACATTGAAAACTTTGTCATTTTTTCACAGTAGGGGTGTACACATAATCAGATCATTTCTCAACAGTGAATTCTCTGGTTCTCTCTATTGATCTCCCCATTCTGATTCCATAGTACAGCAAAGTGTGAGAGTACTGTGGTTTTTTTTTTTTTTTTAGTATAGAACTTAACAATTGTTTATTACATCCTTAATGTCATAAAATGGGAATATCTCTAGAATCCACTTCCTTCCATTTCCTTTAGGTGGGAACAGAAGAGAATTGTTCTAACAACTTGTACTCCATTACAAATCAGGAATATACTTAAAAAATCTTTTGGAATGATTTTCGTACCCCTTCATTATAATTCAACAAATACTATAAATTCTTTCTCCTCTCTTTCTTTCTCTCTCTCTCTGTCTCATTTTTTAAAAATATAATTTGTATCAGGAACCAATTGAAAAAACTTTTGCTACCATGGGGGTTCAATTGTGTTTTCCAAACAATATTTTAAGTTTAGATCCTAAATTGTTTAATGTTCCTCAAAGCATGTATATTAGATCATCAGAGTGCTTTGAGCTCTGGTAGATCACAGGATATTAGACTTTAAAATCACGTAAGTTTGGTTACTATTTGTTTTCCTCTCCCTTCATTTTATTCCAACACTGTCTTAGCCACAGCAAGGGATAGTTGTGTCATAATCCATTGGGGTGGATCAGATGCACTCTCAGAGACAGGCTTGGAACCTACATTCAAAGTGATGAGCCATAGGCCTTTTTCTTGACTCATGTCTTTCTTGACCTACACCAGTTTTAAAGTCATCATTGCCTTCTGGTTCTACTCCTACCTCTTGTTCAGTCGTGTCTGACTCTTTGTGACTCATTGGACCATAGCATGCCAGACTCTTCTATCCTCCCCTATCTCTTGAAGGCTAAGTTTGTGTTGGTTGTTTCTACTAATTTCTTTTAGGCTGCTTCTTTCTCTCTAGGTAACATTTTTTTTTTTGTATCTAATACTTAGTGCAGAAGCAGTCACAGTAGACAATAAATGTTTCCTTATTGACTCTTCCTTGTATGAGCTTTTGGTGTTGGTTCTTATCCCTTTTCCCCTCTTTTTTTTTATGTTTTGGAGAGCAATTGGGGTTAAGTGATTTGCCCAAAGTCACATGGCTAGTAAGTGTGTCAAGTGTCTGAGGCCGGATTTTAACTCAGGTCCTCCTGACTCCAGAACCGGTGCTCTATTCACTGTGCCACCTAGTCGCCCCATCTCTTTCCCACTCTTATCAGGGGGAAAGAAAGGTGTCCTCTTTTGGTTTTCTCTTTCTTCCTTCAGAGGGAAAGCTAGAAGTGGTGGTAGAGGGGAGCAAGGAGGATGCCAATTCTTGCTTCTAGCCGTATTGAGAGAGCATAATGAAGGAGTCACCAACAGTAGAGAGGATGACAATTAGATGTCTTTAGGAGAAAGCTAGGTTTTCATGAATGCCAAGAATTGGAAGGAGGATGAGAAGAAGAGGTCTAAGAGAGGAGGGGACATTTGTCAACAATTGAGTCTAGGTTAGAAAACTGGGGTGGGGGAGGTAGAGTCCTAAACGAGAGAAAATAATTGTGTAGGAATAAGATGAGTTTTTATTTTTTGTGCTATTTTAGTTTTAAACTGGGCAGAAAGTGACATTTAATCAGGGATTAGGATAGGAAAGGATAGGAATTTTATAGTCATAGAGCAGAGAGAGCACCAAGTTAAGAAGTTAGTAGATAAAATCCTACTTAGAATGGTGGCATAATGTCTCTGCTGTTTGTGTTTTCCAGGATATCATAACCCCCCTAAACTTTCCCACAAGTGATTTCAGCAGAAGGAGGGGCTGAGATTTATTTTGTCTGGAAAGATACAGAACTGAGGGGGCAGTTTCAGATAAATAAAATCTCTAAAGCACAGTTTCAGTTTTTAAAAGTCTATGATTCTGTGAACAGTACTCACAAAGAAGGAAAACTATGGTCAGCTGGTGATCAATCACAGAATCTATCCCTAATATTATTTAAATGAGTCATAGAAGTTAGAGTTGAGAGTAGCCCTCCCAATTAATCTCAATTATAATTTGTATTTAAAATTTTTAAATTTTTAATAAGCACAAGAAAGCATATGAAGGCAAAAGTTTCTTTTAAGAGAAAACTTGTAGATGATATTAAACAAACAAAAAAGATATAACACATACAAGATAAATGTCAAAATTTCCCAGAATGTAAAATCACAGATGTCTGTTGAATTAAGATCTGTCTGTTTAAAGTCAAATTTACTCATTCTTGCTTTAAATGATGATATAATTGAATAGTGATTTTTTTCTTTCAATTTTTATAGACAAAAAATTAAACTAAATATTTTTATTATTATCTTTTTTTTAAACAACTACTACTGGATTGTTTTGCTACCTCTAGATTGACTGTTGTATAATATGGTTGCAAGATCACTGGATTTGGGAGTCAGGAAACTTGCATTCTGATTTCAGTTTCACCAAGAATTTAGCTACATGGCCAGGCTACGTGGGAAGGCTGAGCCAGGTTGATTACTTTAGCTCAAGAGGTGCAATGCTCTAAAATTGACTTAGTGGTGTCTGCACTAAGTTTGGCACCAATTTGAGCCCCCAGGGGTAGGGAATTAAAGAGGTTGCCCAAGGAGGGAACCAGCCCAGGTCACAAATAGAGCAGATCAAAGATTCCATGCCAGCTTTAGCGGGATAGGGCTGATGAGCAGCCACTACACTTTGAGCTTCAAGCAAATCACTTGTTTGTTAAGTCAGTTTTCTCATCTGTAAAATAAGGAAGTTGAATTAGATGATCTCTTTAAACCTAGATCAATGAATTGATGGTCTTTGATATCTAATATCCTTTTTGGTATAAGCACTTATTAAGTGTGAATGTTTATTATGAATCTTTTATAGTTTGTTGAAGTACTCATTTCATTCTGTTTAATGCCTTATTCACCGATGTTATTTATAGAAGAATAACTTGTATGCAGTATTGCAAGTTACTCATTTTTTCATTTTAGAATGCAAAATCTACACAAGATGATAGGACTATAGTTATTATACTTGTTATATATAAAGTTTGTTAAGTAGTTACCCTTCTGTGCAGAACTCAGTGGAAATAAATTGTTTCAAGAAACTACAAGGAAACTGTAGTTTTGAAAAGCAAGGGTGAAGATCATATACTGTGATATGACTGTGAGAGATGGTCATAAAAATGCAACAAAAATGTCCATTTATTGCTAATTTTAAAAATGCAATTATTTTCTTTTTTTTTTAATTTAAATTAATTTATTTATTTTCTTGTTTATATCACTCATTTCCACGAGATTTTGAGTTACAAATTTTCTCTCCGTCTTTCCCCTCCGCAACACCCCAAAACAGCGCTCCCACTGTATAGCTCCTCCCCCAATCTGGTCTCTCCCATGTCCTCCCCCATTGCCCCTCTGACTTTCCAGTAGGGCAGGATGGGTCTCCCTACTCCAGTGCCTGTATATCTTAATTCCCAGTTGCATGTAGTTAATAATAATAATAATATATATACATATATATTTTTAACATTTGATTATAGAACTTTAAATTCTAGATTCTTTCGCTTCCTCCCTCATCACCCACCCCTACTGGAAGGACAAGCAATTCAATACAGGCTGTACATGTGTAATTATGCAGAACATCTCCACAGTGAACATATTGTGAGAGACTGATTATATG
>CM053589.1:98774609-98789806 GCA_028646515.1 Pseudochirops corinnae
AATCCTTCTTAAGCTGATCTATGGCTTTTAGACAGTCTTCATGTTTCTTAGAAGCTTTTGGTGTGGGAATTCTGACTGTATTGTCTTCCTCCCATTCCATGCTTTGATCCTTTTTTTCCCCCAAGAAGGAATCTAGAGTTCGATTGCTGTTGTTACTTTGCTTCCTTTGCCTGCTCTTGTTATCAGTCAATTATTTGACTTTTTAGCTCTGTGGATCTCTGCTCCCCGGGGGGAAAGCTCTGTCCCAAATTGCTGGGGTTTTCAAAGCTGCCAGAACTATTGGGAGGCTGCCTTTTTTTGCAGCCCCCACCAGCTTTAGCTCATTGAAAACGCACCCCAGGACCACCACCCAAGAGCATGGTCCAGATCTAGGCCGCTCAATGCAAGAGCACTTAGCCCCTGAAGGATTACTTGGCCTCCCTGCAGTCTGCAGGCTGGGAGCTCTGAAGCAGCCACATAGAGGTGGTTGCAGGGCTGCTGCTTCTGCTGCTTCCTTGCCCTGGAGGCAGTTCAGCTGGAACCCTTTTCTCCCCTAAATTTAGCTGACATCCACTGACCTTTCACTGAGTCCTTGTTTCTTATGGCTTGATAATTCTGGAACATGCCACAGCTGCTGCTGATCCACTCTCCTGAAGGCTCCATCTGCAGCTTGTCCTGGCCACCCTCGGGCCAAGCCACGGTTTCAGGCTGGGCTGGTTTCAGCTCCCAGCATGCTGTGATGAGCCCTTTGTGCCAAGCTGCCTTCAGCAAGAGATGTGTTTTGTGAGTTTTGGAGGCCTAAAATTTGTTTAGAGTCATATTTTATGGCTATTTGAGGTGGCTATGTGCCATCTGTGGAACCTTGTTGCTTCTATGCTGCCATCTTGGCTCTGCCCCCCCCCCCCCCCCCTTCCCAAAATGCAATTATTTTCAAAGATATTAGTTAGGTACCCAGTGATATATTTTAAAAAGACAACTCTTAGAATTTCCACTCCATTATTAAATTTCCTCTCTTTGGACTATTCCTTCCTCTGGTACTCCTATCTTCTGGCTCCCATGGAGGCCTGCCTAGCTTCCTCCCCAGATGATGCAATATTCATGGCCCAATTTTTAGTATTGGCTTCACCTTTCTTATGTTGTCCTGGTCCTCATTGACACCCTGGTCCTGGAGTCAGTCAGAATACACCTTCAACTACCTTCTTTGCTCCTATCTGTATGCTGCTAAAGGAAACTTTGAAGAAAGATGATGCAGCCATTCTGACTGGGTCCACTTCAAAATTCTATTATATAACCTCATCTGCACCCTTAGTGCATGATCTATCACTCTTCTCTTATTGATTCTCTGTTTCATATCTCAACACTGCTTTTCGTTAAAATACATAGCACCACTTCTTTCCACCATCACAGTTGAAGTTCTTGCGTTATACTTGGCTGAGAAAATAGAAGTCATTCTCTATGAGCCCTCTCTTGTCCTGTTATCTTCATTCCATAATTTTTCAACTTCATTCCATATTCTTGTCCTGATTCTTGCTCCCTCTTCTTTCCTAGGTGTAGGCCAACTCCTTTACACATACCCTTGAGTCTCTCTCCTCCTATTTTCTTTGTCAAGTGGCCTCCACTATTATCCCCTCTTCCTCTGATCTTTTCATTACTGTTAACAAACGTATTCAACTGTCTCCCATTCTTAATAAACCCTCAATAAACCCTATTACCCTATAAGCTTTTGTTTGTTGTTGTTCAGTCATTTTCAGTTGTATCTGACTCTTTGTGACTCCATTTGGAATTTTCTTGGCAAAGACATTGGAGTGGTTTGCCATTTCCTTTTCTAACTCATTTTGCAGATGGGGAAACTGAACCAAACAGAGTTATATGACTTGCACAGTGTCACAGTAAATGTCTGAGTCCTGATTTGAACTCAGGAAGCTGAGTCTTCCTGATTAAAGGTGCAGTACTATATACTCTGCTCTACCTAGAAGCCCTCTTCATAAATGACCACCCATGATTTCTTCTTTTTTGAGTCAAATTCCTTCAAAAAGCCATCTATATTTTTTGCCTTTAATTCTCCTCTCATTCTCTTCTAAACTTTTTATAATCTAGTTTATAACATTATCACTCAAATGTCACTGCTCGTTCCCATGTCAATTAGTGTTCACTTGATTGTAAAATTTGATAATCTTTTTTTTTTTCCAGTCCTCATCCTCCTTGACCTCTTTGCTGTATCTGGCATCAATCATACTTTCTTCTTAGATACTTCCTCATCTTTGGGTTTTATTCATTCTCCTATTTGTTTGGCAGCCTCTAACATGTTTGGTTTTGGATGTGGTTGGTGAGTCATCATCATGAGATGCCTTATAGCTGTATATGTTCCAAGGATCTGTCCTTGCTCCCTTCTTTTTTCTCTCTAAAATTTCTTTGTTACCAGTTTATTATGAGTTTAACAATTATCTCTATGCTCATGACTCCTAGTTCTGTATTGCCGCCCCTACTCTTTCTTCTGATTTTCAATTCTGCATCACTGTGTACTAGAAATTTCAAAATTGATGTCCTATGGATCTCTTCAATGCAACATCTTTCCCCCAAAATTTTACCCCTGTTCTGAACTTTTATATTTCCTTAATGACATTATTATTCTTTCTGGTGGTTTCAATACTTCTTTTTTTTTTTACCTTCATGTTCACTTAGTTGCCAAATCTTGTCATTTCTCTCCCATAGTATCTTTTGCATTTGTTCCCTTCTCTCTACTCATACACCCACCACCCTTGTTTAGGCTCTTATTTCCTCTTTTCTAGACCATCATAATGGCCTTCTAAATGGTTTCTCTGCTTCAGGTGTCTCCCCTCTCCAATCCATCCTTAACACAGCTGCCAAATCAATATTCCTAATGCACATATTTGATCTTATTACTCTCATTCATTAAATTCCAGTAGCTCCCTATTACCTCCACAATCAAATAAAAAACTTTTAAAAGCATCTCACAACTTTATCTTCATAAAACTTTCACAATCTGGCCCAACCTATCTTTCTAGCTTTATTACACATTATTCCTTTCCATGAAAGATGCAGTCTAGCCAAATTGGCTATCTTGCCATTTTATACACAACATTCCATCTGCCACCTTCACACCTTTGCACTAGCTTTCTCACATGCATGGAATGCACTCTTTCTTCCTCTCCATCTTTCAGAATCCCTGGTTTCCTCCAAAGATCAACTCAAGCACCAATTTCTACATCAGACCTTTCCTGTTTCTCCTCACTGCTAATGTCTTTCCTAATAAATTATTTCATATATGTATGTATATATATATATATATATATATATATATATATATACACATATATATGTAAATTTTGTTTTCCCTGGCTAGACTGTAACTGGGTGTGGTCACTCCATCCCCTAATATAAATTGCCTTGTGAGATACTATGGCCAAGGGCAAAGATAGTTTCTGCTTTTGCCTTTGTATCGGTAGCACTTAGCACAGTGCATGTCACATAATAAGTGCATAATAAATGCTTTTTTGCTTGATTGAGAGGAATGAGTAGAAAATAAAATTGAACTTTATTGGGTTTTTTTTTGTTTGCTTTGTTTTGATTTTGCAAAGCAATTGGGGTTAAGTGACTTGCCCAAGGTCACACAGCTAGTAAGTATAAAGTGTCTGAGGTTGGATTTGAACTCAGGTCCTGACTCCAGGGCCAGTGCTCTATCTACTGTAATTCCTAGTTGCCTCATAATTGAACTTTAAAGAAAACTCCTTTAAATGTTAGCTATTATGAGATGTTGTACTTCTGATGATATGAAATTGTACATATATTATTTATAAGATCAGTATTTGATTTTTGTTTTATAAGAGAATTGAAAATTAAGTTTCTAGGCATTAGTTCTGAAGGAGTGTCTAGAAAGAATTATAAGTAACTCTTTGTTCTAATAGGGCAAGTTTTTTGAAAGGGCTGATTCAGTAATGCTACCTTGAATAAATATGAATGATCCCTTCCGAAATAAGTTATTTTATCACTGTCCACCAAAGTCCTACTTTCATGTCTCATTATGGAATGGAGGTGACCCAGTGTTCTCAAAGGCTATGCCAATAGAACTTAAGCTCTGAAAATTCTAAGCCAAATAGAAAGGTTTTAAACTCTAAGTGATTGACTTTATTTCTGTTATCAGAGAATCAGTCTAGTTAAGTTTAGAGAGACTCATAAAGAGGTTGCCCCTACAGTGATGAATTTTTTTGACCATAGCATCTTATAAGGCAATTTATGTTAGGGGAAGGAGTGACCACACTGATGAGATTACAGATTTTTGCAAGTATTAAAGTATTCTGTAACCCACCAATTACAATTTGGAGAGAACTCAATTCCTGGATAGAGTTATAGAATTTTAGAGCTGGGAGGGGTCTCATAGGCCATCTAGGCCAACCTCTGCATTTAATATATCAGGAAACGGAGTCCCAGTGAGATTAAATGATTTGTCAAATAATGGTTACTCTTGCATAGGTCATTGGAATGACAAACTCATTAGTTCAGCTCTAAAAATAAGCATAATTTTCTTTATGTTAAAGTCATCTTTTCTTGAAAATATTCCTAATTTTTGCAATGAAATATATAGTTAATTTCAAGTTTCATGTTTTCCAAAATTAGATCATTAGCAGATAAATAAAAATCATTAGAACATCCTTTGGCCAGTAAGAATCAGTACGCCATATTTCCTTGGACTAATTTCAGGACCACCGAGAAATAAGGAAAGATTAGCTAAAACTATATATGTGGATTGAATTGTTGCTATATTAAAGAACTTGCATTAAAAAAATCTCCTTGCCCAATTTGCTGTAATTCAGGCCTGTTTTTTTTTTTTTTTCAGGAATTGATAATAGGATGAAAGTTAAAAAAAATGATTTTCCCTTTCATCTTTAATCAGCCTTTGTGACATACATAGTGGCATGTCATCTCTGTAGCAATGTGTGGGACTAAGATAACTGTTTATGCTGTTCTTACTACATGATCCAGAGCAGCAGGATTTTTCCAAAAGTTTCTAAGATGGGAGCTAATATGGTATTTCTTGCTTCTGTCGTTAGATTGTAGATGATGGAGGTTTCCTTGAAAATGTAGAGAAAAGCTGAGAATATTACCATAGTTTAGCCATAAGCTTACCTGGGAGAATTTATGCAAAAAGAGAAAATTGTGAATATATATTTGGCTGAATTAGGTCACAAGAGATGCATTCTCAGATTGTATTTATTGGTTGCCCATTATGTGCAGGGCATTCTATTATCTATTTTTTATATTTCTCATCCATGTTAAGTTTTTGCCTAAAATCAGAAACTTTACTATTGCCTGCCTGTCTGGGCCAGCTGGACTCGGGGATCCCAGGGGTCCCAAAGTACCTACCGTGATTCTGCAGTCACTCTCAGTCGCCCCAACGACTCTTTGGAGGAAGACTCCGGATATGGACAGAATAGTCAGACACACCTCAGTGGAGTGGCCAAGCGTCTTTATTGTCTTACATATCTCCTGTTGCTGCTCCTGCCCGTCCCAGCATTATTCCTCTGCCGTTTTATCCTTTCTCCGTCTGCCCTCTGTCACGTGTCCCAGCAACAAGATCCTGATAGGCGGGGAGTGCTCCTCCATTGATGGTGCATGCTCAATGCCCACATGTTTGACGTGCAGTCATCGAGGCAGAGTACACACCTGGATGCCTCTTAGACCCGCCTCAGGTTTTCCTTGTTAGCAAGGACACACTGACCGAGGTCAGACATCTACGTACACAAATAGCTCTAAGGGGCCCTTACACCTGCCTCCGTTATTACCAGTTTTATAGCTCCCTATTTGAAATGTTAAACAACAAAATGTAACATCACATAACTACATATAGGATGCCTCCTCATTTGGGGAAAAACATTCTAGAGATTCCCTCAAATGTCAAATCCTTGAGTATTGGCTCCTGCCCAAAGATGCTTTACATAGCTGTCTACACTTCTTAACAGAATACTTCTTCCCTTCCCTCCCCTCCCTGTTCTCTTCTTTTTCTGTTCCTCTGATTATATCAGGGGAAAAAACTACAAGAAGTACTTAGGGCTTAGCCCTGGAGGAGAAATGAGTCAAATTAGTACCAATGAAGGGAATGCAATTGCATCTATGTTGTGTTGTCAGAAAATACATTAAATATTTGAAACTGGAATCTTGAATGCATATATCTGGAGGAGCTCCTACATGTGTGTATACACGTATGTGTGTGTACACACACACACACACACACACACACACACACACACACACACACCCCACTCATGCCAGGAAGGATGCATCTATACCTATACACACACAAGGATGAGTCACATGTGGCCCTTTTAGACTTCACTAAAGTGTAAGATTGTAAGGGTCAAAAGCAGAGATGATGAAAGTTAGGGTAAGGTCCTTTTAGGTATAAATGGAGTATTACAGAGGTGTAAGAATATGTCCCATTTAGACTTCAGCAAAGTTAAAGTAAATCTTAAGGAGCAAATAAAGAAACTGAAATGGGAGAGTTAGGCCATTTTAAGTGTAAGTGAAACATTCCACATCTTGTAGGGACCCGAGGCTCTGAATAACTCACTTTCATGTAATGAGAAGGCTAGTAGAGACAACACACTTTTCCCCAAGGCATAATCGGCCTTAGTACTTCCCATACTTATTTGCATAAATCTAATAAGAATTTAGAAAATGTATTGGATGGTCACCATAAGTGGGGATAAGTTCCCTCATGATGGAAATCCATATTTAGACCAGGAAGAATTGTTATGTAGAAGAGGTTATACGTTTCCTACCAGAATGGGAAGTAAAAAAACCTCAAAGCTTTGACCCTATGGCAGCAGAACTAGAGAGCTCTGCCAATCCTGGACTAAAGGTCTTAGCCTTTTTTGTAAAAGCATAGAAGCACCCAGCCAGCCCTAATGCTAAAGGTAGTGGAGAGTATAGCTGTCCATCAGAGAAAATGATCTGTCTTGCAGAGATATTGAGCCTTGTGAGGGCAGCTAGGTGGTACAGTACCCTGGAGTCAGGAAGACTGAGTTCAAATTTGGCCTCAGACACTGACTATATGACCTTGGGCAAGTCACTTGCCCTGTTTGCCTCAGTTTCCTCATCTGTAAAATGAGCTGGAGAAGGAAATGGCAAACTACTCCAGTTTCTTTGCCAAGAAAACCCCAAATGGAGTCAGAAAGAGCTGGACATGACTGATCAAGAATGATAACAAGCTACCTGTCTGGCTAAGTCTAGGCATGAATTGACATGTCCAGAGAGATACCATTTTTTTTCAAGAAACAAGCCCAGCTGAGCTAAATCATCTATCAAGCTGAGATGTCATGCCCTCAGGGCAGAAAGCTCATCTTAGCAGCTCAGGAATTACAAGGTTATGAGTAGACATGCTTATGGGTGTTCCTAGAACTTGAGGAAGCCATCCCTTCTCTGGGACCTTTGAATCCAGGTACAGTCGTGAGAGAGAATGTTTATATAGAGGTTTGGTTTGAACCTGACAATTGCTTTATTGCTTAGAAATTCAAAAATTTAGAAATGCAGTTTTAAAATCTTAACATTCTTATCTGAACTTATTCTAAGTGTCCAATGTGCCCTGTTTTACTCAGTCTTTGAATGTGAAAATGATGTGAGAAGGGATACCTGCTTGAGTAAAGTCGTATTTTGAAAATGAAATTCATTTCTCTGCTTTATTTTCCAGTTGAGAGAGCTCATACTTGTACTGTATGTGTGGGGAATAATTGGTTTTAGTGTGAAATAGCTGACACTTCTAGGATCATGCCATAATATTCAATTTCTGGCTGTTGCAGTTTCATGTTTTTCCTTCCTGCTTTTCCAAAGGTGCCACTATTCAGAGGCTGATTATAGCTCTTCTTCCCAAGCTTTGATTTAAAAAAAAAAAACATCCTTTCAAAGGCTGAGTCATAATGCTCTTGGGTAGTTGATAAGTATCAATGCTTAAGTTTTGGACAATGTTTTTAAGTACAATACTTTATGGTCTCCTTTGCAATGTTTCTTGTAATTTTCTCTTAAGTTCAAAGTAGACTGTGGTGTTACATGCACGACACTCTATGAAGACTTGAAAGTACCCAAATATAGTTTAGTGTAGTTACATCAGCTCTTAGAAAGCAAACTGAACTACTTTAAGGCCTACTTAGGACAAGTTTAATGTTAGGGATCGCTTCTGCTGGGTATGGGTTTCATGAGAATGTCTGGTTCACACTGTGGGGAAGCAGATATTTGGATCCAGTTTAATCCCTTTCCAGTATCTTCAGATGCATGAAGAAAGTTGTCTCCTTTTCTGTACTCAATATTCCTAGTCCTTCAGCTGACCTTCATTTGACTCGTTTGCTAGTCTAGGACTTTTCCATTCTGGTCACTTCCCTCTGGAAGTTCTGAAGTGCATCATTGTCTTTTCTTAAATATGATGCTGAGAATTTCACATAATGCTCATCGGTGTTAACCTAAAAAGTTTGGTTAAAGGAGACAAACAGGCTAGGTGATATATATTTTTATATTATTTATTCCCATAAAGCTAGCAGAAACATGATCATGGAGTCAGAAAGAAACTTCTGACTCCCCGAACAAAAGAATAAGAAAGCTTAAATACATTTTAGAACAATCCCAACTCAGGGTCAAATTTATGATTACAGAAAAGGAATTTTCTTAATAAGATAAGAGAACTGGCAAGGTGTAAAAGGATTTTACAACCTAGAACATCTGTGTTTTCTTAATCATTAACATGCCATAACATAGAACATGCCCACAAAATATTAAGATAAGAAACATTTCCGTTATTCAAGATATTGTCTCGGGTTCAGGGTCTCATCCTTGGCAGTAGAAAGCATGCTTTTACGTCAGCCCCATCTGGAGTTGTTGACATAGGAAGAAGTCTTCTCTGAGTTTACTCAGAGAACAAAGAAGCTGTTGGGTCCAGGTTCTTCTGCCTGATTAGTTCAAGCCTTGGATCTTATTAAGGGCTATTAAATTTATATTAAATTGTTATCACCAGATAGAATGTTTTATAGTCTTGGGAATACATAGATAGCACACCAGCATTGAAAACCTGGAAACAGGGAAGTAACAGTAGATGAGAGAACGGAGAGACTCCTTTTAAATTTTACCTAGTTCCTCCTCCCTGCTTCCTATAAATGAATCGCTTGTTTGCAGGGGGCTTTGGGAAAGATACATGACTACATTGGTTCTATCTTAAGAAAATGGAGCCTGAAAACACAGCCCCATCTGTTCCTTTATTATACTCTGGACCACTTTTGGAGTAACAAAGGGTGTGCATGACAGATTGACGATAGTGTTTGGGGGTAGAGAGGGTTCAACCTTTTCTTGTCTCAAGTCATAATCCTTTCCCCTTCTGGACAAGCTTTACTTCATTTGTGCCTAGTAAACAAAAGGTGTACACAGAATTTTTGGTTCTATAACCCCAACTTTGCTTTCATTAATCTGCCCAACATGTGGCTTATAGTAATCCTTCAAAATTAATAGAATTAGGCAGAGACTGATTCTCTCCATAATGAAGTGAAACCGTTACCCAGGTAACTTTTTCAGGGTTTCCAGGTGACTCCTTATTTCACCATTGTGGTATTTTAAGCACATGGCATATTATTAATGTTCACCATTATACATGTTAATAGCCTCCTAATTTTTTTTCTTCTGTTGTCATTTTTCATACTCACATGAACTTTTGTGCTCCTGTTGTGCCCATAACCCAGGAAATCTGACCAGATATGTTTGTATCTATAGAAAAATGTAGGGGAACCTTTCAGAAATAGAACCGAGTTGATGCTAATAATTTCTCCAGCAAGACAAGGTCAATTTCCAAGGACAAGGTGCATGACTTGAACTGTTCTCTAAATGAATGACTTAATAAATGAAATCTTTCTCAAAGGAAAATTAGGTTTAGTTTAATCATGACCATTTCTTTACTTCTAAAGGAAGTAAAAGAAATACCAGTGTTGATTTCCTGCTACCCAGATTGTTGTGCTGAAAGAAGCAAGAAAGAGACCCCCAGAGTAATTTTGGAAGTGGATTTTATTTAGTGTGCGCTGTTCAGAGCTACATCTTACCTTGCCCAAATCAAACAGGCCTGACCAAGGGGAGACCCCTGATACATAGGGTCCCCCGACCCTTAATGGTCAGGGATTATGTAGTCAGAGGTTTATAGCAGGGATTGGCTAGTACACATTTTGATTTTCACGGGCACAGGGAAATCTTTGGGGGGTCCTGCAGCCAACTAGTCTATTTCCATGAAAAAGAACAGGAAGAAGATAGCTGGCTACAGCAGAATGGGGGAAGGGGCAGGGATCAGGGGAGGCAGGTGAGGCCAAGTACAACAAGATGAACCTTGAGAGTTTTCTCCAAATAGAATTAGATATCTAGTAACTGATGCAATTTTATTTGTAATTCAATTGTTATATGTAAAATAATGCCATCATTCATTTACAAATGCCATATTGACTCTTAACTGATTAAAAAAAAAAACTATGGGTGTTATTTTTGGGAGGGAGAAATAGAAAGGATTTCTTCAAAAGCTAATATACTAGAAATGGTACTTTTAATTTAATTTCATTCTTTTTCTTAGTGTATAAATTTAAAGCCATCAACTCAGATTGTAGGATCTAGGTCACCCAAATTCTTGAAAGCTCTCCCCCATTTCTTCACAAAAATAATCTTTATAAGAAAGATACTCCCCACACTGGGGGACTTATGGAGTTTTAATCATTCCACAGGAACCATGCAGCCCATTATGGCTCCAATAGAAAGACCAAATAAATTCTGGCAGGACTTTCCAAATTGGAAAAGCTTTGAATCCCAGACCAGCAACAGAGAATAATAAGCCTTTTGAGCAGTGGACCACATAAAATAATGTCAGTTTTTTATATTCAATCATTTTTATTTTAAAGGTGAAAAGACTTCTATTAGAATCAGTTTTTTCAATCTTCCTAGACGCCACTGTCCTGTGCATGGGAGGAATGCTGGGCTTAGTCAGAGCTATGCTCTTTGTTGCTAGGATTGAGGTTTAAGTCATCGCTGAGCAGTGGTGGACAGGGGACAAGAATGACTGAGGTATTATTGATCAGTCAGAGATGGGAGGTCAGGTCAGAAATCTTGAAGTTCAGGAATTCTAAAAAAGCCAAGACCTAGGGAGATTGAAGTTCCAGGGAATTGGAAATCAGGAGAACTGAATCAGGAATACAAATTTAAAAATGTTGAAAAAAGCTCCAGGAGTAGACATGAAAAGAACCAGAGGTGCTTTTTCAAGGATGGAGTGACTTAATGCAGTGGAAAGAATGCTAGATTTGGAGTCAAAGATTTGGACGGTTTCACATCCTTGATCTACTGATTATTCCCTCGGTAACTTAACCTCTCTGGGGATATCTTTTTTCATCTATAAAATGAGGAGATTGGACTAGAGGATTAGATGTCCTTCTAATTCTTTCTCTCTAATCCTGTGCCTCCTAGAATGAAATGAAAACTTTCTAGCACTACTCTGAGGAGTAGGAAGCTCTTTCTTCACCTTCCAGATTTGGAACTTTTCCAGGTTTTTTAAAGAGCCAGCATTTTCTACTTTAGAAAATTTGGGGCTTAATTATCAGGTTTGGATCAGAGAAGTAATTCATGTATCTGCAAGGCAAGAGAAGAGGGTCTCCAGGGTATCCCTGTCTTCCAGACCATTTTAGAGCTATATTCCTTCTAGACTCTTCCAGGGACAGTCAGTATTTGGCCTCCCTGCTTAGATTCTCTATTTCTAGAAGCTTCCTAGAGTGCAGTTCTTCATATACGTAAAGAATCAATGAACAAATTATAGGTAATATTCAGTAGCTTTTGATCTGATATTCCTAAGAAACAAAGAGGTTGAAGCAAAACTGCGTTTGACTGAGGATTCTTTCTACTACCAGAAATGTGCCTGTGGAATGATATAAAACTTATGACATTTGAAATGGCATCCTGTGAGAAAGTTAATTAATACTGAAATCAAATGCTAACTGCCTTAGCAAACAATGTTTTTAATTGAAAAGAACCCTGTGATATTTTAAGTCATACAGCTGATGGGTTTTGTTTTTTGGAATTGTTCTCTGATTTTAAATTGCATTATGAATACAGTACTCTACATGACAAGTCACCTTTCCCCCCTCTCTTAGCACTGAATGTTGTATGTTTGCTGCATGTGCACCTGGTTAGCAAATTGCCTCATTAGCATTTGAATTGAAGTGTTTTATTCAAAAGCTACCTAGAGCCCTCAAGGGCAGTGACTACCTTTTGCTTTCTTTATAGTCTCTGTGCTTCGCGCTGTGCCTGGCACCTTAAAGTAGTCTCTGAATAAAAATTTATTGTTTGACTGACCCTGAATACTGGTGCTCTTTTTCAAGAAGTTCCATAGAGACATAGTGTAGTGGGTAGAGTAACTGGGCTTAGAGGAGGCAATATGGTGCAGAAAAACCTCTAATTCTGGAGTTAAAGGACCTGGGTTCGAATCCCACTATGACACTTGGACTTAGGCAAATCTCTTACCTTTCGCAGTCTTCCATTTTCTCCTCTGTAAAATGAGGAGGTGGACGGAGATGGCTTAAAACCACAGGTTCTTCACTTTTTTGTGTGTCATCAATGCCATTGTCAATCCTGTGGAACCTACTATTGTTGTTTGTTGCCAAATTCATAAGTGCAAGCTTTAATTAGAGGTTAGGAAAAATGAAAATGTCCTTTTTTCTCTATCCAAGTTCACAGATCCCCTGAAACCCCTCCTTGTACCTGGTGTGTGGATTTCACATGAAGAATCAGTGTTCTGCATCTATGATCCAAAGGTCTGGGTCTAAAGTCTATTTCTGATACTTACTAGCTCTGAGACCCTAGACAAGTCACTTAACCTCTGGGTACCTCAGGCAGTTCTCAAAGATTCACCAATTAGGTCATAAACAGTTTTAGATTGCTTTGGGCAAGGAAGTTGTTTCACCATAGAGCCTTCTTGTGATATGACAAAAATGGCAGGTGCCATAATGAATAGAGGGCTTATCTCTAGTCAGGGAGACCTAGGTTCTAATCCTACCTCTTAATACTTACTAGTTATGGGACCATAGACAAGTCATTTAACTTTGTTGAATATCAGACCAATCTCACACACCCAAAGATATAATGGAAGGAGCTCAGAGACATCTAGTCCAACTCTGTTATTTTGTAGATGAGCAGACTGAAAGTTGGTTAAAGTAACCAGATGATAAACCACAGAGTTGGAGTTTAAACTGGTTCTTTGAGTCTATCAACAAGTATTTTCTTAGTGTTTACTATATCTCAAGTATTGCAATGAAAACTGGAGCCGCTGTGCTAAAAATTTAATCCAGGAATGGTGTTCTTTCTTTAAATAAAAATTAAATTTTTATACATAGATAAATGTGTGTATTTCAAATATTAAGCTTTTTTTTCCCACTGTACTATGTGTGTATGTTTGGTGGGTGAGGGAATGTTGTAATTTGTGTAAGTAGAGGGAGTTCGCATACTGTGAGTTCCCAAATAGATGAAATCTCAGGAATTTCATTTACATACACATACATGTGCATGCATGTGTGTGCACATACAGAGGGGCTCAAAACATAGAGAGAAAGAAGTTTTAATCTGTTCCCAGTTTAGGGATAATAAAAATTAGGCTATTCCAAATAATAATATATATCTATTTTACCAAGAGAAAAAGAAGGCTTGCCTTTGCTTAAGACAGAGAAGACCTGTCATGGAATTCTATAAATGATCAATAGAATGGACATGGACAATTTGGACATGTTTAGAGAATTCATAAATACTAAGAGGAGAGGATATGGGGAAATGTAGGCTCATGTCAATTAAATCCTCAAAGGATCCTCTGTGGTCTCAGGCTTGTTTTCTGTTGATCGCCTTCCATTCTCTGCTCTTGAAGGCCCCAGGGATTTAGTCCATGTGTGCTTTTCTACTGTTACAACCAAATCTTTTAACTGCTTTTCCCCTATTTAAAGTTCACTACAGAATGGGCTGTAGCTTTCTCATTTCTTCCCTATCTATTGTTTCCTAAAAAAGCACATGATTCTTCTTTAGGTATAGAGCTAGAGGAGGCCTTAGAGGTCATAGGGTCCAAAGGATCCAGCCCCCTTATTTTACAGATGATTTAGCTGAGGCCTAGAGAAGTTAAGCAACTTGCCCAGAGTTACAAAGCTGATTAAGTGTCTGAGACAGGTGTTGTACCTGGGTCTTCCTAACTTTATTGTTTGTGGATACAAGGAAACAGATGGTAAAGTAAATAGCACCCATAAGGAAAGTTATCAGAAGTCTAAAATGTCTGTAGTAATTGGGTACCTTGTGTTGTTATTTTAAATGGATTTTTGTCAATTTTTAGCATCCTTTTATCAGCCAGGAAAAAAAATTCAACTCATTCTGTAGACTTGGGTTCTATTCCCACTTCTACTACTAACTAAATTATCTCAGTAAAGTCACTTAATCCTCTCTGGGTCTCTGTTTCCTGCTTGTTAAAATGAGGAGATTAGATAAATTGATCCCTAAAGTCACTTTCAGTTCTAACTGTGACTGTGGTTCTCTATCTTGGGAGTCAGTTTTCCTTCAACCATCTATCTCTCTTTTCTTTCTAGGCCTTATCCATTTACCCCTTCCCTAGAATCCATTTCTTTCTTGCAAATAGACCCTTTAGATGCCAGAGTAAAACAGTGTTGATCATAGGTACTAATAATGGATCATCAGTTTATATGGAATCTCATTTACATATCAGGAAAAATCTTCTGGTCTGGCGTGCCCATCTGAGGGCCTCCTTACATCTTGTAGGTCATTCATTCCCCACAAAATAAATACTTCTCAAAATGTGGGAGTGAGTTGAGGTTAAAACAAATCTCTTATATGCAGTATAGAATACATTGTAAAACTCATTACCTTTTCCTGATTTTGCTAATACCAGTAAACCAGTGTGGCTGGAAACCAAAGAGTAGTTATGAATGGCTCTAGATCAATGTAGCATGTTGTTCTAGGGATCTATGCTTGACCCTATAGGTAACATTTTAAAAAAATCAAAACAAAATAAATAAATAAATGGCATGCTGTATCAGCAATGCAGTATTCACAATGCCTACAGTAACTATAAATATGCTGATATAGTTATTAATCACAAAATGGAA
Organism: Pseudochirops corinnae; assembly: GCA_028646515.1. Lineage (NCBI taxonomy): Eukaryota > Metazoa > Chordata > Mammalia > Diprotodontia > Pseudocheiridae > Pseudochirops > Pseudochirops corinnae. The sequence continues at coordinate 98,789,750 of CM053589.1, forward strand.
CAGGCTCTCTACATAAGAAATATAGATAGTGCATTCATTTAAATACCAGAAGACTGA
>CM053589.1:98790306-98811046 GCA_028646515.1 Pseudochirops corinnae
AGCCACTGCCTCTGACGCCGCTTCCAGTCCGCACCGCACAGAGATTAGCTTGGCTCCGGCGTTCTCTTGCTCCACCCCTTCCTGCTACATCAGCAAGCTCAAGGGGCGTGGAAGATCTTCAAATCCTAGTATCGTTACACATGCTTATCAAATTTTTAGTTGGGAGTGTTAGTTAACATTGAATGACAAAGTCAGGATTCAGAGTCAAATGGATAGGCTATAATGTTGGGGGGAATCTCATAAGGTGAAATGCAATAGGGGACTTCATTTTAATTCTTTTTTTGTATGTTGAAATGTTCATGTTTTATAATTGAGTTTACAATAAAAATATGTGGAACAAAAATTAATGAGGATAAATGCAAATTTCTACAGTTGAGGTAAAATAAATATTCATTAGCACAGTATGGAAAAGGTGTGACTAGGTTAAAGTCCTTGTGGGGGAAAAGACATTTGGGCATTTTAGTGGAGTTCTAGATTAATATCAGTCAAAAGTATAATATGGTAGCCAAAGAAACTAATGCAATCTTGGGATACATTAAGAGAGAGAGAGAGGGTACTGAACAAGCTAGGTGACAATCTGGCTGGACTCTACTCCATTTATACTTCATCTGAAGTATCATATTCAGTTCTAGATTAAACTTTTAAAAAGCTGGTCACTCTCTCTCAGCACAACTGCATTTATGGTCAGGGTATCTTCAATGCCACCACTGATTACCATCCCTTTGCCCTCATTCCCAAGATCTCTGTGATCAACTGTTTTTTCCTGTGGCATAAATTTCTAGTTATGACTCTGGACATGCTATCTAGAGTCAACTTTTTGAAGAAAGATTATTATATCAAAGAGAAATTAGACTTTTCTGCTAAGCCCTAAAGAGAAACACCAACAGGGTAGGAGTGGAAAAGACACATAGTTCAGCTTGACGCAAGAAAAGCTTCCTAATAATTGGAGCCATCCAGAAGTGAAATGGCTTACTTTGGGAGTAAGTAGGTTAACTTTTACTTGAGGTCCTTAAGGGAAGACTGGGGATATTAAGGAATGTAGAGGAATTCTTGGCCTGGTGCAGGCTGTACTAGATGGATGCTAAGCTTCTAAATTCATTAGTTCCATGTTAGGAATATAAATTTATTCAAAAGGGATTTTTTTGAGTGATATGTAAATAGCTAATAACAGAAGCTAAAGTATGCTTAACCTTTCAAGTCTCCATATAATGCAATTCTGGGTAAGTGGATAAAACACTAGGTCTGGAATCAGGAAGACCTGAGTTCAAATCCAACCTCAGAAATGTATTAGCTGTGTGATCCTGGGCCAATCACTTACTGCTATTTGCCTCAGTTTCATCATCTGTAAAATGAGCTAGAGAAGGAAATGGTAAACTACTCCAGTGCCTCTGCCAAGAAAACTCCAAATAAGGTTACAAAGAGTCAGACATGACTAAAACAACTAAACAACAACAACAATATAAAGCTGCTTTTCTGTAATATTCCCCTTGGGACATTTGTTGACAAAAGAATGTAAGGCTGAAAGAGCATGATTCTTACTCAGCTTGATAATTCTGTGTTCCTTTGTAATGGTGATGTTTGGCTTATTTTTAATTTGTTCTATGAGAGAACATGAAGTCATTTATCATTTAAGATAGTATGACAGTATATCCAGGGGAAATATTATCTCAATGAGAACATCTAAGTAGAGAGAGCAGGGATCTTTGCCGTCTTGAAAATAAAATTAATTTTTTGGAAGTTAGTTGCTTTAGAGAGAAGCATAGCATTGTTTTATGTTGAGTCAGAGTAGTAAGTGACCTTGCTTCTGAGATAAATTCTTGCTGAGGGAATTTAAGGAAGATAAATACAAAATGCACAAAAATTCATCAGAGATGATCAAATTCTCCAAGTTGTATTTTGTTTCCATGATCTTTAATGATGTTTCTATGGTTGTGTGAAACCTATAAATGCTTTAGAGCAGATTTAAAATTTAATTAGTATATGTGCTCATTTTCTTCAATTAAAGATGTCATGCTAGGGTTTTTCTTTTCCTTGTCAAGAGCAGTGGGGTTATGAGAAATTGTTTCCCTCTAGGCACAACTCAGAATTGGCAGGTTTGACTGTCTCTGTGGGAGAACTGACAGGTCTTGAGCATACTTTTCCCAGATGTGGGATAATTCATTTGCCAGCCAGAAGGGTGAGTCCCATTATTTTCTTTTAGGATTTGATGAGAAAGACTTACTGCTAGTCACCAGAAATTTTGGAGAAAATTGAAGTTAGGTATCCTTTTTCTAAGTTCTTGGAACTTGGCGATATAGCCTCATATGTTGATTATGAAGAGCCATAGTTGTGAGATAGTATACATATACCTTAAAGCGCTCTATGAATACCATTTATTGTCATTATTATTGTTTCTGCCATTTGACCCAGAGTTATAATTGGTTGCTTCCTTATATCTTAGTAGAGTCAAGTATAAGTCTGTGAGGAAAAGAAAGAGAAGAGAGAAGATAAATAACCCTGTGTGGCTGCTAAGTGCCACTGAAAAATGTCAGAATATTTTTAATCCCTTGAAAAAATGTGACAAGATGGCTTCGTTCCTCATTTTCTCCCTTTCCTCAATATCTGACAGTCCTGCAAAATCTAGTCTTTAAGCTTGGGGCATTAACTTCTGTGTTATTTTTGGACCATACATATTCATGAGGGCTTAAAGAATAACTTCATTAAAATGAGGATATCTACTAATTCCATTTTGAAACACAGGTTCATGGCAAATCAGCGTTCTTAAGACGATATATGATGAATGGTTATAGAAACTTTTAAAATTATTATTAGTCCATAGTGATTTCTGTTCATCTCATTAGAATTGCTCATTTTAAGATAATTCAAAATAATTGACTTATTTAAATTTTCATAATTAAAAAATTCAGCTGATATTGAGTATTCTGAAACAAAAGTAATTCTTTGTTTCTTAAATTTCTTCCAGGAAGGTATCATTGCCAAGAGATTTTTGAAGGCATTCCCACAGTGCTCAATTATAGGTAAGAAAGAAAGAAGATGGCTTCTTTGAAGTGAAATTTCTTTTTTAAATTCTTGATATATTAGGGACTGTTTACTAGCGTTTGATCTTAATTGTTATAGCAATATCACATTTTCTGGATGGATTAAAGATAACTGCCATGTGGTTTAACCTTTTTTTTCTACTTATTAAAAGATAATTTATGATTATGTTTTTATTTGATTAGCTCTAAGGACTAGGAATTTGGATTTGTTAGTCTTATTTGCAAGTCTACTGTTGACTGACTGTTTTCACAGATATCTTTTCTGCGTCAATTCCTTTAATGGCAAACTGCTAGCTTTAATCTATGCAATCAGTTGTTTCTGTAACATCTCCATCATGAACCAAATGTGACTTAAATACAGCTTAAGTTTTTAGATGACATGATTATTTGGAAACATTGACCATTATTTGTTTTAAAATGCTGGAGTGAACGACATCAGATTAACATGTATCTTAGTAGCTTTTGGCACCACATCAAGTTTGTTCAAAATCAATATACTTCTCCTAAAGTTATTATTCAATGAACACACATATGTGAAATGCCAAGCAGTTGAATTGAAAGAGAGATCTTTCTTAATTTGTTCAGAAAGGAGTAACTTAACCTCATCAGGAAATGGGAATCTCATCTCTCTTTTGGGAGTATAAGCACAGGTCTTTTGATCCATATCATTTTAGAATAAATTGCTATCATCTTCTGCTCTGGACTTCTTTTCTCCTTAATGTTATAGTGGAAAGACCACTGGATTAGGCATCAGGAGACAAGGGTTGTAGTCTAGGATCTGTCATTAACTGGATGTATCACCTAACCCCGTTGTATTGAACTCAAATAGAAATGAGTCACTCAGCTATAGTCAGGTGGCTAGGTGGTGCAGTGGATAGAGTGCTGAGCCCAGAGTCATGAAAATTCATCTTCCTGAGTTCAAATCTGGCCTCAGTCACTTACTAGTTGTGTGACCCTAGGCAAGTCACTTAATTCTGTTTACCCCAGATGGGGTCATGAAGAATTGGAGATTACTAAAATGACTAAACAACAAAAAAAATGTACATAAGGATTCCTGAATGCCACATAATGACTTAGAAGACTCCACAATAGCATTATCTTTGTTTTGTTGTGTTTTATTTATTTTGATAAATATTTTCTAATTACATTTTAATCTGTTTGGCTAATACTTGGAAGTGTTTGGGGCTGCATGGGGCCTGCAGACTTTACGTTTGATGCCTTTGATGTAGCCTCTCTAAACCTCAATATCTTTATCTGTAATAGGAGTTTGTTGGCAAATTCCCTTCCAGCTCTAACATTCTTTTTTTTTTTTTTTTTTTTTTTGCTTTTTGGAGGGGAGAAGTTAGAGTAATTGGGGTTAAGTGACTTGCCCAAGGTCACATGGCTAGTTTTTTGTGTTAAGTGTCTGAAGCAGGATTTGAACTCAGGTCCTCCTGACTCCAGGGCCAGTGCTCTATTCACTGTACCACCTAGCTGTCCACAGCTCTAACATTCTACATTTCATTTTTTTCTCTCATTTCTCTTCTGCCTTTTCTTATCTCTTGTTTTCCTCAATTCTCTTTTTTTCTCTCCTCCTCTATGCTCACTTTATCATTAAGATAAAGAAGTAGTTTTTGCTCAACTGCTTCTAACTTTAACCTAAAAATTTCTAAGCCTTTAAAAAATTTTCACCCCTATATTATATTCATGGAAACCAAAGTGGAATATTCATTCCCATTTGACAGCTATATGAAATTATTCTGTCTCTGTAGGATTTTAGGCCTCCAGTCCCTCTGTGTACATATTTTCCTGTTTTGTACTAATTATAAATTGGCAGTGTTTTTTTTAGAAGTACCAGTATGACTCTAAGTATCACAGAAATTATTAAAAATAAACAAAGTTCGAGAAACTTTTAAAGGAAATTTGTGTATTGTTTGTGCATGATGAAATGTCACAAGGGAAACATAAAATATTCCTTCACTAGCTAGTAAGCATGCATCATTACCTTTTAGGAATCTCAGTGGTAGTGAGAGTGTGGTAAATGGCTTGTGCCACCTGTGATTTCCTCTTCCAATATGAAAAATTAGTGTCAAATATGTGCATGCACTTCAGTGGTAGTTGGTGAGCTATTGTGTAGGGGAAGATAAAATCTATTATTATAGTCAATTCCCCTCTCCAGCTTCAGGCATACACACATTTCATTTCAATACTACCTTGAAAAATATAACTCTTTTCCTCTGAAGTCACCTTTCATCCCATAGGAGTTATATTTTTGCTTGTTTCCTCTTCTTTAGCTCTAGATTTTACTGTAATTTAGGTGTAGGGGACCTGACTTTCCAGGGAATGTATTAAGTAACATTATTAATGCTTTATAGATGAGAAACTTGAATTAGATATTAGGACAATGTCTTAATTGACTTCCTGATTGACTTTGTTAGTTCATCAATATTCATGAGGAATATTTGATAAACTGTTGAAGACTTATTTGAATTCCATCCATTATGCCACATTCTACCTGTCTTACCTAGAATCACTGAATAGAATTAATCAGTTGATCAGAATGTAAGTAGCCAATCAATTCTATAGAGGGGGGATAATTGCAAAATTTGGTGAATTGCTATAGGCTGCCATGTAAATTTTTAGATGAAAAATAACACATCTGTTCACGTGTAGTGAGCTAATCTGATGTGTCTAGACCTACTTCATCTTCCTGTTTGAGAACATTTATGCTATCATAGCCTAATTTATTAGGAAGGTTTGAATTATAGTTCTAATATGCAAAAAAAATATTTCCAGAAAAAAACTATTTGAGGAGGGAGATAATTTAGTGACTGATGTGGTGATAGAAGACATCTCAGATGCCATAGCTTGAGACTGGACCTCACAGGAAGATGAGGGTTCAGAGAGATAGAGAAAAGGAATGAAGATATTGTCAGTATGAAGAAAGGGTTGTACAAACAGATGGAAGCCAGAGATGAGATAGTAGTTAGGGAACTACTTGGAGTCCAGTTTGACTGGAACGTGGAATGTATAAAGGCTGGACTTTCAATCCAGAGATTTACTAAGCACCTACTCTGTGCTAACTGTGGCATACTGGATAGAGAGCTAGTCTTGAAGATGGCAGTACCTGCTTTTCACTCTCACATCTGACATATATTGGCTGTGTGACCCTCCAAAGTAGAGCCAACAAGCATTTATTAAGGAAGTACTGTTTGCCAGGCACATACTAAGTGGTGATTATGCAAAGAAAGACACAAAACATAGCCCTTACCCTCAAGAAGCTTACATTCTAACAGAGGAGACAATGTGTAAACAATTAAGTGGATACAAAATATACTCAGAATGTGTGGAAGATGTTCTGAGAAAGGAAGGTATTAGTAGGTGGAGGGGCGGGAAATGCCTCCTGTAGTAGGTGGGATTTGACCTTTATCTTGAAGGAGATCAGGGAGGCCAAGGGGGTCTGGGTAATTCTCAATTTTCTAGGTAACTTTCTAAGCATATAGTTTTTAGAGAAGAGATTAAACTACACTGGCAGAAGGGAATTCCTCAGCTAGTTCTCTACACCAATGAAATTGTAGGTTCAGACCCTATCCCTGGTCTGTCTCCCTATGTGCCAAACACTGTGTTGACTTCAGGATAGACAAAAACAAAACAGTCTTTAACCTTACATTCTGTTGGCTGTATGGGGAGACAGGCAATATGAACACAGAATAGCATATAACAATACATACAGAATAAGTATAGAGTACTGGGGGCCTGGGATCAGGGAACGCCTCCTAGGAAAGGTGGCACCTGAACTGAAGGGAGACAGGGAGTCACTGAGATAGACAGTCCCTACTGATAACATGTCAGAGCATTCCTGATTCTTTTGTTTGGTTCATTTGTTTTTTCCTTTTTTTTTTTTTTTGGAAAACAAATATAACACCATTGGTTCAGATATAGGTGTTATAAATATTAGGTGGTTGCTTGTTTTTAAGTATTTTTGTTAGCCTTAAAGTGATGTGGAAATGTGAGTTAGTATTATTTAAAAATTAAAATTTAAGTCTTAAAATTCCCCTTATATTGGATGATGTGATGCACTGAAGCTTGGAGTTTTTAATCTGAGCCCTTGATGTAAACCTAAGGGCAGGTGCTGGTTCCTGCTACTTTTGCAGATACCATTGAGGATATTGTGGGCAAATAGCCCTGGGAGACTTGAGAGTGTTTACAGCAGAGGGACTGAGCAGGTGGAAGGATGGGGGTGGCAGTGGAGAGAGCTCTCTGAATCTCCATTTAGAAGCCTCATTAAGCTTTCTTTCTATTTCCAAATGCTCTGTTCTGGAAGACACATTGGCCCTTTTAGAGAGCAAGTAAAGGCTGCTGAGGAGGTTGCTAAGGAACAGTTGTATTTAACTTACCTTAGGGTAATACAAGCCACATCTTTGGTAGGCAAAAAACTCAAGGGAGAGGGGACCATTTCACAAAGTCTTTCATGCTACAGAACAATCCCCTTCTGCCCTCACCACACATAATCTAGTACATTTCCAAATTTCTCTTTATTGAAAATCAAAGTTTCTCTTATATTTGAAGTCCTCTTAAATTTGGGTCAATATGGTGTTTCAAATCTTCACCTACTAAAACAATGGTTTGAAGATAAGATTTTTTTTTCCTTTTTTTGGGTAACTTATATGATTCTTAGTATAAGAAGATAGGACTTGTGCACTGAGCCTAGAATTTCAAAATAAGAATCATTTGGTTCAACTCTAATATGGAGGTAGGCCCAAGAAAGTTAAAGGATTTTCCAGACTCCTCATCAGAGAAAGCAAACAAAGGATGTGGAATAAGTTTTACATTTTCAGATATGCACCAAATATTGATTTGTTTTGTTTGATTATATTTCTTACAAGGAAGGGACCAAGGGATGGGTCAGCCAGTAGGAAGTAAGAGTGGTGGGTTTTTTCTGTCATTTTCTCCAGGAATATATTTAAACCTTATCAGAAAAAGTGAGAATGAAATGAGTAATCATATTAATAATAATAACACATTATACTGATCCTACTTGATTCATACTCGGGAATGAGGGCAGGGGCCATATCTCATTGATATTTGCATTGCACCCCAAACCTATTTTAAGGTTATATATACACACATAGTAGGTATGTTAAAATACTTGTTTTCAATCAAAATGAACCCTTCTAGTCATTCCTTTTTATTGCCAAGAGACAGACTGGTAGCAATTATTGCTTTACACTTCTTGAAGTGCAAAATTAATACCAAGGTTGATATGGCACAGCAGAAGCCCTAGAATTGGGTATTTAAGCCCCAGGTCTCTGTTAGTGAGAAAGGGAGAGATTAGGCAGAGGTGAAATATTAACTTGTTGGAATCATATTTCTTGCTCTGTGAGTCATCCTAATTGTTTTGACTGATTGTGATAAATCACATTTGTCATAGTTTATATATACATACACACAGACATACACACATATATACAAATATATATATATATATATATATATATATATATAAATTCCACCCTTTTTTTGTGATACATATCAGTTCTATGGCTGTGAACAAAAGGATGTATATCACAAGGTCTCAGTGTGCAAGCAAATTCAGTCCAGGAAAATTACTCTCAAAAAGTCTCTAATTGATAATGATATTTCAGTCTGGGGTAGAAATGACCTTCACTTGTCATCCAGTGGTCACACTAGTATGTTCCCCTGGAACTCCAAAGTTATAGGGCTTCCCCTTGTCCTTAATGGCTTCTGCCTCCAATGATGCTTCAATCCTTCCTTTTATCTTGGAAAGTCTTCACTTTCTATCATTGCCCTTTGCACATAAGGATTAAAAGGGAATTATCATTTTAAAAATGTATTTTGCCCATGTAACTCAAGTCCCAAAGTCTCTTGGTATGGGATTCTCTCCTCATTAGTGGTGATGAATGCCCCACTCTTCCATGAGTCATGGGGTGAAGTTGATGAGAGCAAGAGAGTGGAGACATTTGCATTCTTCATGTCTTTTGACTTTTTCTTAAAGTTTCTTTAGTTTTTTCGAGTCCCTTGAATTGTTTCAAATCCTTTTGGCTTCCATTTTCAAGAGAGAGGATGGATGATGCCTAGACCACTTCAGGTTGCTGAGGGAAAGTAAGACTCTGGGAAAAAGCCAACAGGAGCGGTGTGCTTTTTAAAAAAGGAATATCAATAAAACATTAAAAAAGTTAAGAGATATGCCCAAGTTTATATAGAGAATTAGTGGGAGAGACAGAATTTGAAACCAGGGCACTTGACTTTCAGTCCAGTGCCTTTCCCTGTGTCATGCCTGCTATTTCCCAAAGTTATTGCATCTCAGGGGTACTAAAACAGATTGAGAGCCAAACTGGGTTCAAGGAGCTGGAGTTGGAAATCAATTTCTCTTCCTTGAGAAAATGGTGTTTGCTAACATTTTGACAGGAAACTCTTGGGGTGGCTGCTGGAGATCTTTTGGGTTCCACATTGATGGGTCTGTTTCCAAAGGAGGTTTGTAGGATAAAATGTCCTCCAGAGTAAGAGGCATAGTTTTTTCTCAGTGACTACATACATTCAGCTAGACAACGTGGCTGGAATGGGAACTACCATTACTCTTAGACATTAAGCCTTTTGCTTGAATTGACTTCTAACAACATGTAATTTTTAAAATTAAGACTGGAGACATAAGCACAGATGTCATTGTATAACAGTTAATTGTAATGGCTTCATTTTAAAATCATTTCTCTAAAGGCATATGAAATATTTGAAAAACTAATAAAGCAATCAAATGTTTGAGTGCCTACTTTAGGAAAGGTACTGTGTTAGGCACTATCAGAGATGTGGGAAAGCATGTATAGTTGGAGAGATAAGGCATAAATTAATGAAAAGGTAATAATATCAGCGTTAACAATAAAGATGGAAATACAAGAAATGTAACAAGACAGTATATAATTAACAGCAAAAATGGTATTATAGTAAATTAATAATTTGAGCCTAGAAGAAGGATAAATAACTGTGGACTTCCTTTCCAATACCAGTTGTACTTTAAAAAAAAATCCCTGTTTATGTATGTATATCATATATAGTATATATATGAAATCAAGAAAAACAAATGTCTGCATTGGCCATGTCTTTTTTTTATTTTATTTTTTTGCTTTTTTGGAGGGCAATTGGGGTTAAGTGACTTGCCCAAAGTCATATGGCTAGTAAGTGTCTGAGGACACATTTGAACTCAGGTTCTTCCGACTCCAGGGCTGGTGCTCTATTCACTGCGCCACCTAGCCACACCTGCTTTGGCCATGTCTAAAAGACAAAAACATATATAAATAAGTATGTCTCATTCTATGCACTTGAATGCTTCACTCCTCTATCAGGAGGTGAGTGGCATGATTCATCATTAATCCTTTGTAATGGTGGTTAGTCATTTTACTGATCAAAGGCCCTAAGGTTTTCAAAGGTGTTTGTCTTTGCACTGTTAATTGTATAAATTGTTCTCTTGGTTTTGCTCATTTTATTATGTATCAATTCATACAAATCCTTCTAGGTTTCTCTGAAGCCATTCCCTTCATCATTTCTTATAACAAAATAGTATTCTGTACATACTACATAATTCAGCTATTCCCCAATTGATGAGAATATTCTCAGATTCCGATTGTTTTCTACCACAAAAAAGCTCCTTATTTTTTTTTTTTTACATCCTTAGACTTTGTTTTGCTTAGAATTAACCCTTACTTTAATATAATCTAATTCTTCCTTCTCCCCATAGCCTTTCCCTCCTCTTTCTTGGAGTGAAATGTATTTCTGTACTTATTTGTGTGCTTATGTTCTTCCCTCCATCAGATGAGAAAGAAGTTAAAGTATCATCCTTTCCTCCTCGTCCTTCCTCTTTGTTTGTATAGACTTCTACTTCTACTCTGAATATGTAAGATAATCTTCCCTAACCTACCTTTTTCTCTCTTCCCCCATCCCCTGACCCATTGTATTTCTCTTCCTTTCCCTTTCTATTCTTCTTTTAAGATCATAAAACATAGGAGAACCACTTTTAGGTTTTCTATCTAATTGGGGCACCCTCTATCAACCCTGATGATGAGAGGGAATATATACTGTCACCTCCCCATGTTAGAATATAAGCAATTTATCTTTGTTTAGTCCTTGATTGTTGTTTATTTGTGTTTACCCTCATTTTTCTCTTAACTCTGGTGTTTGAACTTAAGTTTTTACACAGCTGTGGTCTTTTCATCAGGAATATTTGGAAGTCCTCTTTTTAATTAAAAGTCTATTTTTCCCCTATAGGATTATGCTCAGTTTTACTGGTCAAGTAATTCTTGGCTATAAGCCTATATATGTTTTCCCTTCTGAAAAATTATATTCTGTATTTTCTATTCCTTTATAGGGGTGACTGCTAAACTGTGGGTGATCCTGATTGTCTTTCCTCAGTTCTTGAATTCTTTCTTTCTGGACCTTTTTACTTGATCTGGAAGCTCTGGATTTTGGTTAAAATGTTTCTTGTGTTTTTCACTATGGGATTTTTTTTTTCAGGAGGTGACTAGTGAATCCTATTTTCCCTTTAATCTTTGGTTCTAAGATATCTGAAGAGTTTTCTTTTAAGGTGATATCTAGTCTCTTTTGTGTGGGGGTATCTATGTATCATGTCATTCAGGCAATACAATGATTCTTAGATTTTTTTTTCTTTTTGATTTGTTTTCCAGGTCATTTTTTTCCTTATGATATCTTTTATTTTCTTCAGATTTTTTTTCATTCTTTGTTTTTAATATTTCTTGTTGTCTCATGGAGATAATTTGCTCCTCTTTGGTCCATTCTAATTCTCAGGGGATTTGTTGTTAGGCAAAGGTCATTGGATACATCTTGTGCCAAACTGTTAATTCTCTTTCTAGTTTTTCTTCAATAGCTCTAATCTATTTTTTCAATATATTCCTCTAGCACTCTCATTTCATTACAATGTTTAAAATCTTTAAAGCAAACCGTTTGCTTTATATCTTACAGGAATTCTAATTGAATTTATGCCCATGCTGTGTTTTTTTTTGAGGCCTGACTTGTGGATGTTTTAGAGTCATTTTCTTATTCTGGATTTGGGTATTGAGTATCACTGTCACCCTAATAGTTTTTTTATGGCAGGTTTCTTTCTGTTTGTTTATTCATTCTTCAAGCCTGACTTCAGACTTGATGTTAGGGTCACTTCTGACCATTTCTGAAGGGAATGTTTGAGCTGGTTTTGTTGCTGCTTTCTTGGAGATATTGAACTTGTATTTTTCTAGGTTCTCAGAGATAGCTTTTGGGCAGGTAGGTGGTACAATGGATAGAATGCTGGGCCCAGGATGAGGAGGACTCATCTTCCTGAGCTCAAATCTGGCTTCAGATACTTACTAGCTGTAGTAAGCCATCCCATCTGCCTCAGTTTTCTCAACTGTAAAATGAACTGGAGAAGGAAATGGCAAACCATCCTAGTATCTTTGCCAAGAAAACTTCAAATAGGGTCATGAAGAGTCAGTCACAACTGAAAAATGACTGAACAGCAACAATGACAGGAACAGCTTAGGCTGTAGACCTGTGAGGTGTAGGTGTTCCCGAAGTGTTCTGAACCAGGAAAAAGTCTGACTACTGCCCCTAGTCTTAGCTCTGCAGGTTCCTGACCTGGACTTCGATCTTAACAACAGCGGACTGCTGCTAGACTCAGTCACTATCAGCCACCTGGGAAACTTTACTGGTTTAGTGTCATAGAAATGCAGGCTTCCCTTTGGTCTGGGATTCCTGCCTTGGTTATTATTCCCCTGCAGGCTTCAAACTGGGCTAGAAGTTGAACCTGAGACCCTGCATTTCTCCTGGGGTCTGAACCGTACAACTGCTGCTTGCCTCTGAACTTCCTTCTTGTTCAGTACCCAGGGTAGGGCCCCAAACCACTCCTTTCTATCTTTATTACATCTCTTGAATATACTTTCTTTTCTCCTCTAATAGGATACATGATCATCTGGTCATCTTGGTAGGGGCCTTTATTGCCTCAAACTTAGACTATTCAAATAGCCTCCTGGGTGGTTTCCCTGCTTCTAATCCCTTCCCATTCCAATCCATCCTTCATTCAGCTATCAGATTAGTTTTCCTAAAGCACAGGTCTTCTGACTATATTATCTCCCTCTTCCCTTATTCAACAAACTCTAATGGCTCCCAATTGCCTCGAAGATAAAATATAAAATCCTGTACAGCTTTTAAACTCTTCAAACCTGAATCCTTCCTACCTTTCCAGTTTTCTTACACATTGATCCCTGCCATGTACTCTGTGACCCAACGATACTGGCATCATTACTGTTCATCACACAGAACATGCCATCTCCAAACTCTGAGATTTGTCACTGGTTATTATCATTTGCAGAACTCTTCCCCTTCTCATTTCTACCTTCTACTTTCCCTAGTTTCCTTCAAGTCTCAGCTAAAGGCTCATCTTCAGTAAAAAGCCTTGCCTAGTACTTCTTAATCTTGGTGCCTTCCCTCTGAGATGAAATTATCCTGTACGCACCTTGTTTCTGCATACTTGTTTACATGTTGTCTCATGTTAGACTCTAAACTCCTTGAGAGCATGGAGTTGTTTGTTTGTTTGTTTTTTTGCCTTTCCTGGTATGCCTAGGGCTTAGCACAATGCTTGGCACACAGTAGTTGCTTAATAAATATTATCTGATTGACTGCGCTTGGAAACCTTCTTGGAAGAAGAGGGGCTTAAATTTCACTTTGGTTGATGGGTAGATTTGATTAGGGAAAGATTAGGATAGAGGGCATTTCAGTGGGGAAAAGCAGAGTCATTGCTTTAAAGATAGTTTTGAGCCAGGTTGCAAAGGTGTTTGAATGTTAGGACAAGGGGTTTTAACTTCATACTGAGAGCAGGGAGCCACTGAAGGTGTCTGTGTAGAAAAGTAACAGATATTTTAGGAAGATTTTTCTAGCTGTGGCATGCAAAGTGGTTTGGAGTGGGGAAGACTGGAGAAAGACTAATTGGTGCCCCTTTGTAGCAAATAGTCTGGGCAAGAGATGATAAATTCTTGAAAGAGGATGCTGGTTGTGGGAATGTAAAAAAAAAAGGGGATGTGTGAGAAGAATAAATCATCAAGACTCAGTGATTGATTGGTTATAAGGAAAGAGGGGAAGGGAGAACTAAAAAATTTGATTCTCAGATTTGGTACTGGGTAACTACGAGAATGATAAGAATAGAAGTAAGGAAGTCAGAAGGTGAATCCAGTTTGGCGAGAAGCTTGATTTTGGTTTTAGGCTTCTGAGTTTGAGAATATTCAAGTGGAGATTTAGAAACCAGTAATTAGACACATGGGACTAGAGACTGAGGAAAGAGATCTGGAATTGTATTTTTGGGAATCATCCAAATTCTTAATCCTTTCTGTTGATAGTATCACGATTCTTCCAGGCACCCTGCCTCCAGACCTTACTGTTATCCTTGACCCTTTCTCCCTCATGATCAGCTTGTCATCCTCTGACTGCCCTTGCCCTTTGCTGTTTATTCCTTGGCTTCTCCTGTCACTTTCACCTGTAATCTTCTCCATTACAAATCTCTGATTAATTCCTACCCCATAATTCAATGTCCATGTCCACTATGAAGCCTTGATGAAAACAGTGTGATAAAATGGGAAGAGTAAGAGGATATGGGTTCAAGCCCTGGTGAGAAAGTTGAGCCAGTCTATGTGAAGTTGAGAAACTTGAAGGTAAATAGCAGGGGAGAAATAGGAAGGTAGTTGAACCTTGGACAGCAGGTTCTAGTGACTTTTTTTCCCCAAGATAAGAGAGACCTGAGCAGATTTCAAGTTATAGAGGAAAGTAGGATAATGAAGAAGCTGATGGCATAATAGAGGGAAAAAATGGGAAGAAATAGTTTGTGGCTTTCCTCAGTATGGTTCAAGTGATATGTTTGGAGCTGGAGAATTATAATTTTGCTAGGGTTGAGGCTTCCAAATAGCTTTTCTACTGATGCTGATGCTATCTGAGAAAGAGAGAGAGACAGAGAGAGACAGACAGAGACAGAGAGAGACAGAGAGAGACAGAGACAGAGAGAGAGAGACAGAGAGGGAGAGAGACAGAGAGAGAGAGAGAGGAAAAAAAGAGAGGAGAGAGAGGGAGAGAGACAGAGAGAGAGAGAGAGAGAGAGAGAGACAGAGAGACAGATATATACATATATATGTATAGAGAGAGAGAGACAGAGTGAGAGACAGAGACAGACAGAGACAGAGAGAGAATATGAATATGTGTGTGTATGTATGCATGCACCCACACATTTTCTGATGGTAGTAGTGGGAGAGGAAATATGAACAGAAACAGGAAACCAATTTATATAATAACAATACTGTAAAAACAGATAGCTTTGAAAATTATAAGAACTATGATAAATATAATAATTATTCATTATTCCAGAGAATCAATGATGAAACTTTACAGAGAAGTGATAGATTTAGAGTTGTTGTTCAGTCATTTCAGTCTTATCTGATTCTTCGTGACTCCATGGTTTGCTGTTTCCTTCTCCAGCTCATTTTATAGCTGAGGAAACTGAGACAAACAGGGCTAAGTGACTTGTCCAGGGTCACATAACTAGGAGGTATCCGAGGCCATATTTGAACTCAGGAAGATAAGTCTTCCTAAATCCAGGCCTAGCACTCTATCCACTGTGCCACCTAGCAGCACCAGATATAGGTTACAGAATTTTAAAAATATATTGATATATGTATGTGTATATACATAAAATTCTGTACCTTAAATTTTATATACACATATATGTACATGCATATGTATACACACACATGGTATACAGCCACTGAAAGAATTCATTTTGCTTGGCAATGCATATTTGTTACAAGACATTTGTTTTTCCTTCTTTTTTTTTTCAATGACGTGGAGCCTTGGAGGGAGAAAAAATAGATTTCTGCTAATTAAAAAACTAGACAGGTAGAGGTATATTACAGATGTAAAATGTTGCATGTATTTTTAGATGAGTCACTGTACTATATTTTATTGCTTTGCTTCATTATAAGAGATATCTCATGAAATGGGATTAACCTATAAGAGTTAGTAATGTTGGGGCAGCTAGGTGATGCAGTGAATAGAGCACCAGCTCTGGAATCAGGAGGACCTGAGTTCAAATCCAGCCTCAGACACTTAACACAAAACTAGCCATGTGACCTTGGGTAAGTCATTTAACCCCAATTGCCCTACCTTCCCCACCTCCAAAAAGAAAAAAAAAAGGTTGTAATATAAAAACAAAACACATCAATGAAAATACCATGTGAAAAGGGAGATGAGAGGAATATTTGGCCCTGGTAACTTCTGTAGAAATTCAGGGAAGATACCATGTATGTAATTGAGAGGACAAATATTTGGGTGACGAGTAATATGTGCCACAAACTCAAAACAATAGAATAATAACCTATATAGTTAACAGGAGGAAAAAAATCAAAGACTGAATATCTTTCAATCATTATCTATACTTTTCCAAGAATAAGTAAAAGTAGTTTCCAGGCCTGAGAGATATCATAAGACCACAAGGTTTGAATCTGAATAGAACTGAGGTCATCTAGTTCAATGTTCTCATTTTATGCATAAGGAACCAGAGGTTTAGAAAGATTATGTTACTTATCCAAGGTGACACACTAATAAGTATCAGACCTGGGATTAAAACCTTCCTTCTTTCACTCCAAATCTAGTGCCCTTTCCATCACACAATATTCCTTTCCTCTCTTCTTTGTCTTCTCCTTGATTAAGGAACATTCTTTGTAGCTCTGTCTTGTGCCAGGAATCCAAAAGTCTGAGGACAGTGAATTGGTAAGAAGTCAGGGGTGTTTAGTATTGTTCTCCTTCTGATGAAAAGAGAATATCAGGAGTGGAGAGGCATCTGCGGCTTTGGGGATAAAGAGCTAGTGTCAGCTCTAGGAAGTGTAAGGCTCAAGTCCAGAATGATATACCAACTGTGTAACCCTGGACAAGTCACAACTTCTCAGCACTTTAGGCCACTCTCTGAGACTATTGGTTATAGAAAAGATGCTGATCTACATTGGTAGAGGGAATTTACTCAACTAGGAGTTTCCTATATCAATATTTGTCCAGCTCCTATCTCTACCAAATGCAGAAAGTAAAGGAAAAGCCATTTGAATCATGGCCACCATTAATAAATGTATATTGAATCCCTGTGGAGTACACTACATTGTAGTAGGCCTCTCTATTTGACAAACATTATGTAGCTTTAGAGGGCATTATCTTTGGGAATTACTTGCTCAATAATTTAATAAGCATTCTCTGTTAGAAGCTCTTTTCTTCTCTTTTTTAACTTCATCTTTGGTTTAAAAAATCAATATTATAGCAGAAATAGATATTCTTGCTGCTTAATTTGGTTCTAACACTCAATAAAGACTTAAGGCCTCTTGGTGTTTGGGTTATGTTTTTTGTTGACTCACTGTTTGAAGCTGCTTAACTAATGTTCTTTTGTGTGGGGAAAAATGACTCATTTTATTACACTTATCAAGTCTGTGTCAGTTTTGCATTTGAGTTACTTGATTACCTGCAAACCTTTACTGATAATACTAGCAGTCTTCTTTTCTTGAAATTGGCCTTGGATTGATTCTGTCATTCCTCCCCTCATAAGTGATACTTTCATAAAACCTTTGAGAGAGACTGAATAATCAAGACATCAACTACTATTAAACTGAGAGTATGAAAT
The DNA here is from genome assembly GCA_028646515.1 of Pseudochirops corinnae. NCBI lineage: Eukaryota > Metazoa > Chordata > Mammalia > Diprotodontia > Pseudocheiridae > Pseudochirops > Pseudochirops corinnae. The sequence continues at coordinate 98,808,022 of CM053589.1, forward strand.
TCCTGAGTATTCTCATCTAATCTAATAGAACTTGACAGATAAAGATGGAAATGTGAACATTTCACCAAAATCTGCTCTAATTAAATGGAAGAGTTCTTCAGAATCCTCCAGTGTAGGTCTTGTACTCAGAATAGCTACATTCAATTAAAAAAAACTCCACAGCTTTTAAATATCCTCAGCCTTCCTCAGCTTAAGAAAACACAAGCAGTCAACTCTAAGCTATAAAACTAACAAACATTTTGGGGCAGGGCTGGGCTGACAGTTTTTTATACCTGATAATAAGGACAAAAATTGAGGTAAGATTTTTTTTAGGAGGAGACTATATCTACAAATTAAAATGGAATTCGAATCATTGCTAAAGGACCTCAAACTTTAAGCACCTGCCACAGTATATCCACCAGATCTCGCCCTCTAGGAATTGTCTATTAATGAAATTGACTCCTTGAAGCTATTTCTAATCAAATCACGATAGCAGTTGCATGCAGATAGACTCCAGTTAAGCCTTAAGATCCAACCATGGACTGCCAGAATTTTTTAAGCATCTGAAAACACCAATTGGTATATTTTTCCAACCAAAAAATTCAGTTAAAATACCAAAATCTTGTTCTTTACATCAGATAATGTGCTTCATTTTTTAAAATACCCTTTGCTCTAGCTGATTGGAAATATATAGTATGCTGAGTGTGTTATTTAAGTGAATGCACTCATTACTATTCCTTTCAACTAGGCATATTTCTTTCCTCAGAGAAAAAAGGAAATGAGATGGGTATTTCTGTATGCCAATTATGCCAGAGTAAATCACTTGCACCAGATCTGTACAAAGCAAAGAGGAGGCCAAAGGTTCTCTTTCCACTGCAAGCCATAACATTCTGGAATTTTCAGAATACTTAAATTTGATTGTTCATCTTATGCCTTCATCAATACTTCCAGAAATTGTGACATCCTTCATATGATATTCTGTTTGCCATTTCAGGTTACAATTCCTAAATTAGTTAGTTCAGGGTTTTTCCTAACCTGTGTTGTGTCATGAACTCCTTTGTCAGTGTGGTGAAACGTACTGATCCTTCTCAGAGTGTTTATAAATGCATAAGATGGCATGCCTAGGATTACCAAAAAACCATAGATATTGGAATGCAGTTATCCATATGTTTAAAAAACAAACCAACCAATTCATTGGCTACCCATCCTTACACTTCATTTTAGATCCCCAGCTTTAGCACATAATTTTGATAAATTATTGTGGTTTAAAAACAACTTCACATCACCCTCTGGTGATGGACCTCTGAGCTTTTCTAGGCTAATTTTTAGACAAAGGACACAATCTCAGGCACAAAGCTGTTCCATCTTGGCAAGACCATCCAGAGTTTGTGTTCTGTTGTCCTTTCCTTTGAGAACCCAGGGCCACCTACCCCTCACAGTGAACCCTTATATGACTTCAGTGGAAGCATTGGTATATTTTTATATTGGCTAAGCCTTGCTGGTCAATGGATATACCTCAGTCTTTCCCCAGTAAACTAGAAAGATAATCTATAGACAATAGAAAATCAAATTTCAAAAATTAGATACTGATTGATTTTATATCACCTTTTACACTAGTGTTAGGAACATTACCAAGTTGAAATGGTCATTAATAGGTCATTAATAGCAGAGCTGAAACTAAAACCCAGCTCTTTTGATTCACAGTCCTAATGCTTTTTTTCACTGAACTGGTTTCCATTTTCTCTTTTGAACTTCTATAATCTCTAACAGTTTAGCACTTGTAACAATAATTCAATATTCACAACACCCATGGTGGTTATGAATATGCTGGTATAGTTGTGCATTACAAAATGTAACAGACTCCACATGTGGAGGATAGAACCAAAGCCTTTATTCAAATATCAGAAAACTGAGTCCCAGAACCAGAAAGCCAAAGTCATTACAGTGGCCACAAAGTTGGTACACATGGTTAATGCAGTGAACACCCACATTCCCAAGCCTTCATGAAAGAACAGGCTACCTCAAGCAGAGATCCTCTGACACTCATGGTATCTCCTCAGTCTGGTTCTTGGAAGTTCTCAGCAGAAATTCCCAAAGGAAAGGTCTCAGCAGAAGTTCCCGGAAGAAAGGTTTCAGCAGAAGCTCCAGTCTCCAGATGCTCACTAGGACAATTCTGACTGTCCAGCTTGTGTTCTTCCTTATATATTGTATAACTCCTCCCTGTTCTGCCCCTTCCTGTTATACCAGCAACTTCCTCCCAAGATGTTAACTACTTCTGTGTTAATTAAGTAGTTTAAACAAGGTGTTAACTTGAAACAAGATGCTAAGTACCTGCTTACTTGCCAGTACAAAAGGGCAGGGAAGATCTTCAGATTCCATTAAAATTACATTATGTTCTCTATTGCTTTCTTTTCCTTCATGGTTTGACAAGTAGCTGCTAAGACCCCTGCCCACAGGGTAGAAAAAGATTTTGTGTACTTTTCTACTCCAAGTAATGCCTAGCACAGTACATTTGCACATAGTAGGGATTTGGTGACTTACTACTCGCTGTTGCTTTTAGTAGAATAAAAGGGGATTTATGTATATACTTACCTGTTTTCACATGCTTTAAAAATGGCCTATCCTGATACCATCCATTTTATAAAACTAGGAAAGGAACAAAATGAATTAATACTTTTTTAAAGATGAAAAATATATTGAGGAAACACCACTAGATTATCACCAGGTCAATCTTCTATACTGACTGATTACATTGAAAGAACTCCTGAGAGGAGGAACTTTAGTTATATTCAGACCAAGCCAATTGCACTTCAATACTGTTTATATTATTTGATCGAGAGTTGGACTCTGGAAACTTGAATTACTCGCAGATGCCTCAGACTCCTTTTCCAGTGAGAAATTATTGTCTCAGATGTCAGGATGACTGTAACAGTAAGCACCCTAGCATGCCTAGGGCAGCTACTAGCACAGGTTCTTAGATCTGCTTTTCTAAAGGAAAGCAACTCAAAATGGGTTAACAAGCTTACTTTAATCAAACATATCATTT
>CM053589.1:98811546-98826899 GCA_028646515.1 Pseudochirops corinnae
GTGATTGTGGAACTGAATCTTGTAAATTAAAAGTAAATGAGTAAATAAAAAAAAAATTGCAATCCCTGTGTCTCTGTCTACCAGAATCTTTGACCCTTCACTGTAACATTTACAACTTCAATATATGTGGGTGGAGGAGAGGGGGCGAAGGAGAGAGGGAGAGAGAGAGAGAGAGAAAGAGATTCAGAGAGACACAGAGACAGAGAGAAGTATATGTGTGGGTGTGTATGCTTGTGTACAAACACAGACATACACGCCCACACATCTATGCCACTGAGAGAAGTTATTATTTTTATTATATTAAGAACCAATTGTTAGATTAGGATTAAGACTTTTCCCCCCATTTATTTCCTCATTCAGGGACCAGCCGCTGCAAATCAGCCTCTGAAGGACACTGCTGATAGATGAGATTGCCCAAATCCTTCCAAAACAGGTTTCTGGATCTTGGGCAGGACCCTACCCAACTAGAAGACCTAAGTATAAACAGAATCTATTTTAGGTGAATTCCAGACCTAAAGCATTAAATCTATGACCTTGCAGCCCACCCCTACCCCCACTATGGTTTAGGATGAGCTGATGAAGGATAAAACTAACCAGAATAATCTGGGTAGAGATCGATTCCTTTGTCCAGATTACTGGAGGTAGCTAAGTCTCATGATCAAGCCATGTTCTCAGCAGGAGGAGCTGAAGGCTTTCAGTCCACCTCCTTATTTGAAAGTCCCTCATTAACTATTCAACAATGAGGGAAGATTTTCACCTGTGAGGGACACCACCTTTTCCAAAGGTGTATAAGCATTCAGTGATCTCCATGGTTTTGTCTTTGTTCACCAAGATAAACCACTGACCATCAATTTATTATCAAGCTAGTCTAATTAATAAATTGATTCTTGATTAGCCAGAAACTCTGTCTCTCCAGCTTCTCATTCATCTCACCATGGAGAAGAGAATTTTCTGAATTTAAAGGACACATTTTAAAAGCATTAAAAAAGAGATCATCACTTCTTCCTGTGTGTTGCATTGTAGACAACTATGTACTTTGCCCATCCCTCTAATTCTGGCTCAACTAAAAGGACTCAAAATTTTTTTATAGTGGGCAATTTGTTTACCACCAGTCACTAAGAACCTGTTTCTCAATGCTTAAGGAAATCTGTCTCAAGAGCATAAAAAAATGTATCCAATAACAATATTAAAATCTTAAGTCAATTCTGTTGAATACCGTGGTTAACATAACGCCTATTTTATAACACTTGGATGTCATGATTTAGGATTACAAACAATGAATGCCATTAATTACAGATGAACCCAGCCTCTATCCAAGCACCCAGCTTCAGACAGAGGAGTTCTAATCCCGCCTCAGACACTCACTGTGTCACCAAAGGCAAGTAAATTACCTCTATCTACTTCAGTCACCTCACCTGGGAGGGGAATACTAATAGGATCTACCTTCCATGCCTGTCATGAGGAGAAAATGAGATCATTTTTGTAAAGTGTTTTGTAAACCTTAAAGTGCTAGATAAATTCTAGCTATTATTATTATTATTATTGCTGTTGGTATTTTAAACTTGATATTATTACGAGGTGAAAATATATTTTACATATTTATATGTGTGTACATATATATATATATATGTAAAATATATATATATGAGTACACACACACAAATAACCTTTCTTGATCAATGAAAGAAAAGGGACTTAAAATGTACCTTAAAATGTATATGTATATGTATACTTAATGTATACTTAAATGTATACTTAAAATGTATATGAAAAAGGCAGAGAAATTCTATGTATCTTATGAAGGATACACAGAATTTCATATAGTCAATAAACATTTATCAAGTGCCTACAATGTGTCAGATACCATGTTAAGGATATTTTAAGGATACAAAGAAAAGTGAAAGTCCCTGATTTCAAGGAGCTCGCAGGCTAATAATGGAGGAGACATGTGAATGATGATGTATAAACAACATAGATACAAGAGAAACTGGAAGAGGAAAGGCACTAGCATTAAGGGGATAGGGAAAGGCTTTCTTAGGTGGGGATATTTTAACTGGGCCTTGAAGGAAGCCAGAGAAGCCAGGAGGTGACAATGGAGAAGGAGAACATTCCAGGTATGGGGCACAGTCATTGAAAATGCCTAGTATCTAGAGATAGAGGAACTTGTGAGTCAGAGTGCAGGATGCTAGTAAGAAGACTAAAAAAAAGTAGGTGGAAAGGATGTTATCAAAGGGCTTTGAATATCAGAGGATTTTATATTTGACCCTGTAGGAGCTAGGGACACAGTGGAGTTTATTGATGGGGAGGTAACCAGAGGGTTGCTACTAGTATTTGTTTATGGTTTTCAGGAAATTTTGACCAATTCACATATTCAAACAAAATGAGAAGCTGAGAAAACAGCTCTGAAAGTTAAAAATTACAGGAGATGAAATCTAGTGTGTAAGGAAATAAAGAAAGCGGTCATCTCTAATAATCTCTACTTGTCTTACATTTTTTGTCTAAATAGTTTGTTCATTCTCATTAATTATTAATTATTATTTTGTTCATTCTGGAACATAAAATGAAATTTAAAACTAAAAAAAATGAAGAGGAAAGAGATTAAGGGGAGATAGATTTGCTATTTAACTGAGAGAAACATAGAAGGAAAAATTTGACAACCAGATTAAAAAGAAATAAAAGGAATTTATTTAATTAATTATTAGTTAAACAAAACTCCAAAATCAGGGAAAGGGAAGACAGAGGTGGGGAGGAGGAAAAAGCTTCAGAGAAAGAGGAAGAAAACAGGTAGGAATAGAATTGCCTTAAAAAAGCAGATTAAGGAAAAATAATTGAAGAGGCAAAGTACTCTCTTTACAAAGGAAGAGAGGAAAATCCTAATTTTAAAAAAATGTTAAAGACAAATGGAGGAAAAAAATGGAAAAAATAAATGTAACTCATAACTGTAAATATGAATTGATTAAGTAATCCAGTAAAAAAAGAGTGACATATTGGATAAGAAAACAAAACTCCATTATCTGTTGCTTATGAGAAGCACACCTAAAAACAAAGACATACACGGAGTAAAAAATTAAAAGCAGAAACAAAATTGACTATGCATCAAATGAATTCAAAAAAAGCAGCAACATCAGATGAAGTAAAAACAAATATTGACAATGTATAAAGAGATAAATGAGGAAAGTACATTGTGCTGAAAGAAAACACAGACAACCAATATCCATATTAAATTTGTATGCACAAAATGCCCTTGCATCTAAATTCATAAAGGAAAAATTAACTGAATTCCAAGAAGACATGAACAATAATACAATAGTAGCAACAGATTTTAACATCCTTTTATACCTTTGGGACAAATCTAACAAAAGGATAAACAAAGGGGAAAAATAAAGAATTGATCAAATCTCCGAAGAAACTAGAGCTTAAACAACTTATGTCACCTTCTAAATAGAAGAAATGCCATCTTCAAAATTCAGATTCTTCAAGAAGTCTAGGAAAGATGAGCTTCCTACTCACTTCCCACTCTATAACTCCATTCCCCCCCCCCACCCTGCCCCATTAACACTGTGTGGATCTTGTTATGTATGTAGTTGTTTCAAGGTTTACTTGAATATGAGTTCACTGAGTATAGGAATCAATGTTTTATCTGTCTATCACTAGCCATTAATGTGGTATTTTGCAGATAGTAAAAGCTTAAGAAATGTCTGTTGACCAATTGCTATCTATGAATTGCAAATCTTTCTCTCCAGTTTTATCACTGACTCAGGCTATTGCTTCAGTCTGAAAATTTGACAGAGGTGACTATAAAGGAAACTGGAAATAAACTAGAACACATACCACTCGTGTTTAAAAAAAAAAATACCAGTGTTCTTTCATTCCTTAAATATTCTGTGTAATTCTAGTCATTATACCCACAGAAATAATAGTCAAAGTAGCAGTACAAACATCATAAACTGTACAATTTGCCCCATTCTCCACTGGTTGAGATTTTTAGCCTTTTTATTTTTCATTCTACACTAAGGATAGCTACAGATGTAAATAGAGGGACTTTCGTGTATTATGACAAGTGACCAACAAGTCTTCTTTAGATCAGGTAAGGTAAGGACAGAGAAAAGGAGAGTTCAGGTAGAGATTAAAACAAACCTTTGGGACAAATCTAACAATACTTTTCATTCCGGAAAGGTAAAGATTTAGAGGAGATGTGGATGATGTCTATAAAAAAATACTATTAGGAGACAGATAACTTGAAACTAGAATTGCGAAATTAAGGAGCAATCCCTACACACACACACACACACACACACACACACACACACACACACACAAATAAAACTATACAAAAAGGCAAGAAATACTTTACACACAAGTCATCTTGGAAAACTAATTACATGTTTGGAAAAGTTACTGTGACCAAAAAATTCTCACATAGTTGTCAACTTTTTGGAGAAGTTCATCACCAGACTTAGCTATGTTGCAACTGAAGACTAGGTAAGTATACTTCTCATCTCAGTTGCACTTGCCAATGCTCATGCTCCAACAGTATAAACTGAGGGCCCAATGTCTCCCTATGTACCATAACAAGACAATGGCATAGAACTTTTGTAAATATGGTACCAGGCTGAAAATATAAATATTCTATGAAAAATTTTCATCACATCATTGATGTTGAAAGAAAAAAAAAACGTAAATGTGTGAATGATTACACCCTTTGCTTTCTGAATGTACTATCTAAGTAGCAGCATACTCTCTAAATGAAACATCCTTTAATACCACTTTCAGAAGAAGAGAGATTGTTGGATTATGTGTTTGATCTACTCTGGCAATTTTTATGTTCTTAATTGGATTCTCAAATGGGCCTTTACTTTCCTTCAGTGATCCAACAAAATTTTTTATTAGCCATTTTTCATAACACAAGAAAGTTCCTCCTTTTATTACACTGTTCCCAAGAACCCCAATGTAGTTACAGTATTTGATTTCTCTATACATAGGCATTCCTATGGTATAAAGAAAAAAATAAGACTAAAAATTTCAACCAATATGAATAGGAGAGGAAATTGTATAGTGACTTGCTTTGAGAGTGTGATGTCTGTATTTCTGCCACAGCCAAGCAACTTTTATCTATTTTCCAAGAGTAGGCTGTCTGTCCTAGAGAAAGTAAAGCAGAATGAAGAATAATGCTCCTCCATATTCTAAGCTGTTAGGAGAATAAAGTATTCTTAAAGGAAACAGAAATGAGGCTTCAGTGGGAAGAAAAAGGGATATGAAGTGGAAGAGGGAAGACTTGACACCTGTCAAGATGTGGGGAGTGAAGAATGTTACACAGAGGAGAAAGAAAAAAAAAGGACATTTATACAATTAGGGATTTGAATATATATATTTTGAGCTCCTCCTGAAAAGAAGGATACTCAATGTTCTGAAGGAAAAATCTGTTCCCCAAATAGTGATGTAGTAGAGCCACAGAAGCTATCACATGGAAGATCAGCAAGTAAGGGTTAAAAGAAGAAGAGGGTAGTTGGTGATTCCCCATTCAAGGCTACTGAAACATATTGTTTCCTGAGCTGATAATAATAGAGAGATAGGTATATTTTCTTCTTTAGGGTATGTATTCAAGAGAACAGTCTCCCAAAACTTATCTTGATAGAACTTCACTATTCACTTCCAGTGATTAACGTAGGCAAGATGACAGTATCAGAAAGAACCTAAAAAGTATCACCAATGATTATAAGGTTTGGGGCAAGAAACCATAGGGACACAGATTGTTTTGCTCACTGTTGCCTATGGAAGGCAAGGGATAAAGAAGAGAAAAATAAGTTTGGGAAGTGAGAGATTGGCTAAGTAGGTGGTGCCTATAACTGGAATTTGGATTCTTGGATTACGGTTCATAATTCGGAGTTGAAAAATTAGTGGTCAAAGGAGTATACCTAATAGAAACAAGGATGTATTAGCTAGATGTCTTGAGAATTTCATCAAAAAAGACTTTAAACTAAAAAGATGAGAAAGGTAGAAGAATGTGTATATATATCTCCCAATGGAAAGTAGCTAAAAGTTGAGGATACCATAGAGAGTAGGAATAAGAATGAATAAGAATAGGAATTGAGAAACCAAAAGCTCATAGAAGCCAAAATTCAAGAAAGGGACCATTATTAAAATTCATGGCCCTACATGTCTGTACAGAAATACGCAAAGTTAAGGCAACAATAAAAGGTACCAGAGGTCCTAACAGAAGAAGGTAAATTCAACCTCATGGGTATCACTGACACTTGGTGGAATGGAATCTCTGAGCAGGGTTTTGTTTTGTTTTTAATAGAATCTGTGATTTTGTCGATGTAGTGAACGAAGAACTTCCTTTGCCAATGTAGATTGGTCATTTCTCCACAGGTTATAGTCATTGATGTTGCCTGGCACGCTGAAAGACTAACTTAATGAATCAACTAGTATTCATAAAGAATCTACAATGAACTGTGCACTGGGAATACAAATACAATAATGAAACCATCTCTACTTGCAAGGAACATTCTTTATAGCATGGGAGACAACAAAATCATCATAAGTAGATATAGAATAAATACAAATAATTACAAACTACTAAACTACAAGGTAGTTTGGGAAGGAGGGTGCTAGCAATGGAGAGGATCCAGAAAGGCTTCCCACAGAAGATGGTGCTTGAGCTGTGTCTTAAGGAAAAGATGGATTTTATGAAGCAAAGGTTAAAAAGGGATACGTGCCAAATGTAGAGGAAGATCAATACAAAGTCCTAGAGATAGGAGATGAAGTGTTACATGAAGAACATAGAGACCAGTTTGGCCGATGACATGGTGTAGGAGAAGAAATAATAGATAATGAGGCTGGAAATATAGGTTAGGGCAAGGTTATAAAGAATTTTTAAAGATAAGCAAAGTTTATATTTAGTATTAGAGGAGACTGGCAGCCATGAGAGATATTGAGTAGGGCAATGACATTGTCAGATCTGCACCAAAGAAAAATCACTCTGGCAGCAGTGTGTAGGATGGACTGAAATGAGGAGAGACTGAGGAAGAAATACCAATTAGAGGCTACTGAAATAATCTAGACAAAAGATGAAGAAGGCCTGAACTAAAGCGGTAGCTATGTAACTAGAGAGAATAGGTGAGAGTTCTTGCTCAGGATCACACACTTAGCATTTTTCAGAGGTAGGACATGAACCTAGGTCTTCGTAATTCTGATGCCAACTCTGTATCCCTTGTACCACAATGACTCTCTGAATAGGTATACCTGCTTCAGAAGAAACAGGACAGAAAAAAATGAAGGGTTCTAGAATAGCATTGTATATATCATGTGAGAAGATCCAAGAACCAAACAAGTAAAAGTAAGATCGAAAGTATTTGAGTAAAGATCAACACAGAGGCCAATGTAAGTGATTTTGTCATTGGAACATAATACAGACCACCTAAATAGAAAAAAGAAATACATAAGGAATTTGGAAAATATCACAAACCTGAAATAGAGGCATGATATATATAGTCATCATTTTGTTGTTCAGTCAAGTCACGTCTGACTCTTTTTTACCCAATCTGGGGTTTTCTGGGCAAAGATACTGGAGTAGTTTGTCGTTTCCTTCTCCAGTTCATTTTGCAGATGAGGAAACTGAGGCAAAGGTGGTTAAGGGACTTGTTCAGGGTCACACAGCTAGTAAGTGTCTAAGGCCAAGGTTCTTCCTAACTCCAGCCCATCCCTCTATCCACTGTGTCACCTAGCTGCCCATAGTAGTTACAGGGGATAAGTTTATCTAGAATTAATCAGATGTCTGCTGATTTGCACAAATTAGAGAAGATGATGACTTTCTGACTTGCTTGAGTGATCATTTCAAATTGTTCTCATTACATAGAGCAACTTGTTGCCTGGATAAAAATGATGAGAAACCTGGAGAAAGTGACTATTCTCTTTAAGATTTTGTGACAGAGGAGAGGAAACCTAGACAGAGTTTTACATGTTCCCTAGAGGATCTTCCCCCTTCTTATGCCTGGCTCCCCACTGTACTATCATGCTTCCTTCCCCTTCAAAGTAGCACTTAATGTTTATTTTCACATTAGTTCACCCAAATCAAAATATTCACCCTGGGAAGAGGGAAGGAGGCTTTGTAGTGATTATTCCTCCTAAAAATGGCCCTCAGCCAAACGGCACCCTGCAGACAATCCATGGTTGAAACAGCATTCTGCTCAAGACTATCTTGCTGCAGCATTAGTTAGAAAAAGAACTGTGACTCAGTGACTTAAAAATAAAAAGTGGGATTAAAAAGGAGGCCAAAACAGCTATTATCCCTGGAAACTGTTCTTTAAAAACAGGCCTCTCTCAATGAATTCCCACCTCTTACCTCAAATCCCCACCCTTCCTTATTTCCTCCATAAGAGCAGTGCCACTTATAACACTGAGTAAAAATTAGTCTTGGAACAAAATCAAATGAGATTAATTTATTAATGACAACATGAAAAGAGTTGTCCCCCAAACACCCTCAGCCAAGGATCTAGCCGGGGACCTAATCCCAATTCTTGTAGAAAGTAGAATGAGCATTTCAGTTGACCTCAGATGTCTATTATCTCAGCAGCTCATCTGAAACTTTATATTCTCCTAGTATGGACACCCCAGATTGTGAAAGGGATCTCCTCTACTTAGGATTTCTGTAGCCAGGTGTCAAAAACTCATCAACCACAGACACTTGAGGAGCCTTGCAAATAGTAAAACAATCTGTTTGTTTAACAAAGACACAGTGGCTAGATATGGTGGCTGAAACTGGGAATCCCAGCAACCAGGGAGGCTGAGGCTGGTGTTAAGGCTGATGCTGAGGCTGGTGGACACTTCTTGAGCCTGAGTCTTACATAGCAGTGGTCTAACCTAAATGGGTATCAGCACTAAGTCTGGCATCATTATGGTGAAAGGGGGAGGGAAGGAGGTCTACCGGATTGCCTAAGGAGGGGCAAACTTCAAAGCATGACTTCTACCTCCCTCATCCCAACTTCCATAAAAGGTGAGCACCTACTGCTGATTCTTCCCAGAGCTGGGGATGAAGACTCACAGCATATTCCCTTTTCCCCTTATACTTGGAAAAGTAGATCAATCACCACCCCTATCCTTTAATTGACCAAAACCTTATTTTTGTTAATGTGGTTCTGATTACAACTCTTCTAGAACACGTAGGCATAGATAGTTAGTTGCCCAATGTTCAGGGAGGTCAAGTTACTTGACCATAGTTATACAGCTAATAAGTGGCTAAAGCAGAACCTCAACCCAGATTTTTCTGATTACATTCCGGTCCAGAGTTTCTCTGATATTCTAACTAAGAATTTCCCAAGTATTTCTCTTTATACTACACTAGATATACTTTTCTCTTTTCCATTTGTTTGGTTTTCAGACACTAAAAACTATATGCTACCTGCCTTCTCTCTTTTATTGCACTCCCTTGTGCTTCTCTGATGCCTTGAGCTGGAGAAGGAAATGGCAAACCACTTCAGTATCCTTGCCAAGAAGAAAACCCTCAGATGGGGTCATGAAAAGTCAAACATGACTGAAACAACTGAACAACAACAAAATATTCCACATATCATTTTTTAACCTCCCCCATGAATTTTTTCACTGATTTAAATACAGTCAGTAGGTTTTCAGGAGCTTGGTTCTAATAGCTGAATTTGGATGATACTTCATTATTACCAGGCATTGCCTACCCAAAAATCAGCATAGCCAAAAAATAAATCAAATAGAAAATTGCTTGATAGTTGTCCCCTAGCTATGACATACACAAAAATATCAAAGCTTTAAATATTAAAACACTTAACTGCCTAGCAAAGAGGAAGGAAGGGAGAAGAGTGGGATGGAAGGAGAAAGGGAGGGAGGAAAGAAAGAAGGAAGGAAGGAAGGGAAGGATGGAGGGAGGAAGGAAGGGAGGGAGGGAGGAAGGAAGGAGGGAAGGAAAGAAGGAAGGAAGGAAGGAAGCAAGCAAGGAAGGAAGGAAGGAAGGAAAAAGATAGAGAAAGAAATAAAAAGGAAAGAATAAAGTCAGGCTCAAAGAATAGATGTCCCAAAAGACTTATACAGAATATAATAAATACAAGAGTTTCTAATGGCTACCTTCTAAAGTACCACAGGGGAGCATAGGCTTTATGAGGCAGAGGAAACTCTTAGACTGACCTAAAAACACAAAACCAATTCAGGCAGTTTTCAAAAAAGGTGCAGCCAAGGCTTGAAAAGGGGAGGTAAAGACAGAATCTCTCACTTGGACCTGGAGCTGAAGAAGAGGAAATAAAAACTACTTCAACTGCTACATTTGCTGCAAGAGGGAAATATCAGTGTTGTTCATGTGTGCATTTGTTTTCAGCCCTGGAATCCATACACTGGAACAACCAGCATAAAGCAGAATCCTCCTTTAAGAGAATCTAATACATGACCCAAATCTGGACTTCCAAAACAGCTTAATTTACAAAAGGATCCAATGCAAGTTTTGCTTAAATAAGTAGCTCAATTACATTTAAAAATATGGCTCAGTCAACAACAATTCAATTTATGTACAATTTTGCCAAGAATATATCCACTGTTTGAGATATCCCCTAAATCTCAAAGATACATGATGCCAAGCTCCACAGATTTACATTGGGTACACTAATGGATAGATCTGTGGTTACCATATCTATAGATTGGGTTTGAAAATGCAATTGTTCTGTGGGTACAGCTGCTATGTAGGAGGGTGTGAAGCAAATCTTTCCCTACCTTCGGAAATTGTCCCAGAGACATGACTAATCTAGCTCACTGTTTGCCTTACTGATGTGGGTAGATTTATATACCCAAGAGACAACAACTTCTCAAGTCACACTGCTTCCCTGAGATATATTTTAAGGTTTTCCTTTTTTTCTTCTGGAATTTTGCCCTGAAAAATCTATGGAATCTCATTTTGAGATTCTTTTTCATTATTATACTCAGTGGCAATTGCCGGTCCCAGTTCAATTTTCATCTGCTCAGTGTCAAGGACACCACTGAGTTAGGGTGTCCCCACAATTTAGGGAGGGGTAGCCTCTGCTTTGTAGAACATATGAACAAACATATTGAGGACTTTAAAAAATTAACTGCATTAAAGTTAAATCCTCTACAACGGACCATCTGGAAAATAATTCACATTTACATGAGAAGCAGGATTACCTGCGATCCACCCAAGAAAATGAGGCACTGTTTCCAGACTCAATTAATTCGATAACAGCACATAAATCAATAGAAAATAAAGTCACTGCCATCTAACTCACCGCTTTCCATCCAAAACAGCCAAATGAGATGTGGGTAATAAGGTCTCATTGTCAGCATCAAAGAGTACCAATTTCCTCATTCAAAACTCTGTTTTCCATTTTTTCAGGGGAAAATGTCATTGCCCAGCTCTAAGATGGTTTAATGATGTAGGAAAACAACGATAAAAAGCAGCTGACAAGTGACCAGAACCCAGGATGTATATATAACAGGTCATGCAAATGACACCTAGGTATAGATGAATTGTGATTTCAACTGTTTATTATTTCCCAGTTTAGTTTTGCATATTTTAAACTATATGTATGTATACATGTGTAGAGGTAGCCTCTGAGCTGGGCAGACTGGAGTTCAGGTCTCACCTCTAACGTACACTAACTACATGAACATGGGCAAATCGTTTAAACTCTTGGTGCTTTAGGTAGCTCTCAAAGACTAAGTTTAAGAGAAGGTGCTGGGGAGGTGGCTAAGTGGCACAGTGAATAGAGCACCTACCCTGAAGTCAGGAGGACCTGAGTTCAAATCCAACCTCAGACAATTAACACTTACTAGCCATATGACCTCGGGCAAGTCACTTAATCCTAATTGCCCTGCGCTCCCCCCTCCAAAAAGAAAAAAAAGAGGTGCTAGGACTGTGTTTGCAGAGGGAATTAACTTATCACTCACTTCCCTTTACCAATGAAATCACAAGTCCAACCCCACATATATACAAACACATGTAACACAAGGATTTTCTCCTCTCAGTCATCATTTATCAAACACCAAATATGTGCCAATCACTGTGCTAGGAATAGAAAAACAAATATGAAACCAGCCTCTGCCTTTATATTCTATCAGAATTAACTGAATTAAACAAATTAAATAAACCAATTTACTTCATCTGCTTTGGCATATGCCAGATTTAGGATCAATTCTCCTACTGTTCCCAGGATGAGGGTTACTAGAATTTTCAATTTCAATATTAAAGACAAACTGAACTTTTAAGGAGTTAATAATAACTAAATCATTAACAAGTATAACAAACAAATCTCAGTAGCCCTTGGTTTCCAGTTTTAAGTCCTTAAAATCTAGATCAGGGCACCAGAGAAATGGTCATGAATTGTAAATGGCCCTGCAGACATTCAGTGCTTAGTTTAACTTAGTCTGTCTGGTGCCCTATTTCTCCATATGTGAAGAGTAAATGTCTTGGGCTTAATTTGGTTGGGAATGATGTGTTTCTGTCCAAAACAGGGTCAAACTGTTTGGTTAAATCCACACTTTAAATTTGAAAGAGAACAATATCAAGCTTATATTAAGACCACATTATTGTTCAAGATACTGTTAGATGTTAGGGATACCACAGTTAAAAATGAAAATCTCTGTGCTAGAGAGTAAGGGATTGGGTGAGGGGGAGATGTGACCTGTGTATAGAGAACATACAAGAATAAAAAAGTAGGTTGTGATAGCGACACAGGAGAAATCCACACAAAGTGCTCTAAGAAAATTTGATGAGAGAATGCTTAGTGGTACATGATCGGGGTAGAGATGGGGTAGTGGAAGACTTCACAGAGAAGTCCTCAACCTGAGTTGAGACTTGAAGGAAGATAAGGATTATGAAAGAAAGAGATGAGGAAGGAATATTTTCTGGTACAGAGAATGGTCTCAGAAAATGCATGGAAACAAGATAGAGTTTGGACAATATCTAGTCCTCCAGTTTGACTACAACACATAGTATGTGAAAAGAAAATTAGGAAATAAGGGTGAAAAGATCCATCAGGGTCACAGAGGGAACTTTCAGGACAACATTACCCATTTCACACAACCTCACACTGAAGGAACAGTGGTACTGATCTGGGAATCAAATACTTCAAAAATTTTGGTATCTGCCCCTCCCTTTTTCTCATTCAGCACTGCCGTTTCACTGGAAATGTCCAGGGCATTTCTACCTCTACCAAAGCAAAGCAATAATCTGTGCGATTTTTTAACTTAGAGATTGCCTGGAGCACTGAGGAACTAAATAACTTGCCCAGGATGACACAGAAAGTATGTGTCAGAGGCAAGGTTTCCAATTTTTCTTCCCCGACTGCAACCGAGGCTGGCTCTCTATACGTTACCTCCCTAGACTTGGCACTTAACCAACTGGAAAGCTCTAGTCATCTGCATTTCTGATGTTCCTCTAATATAATGAAAGCTCACATTCATATAGTACTTGGAGGCCTACAAAGTGCTCTTCTTCACAACCAACCTGTGAGATAGGCAGTACAAGTAACATCAAGCTTATTTTACAGATGAGAACAAATGAGGCTCATGGGGATAAAGCTACTTGCCCGGAGGCAGAGATCGTGTCAGTGTCAGTCAGGAAGAATTAAGTTCAAGTCTCTACCAACTCCAAGACTGGGACTCAGTTCCATCATATTCCATTGCCTGCCTAAAGGATAAGAGGACAGACTTAAGAGCTGCGATTTCTTTGGTACTGGGAACTTCCATATAACATAACTTCCTCTACCAAGGCAACTTGGCAAGTTCTCTACAACTTAAGAGTCTCTGAGGGTTGGCTAGAGCACTGAGAGCTTAGGTGACTTGTGTAGGGTCACACAGCTAGTACAAGTGTTAGGTGTGACTTGGACTCAGGTCCTCTGGTACCAAGGACCACTCTTTTTCTACTGACCCACACTTGAATTATAAAAACTGATGCCAAGAGAGAGGAATAGGACCCATTTCTAGAGTGGCTAATGGATTATTTATTCTTTCTGTTGTTTCTTGGAAAAAATAGATAATGTTCTTGGTAAATCACTGCCCCTAATTCTCCAAGTATAATGCCTTAGTACAACAGAAGGAAGGAAATGAGCACTTATTAAGTGCCTACAATGTACCAGGTACGGTGCTAAATATTTTGCAAACATTATCTCATTTGACCATCATGACAACCCCAGGAGGCAGGTGGCATTATTATCCCCACTTTACAGTCAAGGAAACTGAGGCAGACATAGCTTAAGTGACTTGTCCAAGCTCACATCACTAATAAGTGTCTGGAGTTGGATTTTTTTACCCAAGTCCTCCTGATTCGAGGACCAACCTTCTATTTTAGCTGTCACCTAGCTGTCTCAAGAGAGAAACAAAGACTCATGAGGGATAATATGAATTTTTTTTAAAAAAAACATGAATTAGCAATAAAATTTATAAACAGTTCCACTCCTCCCTCAAATTCTTCAGAGATTAAGGATTTTATTGTGCCATGGATGGAACCAATGGTTTTGCCCAATATAGAACCTAGGATGCTGAACTGCACACACTACCAACTGGGCTATCTATAAACATGACAAGGCCATGGTGAATCAACACACAGACAAGAGATGAAGTAAAATGTTAGAACTTCACATCTTTGGCTGCACTTTCTCTTTCACATATTGTCTCATTACTTTATCCTCACCCCAGTCACACTAAAGTTCATGCATCATTGTACAGATTAAAAATAAACTCACTAAGACCATAAGGATTTTATGTGCTTTACTCAGAGAATTCCATTTTTATGAGCCTTCTTGCTTCCAGATACTGGAAGCTTTAAAGGAGGTTTATGGTTGGGGGTTGTTGTTTTGTTTTAAAGAACCTGTTGAATGACTAAATAATGGGCACCTCTTCCCCTTTGATCTCTAAACTTAGCAGCTCTGTTCCCACTTTGATGATAATAAACAATATGTCTTTTAAACACAAGCAATGATTTGAGATTATCCATAGCTGCTTAATATTATTTAAGTAATATAGGTCAAAAAGTAATAAGAATTCCCAAATTATCTGGATAATAATAGCTATTGCTTTTCTTGAATTATGTCCTATGGTGAAAAAAATAGTTTGGGAATAAACTTGACCATCCATTACAGTGTGAGCTCAGGTAGGATATACTAATCAGAGGATTGCTTGAACTAGGGAGTTTTAAACAGCAGTAAGGAAGGCAATTGGAAGTCCCCATTAAGTCTAGCACCAATATAGTGAGCCCCTAGCTGGAAGGGGAAACCAGGCTGAGTAAGGAGAAGCAAACTAGTCCAGGTAAGAAACAGAGAAGTTCAAAACTCCCATGCTAATCAGTAGTGGGATTAGACACACAAGTGACCATTGTATTTCTAGCA
>CM053589.1:98827399-98955279 GCA_028646515.1 Pseudochirops corinnae
CCATTACATTCATATACCATAGCTTGTTCAGCCATTCCCCAATTGATGGGCATCCCCTATATTTCCAGTTTTTTGCAACCACAAAGAGAGCTGCAATAAATATTTTTGCACATATGGGACCTTTTCCCACTTCTGTAATCTCTTTGGGATATAATCCCAACGGTGGTATTGCTGGGTCAAAGGGTATGCAATTATTTATAGCCCTTTGGGCAGGGGATTGCAATTTTTAAACTTTGCCTAGGGACCACAAATGTTCTTGTTCATATTATGTAAATGAGATTCATGATTTCAATTCACATGTTTTAGTTTTCTGTTGTTTTTAGTGTACTTGGAACATCTCTTTTTTTCTAGGAAACTTTCTGCATTATATGTCCAGCCTCTGTTATGGACTTTGAGAGTATATAAAGATAATTTGGTACATCTAGGAGAACTCTCAGTGCCTCATAGGATGCTATTTAGTAGAGCATCTCTCTAAGAATGCCACTGCTTTAGAAGCCAATTTAACTTTCAGGCCACAAGGGTTTCAATGACAACTTATGATTTTAACATACTACTTTATGATATATTCACAGGGTCTAGAACTGTAAGGGACCTGGGAGATCACTTAGTCCAAGCCCTTGATTTTAAGAAGACTGAGTTCTAGGAAGTTATTTGTCCAAGATTACATAGCTAACAAGTAGGAAAGCTAGAATTTGAAGCCAAGTCACAAGCCATAGGCCACCATCTTGTTGAATTTGTAGAAGAGTTGCCTTTGCAAAATCCTTGAGAAGTGGTCATCTAGCCTTTACTTGAATACCTATAGTGAGGGTGAATTTACCCTTCTTAACCAGCCAGTTTCATTTTTGGATAGCTCTAATTATTTGGAAGTTTTTCCTTACATCTAGCCTGAATCTGGTTCTCTGCAATTTACATCCCTTCTATTACTTCTTGTCTATACAAGGAAACACAGTAAACACTGTTAGTTCTCTTCCATGTGACAGCCCATCATATATTTACAGACAACTGTAAGCTCCTTGTCTAAATCTTTCTTTTGGAAGACTGTTTTACATAGTTCCTTCAACCTACACTTTAATAACATAGTCTCTGGCCTGTCTCTAGTTTATTGATGTCCTTCTTAGAAGTGAACACAACAGTGAAAGTGTGATTTGCTTCAATTCAGCTGAAACAAAATTGAGTGGAACTATCACCCCCTTCATTCTGGAACCTGTGTTCTCTTGATGCAACCTAGGCTAGTGTGGCTATCTTGGTTTCCATATTGTCTGTGATATTAAACTTGCAATCTACTAAAGCTTCAGATATTTTTCATTGTTTTCTATTGACATCTTCCCATGTGTGAAGTTGATTATTTGAACCCAAATGTGAAACTTTACATTTATTCTTATTTGGCTTAATCTTTTTCAGTTGATCAACTAGTTAACAACTAACTATATGAAATCATTTTGGATCCTAACTCTGTCATCCAAAGTATTAGTTATTTCTTCTAGTTTTGTATTATCTGTAAATGTGACAGAACTGCCACCTGTTACTTAATCCATATTGTTGACAAATATAGCACAAGGCCAAGGACATTCACCCAGGAGCATTTCAATGGATACCTTCTTTCTCACCAACCTAAGATTCTAAATCTAGTGTTCTTTCCACTCTATTATATTTCCCTACTCCTGAAGGCCTACTAGCTACAGGACATCCTGGTCAGGTCAGACATCACAAGGAAATTAGTCAGTGTCTCACAACAGATTTTTAGAGTTAGGATCTACCTTATGACAGAGTGAATGAAACTTCTGAAGATGTCAAATTTACCCTGAGGATGACTTGTGCACTAGAAGAGCATAGTTAAATAAGTAAACACATATATGTAATGAAATGAAACAAATAAAATATTTCCTTTATGATTCCTTTGGGAATATTGATGATAATACAACTCTGACTATCCATGGAAAAGGTATATAATTCAATCAATCAATATATCAATGAATAATTATTTACTGAGTTGTTACTCTCTACAAGGAATTTTGAAGGATTTAAAGACCAAAGACACAGAATTTATGATTTAAGGGGGGTAGGGGACAAGACAATTATGTAAAAAGATGCTGTTATCATTATTCATCAACTAATATAAAACATTATAAGTGGTAAATGAATAGCATGAGGAATAAATATTATGGGAGATCAGAGAGGGTGTAGAGAGAGATAAAAAGAGAAATAGCTTTAAATCTGTATGAGTTTATGTCAGTCAATTAAGAAGAATTTTTAAAATACATACTAAACACTGTATTAGGTACCAAGATGCAAATACAAGAAAGAGTAAGCCTCTACTCTCAAGTGCTTATCGTCTTTTAAGGGAGAGGACACACAGAATACAACATAAATACGGGATAGTCAATGAGAGAGAGAGAGAACACTAGCTGTTACGGGGATCAAGAAGGATGTGTAGAAGTTGGTGTCTGAGCTAAGTCTTGAAGGAAATGAGAGATTCTCTTGTTTACTGGTGAGATGGAACACATTACAAGCATGGGGGATGACAAGGCCAAAGGGATGGAGACAGGAGAAGGGAGGGCCTCAGAAAGAACTAAAAAAAGATCAGCTTAGTTATATTATAGATGATGGGAAGAGATATAATTAATTCTGCATCTCTCCTTATGAAAATTTAAATTCCCTGAAATTAAAATTCCAATTTTTTTCAAGCAAAGGCAACACATATTTATTAAACACACACTATATGGCAGACACTATGCTTTTTGAAATCAAATGTCCTTATTCTATGATTTTTATGATCCATTTTTATGTAATAATTATGTATGGTAGAATTTTTGATAGGCATATTTAGGCCAAATTGAGTGTTTGCTTTAAAATAGTCATAATATAAACCTTTCCTGAAATCAAGATTGTAGCTAATTTTCAGTCTTATTTTAATTTATTATTTCAATCGAACTTTTTTATGAGCATATCTTCTTTCTAAAATTTCTTCTTTATAGTGACTACTTCGAAATGATTGCTGTGTAAGAAGTCAGCTATGGCCAATAGGAAACATCAGAGCACCACAAGCAACATGTTGGATCACAGAGTGAGGTCTTGCCCAGCTTCCTCTCACAATAAAGAGTCCAAGAGTGAGGAAACAGACCTTTCACTTGAAGAGTATGCTGCAAAGGATGTAGAGCTGGCCACTATCAGGCAAGGAAGTCCCACCCCAGTGGAACAGGAGTGTAATGATAACAGTGGGGATGGAGACTCCAGCTCTGACTATGTGAATAATACCTCAGAAGAGGAAGACTATGATGAAGGCCTTCCAGAAGAAGAGGAGGGAATCACATATTACATTAGATACTGTCCTGAAGATGACAGTTACCTGGAAGGAATGGACTGCAATGGGGAAGAGTATATTCCCCATGATGAACATAATGTTGAAACCGATGAATGCCAGGAGGCTGTTGAAGAATGGACTGAATCTAAAATTCAGCACCGTGATGGAAATGATGCAGAAGATAGGCAGGAGTACCCAGAAAGCCATGTTCAGATTCTGGAAGATGAGGTATCTTCTTTGGAGATCCAAGACCAAGAAGGAAGTATACAATATTGTCCAAGTGAAGAAAGTTACCAGGACTATTATCCAGCAGAAGCCAATGGAAACTCAGGTGGGACATCTCCTTATCATTTAAGAAAAGAGGATGCTGACCTGGAAGAGCAGGAAGAAGACATTGACCAGATCGTAGCAGAGATCAAGATGAGTATGAGTATGAGCAGTATCAACAGTACAGGGGAAATGAGCCCGGAACATGTTGGAATGGAGAATGTGCCAAATGACTATAAAGAAACATGTTCTCAAGAAGAGGTGGATCACTGTGCCAGCAGGCATGAAGGAAGGCCCAAATCACTGAATCTTCCCCCTGCTTCAAAACATGCTGGAGATGCACAAAGGGGCTTTAAAACCAAGGCTAGGACACCAGAAGAGAGACAAAAATGGCCACAAGAACAGGTATGTTTGTGATTTTCTTTAGGGGAAGGAATAGGGAGGGAGAAGAGTTCTATAAAAGATTATACTTGTCACATTTTATATTATCCCGGGGAGTTTTTTCTTCAGAAAAAAAATATTAACTTATCTCCTTTGTTACAGATGGGATTGGGGCTAAAGCTATATTTTGGTTGTTGCATAATTGTAATTTTGTATTTAGCAATTTCTTAAATTACGCTGGTTAGGGAAAAATTTGGTGTAAGCCTCTCCATCAGATTTATTAACAAATTATGAGAGCTCCTCTTTGGGGTGATGATTTTCATGCTAGAATTTGTCATAGGAGCTTTTCAGAAGTTATTTTTCTAGCTAACTAGACAAATTGCCTTAAGATTGATTCCCTTCCAATTTGTTCCACTATGCCTCTGCTGGAATATGGGTTTCTCAGAAGGCCAGCTTAGCTCTTACTAGTTCATTGAACAAGCACTTCATTCACAAATGGTCAATAACCTTTACTTAAAGACCAGATGATCCCTGATGCCATAGGAAGACCCAATGGAACTATGAGTTGATTTTGATAAATTATATAGTCAGTATAGCCCCAGAAAGAAGATAAGTCTGTAATATGATCATCATCAAAGAAATTAAGCTTTTCACTTGTGAAAAAGGAAAGAGAGGGATATTAAAAACCATAATATATTTCTGAGGAGGTGAGATAACAAATGTAATATTTCATCATGAATATCTCTTAGAGTGACCAGAAATCACAGACCAATTAAAGGATTCAGACCAAAGCTTTCATGTTAAATCATCCCTCAGTTGCCTGTGCCAATGGAATGGATAGATACATGGATAATACTGTAGTAAATTCATAGAAAGGTTGCAATTCCTTGTCTTTTTTAAAAAAAGCAACTTGTTTACTTTTCTAATTACAGAAGGGTCTACATAGGACAGCTAGTTCAATCATTTTGGCCAAATTGGTCAGTCAATTTTGTCATAAATTCATTTTGAGTGATTTTATCATCAAATCAACTGTATCTGTTTGTATCATCGAGATTGACCATTTTATTTTGTTGTAGTTGAGGTAAAGCTTATGACTGACCTTCCTCAATATTCAAATTATTATGCAGCCCAGAAGCCTATTGGACAACTGGTAAAAGTCAACTCAAAATATACCATGGATAGTTTTTGATTTGATTATGTTTTGGAATGATTCAGCTACACTGAAATGATGATCTCAGGTCTCTTTATGGAAAGGGATTATTTGTATCCATTTATGAAAACTATTTAATTTGGGGCCCTGACTATGTTTCAGTGAAATTATTTGCATACTTCTTTCTTGCTGCTCCATTTCTCCCATTAACTAGTCCCTTTCTTTTGGCTTTATGAATAATTTTACAAAAATTTTTAAATAAAAACCTTATACTAATAGTCTATAAAAAATTTACTTCATTTCCATAAAATGAATGTCTCATCTCTTCAAGCAAAGGTGCTTTCAAAGAGTAGCTGATATTGATGACAACTACTTGGCTAATAATTAAAGATCTTTCTCTGTTACACTAAGATCATTTGATCAATATTGATATCAGTGAATTCTAGATTTCAGCATTTTTAGTTTTTGAAATCTAGCTCCAACTCTTATTTTAATCATCAGCTTGATTTTCCTAACTATTTTCAAGGCAATCCACTCAACATTTTGAAAACCAAACTCATTGTCATCCAGGCAAATCATATTCCATTCTTATAATGCCTAGTTTTATTAGCACTATCTTTGTTCCACTCTCTTCAGATTAAATATTTAAAGTTATATGGGCTCCATCCTCATTTTTTATACATGATGACCAGTCACCAAATTCTGTTCTTTTGCATTGTCTATCAGATTTTTTCCTCTGTTACCACCAAAGAACCATCACCATTTTAAAAGCCCTTATTACCCTGTTCCTTGGTTGCAGCAACTTCTCCTAGTTGATCAGATCATTCTTTCCCACCTTCTCTCAGCCCTTCCAACTCATGATATACTATGTTAGCATATTAATTTTCCTAAAATCTATCACAAGTAACATATATTACTTTCCTGCTTAAGAAACTATGATGAATCTCTATTGTATACAATATCAGTTATAAACTCCTCTACCTAGTTCTCAAGTTTGTCCTTAATATGGTCCCACTTTTCCTAATCATACTTATTTCCATCATTTCTCAACATGAATCCTTCACTCTATTCAGGCTACATTCCTTATTATGCCCCATAAATCATGCTGACTCCCATCTTTATTCCTTTGATAACGTTGCCCTCCCCCTCCCCTGCCCCGAACATGAAATGTCATTTGTCCTTTTCTCTGCTTAATTGTGTCTTGGCCATCATTTTAAGTCTGACCTCTGGGAAGTGTTTGCTGATAACACTAGTGCAAATTCACAGCTCTCTTCTTTGATCTTCTTTTGTTTTTACTGCACAATTAACATTTTATTCTAAACTGTCCTTCCACACCCCCATTTGTTGCTATTATGTAATTTAGCCTATGCCACAACAATATATTCAAACTTTGATTTCCTGCTATACTCCAAATATATCCTTTACTCTGTTTATTCTCCCTTCCTACCCTGAACACATTATGTCATATTAGTCTCATGCTTTTCTGCTCATGCTGCAGTAGGTGTCCTCCACCTTCTTCCTCTCCAATTTTTTTCATTCTACAAGACCACTTCAATGCTCATGCTTTTTGATGGGGCTTCCTTTAACTATTCCAGCCTGCAGTGATCTTGCCTTTCTTAGAACTTTAGTTGTGATAAGAATCAGTACTGTACTACCCTGTACTTGTATTCAGACAATTGGTTTTTGGTTTTTTATGTGTGTGTTGGATCTTGCCTCCTTAACTTGGTTATTATATCCTAGAGGACACAGATTGTATCCTTTTTGTTTTTAAGCCTGGACAATTTAACATAATTTGAAGATGGAGTAGAAATTCAATAAATAGCATATTTAACTGATGTTTTAAGGTATACAACAAAATAATGGTGTATGTTCAAAATTTTTACTGATTGGGAAAAATTAGCCCCCAGCAATTAAGTGACTTGTTTTAAAGCATAGAACAATTAAGTATATTGTCTTTTGACTTAATCAATCATACAATAGTACCTTTTCAACTGTTTGGTGATTTATAGGTTCTCAGTATTTATATTTACATGAACCTAATGAGTTTTATACTGTGTCATCAACCAAGCTTGCATTTAAGAAATATTAGCAAATAAATATCCTTACACTTGATCTTTTCTTTATTAATGGTTTTAATTAAAGTCCTTTATACTAACAACATGAGAAGTGACATAATAAGAGATTTATACCTTTGAAGTCATCAGCAAGAAAACTACTACTTATTTATCACAGAGTTAATTATTTCATTAAGAGTCAGCTATAGATGATGTGTTGAAAACTTTGATATTAAAGTTCAGTAAAAATAGCCAAATCTATAAGGAAGAAATGCATACTAATGAGGTGATTGGCTTTAATATAAACAATTTTTATTCAATTATAAGCTTATTCAAAGTATCCTTATAATGTGTTACAAAAGAATCCCTTTAAAAATCTCTTCTGCATAAATGGTTAGTAAGAAAAGATGATATAAGTATTAGATAAATCAGCATTCTATTTGGCCAATTTTGAGAACAAATGAGAGAAAATTGCTTTCATGTTTTTTCAAAACCTTATTTTTCCTTTTTTTGAGAAGAGGTCATGAATTGGAAAAATATGTAGTAAAATCTCATGTGTAGAATATAAATGATATTGACTAAAAGTTTGGTGTTCATTAAAATTGCACTTGCATTTGACACCTTTTGTTCCCTTTAAAGTTTATTGAGCAAAAGTTGACTTCACCTCCACAATATGCCTGTCATTCACGTCAATTTTGAATACATTGGGAGCTTTGGAATGTAGGAAAATTAATATTATAATGGTTAACACTGGAAAGCAAGACAAAAGGGCATGAAAGCTTTTGAACTGCAAGCCTGGGCTTTAAGTTAAAGTGCTGTCTCTATTTAGTCTTTGGACAGATGCCTTGAAATCTTCCCCTTAATAATGGAGATGGCATAGTAATGATTGATGCTTCATGGCATATATCCAGTAACATATTGTGCTCTATTTTAACAAATCACTTTTCTGGCAAAGCTCTTGTCAGGAGGAAATTATCTTTTTAGAGCAGAGTGGGGGAAGTTTACAAGACCTAATATTTTGCGGCTGTTGCTTCATTCCAACCAAAGACTGAGGGAAAACAGAGTGCCTTGCAGGTTAGCAAGGCACTAGGGAAACTGGGAAATTAAAGAATCCCTTGGTTAGAATGCCTTGAAATGCAGCAGGAATTGCAGAAAGTCTATATTCATTTTCAATTCAGCTTGTGTTTAGGGACCTGGGAGATGGACACACAAAAGCTAAGGTGTACTGCACAGTAGAGAAAAGGAGTAGGATGGCTGAGCATAGTAAATGAGGGAGAACAGTTATCTTGGAATCCAGAGGTTCATATCTGAATACTGACTGTGGTAGTTAGTACCCGGGGGACCACACCCAAATTGCTTAATCTTTTTTTGGCTTCAGCTCCCTCATCTGTAAAATGTATAGAATATTACTTGCACTACCTATCTTACAGGGATGTTTCCCCTAGGGCTCTGTTTTGTAAACCTTAATGCTCTATAGTCATGAGTTGCTATAATTTATTATGAATTCTTATTATAATTTCCACCAATATACTGAATGATATAGTGGAAAGAGCACTAGATTTGTAATCAGGCCACTTTTAGAATTTTTTCCCTATGACTTACCAGCTGTTTGTGCTTGAGCAAGTCACTAAAATTCTTCAGGTTTCAGTTTCCTTATCTGTAGAATGAAGGGATTACAGAATTTAAAACTGGAAAGGACCTAAGATTTTAATTCAATTGCATAAACACAAATGACATTATGGAAAGAGAACCCTAGACTAGGAGTCAGAGGACCTGGGCTCAATTTCTGGCTCCATCATTCTGTCACCTGGGTGACCTTGTATAAGTCATAAAGCCTGTTTGGTTGCCCCACCTGCAGAGTGAGGGGATTTGGGCTGGATGACCTGGGAGGTCCCCTTTATTTTAAGGTTTGTGGTTCACTAAAGTAAGACAATAATAGGGAAGGACGATTTTTAAAAAATGAAACAGTTCTTGTCCTCTAAGGGCTTACATTCCGTGTGGAGTGTGGTGAAAGAATACAAATGAGTATGCATAAAAGTTAATTATATTTATAAATATTTGCTTCTCATGTAATCATTTTACATAGAGAAAAAAGACTTTAGGGCTTACCACACAGGCAGTATGGGCAGCGAGGTGGTACAGTGGATACTGGATATAGAGTCAGGGAGACCTAAGCTTAAATCTGGCCTCAGACACTGACTAGCTATGTTGTCACAAGCTGGGCAAGTCACAAACTGAGGCTGTTTGCCTCAGTTTCCTCATCTGTAAAATGAGATGGGGAAGAAAATGTCAAAGCACTCCAATATCTTTGCCAAGAAGAACTGGAATGGGGTCATGAAGAGCTGGACACCATGAAAGCAACTGAATAACAACACAGGCATTAAGTGGCAGACCTATACAAAATTTGAACCCAAGTCCTTTAAGAGGTGGCATAATGTAGTAGGTAGACTACTGGACTTGGAGTTCAAGTACTAGAAGTACTGGATTCAAATCCCTCCTCAGATTCTTATTGTGTGATCCTGGGAAAATCATTTAATTTCTTTGGGCCTGTTTCCTCATATGTAAAATGAGGGGATAAGGAGTTGATGGACTTTCAGGTCCCTTCCTCCTCTAAACCTATGACACTTTGATTTTGGATCTAGTGTCCTATAATCTATGCCATATTTTTTCTATGTATTGTAAGTCCTGGAGTGAAATGGCCAATCAATCATAATAAGTATTACTATACATATTCATACTATATATTACTATAGGAATTAATATATTACAAAAGATACTGATGCAAAACTAAATTTTACTGAGGCC
Organism: Pseudochirops corinnae; assembly: GCA_028646515.1. NCBI lineage: Eukaryota > Metazoa > Chordata > Mammalia > Diprotodontia > Pseudocheiridae > Pseudochirops > Pseudochirops corinnae. The sequence continues at coordinate 98,837,358 of CM053589.1, forward strand.
ATTTGACAACATCTCTCAAGATCCCTTGAACAAAATGGAAAAATGTAAGCTAGATAACAGTACAACAAGGTGGATATTAGCTCATTGAGTAATTTTATCTTGAAAATATCTTAATGTACAAATGTGAACCTAGAGGGAGAGCATGCCTTTGAATCTATAGAGGATTAGATGACACATGAGGTCCCTCTTAGCATTAAAACCTATAACCTCTTAAAATCAGTGAAGAGGTTATTGTTTCAAAAGATAGAAAAGACAGGTTAATTCTCCATCAGACTGTGGTACCTTCATGAAATAAAGTGTAATCTTCAAATTAGAATATGCTATTCATTTAGGAAGGTTGATTATTACAAACTGAATTAATCTTCAGTAAACTTAATTCTATGTAAGGACATCAAGACATTCCTGGCAAGTCAAATTAGGACTGAATTAGGAATGGGGCAAAAGAGGGCTCTAAACCAAAACTGGAATATGGGAATCTTCCTTTCCTTCCTTTCTTCCTTTCTTCCTTTCTTCCTTCCTTCCTTCCTTCCTTCCTTCCTTCCTTCCTTCCTTCCTTCCTTCCTTCCTTCCTTCCGTCCTTCCTTCCTTCCTGCCTTGTTGCCTTCCTGCCTTCCTTCCTTCCTTCCTTCCTCCCTTCCTCCCTCACTCCCTCCATCCCAAGCAACACAACCCAGCCTTGAATGCTAATCCTTCAGAAGTTGATAGAATGAACCATTGGTCACAGGCAGCAGCTAGAAAGCAGGATTTCTCTAATAAGGAAATGTTGTAGCAAAGATTTTCGAATAAAAAATTTAAAAATCTCAGACTGCCAGATTGTGTTCTTAGCAGCTGCAGTCCCTGCCTGAAATGTGGCACATACATCATCCAAAAAAAAAAAGTCAGACCGCAAGCCCTGGATCATGCTGATAAGTCTTGCACCTACTCTTCCTAAGGGAAATCATCTCTGTGCTTAGTGAAACTAGTGCCCATATTTAGGCTCTAGATGTATGGAACATTGCCAAAACAAGCTTTTACGTGATGTCGAAAGGAAAGAATTGACATCATGCCACTTAGATACCTTGTTAGACTATAGTTTAAAAAACAAATAAAAACAAAACAAACAGCATCTATTAATGAGTCTTTGTCTCCATTTATATATCTATTTTTAAAAATGATTTTTGTTCATTTTAAAAAGCTAATTGGACATCTCAGAGCAATTAAATATATTACATATAAGCTATCATCCTTTGGGTTTGGAGGGATTTTAGCTGGCTAGTCTTTATTGTTCAAGTTACTTGATTCCAACACTACAGTGAATGACTATCCCCCAAAAAGTACTGCCCCAGATTACACTGAGAATCAGTGATATGCCAGACTGAGTCCATATTTACCTCCCAAGAGCCTGCTTAATTATCAAATGGCTTGCATTTGGGTGGTGCAGCCAGAGAGTTACAAAGAGAATTGCATTCGTTCCTCCTTCTTTATTCATAGTTGCTTTGAGGAAAAGTCCAATAGATTAGCAGATTAGGGATAACTGATGATGAAAGAGGACATTAAATAGAAAGAGAATATGTGATCAGATTTAAAGAATTTCTTGGCCATAATTTTGATTAATGCAAAAATTGATCAGTGGATTATACTCTGGTACATACTCTATGATACTGACTTGAATCCAGGGTATTTTAGCTTTTGCCCCAAAGTCAGCTTTTGAGAACTTCCGTTGGCCATATCTGTGACCTTGTGATGTTTCCATAAGGTTCTTAAAATTGCCCAATTATGCCAAGTTGTTTCCAAAGGAAAGTATGATATATGATTGTTCATGTGGTACAATGGAAGTTACTGGTCCATTAAAATTGCAGTAGCTCTTATGTATGTGTATATTTTGTTTTAAAACCAGCCTAATCTGCAAAAATCATAATTCATGAACCAGATAGATGGTGTTTACTTCAGTCATTTATGGAATCAAAATGAAGACTTTCTGGATTAAAATAAAAACTTATTGGATATCTCAAACACTTTAAGATATTGTATATAAGTGATCATAGTTTGGCTTTGGAGGGATTTATAGATGGTTGGACTTTATTGTTCAAAGCCACTTGGTTTCAAAGCTGGAGTAAATGACTATCCCCACAAGCAATGCTCCAGGTTACACTAAACATCCTTCTAGTGATTCACTAAAATGATGAGATCTTGCCACATAATTTTCATCCAGGTCCTTCCCCAAATCCTCTATGGAGGATCTACCCATATACTAGAGGCCTTTCTCAAGGTCTTCTAATGTTTTGTGAATACCAGTGCAACATCTGAGTTGCCTATCTTTTTTTTCTCCCTTTTGTTATATGCCCACTTCCTTTTCCGAGCATATATCTCCTCAATAATTTCTTTTCTAGGGACAGCTAGGTGGCACAGTGAATAGAGTACTGGCACTGGAGTCAGGAGGACCTGAGTTCAAAACTGGCCTCAGACAGTGACACATTTAGTAGCTGTGTGACCTTGGGCAAGTCACTTAACCACAATTGCCTTGCCTTCCCCTCTCCAAAAAAAACTTCATTTCTACCAATTCCCTTGCACAAGTCACCCTTAGTAAAATGTGCTGCTGCTACCTGCTTATGGGTTACCATGCATCTTTCCACTTTCCTTTAGGTGAAAGGAAGATAAAAATTGCTTTACTCTCATGAAGTCTCTTAATGCAATTGAAATGCAAATTGACTTGCGTACAATTTTAAAAAATATTTATTTTATATAGTTAGTCTTTTTTTTTCAGATCAGAGCTGGAAAGGATGTTAGAAGCTATCTAGTCATTTTACAGATGAGGTTCACCAAGGCCCAGAGAAATAGAACTCTCACCAATGATCATACAACTGAGAACCAGCAGAGCCAGGATTGAGTCACAGATCCTTCTACTCCTAATCCTGCTTGCTTTCTTCTGTATAATGGTTTTATTAAATCTGCACAGTATAAGTATAAACTCATTGGTGCTTTCTTGTCAGTATTAGAGAAAGTGGCAGATTGAATAAAAAGAGTTTGGCAGTCCTAGAAGAATTATTCCACAGTAGAGGAAAGGTCCACACAAAGGCGTGTTTTGATTATTCGTGATTCTTGTCATTTCACTGTGAGTATGGGAAGACATTTCCTTTGTGCACATTGGCTGGTTTGGTTCTTTTCATAAAAAGTCCTCTGACAATAGCAAATAGAAAAATCAATATGTATTAGCCAAGTTGATAAAAAAAAAAAGCTAAAAGCATGAAGTGATAAATAGCTATGGATGCAACATCAAAAGCAACATTGCTTGTTGCCATTCATTTCGAAGATGCTTTCAGGGCTGATTTTGCAAATGAAATGGCATTTGCTTAGTGAAGGACAATTTGAAGTAGGAATGCGTGATGCAAGCAGGGTGAGAAAACAACAGCAAAATAGAGATTCTCAGTAAATCAATGCTTGTTGGGGGAAAAGAGCTCATGTTCACAGCTGAATTAGCACTTAGGGTGAAGCACATGCCTTTTATTTTGTAATGAGAAGGACATTAGCACTTTAGGTATGATTGCAAGTCTTGCATTGAGGTTAAAACAGTTGGCCTCTTTTTGTCTGGCATGCCAGAGATTGGACAGTGCCTGGAAGTTGGTGAGCCAGAGGCATAAACAAGAGGAAAACAAATGGGCACACATCCATTAAGAAATGGGTTTGTGAGAATGGGCCCATCTTTTAGGAGAACTACTTTAGTTAATTGAGACCCTCATTTTTCAAGGATGCCAAGTTTTAGGCCTTTTGGTTCCATTTAACTACTGACTTTCCTCTAGTATTCAGGTATTCCAAAGAGTTGCAGGTGCTACACATAGCAAAGGGGAAAGAGCAGTAGAATGGAAAATCTGGTTCTGGCTCTGCCATTGACCTTGGCCAAACTATGTATCATTGGATGAGTCACTGCACTGTTCTGGGCATGAGCTTTCCCAACTGTGAAATGAAAGAGGTTGGAGTATAATGATTACTAAGGTCCTTTTCAGTTCAAAATTCTATGATTTCCCAGGCAATAATATTACCTTTGGGGTCAGAAGCAAACATTAACTAAATTGGAAGTACATCATGGAAGACTTCCTTTTGGAGCCAGGGAGATTGATACTCTACTGGGAAATCTGTTTAATGATGTGGAATGCATATCCTCATATGCACCATATGGAAGTAGTTCTATTGATCTTCACAAAATTAAGTTCGATGGTGAATAGGTAATGATTGCTGAGGAACCATTTTTGCCTACTGATAGTTTACTAGTCCCAGAATCTTAGACCTAGAAGATGGAATATAGTCAGGCATGGTTCTGAAGTTGTAACTACCTTGCTGCATCTACCCCAGCAACCAAACTTCATTATGTGGTCCTGACTTGTCAATTCAGCAGAATTGCCTTATTTGATTTTTATGACGGTATTTATGACACATTCCCAGAGATGACCTTGACTGTCACTCAAAAGTTTACTTAGCTTAAATTCCTAGGTTGCTGACATTGCTCTTAAAACCTAGTTAAACCCAGAATTTCTTTTAAGCTGTTTTTACAATCTAGGAAAATCACATACAGCTGCAGCTGTGCTCATCAAGTGACAATCATTCTGGAATAGGATGTTTTTCTTTTTCTTTTCTTTTTTTTTTTAACACCCACAGGGGTAGACCTAGTAAAAGTAGTCAGGAGAAACCTCTTCCAAATGGACTAATCAAATTTCACCCCTTCCCCAAACACCTTGAAAAAATCATTCTGATCTCTAGTTTGTTCTTGTCAGGTAACTTGTTTTATCTTTTCCCAAGTGAAGGTATTATGTTCAAACAAAATATTAAATAACCTTGTTTTGTACAAAAACCCTATTTTCTCTTTCTTAGACTGACATTTTCAATTTGATTACAGATGGAAACTATAAAAATCAAAATCCTTCGTGTGACACTCTCCCACTTTCTCAGGGCATTCAACCTCCCTCTCTTCCCCACCCTTTCCACCTCATCCCTACTCCCAAGCTGACTCTCTGTCTTTCTCTCTCTTCATTATCTTTTCCCCTTATAGTCACTGAAAGTTGAAGGGAAGCTGTCTTATTGAGTAGCTGAGTAAAATCCTACTCTTCTTTTGACATTTTTCTTTGCCTTTGGCAAACTTTTGCTGTAGTAATTGGGGGCTCAGTTGCCTGAATTATCTCTCATCTATAAAAATTTCACCATATCAACCTTTTTGCTTTTACAGAGTATTTGGAAGGTTTTATGGATAAGGACTTCCATATCTTATTATCTTATCTGCCCATTTAGTATCCTGCTTCTCTTTTTGATAATTAAGCACCAGACCTCAAAAAGAGGTCCTAAGACAATGAAGGGTCAGCTTCCAGTGATGCCATTGCTTTTCAAAAGCTAGTTCATCCTTTCAGATTGAGCAGAAGGTGTTCATCTCTTTGTTTTGGTCACACCTAAAATGAGACATTGGAGGGTCCATTTAGGATGCTACCTTGTGGAATATAGAGATATTGAAAGTTGAGGGCCCTGACCTGCCTAGAACATCTCTTTCAAGAACATCCATTTTCTTTATCCCTTGCCTTGTCATTCAGAAAAAAAAAAAAAAGTGATCTGAATTGTGAGAGTTATAGAACTGTGTGAATTGCAGAAGCTGAGCAAATACAGTGATCTGTATCCCAGTTGAGCTAAAATTTCCATTCCAGGCCATCTGCTGCCATTCTCTATGCCAGAGAACCAGGGTATGGAGCCGCTGAGCTGCCTCCGCAGCAGCTGCTTATCACGTCACTGAATATGGGCAGAGAAACAGTGTGGCAAGATGGGCTTCTAAGATGAGCTGTTCTACTCTTCATGGGTCTCCACAGCTATTATGTTGTAAGGAGTCCTTTTTTGCCTCCATCCTTCATCAAAAGTGATTATCTTGTTCTGGTTTCCGAATTCAATGAATCTGGTGCCAACATAGGGCTGGCAATCTATCCTGCCAAAAGTGATCCATAGTGGTATGAGAGCCATTTAAATTTGTTTAACTAATTTTAGTTTAATTTTAAAAATTAATTTGCCAAATATTTGGATGTCTTTCATATGAGATGCCTTGATTTCTGGTCCAGTAGAATGTATGGCAAAAGACAGGAATCCAATTAAGGTGGTTCTTGTATATGTTAAATAGAAAATTCTCCCGGGAATGTTAATGAATTGACTCTACTTAGATTACCTAGATAAACCATTCTTTTGTTATCCATAATATATTGTGCCCCATATTTTTTTTTACTCACTTTTCGATGTTATCAAAGGAAGGGAGATGGGAACAAACAATTTATTAAATACCCACTGTGTCAGGCTCTGTCAAATGCTTTACAAGGGAAAAAAAATGTATAAAAGAAGGGATAATATTTTAATCTTAATTTTGTAAAATATTAGTATATAAGCTCCTGGATGATAAGAATTACCTTACCTTTGCTTCTGCATCCTTAGTTCCCAACACAGTGCCTGGCACAGAGTAGGGACCCAACAAATGCTTGTTGATTGATTGTAGTTTACTCACAAAAATTCACTCTGAAGGTAGGCTATACACAAAGATTTAGGTCATCAAACTCAGGGATAACCACTTTAGTTTTCATAGTAAATTTAAGAATTTGAGGTATTTATTTCAAGGTTCTAGGATTTCATAAAGGTGAGCCATTTTAATGGTCAAAATAGCTTTGGTGCTATTTCTTATCATTGTTCTTAAAAATAATGCTGAAGGGAAGAGAGCGTTGATCCTGGAGTCAGGATGACCTGAGTTCAAATCTTACCTCAGACACTTGACACACTTACTAGCTGTGTGACCTTGGGCAAGTCACTTAACCCCAATTGCCTTGCTTTCTCCCCTCCAAAAAAAATAATAATGCTGAAATTGAGAGAAGGAAGATTGGACTGGTGTTATTTGCTTTCCTGGCATTTGGCTTCTTTGGAATGTGGGAACGTATTACCCACAAGACTGTATCTCAGCATTTCTTCATCATTAGAAGTAATGCTTGGATTCTGTGGGTCAGAATTTAAAATAACCAATGAAAAAATTCTACAGAGATTAAATACACACACGCGCACACACACACACACACACACACACACTGTATAACTAGACCTTGAAAACAAAGGGACCAAATATTATTTGTAGAGCTTTCTTGATATTTGTATTCCCTTTTGTCTTCCATTCCACGTGCAAAAACATTTTTTCATGATAATTATTATCTTTCAGGGAATGATTGACTTCACTATACCAACACTGCCTTAAGAATTCCCACACACACTGATTATTATTTCCTCAAATCATTGAAAATTATAACAGTCTTAGAGACAAAAAAAATCAATACCCTCTTAGCCTAAAAATCCTTCTTTGAAACTCTGAAATGAACTATTGTCCAGAGCGAGTCATCACCTTGATCCAGGGCCATTTTACGCTCATCCCCTTTCCAGGAGAGTTTATTTTACTTGCCGTTCCTTTGTTATATTGAACATTCTTACCTTTCTAAGGATGACCCATGAGTGCTGGCATCTTGTATGCCATAGTCTTTTATTTAAAGACCTCAAAGTATCCACAAAGGAGTCATTACTATGAGGCCATAGGAGAACTGGAAAGCTGAAACTCTACTGAAGTGAGACGGCTAAGCTTCTTTTCTCCTTTCAGTTGTCTCTCTAATAAATGTTCCTGAGAAAGCCTTGTTAACCTGCTATGGCAAAATGAACCTGACCTTTGTCAAGGTTGAATCCCTTTCTTCTGTGCTTGTAAATCCTTGTTCCTAGGACTAGACAAGAGAAATGGATGGTTTCCATCTTTTCCCTTTTTCTTCAGCATATTAACAATGACAGTAGTATATGCCGACCTCCCGTTGACGAATGAAGTTTTCTGAGGCTATCAGTTCAGTGTTGGCAAGGGCAGCTTGAAAAATAGATAACTTTGTATTTTTTCTCCTTTATTTTTCTTGGGTTTTTTTTTTTTTTTGCAATGTGGAATATTGTTGGACTAGAAATATGTTTTGAATGACTTCACATGTATGTTGCTTGCCTTCTCAATGGGCGTGTGAGGGGCTAGAGGGAGGGAGAGAATTCGGGATTCAAAATTTTAAAAGGATGTTAAAAAGAAAAGAAATAAAAAATAAAATCATATTATCCAAAAGATAAAAAAAGAAAAATAGCTTCTAGCAGTCCTAAAGCAAACAAAGCATCTTTCTTTACTGCTTGCTGTGCTCCAAAGAATTCCCTTCTGACACCTGTTGAATTTCTTTTGCTTCTCAGATCTCTGCTATGCAGATTAGTTGACTCTTCTGATCTTATCCCCTCAGCACTTCCCTTTCCAGAGGGGTGAATGAAATACATATTGTTTGGGCATTCCTGAAATTGTGTTCCAGGATCAGCACTCACTCATTAGGGAAGCAGGGTCCCAAGGCAGGAGTTCCTCAAGGGGTGGTCTTTGGTGTCAGTGTACTGGGAGCTAGTTAGCTGTGCAGAAGGTAGCCAGAGGGAAGGGACATTTTTAAGAAAGTCAGTCGGCAAACCTTTATTAAGTGCCTATGTGTATGCTGGAAATACCTCTGTTATGTGGAGAAAAAATTCATTCAATATCCTTAGCTACAATTTTGAGATTGATTCTGGTACCTGTTTTTCCAATAAACTCTCTTAAAAGCCAGTGTTTCCCTTTCCAACTGTTTAATTATGAAGTAACAGTTGCCAGATCATGTCCTAAGATGACAACAGTAAAAAGGGGTAGGCACATTGCAACATGTCTGCATTAGACCTCAAACTCTTGGCCATCTCCTAACCATGCTGTCTATATTCCAGCTATTGTCCTAATTATCCTTCTTCAGTCTCACCCCTTACCCCAAACTTGGACTTCACTCCTGGGGTTCAAGGCACTTTTAGAGGAACTTTGGCTTTACCTTGCCAGGAAACAGGTTTCTGCACCCCTCTTCTCTCCACCATACTGATTCTGCTCCAGCCATCTTCTAACACCCCTTGTTTCAAGCTCCTCTTTATCTGTTATGGATCTATCTATATATCTACCACTTAATCATAAATTACACTCAGAATATAGGCTGTAGACCCCACGGTTTCTGGAAAAGCTAGTTTCAGGTAAACTAGGTAAATTATATTAGTCTTAGAAATTGAAAAAAAAAATCAATTCTTTCTTTAACCTTAACCTACTTCTTTGAAACTTTGAAATAGGTTTGTTCAGAGTGAGTCATTACCTTAATCCAATGGCATTTTATGATAATTCTTTTCCCAGATCTATTCTTCACAGAGAAGTTGCTTCTACTTGCCTTTCTTTTGTCTATGCTCATATTATTTACCTGGAACCCATGAACTTAACTTTTTTTTTTGATAACTAAATTTTAATATAATTGTATTCCTTTGTAATCCTGTGTATTTTAATATGTAAATTTAAAATATTCTAAAAAGAGGTATACAGGCTTTCCAGACTGTCAGAAGGGACATATAATGCAAAAAAACTAAGAACTTCTTATGTGAATTGAGTCTAGATATATTCAGCTTTGTTTCTATGAGGAAGGCAATTAAAGTATTCCCGAAAATGTCCCTTCTTGACAATGGTAATTCACATAGGATGAAAATGTAGACTTTAGTTTTAAGCATTGACTTTTAAACAATTGCAAAATGGTGGTGCAACTGTTCATACTATTTTCTTTTGGTGGGAGGAGACACCATCTCAATAATGATATATCCCTTAAAATCCAGGCCCATTTGCTACACTGTACAACCACACAGTCACCAGTGGCAATGTATTCTTTGCAGCTGCCAACACTAGAAAGCACATATTTTGAGTTGTAACAGCCAACTAATAAGAGGGATAAAAGTAAATTTTCTTAAGTAAGAATGAAAATGCTTCAAAAAAAGGACCTTTTTATGGGAGAATTTTAAGATTGGTCATTGTGAGCTATAGAGTTGCTCTCAGTTAAGAGACCATGAGCTATGCTCTGTGATGTTTGATATGTTAGTGTGGATGTTGTATAAATACCTTAATTAGCAATGTTGTTTTGCTTTGATATCGGGGAAGACTAGCATAGGAACAATATCTCAACTTTGTTAGTACTATATGGAGAAATATCCTAGCACTGCCAGGAAGATTATTTCTCTCCCCAAAATGCTACAGCGTAAGTACAACATAGCTATGTGTAACCAAAGTCTATATTTGTATGATACCTAATAAATGTTAAGGAAGAATGACACGCAAAAGTCAAATCATCTTGCCATGATGCATCGTGATAGTGAAACAGATCATCTCCTCTATTCAATTTAAACTTCTTATCAAATAGGAGGTTCTTTTCTAATTGCTTAAGTTTTTACATATTTGCACACCTATTGAGTTCTGATTAGGTTCAAGATTCTGGGTTAGGCATTGTAGAGAGTATTAAAATTAAACACACAAAATTGAAGCTTGAATTATCTTTCAAGGTACTCAGTGATTTTGTGTGATCCTCATTTATTCTTACAGTGTGATTAGTTACGTCCCCGATGATGGACAGATGTTGTTTTTACTTGAAGCTGGCCTAAATATGTTGCTGTTCTCTGGGCTTCTTTAAAGCCAAGAAGCTTCTCTCTTATATATTGTGTTTTACTTTAGTTAAAAAAAAGATCACTTGTTTCTGAAGCTAAGTTTCAAAAAAAGCTGTGTGTACTAGTTCTCCAGTGGTATGACAGATCGAAGTGTGTTGAGGTATATGACAGTGATCCTTTGAGCCAATGTGCTATAGAACAGAAAGGATTCTGTACATCCTGTGATAATCTTAATATCTTTAGCAAAAGGACATACATTTGAGTTGCACCTAGGGTGTATTACATAGAGCCTTAGAGGAAGTGGCAAACTAAGACTAGTGACAGTTCATTGGATTATAGAGGTAAAGATGAAAGGTAATGCATGGGTTATCTACTCTAAAACCCTCAGTTTACAGTCAAGGAAACAGAGATCCAGAAAGATGAAAGGATTTACCCCAGAGCACACAGGTGGAAAAATCAGAGCTTGAACCCATGTTGTTGGGTTTTTTTTTACTATAAAGTCAGCACTTTTATTACTTACTGCCCCGTAGAGTATGATGGAATGGAGTCTAAGTGTCCCCAGAACTTTCAATTCCAGCCCTGCAAAAACCAGTCTAGGTTTGTCTACTCTCATCAAATGAGTGCAAGGAGGCTGTGCACTGCCTTTCTAAAGGCTGAAGTAGCTTCCTTAATGCTTTCAAAATGTTTTCTTGTCACAGCTTAAAGAGGTTCTATTGCCCTGCACCCTTCCCATCTAATAGGTCAATAAGGTTCTATTGATTTTTCCCTCAAACTACCCCTCATATATGTCTTCTTTAAATACCCTTCGTCACCAGCCATCCTAAGGAAGACCTTTGTTACCTTATACTTATTTCATTAGGTTCCTAACTAATGTCTCTTTCTTCAGTTGCTTTCTTCCTCAAAGTATACAGTGGAGGAAGTGATGGATTGAGGATTGAGAAGAACTCAGTTAAATCCTGGCTCTGCCAATAATTCCTGGTCTTGGGGTATAGGCTCTGGGAGCCCTCTTGAACTCTCCTTGAATCTTCTCACTGGATGTGACATTTGCTTGAGGCCATAAGCCTTCCATTATCACAATACCTGAATCTCTGTTACCTCAACTTAGTCTAGCCCTCCATTGTCTGTTGTCCCCAGGTAGCCTTCAGCTATTTCTCACCCATAATCCCATCCTTTTGGTTCCTGATGTCTCATCTCTAGTCACCCCAGTCCCATCAAGATCCTCCCTGGACCTCTCTTCCAGTCACCTCAGACTGCTTGACCATCCCTAGATCCCTCCCACAGTCTTTGTGTATATAAGATCCATCTTGCCTCCATGAAAGTAGTCAGTTTCAGTCTAGCTCAGATTCAATCTGGCCCACTGACATTAGCAATGCAAATGCTCAGATTCCTTAATGGTCTACCCAATAATGCAGATTTTTAATAAACTTTGTTTTTCCTTGTCTGAAAGAAGGCTTGGGTTGAATTCATCTGGGCAGGACCTGGCATGTTTGTATTTTGGTGTCCCAGAACCTCTAAACCTCAACACTGGCATGATCTTAGAAAAGTTATGGGGCCAGTAGGTGGCTCAGTAAACAGAGCACCAGCCCGGGAGTCAGGAGGACCTGAGTTCACATCCAGCCTCAGACACTTAACACTTACTAGCTGTGTGACCTTGGACAAGTCACTTAACCCCAATTGCCCTGCCTTACCCTCTCCAAAAAAAAAAAAAGCAAAAACAAAACAAACAAACAAAAAAAGAAAAGTCACTTAACCTCTACTAACCTTATTTTCCTCATCTGCAAAAGAAGGATTTTGGACTAGATAACTTCCAATTCTAAATAAATGAATAATTTATTTGTTATTCATTAATTTAATCAACAAATATTTGAATGTCCACTGTGTGAAAACAGCAAAAATCAAACTGCGTTTGATTATATATACCTATACAAAACACAATAAAATAAACATTTATTAAGTATCTACTATGTACCAAGCACTGTTATAAGCACTAGCAATACCTATGAGAAAATAAATGACAGTCTACGCCCTCAAATAGCTTACAATCTAACTGGGGAAGACAACACACAAAGGGAATTAAAAAGCAATGGGGAAGAAAGAGGGTGATGATGAAAGTGAAGTGGAATCCAAAGAATGCCTTCATGGGAAATGCAGAGTTTGTTGGGTGTCTGAGAACTGTTTATATATGGAAGCTCTACTTCTCTTAAATCCAATTCCCATACAAGTGAAGACATTACCTTCATGACATCATTAGTTCTCTTTGAAAATGAAGGACCAAAAAACCAATTTTTGTAAGACATTTGGAGTTTTAGGACTTAGATTTAAATTTTTGAATTTCTATTTATTATTATTATCTTTTTTTTTTTAAAGCTGGGCCAATTTACTTTTTGTCCTGCATAGTTTTCCTTTATGATTTCTTGAAATATAGTTCTTGAAAAACAGGCTTTTAAAAAGCCTGTTGTATTTCAAACAGAGCTATTTGACTATGTCTTTAAACCCAATTACTGACTCTCATTGAATGACCAATAATAGCCCCCAGCCCAAGCTTTGGTGGCTCATTGTTTAGATTTTCATTAAAATAAGTGTAAATAGCAATTGTTTTCTGTTCTGGCCAGACACTCTAAGGGTCTTCACTTCCCAAACTGATAGTTTTGTAATAGTAAATTGGGCCATCTTTTGTCTCAGTTCCTACCTAGCATTTAATCATTGAATGGGTGTTGCCTCAGACAAACTGAAACCTGGGAAAGACCTACTTTGGAAAGACCAGGGTCACCTACTGCATCCTGGACCATTGTGAGTTGTTTTGACTTTTGTCTTGCCACTGGACTTCAGTGACTCTGGAGGAGAGAATGAGACTGATGATTTTGTTCAACTCTGCCTCACTCAAATCCAATTCACATGCAAGTCACGACATTACCCTTGTTATACCACTGGTTCTCTTCAAGAACAGAGGATGAATAGCAACAATATGGAGACTTTGAAAGTTTTTTCACTCTTCCCTCCAGCTCTTCAATCAGGGACAGAGGCTATGGAAGGTTCTGATGATAACTTCTGCCTGATTAATCTTTCTGAAGCACAGAAAGTACTCATCTACGACATAACCCTTTGATGACATTGATCAACATCAAGAATTAAGGATGAACAACTGTACACCAACATACTTATCTGCTAAACACATGTGTGATAATGTAAAAACTCCTTTTTCTAGTATTCAAAGCCTTCTACCATCTAACCTTAACCTATCAATGCTGCATTATTCTCTTCACCCTAACTCCCTTGTATTAGCCCTCTGCTCATTTCTGTTTTAGAGTGTAGCATACATATGGAAGAGTGATGGGAATATATCTGGAAAGGTAGGTTGGGGCTAGATCATAGAGATCCTTGAATGCTTGTTAAGAAGTTTGGATTTAGTTCTGATGTTCTATTGAATGTTTTTGACCTGGAGGAGAGACCTTATCAGAATGATATAGCCTTTTCAGTATTGATTTGAGGGTAGAAAGCTAGAGATGAGGAGATTGAAGGATATCCAGTCTTAAATGGTAAGATCCTTATGGGTATATACCTGAACTTCATCATATTCTCTCTACAAACACACACAAACACAACACACACACACACACACTTCATAAAATACTTGTTAATTGATTAATCTTGATGAATTTTATTACCTTGTTGATAAAAGAGGATGAACAGTAATTTTTTTTATCATGCTACTCTACGCAAGGCTGAAATGTATAATTTTATATGCAGCATGTTCACACAAAATGTGTTGCTGTAGCAAAAACAATCACGTGTCCTTCATCACAAAGCATTCAGATCTCAACAAATGCTAATCACTTACTAAAAAAAATCCATAGGAATATAGTTAATAAAAAATTACCTAAAAATAATTCTTCAACCCATATTAGTCAAAGTATTAAAGATAACTCAAGAAAGTGATCTTTTGACAGAAACAGACATACAGGCATACATCCTAAAACATAGAGAATAGAGTGTCATAACTAAATGATGATACTGTTATAGACAAATGTGGGTCTCTTTTCTAAAAAATAACTTGGACAACTCCAGGTCTATTGGTTGGCTTCATACTCAACTTTCCTCAAAACACAATGGACCACTGAATAAGCTCAAATTAAAACTAAATTGTCTCATATTCTTGGTTTTTTTTTGATAGAGAACAGAAGAAAAACCTAATGGGAGTCTCCTTTAATTTTTAACTCCTGATATATTCATTTAGTCAATAAATATTTGAGTATCTGTTATGTGCAAAGCATGAAACTCCTCCTATTATATAGAAGTTTGCTGTATGACATATGACTAACACACACACACACACATATGAGAATGAGAAAAAGCTACTGTTAATAGGACATGGGTTTGGAGCAGTGGTAATAGGTTGGGTTCCCTTTTCCTCTTATATGTATATTTATTAAGTAGTTTGCTATGATTAAGAGTATAGTCTGTGACTGTGAAGCAGAGAGTTCTCTATATTAGACTAATGGGATTATGTGAGATTTGACCTTAGCTTTATCATTATCATCTTGTAAAAGCTAGGTAAACTACTTAGCACTAGTAGGGAGAAGTATCTTTTATGTTTCATTGTCAGTGAAAGAAGATGGACTCTAGCCATAATTCTTGTTCCTTGACATAAGAATGGAGATCCATTCACATTTACAGGGGAGAAATGTGAATTCAGAGGGGGTCCAAATCATCCTTCAGTGTGTTACATTAAGGATTGGAGAAATCATTATGCCTCTGAAAGGATTTATTTTGTAAAATGTCCTTTTAACATCTTGTTCTCTCTTTCCTTCTCCCTCTCTCTTCTTCCCTCTCATACACATACACATACGTCTATATATGCATAAAAAATGTATATATGTGTTATATATGCATATATGTATATATGTGTGTGTATATATATATGTATATCTTTGAAGAGTGGAAGAAAATTGTAAAGTATAAGAAATTCTGGGTCATCTAAATATGGTCAGGTTTGCTTATTATTGTTATATTAAAGTATAGTATTTTTAGCCTGAGTATAGTTTTTATTTGAGGATGGATTATGTTATGCCCTGTTACACAGTGAGGTTGATAGTTCAAACACAAAATACTGCTTTGATTCATTAACTCAGTGGATTTTCATATCATAGGGAGCCTTTAGAAAAAAATATGATTCAGGGAAGATAAGATATTCTGAACTAAAAAAAAAAAAACACCAACCCACCCTAGAAATAGAAAAGCCAAACTCTCAAATGATATAGGAGTGGGAAGATAGTGCTCTTCATTGGAGTTTTTGATCTTCTAGTGCCTTTCTAATAGTATTTATGCTTGTGTGGACGAAGAAGATGAAGGAGAAACCAGGGAATGGTTGTGCCTTTTTAGATAATAATGTATCCTCCTTTCCATTAACACTACTAAGGTTTTGCAATATCTGGCTAGAAATAACAATTCTCACTTACTTTGAGACACAGAGATTATTTGAGAATATTGTGAGCTTTAGCAATTTACAGCACAGCTCAATGCAGGGGACTTTTCCTCAAGAATACACCAACCCAGTGGAACAGGATCACATTCCACTAAACAAGGAAAGCTAATCACATGACTCAGACGTCCCAGAACCGTACTTCTTTGTCATGGAGTGTTCTCACTTAATTCTCTTGCTTTCATATGATCATAAATTTAGAGATGAGAGTTGAAAGGGCCCTTAGAAGTTATCTAGTCCAACCCCTTCAATTTTCAGATTTGGAAACTGACATCTAGAGACATTAAGTAACTCAGTTATAGGTAGTAAGTGGCAAAGTTGAGATGCGAACTCAGTTCTTCTGACTTCAGATCCAGGAAACTAAACTATCTATCTTTTCTTTATACCAAAGTGTAGCTCCATTAGGATAGTATAAAGAGTCACTAACTAGAACACTAACCCAGAGGATCAGTTTTTTTCTTACTAGATTTGCTATGATTTGATTGACTTAGGATAGGAAAGAGACAACTGTTCTCATCAGGGCAAATAGCTTCTGTCTTCCCGCCTCCAATAATAAGATCCTGCCTTAGGGACTATGGTAACAGCTATTGTTTATCTCATTAGTGTTCATTATTCACATATATTTATATTTTTTAAATATTATAACATTTATTTAGAGTTGCTGGTTAAGACAGAAGTTGTCCTCTGACCCATTTTAATTAAATCCACACATTTTTTTCTCACCTCCTTCATTCTGAAAAATTGAATAGGTGATTTTAGGGAGTTGACTAGCTCCTTGATATTCATTCCTTGCTAAGCTTTAATTAAAAAAAAATTCAGCCTTTTAATGCCATAGTCTAGTGTTCTCTTAGCTTAGGCAACATAATTCTAGTCTTTTATTATTTATTACTGATAATATTGACACAGACTGAGAAATCCTTATCATAATATTAGGATATAAGAGATCTAGTAATAGCATCTCAATGCCAGAAATAGCTCTTGTATACTTTAGTGGAAATTAAATGTACAAAAGTCCCCAGAAAATTGAATTCTAATATTGTTTTAGCTTTGGCCATTCCATTTCCTGTTGACTTGTGCACCCTGATCTCATTAATATTTCAAATGGCAAGTTAGTTTTCTCAGAGTACATGTTCTATTTTATGAGGTTAAATGAGAAAACAGTTACAGGAATGAAGAGAAGCTTGAAATAGACTTTCTTTCTGCAGAACCAACAACCTTTGCAAATTCAACTGGAAAAGTCAAGTGGTTATATTTTAGTGTTGATGGACTAGAGCTAGGAAGTTCCTTAAGGGTGGGAACTCTTTCATTTTTGCCTTTGTATCCCCAGTAGCTAGCCCAATGCCTGGCACATAATGGTTACTTAATAAATGCTGGTTAACTGATTGATTTAAAATGGCTTAATTACCTTTAATCTTTATGACTTGGAAAATGGGAATATGGGCAGCATCACAGAATCACAGAGGTAGAAGTAGCCCCATGGGTCTACAGGATAACCCATATCCCATTTATCCCCTCATTAAAAAAAAAAAATCTTTTCCATAAAATACAAACTTCCTTCCAAGGCAGTCTATTCTACTTTTGAACCACTCTGATTGTGGGGAAGATTTTTTTTTACTTAAAGACTAAGCCTGTCTCTCTGCAATTTTTACCCATTTATTCCTATTTATGCCAGGGATCCAAGTTGAACAAATCAAATACCTCTTTCATGTTCCAATATTTCACATACTTGAAAGCAGCAATCCTGTACCTACAAAGTCTTCTCTTCTCCTGGCTCAATATTTCCAATTTCTTCTACTGATCCTCATATGGAGTAATCTTAAGATGTTTTAATTCGCCATCCTAATTTTCCTACTATGTATATTTACCATCTAATCAATACCCTTCCTAAACCACAGAGCTTAGAACTAAGCATAGTATTGTATATGTGGTCTGGCCAGAATGGAATGCAGAAAGACCAACTCCTTTCTAATCCCAAACCGGTTCTTTTAAGGTAGTCTAAGCTCACTTTAGTTTTCTTGGCTGGCATAGTAGATGAACCTGATGATATTGTCAACAACCAAGGGGGAAAAAAAAACAACCCAGAACCAAAACTTTATATTTTGAATTTCCCAAGCAAGAATTTCAGGAAAGACCAAAGTGATTCTTTCTCAATTACTAAAATATTGTCCTACCTTATCCCTATAGTATTTAGCACCTTGAAAATATAAGACAGTGAGTCTTATCTCAGGGTTCATTAGTGCAGTTTAAAAAATATTTTCATAACTGTATTTCAATACAATTGATTATTTGGGTAATTCTGTGTGTTTTACTTTATTCTGAGAAGGGATCCATAGGCTTCACCAGACTTCTATAGGGTTCTATTGCAGAAAAAGGGGAAGACTCCCTACATGTAGGGGATTTGAGTGGTATTTATGTTCATAGACAATGAATGGGGTTGGAGGTGCTTCTGGCATGAAGTAATCTCCCTTGTTGATTCTAGCTTGTTTTCTTTTATCATTTTGCATTTTCTTCATGTAAACCAGAGTTACAAGAACAGTTAGCCCTCAGAAAGCCAGGTGGTTAATTTGAGCAGGAGTTGAATTGAAGTATATATGGGAATGTAGTATTTTATGGAGTCTGAAGACTCTTACGTGTCCCCTTCCCCCTCTAAAAAACTCCTGCCTTTTGAAAGGACAGATGTTATTTTTTGTTCTCTGACCCCCAAGTCTTATAGGGTCTACTTAATCTGTCTCCAATCAGACTCAGAGCTCATCCAGAGTAGGAACTGTTAGTATCCCCTTAAGTGCCTAACAATACAAGGCACATGGCTCAGTTGACCTTGACCAAAAAGCAAATTCAGGGGCAATTCAGTTTTTCTCTGTGTAAAAGAAAATTCAGAAAGTTGTTGGATAGACCAATGGTGATGATCAGAGGTTGATGAAGAAGCTCTAGGACCTCTACTATGATCTTCCACATAATGTAACATAGACAGGGTTGCCAAAGAAGATAAGAACAATCCCCCTTGAGTAGAAAGTAACTGTTCCCTTTTTTTTTTCCAAATGAACTTAACACCTTGTAGAATGTTGTGGCTTAATTTATTCCTTGTAAAAATAAATATCAAAAGCTTATTAGCAACTTAAAGCTCTATAATCAAATATTAAATATATATATATGTACAATTATTATTATTATTAACTACATCCAACTGGAACTTAAGATACACAGGCACTGTGGTAGGGAGATCCATCTTGCCCTACTGGAAAGTCAGAGGGGTGATGGGGGAGGACATAGGAGAGAATAGATTGGGGGAGGGGTTATACAATGGAATGGTTGTTTTGGGGTGGTGGGTAGGGGAAAGATGGGGAGAAAATTTGTAACTCAAAATCTCGTGGAAATGAATGATGTAAACTAAAATAAATAAAAGTTTAAAAAAAAAAAAAAGCTTATTAGCGCATGCAATATTTTGCCAGCTTGCCCTTGCTTAGTAGATACACTCTTTATGAAAGAAATGAGACCAACCTCTTCTTTTCCCAGAATAACGCTTTGATGAATCTGTGATCTGCTCAATGTAGGTATTCTCTCTAATGATGCAAACAACTCATCCATGTGTAACTCTTGACCATGATCTCCCACAAATCTGTGATAAGGGGTCCATCCAACATAATACCTTCTTCAAGATCTCTTAACTTGGCATGGATGCCAGCAGAGCACCCCAGTGTTCCTTCAGTTATTCTTCATTCTGTATAAGTGGCCCATTTTTCTGCCAGATGTAAATTTATCCCATTACATTCTTTGAAACATTTCCATCATGTTTAATGACAATTCATTGTATTTAGTGTGTTGCTGTATACTTATCTTTATTTTGGCCATGATGATGGTAAATAAAGATAATGACTCTTACTTATTACAATGCTTTTAGGTTTACAAAACTTTTCCCTCACAACAACCTAGTAAGGATAGTAGTGAAAGTCTTCTTCCCATTTTGCAGCAGAGAAAATTGAGTCCTATGATGGATAAATGACTTGCCTAGGGTCATATAGCTAAGTAACAGAGCAAAATCTCTATGTAAGGCCCTTTTGATGTCCTTACTAGTACTCCATCTACTGTATTACCTTACCTTTTTTATTGTCTGGGTAATGAGCTTTTATTTTATTGGTTTTCCTTTATTTTCCTTTATTTCATTTTCCCTTCATCAACTTAATGAAATTTTAGAAAATGATAGTGGAAATAATATCTACTTAATAATTATATGAGGTTAAAAGCCATAACTTACTTTAAGTAACTCTGACTATATAACATTGACAACAACTGATGTTATTCAATGTTGGTGGAAAAGTGGATGTCAAGGGTCTGCTTAAAGATCCTGGAGTATAGGGAACTTATTGATTTCTATGGCAACCTATTCCACTTTGAATAGCTCCTTTAAGTTTTCTCTTATATTGAGCAGACATATGCCTACCTGTAACTTTTAGCCTTTAACCCTAGCTCTGCCTTTGATGACCAAGAAATATAAGCATATTTTCTGTTTTATGTAAGTAGTTCTTTTACCTCACCTCAGTTGATCATCTGTGGATCATCCCATCCACAATGAACAGTGTTCCTAATCTTTTTTGATCTTACTTCTTGTAGCGTGCTTTTTAAAAAAAAATACCCTTTTGCTATCCTTTGAATTCCTCACTAGCCTCATCTCTAAGCTTTTATTTTTCAGTTGTTGTCTAGCTATGTCTTCCACTTCCTATACTTGTGGAATTGATTTTTTAACCTAAGTATGAAACTTTACATTTATTCCTATTCATTTTTACCTTATTTGAGCCTGTTCCTTTTTCTTACTCTAAGATCCTTTTGGATCCTGATTCTGTCTTTCAACATGTTAGCTATCCCCTTTGAATTTGAATTATATGCAAACTTCATGAATATGCCCTTATTTACGACATTAATAAAATGCTAAACATCAAAATCAAGGACAGAATTCTGTCATTTAACTAGACATATCTTTCAGAATTTTATAAAATCATAGATTTTGAGTATTTAGATTTAATAATGATTACTCCTTGAATCTTATCATTTAGCCACTCATTATTCTACCTAATTGATTTTATCCAGTCTCCATCTTTTTGCCTTATTCACAAGAATATCCTGAGAATATTGTCAAATCCTTTATTAAAATCTAGGTATGCTCCTTTTATAGCACTTCTTTGATCTACTAGTCTAGTAATAGTATCAAATCATGTCAATAAATATTTTAAGTGCTTCCTATATGTCAGATATTGTGCTAAAGACTTAGAAAATAAATATAAGCAAAAAAAATAGTCCCTACCCTCAAGTAGCTTATGTTCTAATGGGGGGAAAACAACACTTAAAAAAAGAAGTTGAAAAGGTTGAGGGTTAAATGTGCCTTCATGGAAGCAGTGGAACGAGAAATCCTGAGAGTCAGGAAAGAATACTGGATAAAAATGGAGAAATGAATATGTTTGGACAGGGTCCTTCCTTAAAATAGAAAGTCTGAGAAGAACTATCCATTCAGGGGAAAGGACCATGGAATCTTCCAGGATGAGAAGGCTACTGGGATAATAGCAGAGAAAGAAATTCTGAAAGTCAGAGCTGGAGCCTAGAGAAGAATGAAGGAATAAATTATATCAATAGAGAAAATGAGATTATTTTGGTGTGGTTTGTTTTTGATGTGCTCGATCTGAGTCATGGCAGTTCCACTTCCAAGCCATCTTTTTCATAAGAAGTTCTAGAATTTTTTCCTGAAATAGTAATTAGGCTCACCAGATAACAGTTTGAAGAATCCAGTCATTTTAAGTGATCTCAAACATGTTACTTCTCCCTTATCCATCCTATGCTGGCCTGTTTTCTATTCCCTGGAAACATAATTCCATCTCTTTGCTCTCGCATGCTATTCTTTGTTCTTGAAATGCTTTGTCTTCTCACATCCACTTTCTAGAATTCCTAGTTCCCTTCAAAACACAACTTACATGCTTTATGCATAAAGAAGCCTTTCCTGGTTCCCTAGTTGTTAGTTCTCCCCTTGTAATCACTTTGTCTTTATTTTGCTTCTTTCTGTGAACATGCTGCTGTGTCCCTCTAATAGAAAGTAAACTTCTTGAGGGCAGGGACTATCTGAATTTTGTATTGACATTCCCAGAACCTATCACTATGTTTAGAATAGAGCAGGCACTTAATAAATACTCTATTTATTGATTAATCTACCTTTTTACCCCTCTCCATTTTTTTTTCTTTCTCTTCTTGTGACCACCACTAGATATCCTCTTTTCTCGCAGAATTTGCTATTTATTCCTCATCATATCTAGAGTGCTGGGTCTGTGTCAGGAAGGACTACATTCAAATCTAGTCTCAGATACTAACTAGCTATGTGGACAAGTCATTTAAAATCTATTTGCCTCAGTTTTCTCAGCTGTAAAGTGGAGGTAATAGTAGCACCTGCTTCTCTGGGTTGTTGTGTCCAATAAGAAAATATTTGTAAAAAAAAAAGGGGGGGGGGGAGGAGGCGAGGCTTAGGAAAGTGCCTGATACGTAGTAGGCAATACATAAATGTTTATTCCCTTCTCCTTCCCTTTGCTATAGTTAATTGGCTGAGAAAATGATTCCTCCTCCAAGGTTCCAGGTATACAGTCCATGGGAATAGCTTTGAATTTATCTTATCACTCTGAGGGTTCAATGGCCCTTCTTTCCTCTTTTCTCTTTGTTCATCTTCATCTTCCAAGCTCCTGACATAGGTTAGGATTCTATCTGTCTCTATATAACATTTATTTATTTATTTATTTTTTCTCTCAAAATACTTCTATTTTATGAAGGGAAACTCAATTCTATCTTATAAAAAAACAAAAAAACTAAGAGGAATTCCTCCAAGCCTTTGGCCTTTTCTTCTAATATGGCACCAATCCAAGGACTTGCTGGTTGACCCTGGAAGAAATAAGGATGTTGCATGGTCCCTTTTAGGTCACTAAAATATTCCCCTTGTCCTCATATGCACTGAAACAACGGTCCTTGAATATTCAAGGTTTTTGCTGCTAAATGCTAGTACAAGCTGCCTGTTTATCTTTCCTATTTATCATGTTTGTGGTTCTGCCACCAGAAACTCCCTGGGGAGACTCCTTTATAGTTACCTTTTGAATACCACATTTTCTGAACCTTTCTTGCCTCTTTTCCCTTTATCTGATGCTACTTGTTTAGGACCCTTTCACTTACAAATAGCAAACTATAGCTGTCTCTAATTTTTAGGTGAAATCTTCTGAAGGCATTTATCTCTTGGCTGCTTCCATCTTCTTTTCTCCTCTTTTCTTTTATTGCCCATCAGATAACAGACTCTGTCTACCTGCATCTTGCCTCTTCCTTGTGCCTGTTTCTCTTGGGTGACTTCCGGATACATAAAAGACATGTTAATATGAAGAGTAAGGAGAAACTTTTTTCATGTGATTGATCAATACTCAGATTTAAGGATCCTTTGAACTGAATCATGTCTTTAGAAACATAAATAAGCTGAGCTTTGTTTTAGACTCAATCTAAGGATTTATGGTATAAGATTACCCTATATGGAAGGTAGCCTTAAAAAAAGGTCTTTCTAGTTCTTTATAGGATCACCATATCAGAGTATGAAAGGACCTCAAAGACTATCTAGTTCAACTTATAGCAGGACTCAAAAACCCTCTGCAATATTGGTGACAAGTGGTTTTATTGACAAGTATATGACAAGTATTAAGCTCTGCTGAGGAAGATTCTGTTGCTTCTTGAAACAGTCTATTCTTGTCAGGAAGTTTTCCCTGACATTGATCCTTACTCAGTCTCTTTGCAACTTACATTGCTCCTAGTTCTGCCCTTATGGGCTAAGTAGAACAAATTTAATCTCACTCTTACTTCATATACTTGAACATAGCTATCATGCATACTCCTGATTTCTACTCTCCAACCAAATCTTTTCTCCAGCTAAACATTCTCAATTCATTCACTCGATTCTTATATGACTCAATATTATTGTGCTCCATCTTGTCCATGTCCTTTCTAAAATATGATGACTGGGGCATAGTACTCCAGATAGGGTCTGACCAGGGCAGAGTACAATGATACTTCTTCCACCGTCATTCTATTCAGCCTGCAAACACCTTCCAGTTTGCTTATCCTAAGAGACCTTCCATCCAGCTCATTGACCTCTAAAACCATGATCCTCATGTCCTCTGTTGTCTTCCCTGCCAAAATTCTTAAAAAAGTAGTTTGTCGTAGTTTCTTTATCTTATGTTTACTCCTTAACTTCTTACAAATTGGCTATCAGTCCTCTTACTCAAACTATCCTGTTAAAAGACACCAAAAATCTTCTAATCACCACGTCTCAGTCCTTCCTTAGTCCTCATCCCTGTTGACAATGTTTGCCACACCCTTCTTGAAACTCTTCCCTACTTGGTTTCCATGACAGTGAACTCTACTAATTTTTTTCTCTTTGATTCTTGCCTTTTCTCCTTTCATTGGCTTCTTGTTCTTCCTGGATGATATAGTTAAATATAGCCATGAGAGAGCAGTATAATTATGATTTAATTCTGCCATCATTATCTGTGGGACACTAGTTAAATAACTCAGTATGACTGAAATGGTTCTGCCATCTAAACGTTCACCTCCTGATGTTTTGGCCTTGGTTGCTTTCTCTGCTCTCACTGCACACTCTCTTTTGTCAATCTCATTTGTATCTACCACTTCAACAATTATCTCTACTTGGATATTACTGAAATATTCATCTCCAGCCCCAAACATTTGGATGAATTTCACTCTCTACATCCATCTCCTTTCAGCATCTCAAACTGAATTAATCCCCACTAATCATTATCCTGTTCTCTTTAGAGGCAATTAGGTGGCATAATGGGCAGCTAGGTGACGAAGTAGACATAGCTCCGGGCCTGCAGTCAGGAAGACTCATCTTCCTAAGTTCAAATTTTAACTCAGACACTTACTATCTATGTAACTCTGAGCAAGTCACTTAACCCTTTTTGCCTCAGTTTCCCTATCTGTAAAATAAGCTGTAGAAGGAAATGGCAAACCATTCCAGCCTCTTTGCCAAGCAAACCTCAAATGAGGTCATAAAGAATTGGACATGACTGAAATGACTGAACAACAAATAGATGGAATAATGGATAGAATACTGGATTTGGAGTCAAGAAGATCGGAGTTCAAATCCTGTCTTAGTTACTAGCTGTGTGATCCTGGGCAAGTTACTTAACCTCTGTCTGTCTTCTCATGTGTACATAAAACACCTACCTCCCAGGACTGTTATGAGGATCAAATGCAAACCTTAAAATGCTACCTACTACTACTATAACCATTACCACTCCCCCAAACAATTCTTCCTTCTAACTTTCTTATTTCACATTTTCCGTTACTAAATGAATGAAAAAAAATATTTATCAAGTGATTTCTATGTGTTAAGTGCTGGAGAAACAAGTAGAAAAGTAAGATATTCCCATTTCTCAAGGAACTCACATAAAAACCTGGGGAGGGAAGATATATATAAGAGAAGTCCACTGCTATGTGAATGGAAAGGCTCAAAAAATCCTAAGATAGAGAAGTGTAGTGGATGAGAAGATCCCATATTCTTTAGGGTGCATTTGCAGATTAGAAAATAATGTGCAGAGTCTGAAGGTTATAGCAACACGATCCAAGGTAACGCCCAGAGGACCTTAGGATGCCATGGTAGGGCAGATGGTAAGGCCTAGTGTCTATTTCACTGGAATGACTATGGTTGGTGCCTCCCTGCTTATCCAAGAAGTGTGGGTAGCCATGTCACTCTTCCCACCCAACTGCCCAACAGGGTCTAGATAGCCTGGAATTGAGATTGGGACAAAAGTAAGATGATGGGGCAGGATGCTCTGGCTGGTAATTCTTCCCACTCATCTTCTTGGTTCTGGTAGACTAAAGGCATCACTGACTAAATGATCGGACAGGGATCTTACCCCAGGAAAGTCCTTTGAATCTTTTCCCTCTTACTCTCCCCTTAGTTAACTCTCAAGATTTCAGCACCATTGGATGGGTGGGAGGGTGTGCTAAAGACTTCACTGATTCGTATCCTCTATATCTAATCAGGAGACAAATACTGATTTTTTTTTTCACTTCAGCAGTATCTTTTGAATCTGCCCCCTTTTCTTTCTTTCCTTTGGTTATCTCTCAGCTGAACTGTAGCAGTGGTTGCTCAACATGTCTCTCTACTCATCCTACACAGTGGTGTCAGACTACTCTCTCAGAGATACTGCTCTGGTTATGTGACATTCCTGCTTGAAAACTTTTATCTTTCCGAGGCCGATTAAATTAGGTTTAAATTTGGTCTGAGCTTCCTTTCTCTGGTTCTTCCAGCCTTTATTTCTAGAACTGTTGGATCGTGTTTGCAAAGTGCTAACTATTGATGATGATGATAATGGTAGCATTCTTTTGGTTAAGCTTATACAGACTTCGTTTTATGCAAATCATGCCATGCATCTTTGAATTCTTCATACTCTCCATTTCTTAATGCACCATAATATTCCATTAAGTGCATATGCTATAGTTTTACATTCTTATATTATAGTTCTCTCATTTCCCATAACTGAGACCCAGAGGGAGGAAGAGTCACTTTTTCAAGATCACACAGTAGCTGCCCTTTTTTCTTGTGGTTACAACCAAATTCTGATTGTAACTGATTCTTTGGCACAAGGATCTTTATCTTGGCCTTGTCATATAGTGGAGGGAGATCTATAGTTTGTGAATAAATGGATGTGAACATATTTAAGTCCTTATTGCATTAATTATAATTATGTCATTATAAGGGCGGATAAAGCACTGGGCTTGGAGTTAAGAAGACCTGGGTTCAAATAGGGGCCTTGTAAACAGACAGTTAGTAGCTACGTGATCCTGAGCAAGTCACCTTTAGTAGCTACGTGGTCCTGAGCAAGTCACCTAACTGCTGCTTGCTTCAGTTTCCCCCACTCTAAAATGAGGATAAAGTAACACCCACCTTCCAAGGTTGTGAGGATCAAACAAGATAACAAAGTGCTTATTTGTAAAGTACCTGACCCAAAGTAAATGCTGCATATGTGTTTCTCTTCTTCTTCACAAAATTGTCTCTGCCTGGGTCTAACCGGAGGTAGTGGTTGAGTTGGTTTGATTCTTCTGGCACATGACACTTGCTGTCTTTCCCACAGGATGCCTTGCCTGCCCTGTGGTGGTATCCATTCAGCACTTGATGTTGCTATTTTTGGTAGCAGGGATGATAGGTTCAAGGGAGTTTTCGATCCAGAGTGATGTGGAGGTTACACACCCCTCCAAGAAATGGCCATGATATAAAGACACAATGCACCAATAAATTTCTTTTTCATAAATAAAAGAAGGCTAGTCTGGAAGATCATTAAGGTAATTTTTTTGTTCTAAAATGATGAACTTCCTTTCAGATTCTGCCACTTGCTAACCAGGTCACTTTAGTTTCTTTGAGCCTCAGTTGGCTTATCTGCAAAGTGGGAATCATAATGCTAACACTATCTACTTTACAAAGTGATTGTAGATATTAAAAGAGATGGTATATTAGAAAGTGCTTTGTAAACTGAAAAGTGCTATATA
Source organism: Pseudochirops corinnae (assembly GCA_028646515.1). Taxonomy (NCBI): domain Eukaryota; kingdom Metazoa; phylum Chordata; class Mammalia; order Diprotodontia; family Pseudocheiridae; genus Pseudochirops; species Pseudochirops corinnae. The sequence continues at coordinate 98,864,908 of CM053589.1, forward strand.
AATATAAGAAATTATGTGGAAGAAAAAAGTTCATTGTTGATTTACTATTAGTTGTTCTAACAGATACTGGTGTTTGAGAATGTGTATAGATCTTGGAGAAAAGAGGTTTTGACTTTCTTCTTCATCTTTCATGATTGTTGTAGAGTTTTTTTTTAAGAGGAAATGAGGGAGTTTATTTATTTGAGGTTTTTTTGAAAGCTACGACTTGTCTTTGAAAAAATGTGCCATTCTCATAGGAATACTTTTTACCAGAATAAATGCTTTAATCAGATTGCCCTCCAGATACAAATCATCAGGGTGGCCTAAATTTAAGAGGAGTATAAGAACAATATTATAATTTATTCAGAGCCATTTATATCACAAAAAGCAGATTAAAGAACTATTGGAAGAATAATGTATTTGTGCAGTGAAACTGGACTTAAATCAGTCACATGTGGAGCCTGAGATTTGAGAGTTGGTGCAGCTTGGTCTCTACAAGTTGACGTTTTTAATAAAGACACAAATGTAGAAATATGATATAACTTAATTCTCTCTTCCAAAAATAGTGATCTGAGGAGTTTGCCACTATGAAACCAGAAATTAAGCACAAGTAACATGTAAATGATTAAGTCATCCAATTTGATATTTCAGAGGTTTGAAATGATACAAAGTACAATGTGACATTCTGGTATGTGTGTCGTGGTGGTGGGAATTGTTGATGGTTACATTTTAAATTTAGTGTTCCTGGTGCCCAGACATTTCAACTTTATATATACAAACATGCCCACATTTGTATATAAATATATTTTCTGGCTAGATACGCAATCAGAAGCTGTCTATTACAGGCAATGTAAGTTTATGACAACTAATTTGCTATTATCACAGCCAAAGTAATTTGGGCTATATTAATGTATTTTCAGTTCAGTCAAGCACACAGCGATTGGACATGACACTGAGAAAAATTCTAAGCAGTAGTTTTACCAACTGGAACCAAGATATTTATTGGAACAATTTATTCAAATTGATGTATTTTTATTATAGGCAAATAATCATCTCTTCCTCGAACAAATGTCATTTGGTCTTGGTACTTTATAATTAATTTATGGCTGTCCATTTTATGTTCTCATAACCCTGAAGGGATTCCATCTTTCCCACTGCCACCATATTAACATATTTCATTACATAGCTGCTAACTCTGTAGGCTCATCTGTATAACTGCACAATGTGATTTATCAGGTTTAAAACCCACCTTCATTTCTTAAACATCAGAAGCAGAGAAAGGGGCATGGCTGTCTAGACAGTGTAGTGGGAAGTTCCCAACTTCCAGTAGGGGACATGCAATCCTTTATTACTGTAGCTAATGAACCTAGTTTCAGGGAAGATCCGGGGACCTCTAAACATGGCTTTTGCAGTTTTGTTTAGAGGGTGGGATAACCAAATGTGTTTGATTTGGAAAAATGGAGTTCTCTTACAGATTTAGAAGAATGCATGAAGTCATTTGGACTTTCATCTAAACTGTTCCCCACTCTATATGCTGAACATATACACTCTTGCCATCAACCCAGGTCCACAAGCTAATTAGAGGAAGAGGGTATTTGCTTATTTTGTCAGAAGCTGAAAGAGAAGCTGATGGATGTAAAGTTGAGGGAAAGCCCCTACACTCAGTCAGAGTATTGCCTGGAGGATGAAGAAATGCAAAGATCATATACTGAGCCCTTATTTGCTGCTGTCCTTAAGACAGTCTTGGGAAATGAGGCAGCTGCTAGGAGGCTAGACTGGATTTTGGTCAATGTTTTATGTAATCTAGGAGACATTCCAATGCAGAGATAGTTACAAGATATAAAAATAGAGTTGTAACCAGAGAGCAATGTTGTATCACCACCTTTTAAATGAACAGGGGTCTATGCTAATTTCAATTTGGCTTCTCATAGACAAGAATGACTGCTTCCCACGGTAGCAGCTTCAGTTTCTTAGGGTACAGATTGTGTTTTTGTAACTTGTCAGACCCCTTAAAGCACAGCCAATCATAAGCATTTTGTGGCAATTTAGGATAGATAAGCAAAACCTTTTACAAGAGAGGTACATGTAGAGGAAAGAGGAATTATTTAAGGGAGAAAAGGCGGGCAGTATTTGTAATGTAACCTGCAGGATTTATTATTAGAATGAGAAAACATTCAAGGACAGGAAGGAAGAGAAGGTGACCAAATCCTTTTGCAACTGCTAAAGAAATCTGTTTGACTTAAGCAAACAGGGTTGAGGTAACCACTAAGAGAAAGCTATAAGCATGTCTCTTATCTAAGGATAACAAATAGTTTTACATTAGTGGATGAGTTCCTCTGCTTTACCATCACCTTGTAGAGGTTGTTATATTTTATTTCTGCTTTAATTCCTATCTTTCATGGTCCAGACCCTGCCTTGGCTTATTGGCAAAGCTTTCCTCAGAGGCTATTTTTATAAGATAATGCCTCAAGAGAGATAATATATGTAAAGTCCTTAAAAAAAAAACAACCTTAAAGCTCAGTGATTATCATGATGATTCGAGATCACACTGATCTCTCTTTTGAACCCTGTTTATACTCTAACTGTTGAGACACTTCAGAAATTTATTGTTCTATAATTGCGTCAAGTGTGTTAGTTTTATCTCAACTGGATTATAAATTCCATGGTGGTCCCTTCAACACCTAAATTCCTGTGTGTGATCTGTGACAGGTAGGGACAGTTTCATATATTTCTGTATCACTACCACAACAAGCAAATGTTAGGAATGTGCTCAATAAATCCTTGATTCATCAATCAGCTCTGAGATTAAGGATTTAGATTTACCACCTGGCTTGCATGATGTGCTTTACATATTACTCACAGTGTCTACTGGTGCTTTCATTAACTTCTGCTTTATTCATCATGGGATGAATTGTAATCTTGGTTAAATGAGTACATTCTGTTAACATATGAGATGAAAAAGATAGCTTAATGCCTTTCCTTGTGGAAAAAACCATGAAATATCAGTTGGTCATTTAATGTGATTCTGATTGGCATCTATTTTTTTCATATATGTCTTACTAGAACTGTGAGTCTGAGTTTTCTCTATTCATTGTTTATAGGTTTGCAACAGTTTAGAACAGCCAAGGAAACAGCAGCGTTCTGATCTCAATGGACCAGTCGACAATAACAATATGCAAGAGGTAATTTCATTGGGGGATAGAGTTCTGGGTCATACTTTTATGCTAATGGTGGTTGGTAAAATTTTAATATCAGTCAAGCTTATTGTTCAATATGTTTACCATTTGAAACCATGGATATCTGATGGATGGGATAGGGCTGTGCATATAAGCTTGTGGTTCTGGGAGGGTCTGGGCATGTCAAGTTTTGTTCCAGGAAAGAAATTCATGTTGGAAGAGTAAGAGAAAGTTCTTACCTTATAATTAGGAGTAGAGACAGGTTGGTGTAATGGATAGAAGGATAGCTTGGATTAAGGATGTCAGGGGTAGAAATCTCACCTCTAAAATACTGACTGTGTTACCTTGGACTAGTACTTGATGTCTCAATTCCTTAGGTAAAGTGCCAAGATAACACTTAAGTTGCTTATCTACATGTTTGGAGGTTGTCCCAACACTGGGAATTCCTATATTGATGAAATCATAGTGTGAACACACACAAACATTAGAATCAGAATGTATATTTGTATATAATAGCATTGTTTCATCTTGGTTCTATAGCATACCTCTGGGAGAATCAATTCCTAGATTATAAGGTCCAGAGAAGGGATATAACCTGCCATATTATTGTTGTTACTGTTCAGTCTTTTATGTACATGACCTCATTTGGGGTTTTCTTGGCAAAGATACTGGAGTTGTTACTTCCTTCTCCAACTCATTTAACAGATGAGGCAACTGAGGCAAACAAGGTTAAGTGACTTGCCCAGGGTCACACAGCTACTAAGTGCCAAATTATTTTATAAGTAGTAAGTAGCAGAACTAAGATTTGAACCCAGATTTTCTTACCCCCAAATTTCACTTTATTCACAAATGTGACACATAGCTTCTTATCACATGTTCAGCATTATTCTTTTAAACTCATGAAAAAAAGTTTATCCTTCCTATGTTAAAATTGTTTATACACCAATGTCGATTATAAGTAGCCTATTAACTGTGTGACTTTGAACAAACCTTTCCATTTTTTTGGACTTCAGTGACCTTATCTATTAAAAGAGGGAGTTGGACATTATAATCTTTTAGGTTTCCTTTCAGTTCTAAAATTCCCTAAGCTGTCAATGTGGTGGGAAAGATACACTGTCAAACATTTTACCTTTGGTTTTGGCTCCCTGATTTTAAACCCATTATGATTTTACACTGAGTACCATAGGCACTCAAGATATTGATTCCCTATGGGAGTCAATGAGCCACATATTCCTTGGGAGAATGATATTATTCCAGTTAGAGTAATTTTTGTGTAGCTAATCTCTTGGGAATGCTAACCGCTGATTTTAGTTTTTTAACAATCTAATTGTCTTATATGATAGAAAATGAGTTTTCTTCTTTGCCTACTGTTGTCCTGTTTTTAATATTTCCAAACAGACAAAGAAGGTGGCTTCGTTTCCAAGTTTTGTTGCTGGTAAGTGATTTGGGGATATATAATTTTGTAACAGAAGTCATTTTATTTTACTTCTTAAAAAGATTATTAAGAAAATGTAACTCAAATGTTAATAAAATGCTATAGTAAGGTACAACATAGGAGCATTTAATTTGTATGGCAAATAGCCTACTTATTGGAGCTGTTCCATTCATTGTTATGTTTTTTTTTAATATAAAGAAAACTAGCGGTCTGACACATTTAATTGTTACCTAGCTAATCATGCCATGTGCCAAGGCTGATGATTGATTTAATGAAATGAAATGCTTTTGCTTGAAAGCAGCTAATTGTATGACAACAGCTTTGATCCCAATGGCTATAATTGCGTCCAAACTCACTATCCTGTTGTTTTTCACCCTGACATTCTCGCGTTATTGTTTTTCCATCCTTTCTTTTTCTTCACATTGAAATGTACATGAACAGCAGTGCTCTTTGTTTTAGACTGTGGCTCAATTTCATAAGCAAAGTAGAGAATATTTTAATCGGAATAGGTAGATACAAACTTCTTTGGGGACAGAAAGAATACATACCTACTTACTAGCTAAGTACTGAGCCTTGTCAAACATAGTTCTTATACCCTCTTCATGCTACTTTAATGGTCTTTGAAGATTTGTTTCTGGCTCTAAAATATGAGTTTAAGCAGCCAGGGGAAAGTTCACCTGTACTACCAGGAATATAACTTATATTGTAATATAATAAAACTTTCTGATTTCACTTATTTCACTGCTAGCACCACTCCATTGACTGGGGAGGGCAGTTCAGTTTGTGTGGGCTTGTCATTTCTGTGTGAATTATCTACAGGGCGGAGGTAAGTAGGTTCTCAGATAAGATTACTTGATCATCTTGCTATCCTGGAATTCCTAGGATCTTGCCCCATGCCAGTTTCTTTTCCCAGTTTAAACAAAGATTGTATTAAACTGAATTCCTTAATTGCCTCTCTATACTAATAAGACTGAATTAGTCATACTTTCCCCTTTATCTCTTTGAACTTGGGCAGACTTTCTATACCCAATCTGGTCCTCTGAGAGTCTTAGCTATGAGATGAGAACTCAGAGATTGTCTGCATCCACATTGAATGACCGCCAAGAGGCATTACATTCGACAGAGTTGCCAATTACTTGTTAATGAGTCCTAAATGAAGGTAAATCAGATCTACTCCTTTGAAGCAGATGACAGCAGAGGAGGTATGACTCTGATTCCCAAACCTTCCTATGGGCCTCAAGGGGTTTAGATGTTAGGAAACTAAAATGAACTAGCAAAGGAAAAGAAAGTACATACTTGTTTATAAAAAAAAAAAAAGGTTCAAATCTCAATGATTTTTTTTTAGTTATCTAAAAAAATTCTATTAGTAAGAAAGATTGTTTTCAAATAATAAAATTATGCTTAGTGTTTAGAGGGAGCTTTATAATCATTGGAATGCTGTACAAATCAATTTACCATCTGAAATAATTAAGAATTAGTTATGTGTTCATAATTCGTGACATCATTTTCTTCCATAACTGAATTTAAATAATACTCATAGTGAGGTATAGTAGAGCTGAAAATATATTTGATGTGGAATGAGTCATTTCAAATCTTGGCTCCATTGCTCATTTCCTATGTGCCCTTGGGCAAATCACTTAACCTCTCTAGGCCTCAGTTTTCTCATTTGGACTAAAAATTATGAAACAAGTAAAGTTTTTCTTTGTTTCCCTCCCCCACCAATTCCTAGTCCAATCCATCAACTTCTTTTCCCATGATAACATTCTTCTACTGGTCATGCTCTGACCCTAGATAATCAGCGTGCTGATATTCCTTCCCAGGACCTAAGCTCCATGCTATTGTATTTAATCCAGGCTACAGCATGGATAATTTTCTACTTTCCAAATTTGCCTTTCCTCTTATAATCTTAAAGGGATCTTCCTCTCAACTAACCATCACTAAAAAGGTAATCTGATAATAGCTAGAACTTATATCATTTACATTTACAAACAATTTTACATGTTTCATCTCATTTGATTCTCATAATTGCCCTGTGAAGTAAGTGCTATTATTATGCTCATTTTATAAGGCTAGCAGATACTGAGTGGCTTGCCCAGGGTTACAGTAGTGAGAGTCAGTTCTTCTGTCATGCTCCTATCTCATTCCTTTCTACATGTCAAGATAAGCATGGAATCACAGAATAAGTAGTAATCCTTCCTCTCTCTTTTATTTTAATCTCTCTCTGCCTGAGCCAAAGGCTAAAGGAACTAGAAACCAAATAATTCAGGGAAATATGTTCCTACACATTCTAGCTTATCAGGTCTCTCTAACTTTTGGTCCTCCTGAGTCCTAGATTTTTAGAAGGGTCATATTTGCTATTATAAATCCATCATTTAGCTTGAGATGGAAAACAGAGATGTATAGAAAAGGTAGCTTGCCTTCAAGCTTTGAGAAATTATTACTTTGAGACTCAAAATATAGATGATACCAACTTGGGTGAGTTATGGTTAATCCTGAATTCATTTCGAATTACTTTGAAAAGTAGAAATTGAATTCCTGTGTTTCTGTGTTGTGGAGGGGATATATACTTTGGGTAAGGAGTTGGATCTGTAAGGTGCCTCAAAACTCTTCAAAGGAGTCAACTGAAGACACTATAAGTCATCAAAAGTGAAACCAAAGTACTTTATCTCCTTTGATCCCCATAATAACCCTTTGAGTTGGGTAGGGCAGGGATTACTGGCGTTTTATAGAAGAAAACACTGAGGCTCAGAGAGATCGAATGGTTTTTCCCGAAACTCATACAGCTGATAACATTCAGATCTGAGGCCTGATTGAATCTGATTTCAAATCTAATACTCTTTTTCCAGTACTTCACGCATAACTCCCTTGACTGGTTTATAAGCCCAGAAACTGGGGACATACCTAGATGAGCTTTTGGGCTCCCTTCTACTGCTTATCTTCTTTTATTCTAAGCTATTCTAAACTATGGCTTTAGTAACTTGGGAACAAAAGTCATTTTTATTTTTTTGACATGACTTGAAAGGAAGTGATGAAGGAGGCAATGGAGAGATATGTTTCCATGTGAAATACTTCTGTGCAAAGTAATTGCTTTATATGGATATTGTTGCAGCTTTCAGAGCTCATGTCAGCAAGTCAAAAGCTACTGGGGAGTTACTTTAGCAATAGTTAGATTCGGTGGTTTGAGAGAGAGTTAAAATCAGAGATGTTTTCCAATTCATGCTCAGTTAAGTAGGGGCTGGAGTATGGATATGGCTTTAGTCTCTGGATGGGGAAGTAGACAGTTCCCAACATAGTCACATTACTCAGGGCTAAGTGAGAACCTCATGGACTACATTTGCAAACAAGAGGTTCCCTCCCCCACAATGCTGCAACCCTCCCTACATAACTTCCCTTCCATCTTTTAAATTTTACACTGGGGTCGTTACAAACTAGACTTTTTACCATTGCTGGGCTGTCTCCAGGGACCACAGAAGAAAGGAGGGCTGGTACAAGTCAAATTGAGTCTCCCTCAGCATGAGGGAGCACAAATGCATTTTGCTGCTTTCACAACAAAGGAGAAAGGCATCTGAGACAAAGGGAGAGACATGAAAAGACTCCATTTGAAGTGCAGCCAAGAAATCATACAATTGTATATGTAGTATTTTTCTCACACTTTCCTTTGTAAGGAGGGGTATTGAAGTGGGGGGGGAGGGGGAGCAGACCTTCTAAATAGTAGAGTCATTTTGAAATGAGCCCCCTGGTCCATGTGTGGGAGGAAGCCCGTGTGTAGTATATGACATTTCAGTAGGATCTGACCTCCATTTAGACACAGCCCCTTCATTGCACCTCGAAGTAGTCCTAAAGAATGGGCTGTCTGGTCTGTAGGGTGTTCTAGTTATGATTGCTTTTGGCAACATGGTTTCCCAAACACTTGAACTTCATCTAGTATTCAATGATACTTTATCTAACTTTCCTCCCAGCCATTTTGTGTTACGTATGACGATTTAAAAAGCTTACTCCTACGATGATTTTCACAGTATTTTGTCTTTAACCTTCTGGCACACTGACTCTCAAATGGCTCCTGTGGCTGTTTAGTCATTTCAGTCTTGTCCAATTTTTCATGACCCCATTTGGGATTTTCTTGGCAAAAATACTGGAGTGGTTTAACATTTCCTTTTCCAGCTCATTTTACAGATGAAGAAACTGAGGCAAATGGGTCAAGTGACTTGCCCAGGGCCACATGGCCAGTAAGTGTCTAAGGCTGGACTTTAGCTCAGGAAGATGAGTCTTCCTGAGGCCCAGCACTCTATCCACTAGGCCACCTACCTACCCCTTAAAGGGTCTCTTATGAACTGTTCTATAAACTCCGGGCCTTTTAATTTAATGGCCTCAAAGCTTGAATGCAAGGCACCTAAGTTTTCTATATGTCTCTGTTTTCTATCTTAAGCTAAATGATGGATTTATAATAGCAAATATGACCCTACATAAATCCGATTTGTGCTACCAGCATGTCAATCCATCACTAAGCATTTATTAAGTGCTTACCATGTGACGGATTCTGAGTATACAGTGACAAAAATGTAATAGTCCTTACCCTCAAGTAGCTTATGTACATGGGTAATTATAAATTTTAAAAATCTCTATAAAATTAATAGAAGGTGACGGGGTGATGGGAGAAGGAGGCAAAGCACTAGTAGTTTGGCTGGAGTGCAGCACAGATCAAGAAAGGCTTTATGTTGAAGGTGGTGCCTTGAGGGAAGTGCATTCCTGGCATGAGGAGATAATTAGGGCAAAGAGCCCAAGAGATTGAATTTATGATCCTATCATCTCTAGAACTGGAAAGGGACCTTAGAGGCCATCTTTTCCAACCCCCTCATTTTACAGCTGAGGAAACAAGTCCAAAGATGGCAAATGACTTTCCCAGTGTCATACAGATGGCATGAGGAAGGATCTGCATCTAGGTCCTCTGACTCTCAAGCTTCTTTCCCATTTTACCATGTATCATGTTGTGAGGACCAGCAAGAGCATTGGTTTGTCTCCTCATGAACATACAGATACTATTGTAGTATTCATTGCGGTATTTAGTTGCTCAATTTCAGATATATAAATTGAATTTTGTTCATAATTATTGAATTTTCTGATGATAGAGATTAACCTGTATTGCTTGGATAGAGACAGGGAATAGATTTATGATTTCATTAATATTGGGAAATTCCAAGTGAGGAAACTTCTTTTAACAGGGCAGGTTGCGTCTCTGCAACTGTTAGTCTTAGAGAACTGCCAGAGTACCAAGAGGTTAAAGGACCTTCTGAGAATCATAAACCAGTAGGTGTCAGAAGCAGGTTTTTCTGTCTTCAAGGCCGACTCTCCGGCCTCTTGCTTGTGATCTATTCGTCATTCAGTCAGTAAACATTTCTGGAGTGTCAGCTTTGTGCCAGCCACTGTGCTCAGTGTTGGAGATAGAAAAAGAGGCAAAAGACAGTTCCTGCTCTCCAGAAGCTCACAATCGAATGGCAGAGACACATGCAAACAAATATGTATAAACAATTCTAAATGCAGAATAAATAGAAAATTGTTAAAAGAAGAAAGGCACTAGAATTCAGAGGGTTTTGGAAGGGCATCCTGTAGAAGAAGAGATTTTAGTTAGAATTTAAAGGAAGCTAGGGAAACCAGTAGGTGGATATTAGAAGGGAGAGCATTCCAGACATGGGGGATAGCCAGAGAAAATACCTGGAACCAAGAGATGGAGTATCTTCTTTGGGGAACAGCAAAGGAGATCAGTGTCACTATACTGAGGAATATGTGGTGGGGAGTAACATGTAAGAAGACTAAAAAGGTAGAAAGGGACTAGGGATTGAGGGATTTTTGAATGTCAAATATAGGATTTTATATTTAATCCTGAAGTTAATAAGGAGTTATTTGAGGGTAGAGAGGGTGGGAAGGGGGTAGCCTGGTTAGAGCTAGTTTTAAAAAAATCTCTTTGGGGGCCAAATGGAGGGTAGTCTGGAGTGGGAAGAGACTTGAGGCAGGCAGATCTTCCAGCAGGCTATTAGAATAATTAGAGGTGTAAGGTAATGAGGGCCCACACCAGACTGGTAGTAATGTGAGAGTAGATATTGGAGAGATGTGGCAAAGGTGAAATTGACAGACCTTGGCAACATATTGGATATTTGAGGTGAAAGAGAATGAGGAGTTGTATCACCAATGCAATATTTACAGCACCGATGACCACTGTAAATATGCCAGCATAGTGCTCAATTGCAAAATATGACAGACTCTCCACATAGAAGACAGAAGCAAAACATTTATTCATACACCAGAAAACCAAATCCCAACACCAGGAAACAGAATCCATCATAGCAACGCAGAATAAGCCATAACAGCACAGAGAGCCATGGCATCTTTTAGCCTTCCCACAAACCAACATTTACTCACAAGCCTAAATGTCTCCCTGGGTATGTCTTCTCCTCCCTCCAGTCTCTAATTATCTGACTCTCACCTTCCTGTGGACTCTGCTCCACTCTTCAGCAAACTCCTCCCACCAAAGACTCCATGTGATTACATTCAGCCCATTAGGGAGTAGGGTATATCTTTAGAGCAGGGAAGGTTTTCAAATTCCCTTAGGCTTATTAAGGGGCAGGGAAGATCTTCAAATTCTCATTCCCATTACAGGAGTTGAGCATGACTCCTAGGTTATGAGCTTGAGGGACCGGGAGGATAGTGTTGCCCTGTAGAGTAATAGCAAAGGTAGAGGGAGGGTTTAGGGAGACAAATAATGAGTTTGGTTTTACAAATGTTGAGTTTAAGATATTCACTGGACAACTAGTTCAAGATATCTGAAAGGCAGTTAGAGATGTGAGATGGGAAATATGTAAAGAGATTGAATCAATATAGGTAGATTTGTGAATAATCAGCACAGAGAAGATAATTAAATCCTTGAGAGCTGATCAGATCACCAAGTAAAGCAGTGTAGAGGGACAAGAAAAGGGGACCCAGAATATAACTCTGGGAAATACTCATTGTTAGAGGCCTGATTTGAAAAAGGATCCAGAAAAGCAACTGAAAAGGAGCAAGCAGGAGAACAATGAGCAGAAAATGGTGTCCTGAAAACCTAGAGAGAAGAGAGTATCAAGGAGGAGAGGGTGATCAACAACATCAAAGGCTGCTGAGAAGTTCAGGACAGCAAGGATTGGGAAAACGTCCTTGGATTTGGCAACTGAGAGATTATTGCTAACTTTGGAGAAAGCAGTTTTGGTGGAATGAAAAGACTGGAAACCTAATTGTAGGGAGTTAAGAAGAGAGTGAGAAGAGAGAAAGTGGAGGCACCTATGGCAGGCAAGAATTTTAGTACAAAAGGCAGAAGACATATGAGGCAGCAGTTAGCATGGTGGAGTTGGAAGGATCAAGTTGAGAGTTTTTCTGTAGTGAAAAAATGGAGGCAACATAAGCAAGTTTTTTTGGCCATAAGGAAAGAGCCAGTAGACAAAGAGTTTGAACACAGGGTAAAATTAGATTCATTTGCGTATGGTTTCATACCTCATACTTCATTATTTATCTTTGAAATTAGCACCCGATCAACCCCTCATGACAAGGAAAGGCCTAAATAGGTGAAGGTGACCCTAACTGCCAACACTACTACCTTAGTCTCCAGATGAGCTTGTGGTAGATTCTGTTATTTGTTCACTATCCATTGGATCCTGAACTAGAGCTCTTCTTCACTATGCAACCTTTCCAGCCAACTCTTGAAATACTGGCATTTGAGAGCTCCTTTCAAAGATTATGATGGAAGAAAGAAGTGTGAAGAGACCAATTTCTTTATGATTCTACATTTGTGGCTGTCTTTATTAATCAATTACCTCCTCTGGACAACTTTCATTACCCAGCCAACTTGTGCTTTCTCTGCTCCATTCTGAGCAAAAGTTCACCTCCTGTTTTCCTAATCCCTCTATTCTAGGCCAAAATGGAAACCCTTTTCCCCTGATACCCCTTCTTTTACTTTCATCCATATTTAGCTTAGTCCCTACCCACTGATGCAAAATCTTTTCCTCCTTTGTCTCCTCTCCAGTGTGGATTCTGGAACCATAGTCTGGTGTTAAGAAACTCCACTTTATTTTAGTTCTCTTCCTTTCCATATTTTTGTATTCATGTAAGCCTGGCTTCCTCTGGAAAACATTCTATCTTTGGGTTCCCTTTCCAGTACTAATTGTTCTTTCTCTTATGTCTTGGCTCAGGAGTTGTAATATTATTTTCTCTCCATTTCCAACATTCAGCAACCTTTTCTTCTTTGAGGTTTGCTCTAATCATTGATATATTCATATCCAGGTCCTTATTGCTGCCTTCTACTTACCTCCTAAGCACACTCTCTTTTTAGAGGTTCAATTGCCTCCCAGTCTTTTCTCCCATACTCCCTGCACTCATACTCGAAGACCTGAGTATTCACATTGAAGTCCCTTCAAACATCCTGTCTTCCTAGTTAATAAAACTCCTCAGTTCCTGTAAGCTATATCTCAAGAATGGTCATATCTTAGTCATTACTCTCACCCCACATCATATGAACTCGGAAATTCTCCACTCTGCTCATAATTTTCAATTTCTATCCTATACTTCTTAAGCCTATTCTAGGTTTTCCCCTAGACTTCAAGTTCCTCTGTTCTTCCTGCTGTTCCAATCTATCATCTCTCTTCTGGCCTTGTATTCTTCCTTTTGCAATCTTTTCTCTGAAACTATTTTTGAGTCTACACAGTCCTCAGCCTTTGAATACCTTGCCCCTTTGTCCCGCTATGATCTGTTTCATACCAATTCTCAGCCCTGATTCAATCCCTTCTCTACTACTCATGAGCTGCTGAATGCTCCTGGTGAAAGTCCTGCAACTGTGCTAACTGGATCCACTTCACATTTATTTTATCCAATCTCACAGGGCCATCCTTACTGTTTGATGCTTCTTTTTATCAGTTGATTCTTTGAGGCCAAATTTGAACTCAAATCTTCCTGATTCCAGGTCAGTAGCTCTATCCACTGCACAATCTAGCTACCTTCATCAATGGAGGTGTCTAAATTGAGATTGAATAACCATTTAAGATCACAGATGTCAAGCTGGAAGAGACTTGAGAAGCCATTTGAGTCAACTCTCTCATTTTATAGATCAGGAAACTGAGACCTGGAAAGGTTAAGTGAAAAGTGTCCAGGGTTACCTGGATAGACAGTAAGAGGCAGAGCTGAGACAAACCTGGGCCCTTTGACTCCAGATCCATTGTGTATCCTACTTTATTATGCTGCTTCTTGTCAGGGTGTGGTAGGGAGGAAATTTCCGCATAGGTGTGTGGTCAGACTAGACAATCTAAAGTTCCTTCTTTTCCAATGACTCTAAAAGGAACTAGGGTGGGGGCTATTGGTTTGTCAGGGAAAGCACAAGGACTTCAGGGGAAAAAGGATGAGGGGTAATAAAACTGAATTAAAAGCAATGGGTGGGATAGAGTCAACAGTAGCAATAGAGAGAACAGGAAATTTCCAGTAGATATGTCAGCAATGAAAATGAGGACCAACCTGGGATGGCTGTTTGCTAGTCAGTGTGTCAGTTCACCATTTGGGGAGTCTGCTCTCTATGGTCTCTAGTATCATTTAGGCTCTTTTGAAGTACTTTGAAATCATCCTCCCAGACTCTTAACAGTTTATTAAATTAGGTTTTAGTGCATATGAGCTGTTGCATTGGTGTGAAATAGATGGTAATGACTCATTTTAATCTCTTCCTTCCAAATATTTATATCCCACATTTAGATGCAAGGAGCACAGAGCCCCAAGTGGACAATGCAGCTCCATTATTTTTAGATTTTAATTTAATATCAAACTAGAAAATATTTCAGAGTTCTTGAGCAAATCTTAAAGAGATTGGATTTTCAGGGTGCTTGGGAAGAGAGGTCATTTTAAAGGATACTTTATTGACCTGGCTACATGCATACATGCTTTTGTGGTGAAATTAAAAATTAAAAAAAAATAAATACCAGAAATAAATGAATTTAGAAATCTTGCAAATGTCACAGAGTATTTCAATAAAACCAATGTTTGTATAGTTGCAATTTAATCATCAATTCATTTTTGCATTGCTTCCAGTCATTATCATGTGTGTTAATTAACTAAATATCACTGTTTTTTTTCATAGAACAAATTTTAATAAGCTGCACAAATGGCTGAGTTCATCAGTGATGTGCAGCCTACAGCTCATAGCTGGGACTGGAGCATGGGCTGGTAGTGAAAACCAGTAAAGGAATTCAGTGGCCAACTATGTATTCAAGAACCATTCATTCATTAAGGGAAAAAAAATGGTCTACTACAGTTGCTAATAACTGTTTATTGCTTCATGTGTCAATGTCACTACTGAAGGGAACATTTGGAAAAAAGGATATTTGCATACTGAACTTTAAGCTAAAGAGTTTCCTCTATTCTACACTTATTTTGTTTTTGTTTTTTTGCTTTTTGGAGGGGGGAAGGCAGGACATTTGGGGTTAAGTGACTTGCCCAAGGTAACATGGCTAGTAATTGTTAAGTGTCTGAGGCTGGAGTTGAACTCAGATCCTCTTGACCCCAAGACCAGTGCTCTATTCACTGCGCCACCTAGCCACCCCTGTTCTACACTTTTGATGGTATAAATGATTTAATTCTTCTTCTGCACTTCCCCATAAGGGGGCACAAGGTACTGTTATCCCTTCTATATTGTGACCTTCCCCAGAGCAATTTCAATATACGGTGGGTTAGCATAAGAAATGAAATGGGAATTTTAGGGAGTTTTATGGAAGCTGCAGATGACAAAGAAAAAGTTTAGAAACTCAGAAATGTATAAAATATATGCTTACTGTTGTATAATATCAACATATTTTATCTTTTAGTACCATAATAATTCAGACTTCTTCTCTGGTACGAAGGGAGGGCCAGAATATTTTATGTGGATTTTCTTGATTGCAGATTGCACTGTGCCCCCAACTCCCCAATGGTGTGTAAGGAATAACTATGTAGACTAGGTATTAGAGTCATAGATTTAAAACTGAAAGTGATCTTGGGGATTATCAAGTACCACTCCCTGATTTCACAGGAGAGAAAACTGAGGACTAGATCAATGAAGGAATTTAACCCAAGGTCCTATAAGTATCAGAGTCAGAATTCAAAGGACAATTCCACACCCAACATTCTTTCCATTGCAGAGAGGTTAATGAAGGAGACTCATATTAGTACCCATCTTCATCTCTCATGGCCATTCTAGGGGTGTGCTATGGTCTTAGGATAGACATATTCATAACATCCTATATTTAGAGCCACAAGAGACTGTGGAGGCCATCAGATTCAATCTCTTCATTTTATAGTTGAGGAAGCCATAAAGGTTAGGTAATTTGTCCAGGGTCACAGAGCTAGCAAATGTTCTTATTTTTAAATTAGCAAAAGTGAAATACAGAGGAAATTTTGAGAGAATTTAAGTGACTTGTCCTGGTTATGACACATTATCTAGGATGTATCCAAGGCAAAATCTGGACCCAGATCTTGCCTCCATGTCAAATACTCTCTTTACTTCTACAAAGGATTTGGAGCTGGAATCAGCATTAGAAATCATGTCTGATAATTGCACATATATAACCAATATCAAATTACTTGCTATCTTAGAGAGGGTTGGGGGAAGTCAGAAGAGAGGGGGAAAATTTAGAACTCAAATTTTTATATATAAAAATGAATGTTAAAAATTGTTTTTCCATATAACTGGAAAAAATAAAATACTAACTACTGGAAAAGAGACAGAGGTTATTTTAAAGGATACTTTATTGACCTGGCTACATGCATACATGTATGGGCTTTTGTGGTGAAATTAAAAAAAAATAAATACCAGAAATAAATGAATTTAGAAATCTTGCAAATGTCACATATTTTATCTAAAATATCCCTTGTAGTATACAATTTTAAGAGAACTTCAAGGAAACATATCTAGGCAAAATCTGTTCACATTTTGCAAAGTGAAAGGTATTTGAAAATTTTTTAAAACATTTTTAATACATTCCAACATAGTTGGATCTGACCATCTCTGTTAGATAATTTTGTTTTGTAAAAAGGCCAGAAAACAATAACTATACATCATACAAGTCAGAACTCCCCTTAACAGGAAAGACATCAAGGCATGGAAAAAATAAAATAAAACTTTCTTTAAAAAAATAAAAAGAGAGAGAGAGATCACATCTGACCTCTTCATTTCACGAAAGAAAAACAAAGATGCAGAAAGGGGGCAAGTACAGTAACTTGTGTGAGGTCACCCAGGAACCAAATAATAAAGTCCAGTTTTGAATGTAAGGCCTTTGATTCCTAATCAGGCCAGTTTCAGTAGACAATAGCATACAGATGCTCTGACTTCTGAAGCAGGCATAGTCTCAGTGTGTAGCTGCCTCTCCTGTGAGGACGTACTGCAAGTTACAGCTATTGGTGCTCTATAAATTTCCCCTCTGTCATCGTTTGAGACTAAGAGATGGTGCCCTCTTTTGGAAAACAACATGCTTTCTTTATCGTCTCTTGACGTACTTTATGGCTGGTGCATTGAATGAGTGCCAGGTGCTTCTGCAGTTATTTTCACAATGTAAAGAAAGGTGTTTAGGAAAGATGGTTTGGGTAATGGTGGGAAGAGCGATGATTTACTCCATTAAACCTGACCTTATGGCTGCTAAATCATTCTCCTCTTGTCAAATGGTCTACATGTTTCCTACATTTGAAATACTTGTCTCTCCCACTACCAGTCCTAGATGTGGGATGTGAATGCCCTTAATTGAAGGCAGCCCCATCTTTCTGGGAAGAAACTAACTCTCTCCATTCTTTAGTTCCAGGCCCCTGTGAACCTGAAGATCTCATTGATGGAATCATCTTTGCTGCCAATTACTTGGGGTCTACACAACTGCTCTCTGAACGGAACCCTTCCAAAAATATCAGAATGATGCAGGCCCAAGAGGCAGTCAGCCGTGTCAAGGTAGCATTGGTCTCTGAGCTGGTGAAAGGGGCTAGGTCCCTCGACAGCTGAGCTCTCACGAATTCTGTCTAAAACCATGCAGTTTCAAATTGACTTCAGGGGGCAGTGAAGTGAGTCTAGTTCTATCACAACAGAGACCTCCTTTGCTTCCAAGGCCTGGTGTGAAAGTGCACAGAAACCCATAGCCCACCAGTGAGTGAGACATAAATTATTGCCAAGGTCAAAACAAAGAGCCTTAAGACTGGCGGAGCACTGTGAGGATTCAAAGGCAGAATCCTGTCTACAAAGGGAAAATCGTTAGGCTGCGGAATACAGGAGATTAGTTTCCAGATGAATTCATTTCACTAAGTTGCAGCCTGGAAACATTTTTTTTCTGAAAAAAGAGGTTATTCTCAAGCGTTCTAGCTGCCAAAAAATTATTATTGTTTAAGGTCTCAAGTCCCAGTACCATGCTGTTTGCCTTGTTTGTTCTATTTAAAGAACTCACAGATGGGGAGGGAAAATAATTTCATGAAAAGAGCTGAATATATTCATAATTCAGATAGGAGCTGCTTAGAATTGATGAGCACAAACTTAGACCCATGTAAATTTGTGCCTCTGATAGAGTCTAGATAACAACAATGATGTGATTGTCAAATATCACTGTTTAATGTTAAATGAGACACATATTTCATTAAAATCATTACATTCATCTTAAAATTCCTATGTACTGGTCAAAACTGCATCTTGTTTTGAGCAATGCCTTCTTCACAATGATAAACAAAACCCCCATAGATTTGGAATTAGAGGGCCTGGGTTCAAATGCTGATTCTGCTACTAACTAGTTGTATACTTAGGCGAATTTGTTCACTGCCTCTGGGTCTCAATTTCCACATCTATAAAATGAGAGGCTTGGACTAGACAGCCTCTGATGACCCTTTCAATTCTTAATCTATGATTCCATGATCCTATGAACCCCATGAAAGTGTGTGTTGTGCTGGAGAGAGAACTGGATTTGGAGTCAGATGACCTTAGTGTGAATCCTATTTCTGCTACTTATTACATGTGTGACCTTGGGAAATCACTTATCCCTTCTGAGTCTTAGTTTCTTTAGATATAACATGAGGAAGTGTTGGGCTAGACTAGTGGTGCCAAACTCAAATCAAAATGGGGACCATTAAACCAAATATAAGGATCACTTTAGGCTGTATATTGACTTAATTTTAAAATGTAATATTATCTATGTTTTTTCTTTTTATTTGTCTTGTTAATACTTTCTAATTAAATTTTAAGGTAGTTCGAGGCCCAAGGGCCATATGTTTATTTGACATCACTGGTCTGGATGACCTATAAGGTCCCCATCCCTTCTGAGGCCTATGCATTTGAGATAGGGTGGTACAAATGCTATTGTATTATAAATTCTTTTTTTTGCTTTTTGGAGGGGGAAAGATAGGGCAGTTGGGGTTAAGTGACTTGCCCAAGGTTACACGGCTAGTTTTTTGTGTGTATGTCAAATGTCTGAGGCTGGATTTGAACTCGGGTCCTCCTGACTCTAGGGCTGGTGCTCTATTTACTGCGCCACCTACCTGCCCCTGTATTATAAATATTATAATATATTTATTTCAAATCAGAAAACTGAGGCTTGCAAAAGTTAAGTAACTAGGCCATAGTCACACGCAAGGTATAGCCAAATCTTAAACCTTCTATCTTCTGAACCTCAAGCCCAGTGTTTTTTTCTGCTACAGTATTAAAGCTCCCTCAGTGTTAAAGGGCTTAAAATTGCTTATAAGTGTTAGAGATGGCTGAGTATTTTCTGAGTCAGTGGTGCTAAAATAAGGGGATTATTTTGTTAAGGAATTGCAATTAGTGAGTTAACAGCAAACATGCTATTTGAGCTCTATGTGCACATTAGGTACTCTTAGTAAATGTTTTTTGAATGGGGGACAGGGGGGAGAGGTATAAAAAAAGTCATAGCCTGATTCTGGACTAAAAAAGCATGGGCTTTTCCCCCTAATTTTTCCTCTTACCAATCATGAGAATGATTCTTTACTATAGCATCTTCCCTTTGGAATCATACAAAATGGAATGAAATGCTGATGGTGGCTAGAGAGTTCTTGCTATGAAAGAGACTCTTGATCCTGGTTGAAAACCCATGATTTTGCTGCCCCAGGCCACAGATTGTGGCCACATGAATATACCTGTACAAGGAGGTGTAGTACCAGCTCTCCTGACTTTGTGTCTTGGATCCCCATGCTCCTTGCCAGGTAGTACAACTTTAACACAAGATGTGAAAACACTGAACTTCCTCCTAGGCTTGATTATACTTAGCAATTTCTGACAAATCAAACCAACAGTAAATGTTTCTCGAATGCTTCTGGTTTATAGAGTCACACATTGAGTAAGCCACTGGCTTTGGAGGGGATCTTAGAGATTATAGTCCAACCTCACTTTTGTTTTTACAGATGAGAAAATTGAGACCCAGAGAGGGGAAATGATTTTGCCTGAAGTTGAGTAGCTAGTTAGTATCAGAGCTGAAACCTCAA
Source organism: Pseudochirops corinnae (assembly GCA_028646515.1). NCBI lineage: Eukaryota > Metazoa > Chordata > Mammalia > Diprotodontia > Pseudocheiridae > Pseudochirops > Pseudochirops corinnae. Next base: position 98,884,984 of record CM053589.1, read on the forward strand.
CCTAAGTATCCTGATTCCCAGTGCAATGATTTTTTTTCCCCCACTGCACCATTTTGTGCAAGGTCCTTTGTACAAGTATTGGTCACTGGGGGAAAGATGAAAATAAGTTAAGTCTAATGTTTGTCCTCAAGGAGCTTACCATCTAGTAAAAGAAGTATAGTGAATATAAAGGTACTTATTACAGACTCTGGGTCACATTTTCCAATTCCATTAATGACCTTTCGTGTCCCCAAGTTCACTGGGACCTGTGAATGGAATATAGCATGTTTCTTTGTTAAATTTTTGTCTACTCTTTGGCCTTAATACTTCTATGTTGTAGAGAGGCTTTCCTAACTATTGCTTTACCACCTGGGAAAAGAGTTTTGGCTACATTTTTTTAATGGTGCCCAAGGACTTTTGGTATTCGTTAGAGTGAGGACACTATCAAACAGCTGGTAGAATAGAAACAAGCCAGGACACTTCCAGGGGATACATAAGATTCTGAAATTATCTTCCTAAACTTTAGCAGGCTTGTCCATTAAATGAAGTCCTAATCCATAGCCTTACTTGTACAGTTTCAAACTTGAAGAATTAATTCTTCACTGAGGCAATAAACTCTGATCTCATAGTTGGCACAATCTGTCACTAAAATGTTTTTCTTAGTCTTTATCACTCCATATCTAAACATACCAGAGTGGCCCAGCTGTTTCAAGCTGCTAAGAAACATGCTTGTTAAGGATTTTTAATGACTAATTTATTATTTATATATCTTTGCTTAATCCTAAAAGCTGTTTACCTTGGTAGATTCCCACCCCCCATTTTATATAGATTCTAAGTATTTAGCTCAATGGCCAAAAGACTTATACTGTGTGCTGTGTCTTTTTTGTGCCCATCTGTTTTTCTTTTTCTCTTACGTGCTACTCAGAGGATGCAGAAGGCTGCTAAAATCAAGAAAAAAGTGGTGTGTAAAAAAAACCTGTTTCTCTAGAATACCAGTGCTTGTTTATGTTTTTGTGGCTTGTTCTTTGTGGAGCTGTGCTTTTCCATTACGAATCCTCATAAAGTGGTAATGCTGAGTCTTCTTTCCCTTCCTCCTTAATTGCTTAATTCCAGATTATCAAATGGAGTCACAAAAATGGCTTCATTTATTTTTCCTATTACCTGTTTACTGATGTAGCTAATCATTGCTTCCTTTCTCTTCTATTTAGTTTTTTTTTTTCAGATGTAGCAATACTTACTTTATCTGGAGAAATGAATAATTTTGTATTTAATAGTGGTTATACTTACAGGTGAAGCATTTCATGCTGACAGAGTGATATATCTTCCTATAGCATGGGCCTAACTATAACATTAATTAAATTATTCTGATATTTAAAGACTCATTAATTTTAATTTTCCAAATCAGTACCATGAGTACTACAATTTGCAACGTGTACATACATTTTCACCTAATTAAAAAAGGTTTTGGCGTGGGGTCAGACTGTCATTTCAAAATAGAGTTGATATTTAGTAATATGTTTGCAAACCCAGTCATTTACTAAGTTTAGGAGATTTACAAGCTGTCATTTTAATGTCTGTTTCAGGATACTAAGTATTGAATATCTCTGATTGGTATTGAAATGCCCATTTGACAAATTTCTTTTTTCTTTCTTGTTGACACTGATAGAAGCAACGTGGTATAATGGATAGAGTGCTAAGATTGGATAAGAGAATGTCTGGGTTCAAATCAAATGTGGACAGGCAAGCATGATGTAGTGAAAATATTTTTCAAACTTTTTGGTCTCTGAATTCCATTATATGCCTCTGTGTGTGTGTGTGTGTGTGTAGGCAGTCAGGGGGTTAAGTGACTTGCCCAGGGTCACATAACCAGTAAATGTCTGAATCTGGATTTGAACTCAGGTCTTCCTGACTTCAGGGCAGGTACTCTATCCACTTACCATCTAATTGCCCCAGCTGCATTATACTCTCAAAAATTACAAAGCTTTTGTTTATATAGGTTATGTCTGTTGATTTTTACTGTATTAGAAATTAAAATGTCATAGTATTATTATGAAAATAGCTTTGACTTTGTAGATACAATGGAAGGGTCTTGGGTCCCCAGACTACATATTGAAAACTGCTGGGTTATTAGAAAAGTGGTTTGGGAGTCACAGAACATCAGTTTGAATCCTGATCCTGGCACTTATTAGCTATGAAATCTGGGTTGAGCCATAAGCTCTCTGAATCTCAGTCTCTTCATATGTAAAATAAAGACATGGGCCTAGATGACTACTTCAGCCATTTTCTGCCCCCAAATCTATTATCGCCAACTCCGACCCTTAAGAACGGTACGACCCTGGAGAAATCGTAACCTCAGGTAACTCTAGGTTTCTGTACTAAATCATAAATGTGTTTTAGGAGGGAGTTGTCCACACTGAAGTTGAAAAAAACAATCACAAATCTTGTTATGTTTTGATACCAAGAATTATGCCTGAAGTTGATACTTTTTTCTTTAAACCTGGTCAGACCACATCATTTGGTGGTTTTCTATGACCTCTTTGGCCTTTGGCCTTCCATTTTTATGTCGGGTTCTTGACCAATGGCATGTCTCTAGCTGTTTATTTTCTGTGTCTTGTTCAGTGATAAGCAAACTGACTATCTTCTGTTCTCATTCCTATTAAGTAAATATCACTTTTGGGATTTCAAAGCTATAGCATTATGGGTTTAGGTTTTCTAGCCTAGTGCTCATAAAGCTATTTATTCCTTCTTAAGTACTGTATTGGCCTGAATGTGTACCACACTTTCCCCAATTCTGGCTTTTACCCACCTCGCTCTTGCTTCACAAGGTAAGAAGCAGGGCCCGAATGTAATTTTCTGTCAGTCCAAACTAGCCTCCCCCATTTTTTTCCCTTTGCACAAATGTAGGTCAGAGAATTTTTCATTAGTGTCCTCTAATAGGTCCCAGGTGCTCCCCCCTGTGGCTCTAAGAGGGACATTTCTGGACCATTTGAGCACCTCCTCTATACCTCCTCTTCAGTAATTCAGTTTTTACAGGAAACATATTTTATGTGGAAAATAATATAATTACTTTTGAATGCATATTGAATAGTCCCTTAACTATAATAAATACATATTTCTGTATGTTTACATATATATGTGTGTATATGTATATATGTATTATATATATATGTATATAAATAATATTTTCCTTTCCAAAAAATCAGATTTTAATAGTGTGCCCCCATATGGAGAAGGTGATCTATATATCTGGCATATTATAGTACTTGACATGTAATTAGCTTAAGTTGCTACCAGATAGAAAGTAATGCCTTAGTACTGAATTTGCAATATTACTATAGACATGGTTATTTACTATAGGCATGATTAAAGACATTGATGATACCATACTTTCTTAATTATGCTTTTAAAAAATATTATGATGTAATATAAGTGAGAATAAACATTAATTACTGTTGATTTATACGCCCAATCAAAATATAGTGCTTACATGGAGAAAGCTTTACAGCTTCGGAGCAGCATGACATCAGAAACTCTTGCTAGATTTCTTCTGTGCTAAGCTTTAACTGTCCTAGTTTATGTTTAATTAAGCATGTTTAATTACTTGGTCTTTGGAAAAGGCTATCAGTCTTTTTATATGCTTATCTCTTGGTCTCAGTTCTTTCAGTAGCAAGAGAAAACAATTGGTTTTATTGTTGGGTTATGTAAAATTCCTTATTTATAAAGTCTACTCAGAGACTACTAATTTTCCCTTTTCTCTGCCTAATTTGTTCCAAGTCCCCTCTTTCTTTTCTGATTGATAATTTTTCTGAGATTTTCGCATAGCACTGAAATGTACCCACTAAACGCCGAAGCCTCATTTGCCCAGCAATTAATTGTTACATCTTGTTTCTGACTCAGCAAGAATTGTGATCCAAGTCATTTATTCATCCAAGAAATATAACTTTTGGAAGCATATTTGAATAACCTATATCAAAACTTGTGGTTTGTGGTTTTGGTTTTGTTTATAAGCAGAGACATAAAGTGGCTTCTTCCCAATTCCACAGAAAATGTACCTTAGCAGGATTTATTTGAATCAGTCGCTATAATAATGAGGTAAAAGTTATAAAGCCCTGTAGTTGAGGGACAGATAGCACACTGTGGTTTTTCTCTTTAAGGACAGCATGAAAACACAATTACATCATCATAGTATGTGATCTCCAAGTATTTTAGAGTTCTTAGGGTATAGCCAGCAGGGAAAATGTGTTTTAATCACATACTGGGAAGGATCAAGTCAAACCTATGTGACATTGTGAATTGGGAAACAGCACCATTGGCTTTTGAGTGACCATAGAGAATTACTTAACTCAACAGGCATACTAGTTAAGCGCACTTTTCTGTTTCCACTATATTGAAGTAATTGGGATTCCAACTGATTTAAAACCAATTAAAACACCTTCCTGGTCTTAAGCATGCCCAGAGTAGTACATTCAGGTACTGAAAAAGGTCAGCTTAAATGTAACATGATACCATGTCAGTTGGGCTAATAATAAGCATGCTGTGGTTTTAAAAAAAAGTAGCCATCTGACTTTTCAACATTTATGGCATTTGTTATGATTAATTTATATATTTTCTAGTTATTATGGGATGGATTATTGTCATTATTAATTTAAAAACAATATTTCCAGTTATTATGGGAAGGAAGAAGAATCACATGACATTAATAGTCATTTCTGTAATTGAGGCTTAAGGTTGACAAAATGCTTTCCTTACAACAGCCCTACAAGGTAGGTAGTGGAAACAGTATTATCCCTATTTTTCAGTGAGGAAACTGAGTATTAGAAAAGATAGAGGACTTGTCCAGACATATTCTGATAAATGTTTAACAACTGGGTCACTGAAAAAAAGGCACACATGACATTTTTAAGTTTAATCTTCATCGTTAATATTTTCTTCATCCCTTTCTTAAGGTCTCAATAATAGACCAAATAACAAATCAAGGTCTGATTTATAGTGCTTGATAATTTCGAAAGCAGGCTCTCCTTGAAAGTTTAACAATTTACTGTTACAAGCAGATAAGTTAGTTTCAGCACAGCTTTATGCTTGGCCTTGGTCATGTGGCAGTGTTGGGATCTGAACCCAGGACTTCTGGTCCAAGGCTAGCTCTCTCTTTCTACTACAGAATACTGTCTCTCCATTATGTGCTTATAATCCTCTGGTATTAGAGCTGGAGGAAACTTTAGAAATCTCTAGTTTAATCACCTTCTGAGTTCAAGATCACATAGCAAGTTAAAGAAATCAGGATTTCAAAGTAGTTCAGTTTCTAGTTTGGGAGAAAGACAGGCTCATGGGACAGGATAGCAAATGTGATTATGAATATCTCCCTCCAGAGAAAACACTGATATTTTAATCAACCTGTGAAAATATACCCCCAGGGCCACTAAGTGGTACGGTGGATAGAGTGCCCAGGAGTCAGGAGGACCCAAAAAAAGAGTGATACTTTTCAAGATTAAATTGACCAGCAAAGTCTGTGAGTGTTATTACTATATAACTTGGGGTAGTTGCAGAAAAGTCATCAATTACAAATCAAATTATGGGGTAGAGTTTTAACTGTTGCATCAAGTTTCTTGACTGAATTAATATGGGCCAAGTCAAGAGGTGTACACACACACACACACACACACACACACACACTCTGGCAGCTTAGCTTCATTGGTCGCTTGTAGCTTGCTGTCTATATGGATGTTGGTATATCAAAGGAATATTTGAAAGCATTTCTCCCAAAGGCTTTCCTGTACTATCAATGTTCAAAACTGTAAGTATTTATTTCTCCTTCTTCGCACTTCCAAATTGCACAGGCAGACCTCAATCTCCCTGAAACTTTCTCGTAAGCTTCTTAATGCTTTGAGCAATCCTCCCCTCTCAGGTCTGTCTTGCTGAAAGTGATTAGTAAAGTCACTGAAGGCAGTTAAAATTTGCTTTTTAACAAGTTTTTTCTTTTCTCAGAGTTCTGAAGGAGATTCCCAAACTTTGACTGAAGTGGATCTCTTCATCTCCACTCAGAGGATTAAGGTTTTAAATGCAGACACACAGGTCAGTGCCTAACAAACTCTATTTATAATGGTCAAAAAACAAAACAAAACAAAAACCTAACAGCTTTCTAATTTGATGTTTGGGGGCAAAAATGTTTACCTATGACACAGATGAACCTGTACTTCAGGATCATGGGCAAGTGCCAATTTCAGGAGGCATTGCTGGTTTATTTGAGAATGGGGAGCATTATAAAGGAAATTTCCTTTATAATAGTTGTTTGCTGCCCAGTAACCTTAAATATTTGAGAAACTCAGTTATTCTGGAAAGAAGCAAGAGTTTGAGTTAGAAATCATGTAGTTATTTTAGCTGACCTTTCATGATTCTAGAATGGTTTTCATGACTTTTTGAAAAAATAATTCCAGTAAATCTAGTTTTATTAATGTTAGTATAAAATGATAAAAATAATAATAGCTTACATTTACATAGCACTTTGAGGTCTATAAAAAGGAATTTCTTCTCAGAAACCCTCTGGTGGTGCAAATATTTTTATCTCTGTTTTACAGCTAAGGATAAAAGAGGATTTGTCCAGGGTCCTAAAGCTTAGTGTAAGGGACAGTGCAGGGCTTCAGATTCAACTTTTTTGATTCCAAGACAAGAGATTCTCTATTACACCATTTCTCATTGTGTTTAAGAAGAATTGAGATATTGGAACTGTTGCTTAATTAGAATGTTAAATTGGTTTAGTCCCACTCTGATATAATGGAAAGATCATTCGATTTGGAGACAGAAAGCCTGGGCTCAAGGCTGTTCTGCTACTGAATACTATATAACCTCAGGTAAATGATATAACATCTTCCAGTTTTAGTTTCTTCAGCCCTAAAATGAAGAGATTGAACTGGATGTATCTCCAAGTTCCCTTCCCTACGGTCCGTCTGCATTATAAACTCATACTGACCAAATAAAAGATTTTTAGTTCTGGAAAGGACCTTAGACACCTTGAAGTAAAACAACTTCATTTTACAGAGGTGGGAACCCACAGCCAGCAAGCTGATGACAAAGCTAGGATCCCCATCAACATCATCACAGTTAGCATTTGCATAGCATTTGCCAAGTGTTTTACCATTGTTATCTTGTACGATCCACACAGCCCTGGGAGGTAGACGCTATTATTATCCCTATTTTATAGATGAGAAAACTGAGGCAAACAGGTTAAGTGACTTGCCCAGGGTCATGTAGCTAGTAATTGTCTGAGGCCAAAGTTGAACTCAGGTCCTCAGGATTCCAGCCCCATTGGTCTATCCACTATGCCAACTCATTGCAGATCTTATTTTTCAATTTGATATTGTATTTGTGGCAGCATTAGATTTGGGAATTTCTGAGTCTCTCCCCAAAAAAATCTTATTTTCAAGAAAAGATAATCTACTTTATTGAGGTTTTGTAAGAAGAATACCCTTTATTCACACTATATATCATGATTTGGATGTCAGAAAATATGGTCTGATTAAATCCTGTGGTCTTAGAAGCCTGGATCAGGACCAGGGGCATTTTTTAAAGCTTTCAATAGATGTTTCAGAATTAGCTGGTATTGAGACTTTGAATACTAAGGTTGCTTCAGGAAACAGATATGTCATGTACCTACAAACACAAAATATTTCCCCGAACAGCCAGTTGGTCCATTCTTATGTTCTTTTTTTTCTTCTCATAGTTGTTTTGGAGAGCTATCTTTTACAAAATAAAAATTTACTGTATCAGCCAGGTATTAATTTTGTTTGCCATTCACTTGCTAGGTAGGAGAGCAAAGTTAGAAACCTCTTGGAACTGAGGAAGTGAGAGAAAGAAAACAGCATCTCTCAAAAATATCTTATCAGTTCAGTTTAGGAGCAGAAGTGGGACTTTCAAATGTGCAGCCGTGGATGGGTGCTGTAACCAAACAAATCTCATTATGTGATGTTTCTACTTTTTCCATCCTACAGGTAATTGCAGGTTGTCGTTTTCATTTTAATCTTCTACTATTACTTTCCCTTGGGGCTTATGCTCTGGTGTTCTGGTTGTCCATGAAATACCAAAACAACTGATTGAAAAATGAAAAATATGTTCAAATTTCTAGTTGGACGTACAAGGGCAATACTGGTAATTTGGTTGTGTTGCTTTCCTTTTCTCTCCCCCACCTCCTCCACTTTTTGGTGGAACTGATGATTTTTGACATTGTATGACATAATCTATCCATTTTCTCTTTGATTTAGTTTGGGGATTGGAGTGGTGAACCTAGTAATTTTAGTTATTCCATTGAATTTACGTGATTGAGAAAAAGATATTAGTCAGTGATAGTCTCTCTTCCACATGTACATTGTGGGGCAAATATTTTAGAATTCCTTGCTTTTACCTATTCCCTATCTGTGTCACCAAGAGGGGGATCCTGCACCCTCTAGGCCACATGTGGCCTTCTAGGTCTTTGGATGTGGTCTTTTGACTGAGTCTAAGTTTTATAGAACAAATCCTTTTATTAAGGGGATTTGTTCTATGAAGTTTGGATTCAGTCAAAGGGCCACACTTGAGGACCTAGAGGGTCACATGTGGCTTTGAGGCCACAGGTTTCCCCACCACTGACCTTGCCATTGGTTAGTACTAAGAATGTCTCAATGCCAAAACCCTTTTTTTCTTTTAAGAGCACAGGTACTTTTTGTAGAGAGATCCCTCGTGTCTTAGGAAAGAGATGGGTTGGAAGTTTCCCAATGTTAAAAGCACAGATCTAGTTAGAGAAGCCCATTACTAGCTCACCAAGGATTACCATGAATTTGTTCCAATGTCTCATCATCCATCTTCGCGTCACAAATCTCTCAACACAATTATCTAAACACTTGTGTTGACAACTTCGTTTCATAGAGTCTGAATTTGGCTTTTACATGAAGACTTATCGCCCCAGTTGGAGTTAAAAGTCTGGGTACATATTAATGATCACAAATGAACACTTTCTAGAGAAGTTATCTCCATTTACTTTATTCATTACAAATATATATTTTTATTATCTTCTGAGCAGAACAGAGAAAAATATCTTTTATACCTGATGTGATAGGATATCCTGCTTTTGACTATATGTATTTGTATGTATGTGTATAGACATGTATACATATATATATGTATGCATACACACATATATCCACACACATTTTTCTGAACTGGACCCATTTACCTTTCCTTAGACAACCTGATGGTCCTCCAGAACTCAAGGTATCCACCTATTTCAGGAGGAATTACAGGCTTGCACCACCATGTCCAATACTCAGCTTCCTGCTTTTGACTACTAACAGACTCAGGTTTTGTTTTTTTATCTGCCTACTGCAAACATTGGGAGCACATTGATTCTTTCATTTATTTAGTTAGTTGGTGCTATTTGGCTTTTGAAAATGATAGCACAATTTTAAGCATGAAATTATTTTTTGTTTCGAGTGTAAAGTGAGCAAATGACTGGAATCTGAACCCAGTGTCTCTGAATCTAACTGGCAGAGGATAGACAATCTGGGGGTTAATGATTATAGCTCCAAGTGGATCTCATGCTTGGCTTGCCTTTGATGCTCCGTTATGAGTGCTTACTCCCAGTGGACTTTTTCACTCCAGAGCCAAAGAAGAATCATTGTTCTCCTTAATGGAATGAAAATGCTGATGGTGAAATTGATTCTCTTTTCAGGGGTGCTGTAAATAAAAGCTTCCCTGAGCAACCCTCCTCTCTCCATTTTCTCAGTGTAGGGGGTAAATTTCTTCCAAATAGCCTTATGTTCACCAATGTGCTTCTATGTTCCTGACTGATCATATTTCTGAAAGGGTAAAGTGTTTTGACATAATTCCTGGCTTTTGATATTGCTTGACTGGTACAGCAGCTGGGGGTACCAGATTCATTGCTTTATAATGGTTTCCAATTCTGTAAAACAGGTTTCTCTCCCTCTGTGTTCTATTGCTACAAGTCAGGCAGGGCTGTATATAATGAAGACCACTGGTGTGCATATGAGCATGTATGTGTGTGTATGTATATGATTAAAGAATTCTAGTGTCTTTCTAAAAAATGGAGAGAGGAGCTGTATTCTTTGTAACTCAACTTTGAGAGCAGACATTTCTACTATTTTTCTCTGACCTTTGCCCCCTTCTCGCCCTTGTGTGGTAAGGGATGATGATCATGCCCTTCTAGGTTATATAGTGGAGAATACTGAAAAGTGCCTTACTCTGCAGTGTTTGAGATTCTGCCAGGAAGTGTCCATTATAGAAGAGTTCCCTGCAGAGAGGAATTTTACAGAATCATGGAGGAGAAAACCTGAAACTTTTTAGCATTTGTGTTCATGCTTCATCTGCCATGAATATCCTGCTAACCACTGAGCATTCAATTCCAAGGGTGAAGAAGTCACTAAGAATATTTTTGGGGAATATCATTTAGAAATTAAGGGGTATCTGCCATGAACCATGTGATTCAGAGAAAGTAGTCACAGGAGAGGCAGGGGACTGTTGAATAGTGGTCCCTCTTTCTCAAACAAACTGATGATTGTCTATTTTATGGAAGAAAGTTTCATAATGGTCTTTGACAACCCATGGCAGTGTCTTTGGTCTTTAAGGTAATGTTGCTGAATATTCCTTGTATTTCATTATTGCTATAGCTTAAGTACATAATGGGAAAAAGGGCAGGAAAATTTGTCATGACCCTCCTTATCATAATACTTCATAAATTTTAAGACAGATAAGTAACCTTTTCCATCTTTTCTATTCCTAAGAAGCCTTATTCCTTTAAGATTCATCTCTGAAGGCCACTATAGCCTGGTCTGTTTGAAGAACTATCTCCCATTTTCTGTTGAAAGTTGTATCTCATTGTGTGCCCTGGCTTTCTGATTTTATCATGACAGTGTTCTGCTGTTTTTCTCTTGTCCTTAGTAATCTATTTTGGTTTCACTATTTGTGGTTTTATTTTTATTTTTAATTTTTTGGCTGTTTAGATTTTATAGGAAATCTTTTGTTTAATCAATTTCCTTCTTTTCCAGAGGTGCTCTTATGCCCCAAACAGGGTATTTTTTCCACTTTTGAATAAAACATCATTCCACCCAGTTGTTTTAAAATGATGAAAAGCATTAGAAACTTAGTCACCTTAACCTCTAAGAACAAAACTGTTAAGTAATGCCTGATAGTCTTTCCTTCATCCTTCATTTATCTTGCCTGCTAGACCTCTGGCCTAGTTCTGCTTCTATAGAATCACAGAATTTAAGTCTGAAGGGACCTCAAAGGCTAGCTAATCCATAGAAAGAATCATCCCTAACATCATACTTGAAAAGTGGTTGTCCAGCCTTTGCCTGACGACCTCCATGGAGAGTGAACTTTGCAGAATGAGGACCTCTCCAGGTGCCAAGCAAAGAAATTTTCAGCTGAAGACAGGGAAGAAAAAAACTTTCTTACATACCCAATCATGCCTTTATTTACCACTCCTGTTGTCCTAGACCATCTCTAAATTATGGGAGAAGATATGTCAATATAGAAAGAATGGCAGATTTTTCCACAAACAAATGAGAAATCAGTTTGATTGAAACCCCCCTGTATTTACATCAATGTCTCTTAATCAACCCTCTATGTTTCCTGTCCTGCTAATGTCAAAGGATATCTGGTGAAGGGGGTGACTCTTTTCATGTTTATGTTTGCCAAGACCTGATATGAAGGAGTATTGAAAAGATGACATTAAGCATTTCTTTTTGAAATAATCTTTAGTCTTGAGTAGCTAAAAACAAAACACAATCGCTATTGCTACAACCAGAAATCAATAGGGCAGATTGAGATCAGTGCAAAAGACAAACATGGAACTTCATGTGGTAGGAAGATCTTGGAGATCACAGAAAGATGCCATGTCTCCCCTCTCCTTTTGTGAAAGCTTTGGAAGAGAAGCTTATTAGTGGTTCAAAGCCATTGTGTGATACTTCTTTGAGAAGGAGAATATTTTTGGGAGGAGACAGCAAACCATGATTTAATGGACAAAACAACAAAAATAAAATCAAAGAAACAAGAGTAATAGATCCTTAAGCTCAGCCAAAAGAGTGGGGGAAGCTTCAGAAATTGTTGCTGGGCCATTTGGTGTGACCCATGCAGGTCAGCACTTTCTAATACCTAGTTGCTTTATGTTCTGTGAACAGAATGTTTTTAATGGAAAATTTAGCACTGAGCTTCATCCCCCTGTTCTCTAAAGGAAATTCTAGGCCAAGCAATTGTTATACTCTGTGTGTGCATACACAAGCTCACAGCCGGGGCTGCTTTTCAAGTACCAGCATAATGCGTTCTAATTGAAGATGGTTCTTTGAGTCTTAGAAATTGAAGGGTGCTTAGAGGGTCATCCCTGTGAGGGGAATGGGAGGTGGGATGTAAATCTTCTAGAATAGAAGCTGCTTTTTAAAAAATTTCATCTTGTCCTATTGCCAAAATAAAGTTCTTGCTCCCCATAGATTCACATTTCTGCAATTATGAAAGGACTTATGATCTCTTTGGCCTTCAGCCAATGGCAGAGCTTCATGATTTTGGCCAACTCTAACAGAACCAAGGATTTTACCTTGAATACTTTGTTCTACTATAATAAAATGACAATGGACGAGAATGTCTGGGGAATAGAATAGACAAGTTAGGCCTGTCTACATCTCCTAGAGTGTAAATTCATGGAGGTGTGGGAGGGGTCAGGGTGTCAGAGTTTGGGGAGAGTGAGGCAAGGGACACTTAGAATAATACTTTAAAAAAAATAAATGCACATATTTATAATGCCAGAAAATAATGTTTTTCAAAGCATTAATAGGCATTTATTTTGTGATATGGCAAATCCAACCTGTTAAGTGGGAAGTCTGAAAGTCTTAAGTAGACAAGAACACATAGGGTCCAACTCTTGGATCTTGTCAAGGGTAGTAAGAAGAAGAATAACATTGTTACTTTTTTTTGAGGTTTACAAAGGACTTTCTTCACAATAGCCCTGTTAAGTGGAGATATAATTTCCCCTGTTTTACAGATGAGAAAATTGAGTTTAATGGCTGTTAAATGACTTGCCCAGGATCATATTGCAAATAAATCTTGGAGTCAGGATGCTCCTGACTTTAAACAAAGAGAACTTTTCAAATGCCTTTCATTAGGTCTGATTCTGGACACCTTACTTTTCTAGTTAACTGAAGGTTTTAAGTAGGGAGGGTTTTGTTTGTTTGTTTTAATTTTATCAAAGATTTTTCTAAAATATACTAGTCCACTTTTCTGAGAATAAAAGTATTAGGAATAATAATAATAGCTGACATTTGTATAGTGCTGTAAGGTACACAAAGGCACCTGAATGGAATGAGTTTTCATAGTATAGAAGGTAGAGGGGATTGGTCTAAATATGTATGAATTCCAGACCAAAGTTTGGAAAAATGGTTATTGATGTCAGTTTTTTAAAAGCGTATCACCAACATTAAGGTATATTCTTGTACTTTGCCTGGTTTTCTTTAGAATATACTGGGAAAGTCTTCTTTATTGAAAGTCCTGGTTAATGGAGGTTTTGCTGATTTTATCATCTTGGTGGATATTTTTATAGTTATTTTTCTACCATGTTTTGGGAATGCTGACTTATAACACTGGATATGTATTGCTATTGCTATGATGTTTGTACCTTGTGGGGATCTTCACTGTCAGCAAATTTCACTCTTGGAAGAAAGAAATAGAGCCACTTTGGCTAACCCATGTGCCTTCTTCCTGCATACCTGAATATCTTCAGTCCTGTTGTCTGGCCTGCAGGGCGTCAGGTAAAGGCAGTGAGCAGGTGAGTGTATTTAACAGCCATTTGTACGGATGTCCCAAGGACTTGTACACGGTACGTATTTTTGCTTCTCCTCTTATTGAGGAGAACATCTTGTGAAAAGCACTAACACTAATGAGATATCTAGGTAATGGTCTTTCGAGGCATTGAGAAGTGACTCATAGACACAGTCACACAATTCAGAGCTGCTTCTTGATTTGACTTTCCTTCTCCTTTGGTAGGAAACCATGATGGATCATGCTTTGCGAACTATATCCTACATTGCTGACATTGGGAATATTGTTGTGTTAATGGCGAGACGTCGGATGCCCAGATCAGCTTCTCAAGACTGCATTGAGACCACACCTGGTGCCCAGGAAGGGAAGAAACAGTACAAGATGATCTGCCATGTCTTTGAGTCAGAGGATGTAAGTAAATTAATTAGATGCTAATTGGTATGAAAGAAGCAGCATCATGTGGTGCAGAGATATCCAACATGTAGTCTGCTGGCCACATTTCTGCTGCCAATATCCCCAAGTGTGGCTGAAGTAGATGAACATGTAATCAGGAAATACCTGACAAAGTAAATGAAATATAGCAGAACAGAGATGTATTATTGTTGTTCAGTCATGTCTGACTCCTCACGACCACATTTGGGGTTTTCTTGGCAAAGATACTGAAATGGTTTGCTATTCCCTTCTCCAGCTCATTTTCCAGATGAGGAAACTGAGACAAACAGGGTTAAATGACTTGCCCAAGGTCACACAGCTAGTAAGTGTCTGAGGCTGGATTGAACTCATGTCTTCCTGTGCAGAACAGAGATAATATGTGGTTAATATGCTGTTTTCCAAATCAATATGCTGCCTAAAGGGATCATTTTTGTATAGTTTAGTGGCCTCCTTTCTATCTGAGTGTATAATGGACAGAGACAGCTTAGAGTCAGGAAGCCCCGAGTTCATTCTCACGTCAGATGGCTGCGTGACTCCGGCCTTAGCTTCTTTTTATGTAAGACAGGGCATGATAAAAGCACGTAGCTCATAAACACTTCGTGTGGGCCAAATGAGCTAATGTGGGTGAGGCACTTTGTAAACCCTCACTAAGGAGCTATAGAAATAGTAGTGGCCATTATCGTTATCATTATTATATTTGGTGTAACTACAGCTGTATTTTTCTCCACTTCAAGTTGTGAAGTTAGAATTATTGAGACGAAAACATCCAGAACTCTTTGGAAATGATATTCTATATATAAATTATATATATTTATAAATGATATTCTATATATAAATTATATATATATAAATATATATTATATAAATTCTATATATAAATTCTATAGGAATTATAATTGTGTGAATATACTATGTATAAATGTAAAATGATTGTAAGAGCCAATGGAAAATCTTGGAGTCCCAAATTGTTATGTCAAAGATATTTTGGATCAGCTTATATATTTATATACCCTCTCTAAGTTGGTAATATAACTTTTTCCTTTTCTACCACTCTCTGACCAGCTCTACAGGACTGCCACACAGGAGTAAGGGACATTTCATATTTTAATTTGTTTCATCAATGGCCAGATGTTATGCTATAGTTTTTTTTAAGCTCAGAGACCTTAGAGATCATTTAGTCTAACCTTTATTTTTTTAAACAAATGAAGAAACCAAGGCCCCCAGAGGCTAAGTGATTTGTCCAAAATTACTTAGCTTGTTACTGATTGTAGAAGGACCCAAATTTTCTGACTCTCAGTCTGGTGCATGTGTTCTTTAAGAATTGAATCACATTATAAATTAACTTTACTGAAATGTCTGTTTAAATAAATCCTATTGTGCATTGTTTTTACAGCAAATAATTCCCTCCTAAATTTTCTAAATTGTCTTTCACATAAAAGTATCTTTTAAAAACAGGTATCAAGTTTGCTTAAAGCTACACATGTTTGCATCTGAAAGAGTATTTGGCAGTGTTTTCACATGTGCTGTTTGCCTTCCTACTTCACAATACTCTAGGCAAATTCATTTGGGCATATTTAACTTCATTAGAGTTTTAAAAATAAGTACATATGATCAAGCCACCTCTATATCTTTTGAATGCTCAAAGGGTGGTGAAAGGGAAAAGAGTTGAAGGAGCCATTCTGGGAACTTAATAATACTTTGTCCTCCAGTTTCTCTAATTATCCATCCTGCTGACTTGAATCTCACCAGAGGGTAAACTCAGGGAAAGAGCCTGAGTCATTCAGGTCTTTTTGGCAAGTTCATATGGGCCCATTTTCTTGTGTGTGTGTGTGTGTGTGTGTGTGTGTGTGTGTGTGTGTGTGTGTGTGTGTGTGTGTGTGTGTGTGTGTGTGTGTGTTTGCGGACTCAATGAGGTTACTGGGCTTGAGATACTTTGATTGCTCTTGCCAAGTTGAATTAAATATACCTATACACATATATTTGTGGAAATCTAGAAACCTGGGAAAGACATTCTTGTGTAAAGAGGATTTGTGGGTATCTTAGAGACCAGTAACAGTGGAACTAAGTCTTGTGTTTCCATGGTCTTTATAACTAATTTTAATAAGCAGTTATTAGAAACTGTTTTTGGGAAAGAAAATCTTAAGTTTTAAAAGACATGGGTCAGATCAAGGTTTTTTATGTCGCAGCTGATTTTTTTGCACCCCTTCCCTTCCACCTCTAGGAAGATAGAATCTTGAATTAGGATTGTTAGGGATAGAATGTATTAAGTAAGAAGGAACATAGTAAAGTACAAGCAAAGACAATCCAAAGTTGGAGATGAAGAGCAATGAAACAAAACAGAGAAGAGAAACTAATGGGGAAATACACTCTGTTACTCTTGTCTCTCAATTTAATGGTACTTTTCCCTTGGAGATTCTTCAGTTTTGTTGCTTTCTAAGGGAACTTTGAATCTAAAGTCAAACTAAACCAATCCATAAGAATTTATCAAGTATTTTCTATGTGTCAAGTACTGTACTAAGTGCTAGGAATAAAAAGAAAAAATATAAACAGTCCCTGTGCTCAAGGAGTTTACATGATAAAAGGGGAAAAGACATATGACAGACAGAACATGTAAGGTAAGTACAGAGTAGCTGGAAGGAAAAATCAGAGGGAATACCATGGCTTCCATCTCTGTCGTTCATCAGAAACTCCTTTCTTGAAGGTCATCATTAACCTCTTAATTGAGAAATCCAACGGCCATATTTTTCATCCTTGATCATTCTACAGCAGTGGTTCTCAACCTGTGGGTCGCGACCCCTTTGGAGGTCAAATGACCCTTTCACAGGGGTGACTAGGGTAGCCTAAGACCATTGGAAAACACATATTTCCCATGGTCTTAGGAACTGAGACACCACTCTTCTATCCATCTCCAGGCGGGTCTGCCTACATGCAGATACACCCACATACAAGTATTAAAGGGTCGTGGCATTAGGAAGGTTGAGAACCACTGTTCTGCAGCTTTTGACACTATTGAGCATCCCTTTCCTTTTGTGTATTCTCTCTTTTCATGGCTTTCATGACACCCTGCTATCCTGGTTTTCTTTCCGTGAAGCTGATCTCGCCATCGGTTTCTTTTACGAGCTTCTCTTTCTCTTTATCCAGCAATTGTGATTGTTCCCCAAACTTCTGTCCTTAGTCCTATCTGTAATCTTTACTTCTTCTTCACCTCAGGGAGCTCTTTATTCTCTTTTACTTCTTTATTCTTCTTTTACTTCTATGTTATTAATTTCTTATATTTTCAGTCTTCAAGATTTTCCTTCTAAAGTCATGCATTGATTGTGTATGTATCTTGCACATACCTATACCCTCATGCATATGTATGTGTACACACATGCATACATATGCATGCACACAAATACACACACACACATTCTTTTGGCTCTCCTATTAGAATGAAAGCAGTTTGGGGGCAGGAACTGCCTTCACTATTTCTTTGTATTGCCACAATTTTGTACAGTCCCTGACATTTGGTAAATAGTTGGTAAGTGTCTTATTGACTAATTGATATGATTGACTTCTTGTGCAATCTTCACTACTTTATCTCTAACTAGCCACAAAGCATTTATACTTCCTTGCCTCAAATTCGATATATCTAAAACCAAACTCATCATCTATTCCAAACAAAACTTCCCCCAAAAGTTCTTTTCTATCTTCCTTGTCTTTATCAGTGCTAAAACCATTCTCTAAGTCACTTGGTCTTGAACCCTTGGGATCATATTTGACCTTTTCTGCTCTTTCCCTTGTATCTAGTTAATCACAATCATATCTGTTAAATATTTTTTCCTTTTAAAGTTTCTTTGCATTTGTCCTTCCCTCTCTACTCCTGTTGCTACCACCTTAATCTAGAACTTGCATTTCTTCATGCTTGAATTACTTTAAGATCCAAGCTTTCATCCTCTAAAATATATTATGTGGTAGTGTGAGTAACCTTCCAAAAAATACCACTTTCATTATGATACTTCTCTTTTCAAAAACCTTCACTGGCTCCCTATTTCCCACCTCATAAGGTCTAAACTTTTTGATTGGTTTTCAAAGATTATTATAATTAGGACCAACCTCCTCTTTGTT
Source organism: Pseudochirops corinnae (assembly GCA_028646515.1). Taxonomy (NCBI): domain Eukaryota; kingdom Metazoa; phylum Chordata; class Mammalia; order Diprotodontia; family Pseudocheiridae; genus Pseudochirops; species Pseudochirops corinnae. The sequence continues at coordinate 98,903,290 of CM053589.1, forward strand.
TTCCCAGGACTTCTTTGCTCAGTTATTACCATTTTGCCTTTTCCCATTCTCCCTGGTAATCCTTCTCATATTTCTGAGTCTGAATAAAAGAGAAAAGGACTAGAAGAATGTTACTCTGTTCTCTAAAGAAAGCAGGAGAAAGCAGCATTTTTTGAAAGAATGGGAGAAGTTTAAAATGAACTCAAAGAGGAAAAATAATCTATAGATGCAGAGGGGAATCTAAATCTGTATCAGGAGATTGGAAGAGGAAAGACCAAGATAAAGGGAAGGACAAGAAGAACAGCCAGTGCACCCTGAGTGAATTATATAAAAGGTTCACACTTTCCAGTCCAACAGACGATAAAAAAATGGACTTTAGTCTTCGTTGTAGTGATGATGAAATATCTGTGGGTTCTGCGAGGAAAGAGGGCCTTAGAGCAGTGGGTACACAGGAAATTTCACAAAATAGGTGTAGGGCAAGGGTTGGGAACCTGTGACTTCGGGACCACGTGTGGCCCTCTAGGTGCTCAAGTGCAGCCCTTTAACTGAATCCAAACTTCACAGATCAAATCCCCTTAATAAAAAGATTTATTCTGTAAAACTTGGACTCAATTAAAAGACCACATACCCAGAGACCTACCCCAGGTAGGGTTTCAGAATTAAAGGTAGGAATTTTTGTTTTCAAGCAAGAACTGCAAATGCCTCCCTTGGCTGGTGGCAGGGCAAAGTCCCTGGACATCAGCTGAAGGCTGCTGAGGAAGTCGCTGTATATAGGGATAGAGGTGGTAATGGAATAAGATTGGGTGGATGGGGGGAGTAACTCACTTCAGCCCTTATCTGATGGCGTACTTAAAAGATTGTTTAATGTTTTAAATAACTACTTCTACTTTTAATGAATTAATTCCCATTCTTGCTAACTAGGTGCTAAACTTTAGTGTTTATATGCTACTGAAGAATTGCATGTGTCGTCAGCAATGTCTAAATTCTGTGCCCTCTTAATTCAGCTGGGTCATCCCTCTGGGTAACTGCTCTGGGTTACATAAAATTTAAAACCGTAAATCCTGTAAATCAAACGTTATCCAACCCAAGAGAGGCAGTGTGGTGTTGTGGAAAGGGCCCTGATAAGTTACTGACTATGTAACCCTGATGAATTATTTAACCTCTCTGGGCCTCAGAAGATTTCCCCACCTGTGATATGAGGGGGACCATACTAAATGATCCCTTTCTTTTCAGCTCTTAATCCGTGACCTTATGATACCTCATTTTATAGATGAAGAAAATAAGATCCAAGTAGGTTTAAGGGACTTTCTTAAGGTTACATAGATAATAAAATAAGTGAAAGAGTTGGGATTTGAACTTAGGAATTCTGACTCCAAATTCAGAATTCTTTTCACTATACTAAGCAGCCTGGTTTATGAAAAATAGTAATTATCCAGCAGGCCCCTGGAACTTAGTAGAACTACCTCATTTTCCTGGATGGATGAAATAATGCCCTGAAGCAATTGATGGTCATTTCTGCAAGTCTTCAGTTTGAAACAAATTTTAGAATCCTGATACTGTCAACTGCCAATTATCCATGCTAACTGAGGCAATCAGATAATCCAAAAACAATTTATATTTTGATTTGAAATGCATTAGATATGTGATTTTTTTGAAGGATGGTGAATTCGCTTGGGATCATACTGAAATTAATTTGCATTCCTCTAGCATACACAGATTGATACCAAGAGGAGAGAGTAGAAGCATGGTATTTAGCAGTAAGAAATCAGTTTAATAATGAAAATTTGCAGCAAATAATTGAGACTGGACTATCATTCATTTGAAATATCCTTCTTTAAACAACGTATTTTTCAAATAATCATTATTGGCAATTTATTTTTGATCTGTCTCCCCCTAAGTAGCTCCTTGCTTGCAGGTTTCCTATGTGCTACCATGTAGCTCCATTCCCCAGTAGAGCAAGGTTCATGGGTACCTTTTAAGAGACATCATGTTTTTACTTGTTGAGTCATTTTTTCAGTTGTGTCTGATTCTTTATGACCCTATTTGGGATTTTCTTGGCAAGAATACTGGTGTGGTTTGCCATTGCTTTTTCCAGCTCTTTTTACAGACAAGTAAACTGAGGCAAGCAAGATTAAGTGAATTTCCCAGGGTCACACAGCTAGTAAGTTTGAGGTTGGATTTGAACTTCAGAAGATGAGTTGACTCCCAACCTGGCATTCTAGCTACTGCACCATTTAGCCTGAAATTTCTATTTTGGGGTTAAGATACTTTATATGCAGAAATACTATTGTAAAATGTCAGTATCACTAGTGAAAGAAGAAAGGATTGTGCTGTATTCGATTATTGATCCTCATGAATGTATCCAAACCCTGAAAAGGGGGACAATAGCAGAATGGGAACTTAAGGCATCTGTGATGGTATGAAGGGTCTGGAATCGGGATGAAGGGCAAACCCAAGCCCTATAGAAGATGTTGAGGTTGGGGCTGGTTGTGGTGAGATGGGGATTCTGAACTCCATGATAGTGAGAGAGAGGGTTAATGCTAAAAAAAACCAAACTTCCTCAACGTTGGTTTTTAGCCTGGGTCAACTTGGGTAATCCTTTTGCGCATCCTCTTTTTGCCATGCTTATGCCTATGCCTTCATTCACTGGTACTATTGTGCCACCTTGTGGCCATAACTGTCAACATGTGCTGTATGTGAAGCATTTGAAGCTCCCCTTTCTAGAAAAGTGGGTGTGGTGTCACATAATGGTATGCTTTTGCCTGAGGATCTCAAATCTTGTCCTTGTTATAATTAATATGCCCCCAAACTCCACTATAAGCCAGGAACAACAGTAAAGATCCATTTATTAATCCCAAAAGTTTGTAATCTTTTCAGACACAAATGGGTATGATTGTTATTAATTTAAAAGAAGTGGAAATAATTCCTTTCTTCTAAATTTTTGGGGCTTTCTTTGTAAAAGAGGAGATACCGCCTAAAATGAGTAACTTTTTAAAATAAAAAACCAAGGAATTTAAGGATATTTCTAGTACAGTGCTGCCAACAAGGTGGCATGTAAAAGGATACTTAATTCTGGATGGTTTTTGTGTGTTGTGATATTTCTATTAATTTTCCTCATTTTACTTAATAGTCATTTTATCTTAGTTCCTGAAGCTTTAATAGAGCCTTAAGTCCATTGGTGTGGGCACTACCAATGTTGTAACATAGATCACAACACCTTCCATACTCAAGTACAATTTCATGAATTGTTGTGATGAAAAAAAAAAATCATCACCTGGTGACCAACCTGGTGATGAGTTTCTCTTATCTAAACTAGGCTGCTCCTCTGATGATAGGCACTCCAACTCAAAGACTTGACAACATGATAGGACCTGCCAGAGCTTGTGGTCTATTGGCTGAGCCTTTAATAACTCTAGGGGTTACTTCCATAGGATGGTTAAAGTATTAGTGTAGGAGTTTAATAGTGGTATCATAATCTGGATTGTAAAATTTTAAAGATCGAATGAACCTTGGGAATCAATAGAGTAAAAAATTCTAACACTGAAGGATCTCTGAGAGATTCTCTGGTTTTATCTTTTCACTTTATAGGTAGGGAAACTGATCCTTAGAGAGGTAAAATCAAATAGGTAGAGAGTCGGAGAGCTGGAACTAGACCCTTGACCTAGACCCTAGATCTTCTGATTCTCAGGCCAGCATATTTTCTCCACTGTACCATAAATGTACAGTGCTTTAAAGATGAGAACATGAAATAACATGCTCTCATGTCATAAAACTAGTATATGTAAATATGAAAAGCATCTTTGATTTTGGCAACATTGGGAACTCCTGGGGTAGAAAATTAGTTCCACCATCTTAGATTGTAACTTAACAGATAAATCATAGTAAGTAGCCTAAATCAAAATAGAGGTTAAATGACTTGTCTAGGGTAACATACCTAGTATATATGAGAAGCAGGATTCAAATCTAAAGGTTTTTCCTTAGTCTAAGCCGAGCACTCTATTGAATCATGCTACCTCTAATAATAAATAACATAGGTGGCATTATAATAATAATTCATATTAATATTATTAGTAACCAGTCTTGTGATTTCATTGTTGTAAGGAGCTCCAGGTAATGAATCTCTTCTATTGGCAAAGACCTGCAGCCATTCTGCAACTTAGGGTCTTAGACAGTTGCTTGGGACATTGAGAAGTTAAGTGCTATTCTCTGGATGGTGATGGGATTTGGAGGCCAGTTGTCTATCCACTATACTTCAGATTTCTTTTTTTCTACAGCTAGTGTGGTACTTTCAATCAATTAGTCAATCAGTCGACAAGCATTTATTAAACATTTGTGTGTCAGGAATTGGAAAATAAGTAAATTAACCTTTTCCTTTGAAAAATATTCTGTGGCTGTCGCTATCATATTTCTCCTGAGCCTTTCACTTCATTATTACAAACCACCAAGGTTTTCGTTTTTATCTCAACTTGGTCTGAGAATCTTGTCTGATGAATTATAGAAGCAGCAAGAAATACACAAGAGGAATGTCATTGATTTTTAAACATTGTACTCTTTTCCGTGGACAATGTGGCAGGTATCAGATATGCTTAAAATATAGCCATGTCTAAAGAAAATAGGTCCCAGAAGACAAATGGATTGATTGGTTCTCTTGCATTGATGCCATGGTAGGGGACACACAGCCTCTGGGCCTATATAGAGCTATAGAGCATGCCCTCGCCGGGCGCAGGCTATGTTGTGACATTGATGAACATGCAGGTCTCGTAGGCTACGGTGAAAGCCAGCTTATGAGATTCCTTTTATTGCTGGCAGAGAAGATTGGAGTGGATAGGCAGGCCCAGCAGGGAGAAGTCCTCATGTCATCACCTTCAGCAAAATGAAATCCAGACTGAGGGACGTGAGAAGAAAAAAGAACTGTAGAGGGGAATTGGAAAGCGTCTGGGGCAAATCTTCTGACTCTGCCTTGTGATCATAGATAAAGACCTGCTGCCTCAGCTAAGGGTGGGGAGACATGGGACTCCCTTAATGAGGAGGGAGCTGTGCACCTTAGGAGGCAGCACATTGAGGTTTCAGGATAGTGATTTAATGCCGGGAAGCCAAAGGCTGTTTTCATTTGGCAAGTGCATCAGTACTGGAATCTTATTACCCTGGATGTTTCATTTCCTAAGTGGCTGGAAGGAAAAGGATAGCAATGCCAGTTCACATTGATGAAGTGCTTTCCTCCAAACCTTGGGAGACAGGGAATGCAAATGATGCTACCCTTGTTTTTATTGAGGGCATGGAGAAAATTCATGGCTAGGAAATGTCAGAACTGGGGCTTAACCTTGGGTCTTTGGACTCTAAGCCCAGTGTCCTTTGTACTGTACTGCATTGCTGTCCAACGTCCCAGTGTTAAAATGCCATTGCCTTACTCACACAGCTGTTAAATCTCATACAGATCTCTAGGTGGAATCCTAGACTTGTTCTACTCATTGTTTTTTTCTGACTTTTAGGCATCTACCCTTCAAAGATGCCAAAGGCTTTCCTGCTCCATAGACTAGAGGTCGTTTAAAGGTTCCAGGAATCAACTGTACAAGTCAATGCAATGATATAAATATTTATTAAACACCTATGTGCCAAGCACTGTACTAGGTGATGGGATGACAAAGGCAGAAATGAAAACTGTCCCCGCCCTCAGGGAACTTAAGTTGGTTCTCCTAGGCACAAAGATGGAGGGATGTTACTAGACAAGTTTGTGCAAAAAAAGATCTGAGGGTTTTCGTGGGCTGCAAGTTCAGCATGTATAAATGCGTCACATTGCCATCATTAAAGACAAGTGATGTTAGGCTCTATTTAAAAAGGCACAGTATCCATAATGAGGGAGGTGGGAGTCTGACAACATTGAACCTGTTTGCCTCAGTTTCCCTATCTGTAAAATGAGCTGGAGAAGGAAATGGCAAATTAGTCCAGGATCTTTGCCAAGAAAACCCCAAATGGGGTCACAAAGAGTCAGTCACAACTGAACAACAACAATAATAACTGTATTTTTTTTTTTAAATTCCCGCTTACATTTTAATCTGGTTAGGGGCACTTTCAGTAGGTAGGATGGAACCAGAGCGCCCTCTGTTGACACCTGTTCTAAAGGGTGTGTATCAGTTGAGGTACTGGTTAGAGTAAATGGCGTCTGAGGTTCCCTCTTGTTCTGAAAGTGGGTGATGCAGCCAACACATCCTTATTTTGTTATTCGGAATTGATGAGTTTCAGAAGGGATCTGTGGAGATCAGCAAGGTCAATTCCATGATGAATTCGTTTTTTTTTTTTTTTTTTAAGATTTTGGCGATCTGTTTTCTCCATTTCTTCTCTTTATCATTTATGTCAGTGCTGAGAACAATGTAACATTTAGAAAACACTTTCCTGGATAAATCACACAGGTAGTAAGCGCCAGAGGCAGGATTTGATCCCATGTTTTCTGACTCTAGAGCTAGTGATTTGAATGAAAGGACTTTTGAAGTACTATGAACTCTTCCCTCAAAGGTCCTTGTATACCTAGTGGGGTTATCCTCTTCTCTGTATCATTCTTGTGCCTTAGTGCCTGAAGCTTAGAGGATATGAATGTCTTCTTATCTCTGAGCAATCCTCAGCTTAGCCCAGATACTTAAAAAGGAAATCCAACTGGGGAGGAATGACCAGTGTACCTGTCATTAGGTCTTGTGCCTAGATATGAGCAGCTAGGCAGCATGATTTAGGGAGGCCAGAAGGCATCTCTACCCACGGTTATTTCCCCTACCCAGTTGCCAGTGTCTGCAATTCCATTGTTAGAATTTTCCCCCTTTGGGTTAAGTTTTGCTTACTGCCTCTACTTTTAAAATTGTAGCTCTTTCCTTGCCAGGAAATTAAATCCATAACACTGGAAAGAGAATTCATCTCTTGTATTACTTTCTTCTACTTAACAGGAGGTCTGTGGTTGAAGCATAAAGCCCCAAGTGCTAGGGTAAGAGGTAAAGGGGTAAAAGAGATAGAAAGATGTATGTGTTGCAAGTAGCTATGGGAAGGAGGGAGGAGAAACTCACCAAAGACAACTGACTGGCCTCTCAATTTTGCCTGAAGTTATTTCTGACTGTGAGCGTTGATTGAAATTCAATCATTGCCGAATAGAGGATGGAGTCCCTTTCTTATTTTTGGTTCTAAAGGGCAGATTTCCAAGCAACTGACCCCTTGAAACCCTGTGTACTCACTTTGTAGGCTCTTCTATTGGGAATGATTCTCAGGAGCCTGTGGCTGTGCTTCCTATGGCCTTTCCTGATGCTTGGAGCCAGAGGGGTTATGTAGAACAAAGTTCTCAATTATGTCTTCTTCTTTTTTGACAGGCGCAGCTGATTGCTCAATCCATTGGCCAGGCATTCAGCGTGGCCTATCAAGAATTTCTACGGGCCAATGGCATTAACCCTGAAGACCTAAGTCAGAAAGAATATAGTGACATTATCAATACTCAAGAAATGTATAATGATGACCTTATACATTTCTCTAATTCAGAAAATTGCAAAGAGGTAAGCCTATTGCTTTAATTTTCCAGAAAAGAATTCTTAAATTATATTTATCTACTAACTTATGCATTCCTGCTCCAGCTTCTTATCATAATTGAACAATGCAGAGGTGGAATGAAGGCATTTTTATGGGAAAATACCTCCCTTATATCTAGGCTTATCAGGGATGCCTGACGTTGTTGGTTAAAGCCTTTGTACATCCATCATAAAAATAATTGCTTTTACATTTGATTGAAGTGGGGAACAAAGCCTGAATCTTACATGTCCTTGTAGTGTTGCCTACTTGTATGTTGTAATGAGGTGTTGATATAACAAAGGAGATTGTAATCAGTTTTAATGACCTTGAAAATTTACATTTTAATGGTTTTTATTGTCACTGATTGGCACTCAGCAGTTTGGAAAAACAGAGCTGACATTTCAGAAAAGCTTTCTTCCATCTTTTGAAATGAGATATTTACAAAGTGTTTTTGGAATGCCTGGGTGCTTTTGCATTCCAATGGTATGAACTGGTTTTGATTAAGTGTGAGGAGATGCCCATAGGAGGCTTTTTGCAAAACTCTGGAGATGGAGGCATTCAGTGGACCTGGCCCATTACCAAAATGAGAGAAAAGGAGGAGGAAGCTCCCCTTGTGCTAGCCTCCTTTTGAAGCCAGCTTGCTTAGACTGACAAAGAACTCTTCTGTAGGCACTAGTTGTGTGTAGGTACTAACTCTCCTGCGGGTCTGTGAGGCCAGCAGCAATGGATATCCAGGGTACCAATTGCCTGGTCCATGTTGTTGCCACTGTAAGGCCAATTAACCTTTATACTCCCCAATCAATTCTTTTATAAGCTCGTGACCTTTCTGGAACTAGAGCCTGTAGTTTGGCTGTGAAGAGAAGTATCCCTGTATCACAATACATGGGCCATATCACTCATGGTTGTTGGGCCTGTTGAGGCTCAGTGATCAGTAGGGACTGGCAGTCCAGGATGGTAAGGCAGTGCCATGCTGTACCTTCTTCACTCTCCGATGTGAAACTTCAGCCCCAGTTGGCTGCTCTTGCAGTTGTTCAAGGTAAATAAAAGGGGCATGATTGGTTTTCTTACTTCGGACAGAGCTTGTATTGGTTGATAGGGAGGGAGGTTTAACATCTGGATAAGTATTCTCTTTATCCAGATCCATGATGAAAGCCTGTGTTTAAGAGTACAGTGGTCTTGTCTGTACTTAAGAGAGAACGAGTGTAACATTGCCCATGTCAAGAACCCACATTTGATAATTCAACTCAACTGGCATTTGTTAAACTAGGGGCCAGTGATAGGAAGATTGGAAAAAAAAAGACGCAATCCTTTCCCACAAGAAGTTTCTAGCCTACTTGTTCAGTCATTTTCAGTTGTATTTCACTCTTTGTGACCCCATTTGGGTTTTCTTGGCAATGGTTTGCCATTTCCTTCTCCAGTTTGTTTTACATATGAGGCAAGCAGGGGTAAGTGATTTGTCCAAGGTCATACAACCACTAAGTATCTGAGGCCAGCTTTGAACTCAGGAAGTTGAGGCTTCCTGATTCCAGGCCTAGCACTCTATTCACTGCATCACCTAGCTGCCCTTTACAGCCTACTAGATCCTTTCCTTTCTGGCTGAGGCCTGCTGGGACATTAATCCAGAGAAGACTTGCTTATCCCAATATACATTGAATGTGAGTAGAGCTAACTCTCTTCTTGGAAAATGTGGAAGATCCAAAATAGTATTCTGGTGATGTCTTCTGAGCTTTCAAGACTCACTTTCAAATTGTGTGTATGGGGTGGAAGAGGAATAGAGGCTGGGCTTTTAGTGACTTCATCCAAGTCCCGCTTAGCTTCAGAACTGATCTGGGCTAACAACCAGTCAACGAGAATTTATTACTGTATATAGAATACAGAATAGTGTAAAATATCTTCACATTTTAGGAACTTTCAGTCTAACTGGGGATTTCAGATACATACACAGAAACAATAATTATCTGTGTAGGGTGTATCCAAACCACAGGGTGGTGCTATGAGTCTGGAGGACTTTAGAACCTTGGAGAAGATTGAGAGACTCACTGTAAAGAGAATGGTACTGATTTGATTATGTTACTCTGATTCCTTTATGGGTCTTTTTTGTATTTCCATTGGGGAAGACTAAAGGCTATTCTATACCTAATGCATGTGTTTGTTACGCTGAGTGCTTATATGGGATCTGGGGATCCTTTTACCTCCATTTGTATGGATGTAGACATGAGTTATAGTCTGAGTTTTTCCATAGACAACTCTGAGTGGGGGAAATATAAGGCAGAGAATAATTGGGGGAGTACCCTAACATTGAACCCCATCTGTGTAAGTCCAGACCTTGGAATGCTAGGCTATACATGCTATGCATTGCTTACAAAGGAAATTATAATTACTATAATTATATGATATAGATATTAAATCCTATTGAATCAAAAGAAGAGGGAGTTCAAAGATCTAACTGGTCCTATCTACAGTCTCCTCCAATCTGTCCTATACATTGAAATAAGATTACAGATTAACCTTCCTAAAACACCATATATGTGTGTGTGTGTGTGTGTGTGTGTGTGTGTGTGTATATATATATATGTGCACATACACACATATACACATACACACACATATATGCATATATATGTGTATGTGTGTGTGTGTATATATATATATATATATTTTTTTTTTTTTTTTCCTGCTAAGAATAAAACAAAACTCCTTATTGTCTGATTACTTTAAGCCTAATCTTTACTACCTGGCATTCAAAGTCCACCACAATCTAACTACAGTTCACCTCTCCATAATTGTTTTGTACTGTTTCTCTACGTATCACCATAGCTCACTCATTTATTCTTCATCTCTTAAACACACTTACCCCCCATTGTTTCCTCTACCCAGAGTATCCTCTTTCCTTTGATAAATCATACCCATTCCTCTATATCTCCTTCCTTCCATCAATCAGTCAATAAGCATTTATAACATTCCTACTATTTGCCAATCCAATCTGAGTGCCACTTTGTCCATGAAGCCTTCGCTATAGACTATAGACCACATAGATCTCCTTTGGCTCCGATCTACATCAGCTCTTAATATCTGTACTACTCATTTAGCACTTAGAATATGCTATCTGGCCATGCTAGTTATTATTTTTTTAAATATATGCTTTTAATGTATGTCTCATATCCCTAGGTAGACTATAATCTGATTCAGGGCAGGGACTATGTCTTAAGCATTTTTTTTCCTTGCAGTGCCTAGTACTTGCATTTTACAATTAAGAGTATGATTTTCACTCAATAAATGTTTACTTATTGATTGACTGAATGAGGAGTGGGCTCAAGCTGAGAAGACTCCTGGTAGGAGATTGCATTTGAAAAACATCTGAAGGATGGATAAAATCTATATCCATAGAAAGGGAAATGGGAGTGTATGCTAACTGTGGGATGCACAACGAACAAAGGCCTAGAGGTCAGGTGAGCATGGCATGTCATGCAGCAGGAGCAGTGTTTTGATATTCAGCGGAAGCTAATGTTAGAGTAGGACCCTGAATGCCAAGCAAAAGAATTTAGCTTTGATGTGATAGGAACTAAAAATTACTGAATATCTCTGAGTAGAGGACATACGGTAAATAGAATAATGGCTATGTTTAAAGAAGTTTGATACAATGGAGATATACAGGATGGATTGAAAAGGAGAGTCTGGAGGTAGAGAGAGACCACACCTGAAAATACTGCATTGGTTTAGGTGAGAGGTGATAAGGTTATAGTGAAAATGGGAGAGAAGGAATGGGTATGAGCAATATTTGAAAGGAAAAAATTGATAGGACTTTGTTCCTAACTAAATATGAGGAAGGCATAAAAGGGAACATAGCTTTCCATTTTTCCTTCCTTCCTGTGCTAACATTGACAGCACTAGGGAGGTCACTTTGTCACACGTAGTCTATATTGTGTGTACCTGGTTATCAGTTTCTTACTGGAAAGGCCAAGGAATTGAATAAAAAGGAACACTTTACTTAAAGAAAATTAGTCAGTTGTAATTCCTCCTAGACTTGCAACCTCTTTAGCCTTAATTGATAATTCAGATCATACCTAGACCAGCACATATTAAACAGGAATACTATGCACTGAGCAGAGTTGTGAGGAAAATGCTCTGTTAACCTTAAAGGTTCATATAAGTGTAAGTGTTATTGTTGTCATCATTATTACCATTGCAAATCCTGTGGTGTAATTATCTAGCATGTGGAGCTATATGAGTGATGGGGATTGAGTCTTACTACAGAGACAAAGATGATTGCTAGATGTTATAAGTAAGAAATCCTCTTGTGGCCAAATCTGGAACTCAAGGGCACAGCTCTACTAAGGTTAATAGGGATTCACATTGTGGCATTAAGTCAGCCAATTTTCTTGGGATTCACGTGGAGAGAGCAGGCATTTGTCCAGTTCTCAAAACTGGGGACCATGTTTAGGGTTTGTTTACTGATGTGCCAAGTGGGTGCAGGATCAGAGCCAGTTACATTAATGTCTGTTTTATTTCATTGCAGCTCCATATAGAAAAACAAAAGGGAGAAATCCTTGGTGTGGTGATTGTGGAGTCAGGCTGGGGTTCCATTCTCCCCACAGTGATTCTGGCTAACATGATGAATGGAGGTCCAGCAGCCCGATCTGGGAAGCTGAGCATTGGAGACCAGATAATGTCAATCAATGGCACCAGCTTAGTGGGTCTTCCTCTTGCAACATGCCAGGGAATCATCAAGGTACTACTAATCTCTCTCCCCTCCACTCCTCTCCTTCTTTGTCTCCTCTCCTCTCCTGTCCTCTCCTCTCCTCTCCACTCCTCTCTTTTCCTCTCTTCTCTCCTCTCCTCTCCACTCCTCTCCTTTCCTCTCCTCTCCTCTCCCTCCCCTTTTCTTCTTTCCCTCTCCTATTCTCTTCTCTCCTCTCCTCTCCTCCCCTGTCCTCTCCTCTTTTCCTCTCTCCTGTCCTCTCTTCCCCTCCCCCTCTCTTCTTCCCCACTCCCCTCCCACTCTCCCTCTCCCTCTCCCCTTTGCCATCAACTTTTGGGGACTTATCATTGATTCTTACTCTTTCTGTGAGGGTTCTGGGAATGGGGAGAAGTCTGGTTTTATTGCACTGAGAGCTAGGTCAGCATCCCTCCAATCCAGTACCTGGGTCAGGAAGAAGAGACATTCCACATTTATCCCAGTATAGCATTGGCTTCCTCAAGTCCAGGGTCTTTGCTGTTCCAAGTGGCCGATCACAAACAGTGGGGCTTATAGAACATTCAGTGTTTATTGTGTAGACAGGAAGATTTAATAGAATCTTAGAGTTGTAAGAGACCTTAAGCGTTTGGGCAATCCCTGTAAAAGGATTCCCTCTAAAACATACCTAATAAAAGTTCATCCAGCCATTGCTTGAAGAACTCTAGAAAGAGACAGTTCAGTCTGGCTAGTCAGCTGGAGAACAGTGTAATACCCCGATGTCTCTCTTTCCAGGCAAGAGCTCCACATGACAGTTGTCTACAAGGCATGAATGTTTGCCTATAAGGCACTAGGGGTGAGATGCTGATCTTAGGTTAGGCTTTTGATGAAACAAAAGGATCTCACTGTCTCCAAGGCATCCTTAAGATTGCTCTGAGTATTAAGAAGGTTTTTTTTTTCCCCATAACAAGCCTAACTTTGACCCTTTGAAACTTTTACTGATTAGTATTAGGGAAATAAAGAATGCCATTGCAAAGAGGAAGATGACTACAGGTGTGCCCCATTTTAAACACGACATGTTTCTGAAGAGTTATAGCAAGATCATTGAAAATCAAAGCTAGAAAGATCAATTAGAGATCACAGAACACAAACTAATGATCACACAGATGAGGGGGCAAAGCAGCTACCAGAAAGATCACATTTGCTTTACTTGATGGTCACATGTTCCAAGAATTGAACCTAGATCTCCTGAATTCCAGTGGAGCACTCCTCCCCCCATGTCATACTGCCTAGTATCAGATCTTAAAGGACCTTCATTTTCTAGGTCGAGAAAACTGAGCCCCCAAGAGAAGATGCTTACCCAAGTGAGTCAGAAGCAGAACTAAGACTAGGGCCCAGTTTATGAGTTGTGTTTTGAGTGATTTCTTAAAATGCATCAAGGGGGCTCGCTATTTAGGAAAAAAAAATGAAAATGTTTCTATTTAAATAAAAAAAAAACCTATAGGGCACGCGTGCATTTGTGCAGGGGTAGAGGGTAGGAGGCAGGTATTTTAGAAACCCTTTAGTGTCTGCAGAAATTAGTGAGTTTACAGTTATTCAGGACCCCTGATGGGCTATTGAGCACAGTGCTGATTTTGCCAATGCTTTGTACACATACAGAACCATCTTGTCAGTTTATAATTTATTCACCAGCTAATCAAGGCCACAGTATTACAGAAGAAGATGAGGGCCTGGTTCCCTTGCCCTCCTCCCACACTCCCTCCCTCTGTGTTCTTTAGGGCCAGAGAAAGAGGTTTCATTCCTCTTTTTTATCTAGTGAAATAAAGGCCTTTGTTTGGTCTAGGAAATCAAACACACAGTGTTTCCACACTGGACTAAGCAGATAGCATCTGCCTAATGGGCAAATCATACAGATAAATCAGAGGATAGATTTTCATACGGGTATATAGCTGACTAAATTCTTTGCCTTCTAGCCAGGTTCCCCACAGAGCTGAAAGCCAAGCTTTGGGTTCCTGCCAGTCAGCCAGAGGACAGTGTACTACCCCGATGTCTCTCTTTCTGGGCAAGAGTTCCACATAATGGTTGTCTACAAGGCACCATTTCCATGAATGAGTGCCCATAAGATAGTAGGGGTTAGACTGTTCTGAGGTTAGACATTTTTGATGACACAAAAGGCCCTCATTGTCTCTAAGCTGTTCTGAGTGTTGATAAAATGTCATCTTATTGGAAAAGCCACAGAGGAAGGGGAACAGACTTCTCTGGGCCTGATAGGACAGCTCCCCTAGGCTAGAGGGAGCAGATTTGATTTAGTGCTGTCGGTGCAGTTCTCAGTCACGAAAAATGTTCTTTTCATGCACAGTTAAAGAGAAAAAGAGGCAGAGAAGGCCATATTGTCTTAGGACTTTGGTCTGTGCCTTCATGCTTACTTTTTAGTCACCAAATTCAGCCCCAGGCAGCCAGAAAATGGAAGATTTCCCAATCAAATATTACTGTTTAGAATCAGAATCTTTAAGCTAGAAATGCCCATGGACATCATCTTATCATGGAATTTTAAAAATCATAGCATCTTAGCATTGGCAAGCCCCTCAAAGGTCATCTGAGGGGCAGCTACATGGCACAGTGGATAGAGTGCTGAATCCGGAGTCAGGAAGACTCATATTCCTGAGTTGAATCTGGCCTCAGATACTTACTAGCTGTGTGACCCTGGGCAAGTCACTTAACTCTGTTTGCCTCAGTTTCCTCATCTATAAAATGAGCTGGAGAAGGAAATGGCAAACTGCTCCAGTCTCTTTGCCAAGAAAACCTGAAATGGGGTCATGCAGAGTCAGGACTGAAAAATGACTTGACAACAACAATAACAACAACAGAGTCTTCTGATCCAACCCCTCCCTAAAATAAGCATGCTATCTATACAATCTTCAACAATTACCATCAAACTGCCAGACATTGAAAAGATGAGGGATCCATTACCTCCTGAGGCATCTGATTCCAGTCTTGGATAACTAATTATTAATCAGACAATCAACAAACATTTATTAGGGGCCTACCATGAGCCAGGTCCTGAGAACACAAAGAAAAAGCAAAAGTCTCTGCTCTCAAGGATATTATATTCTAATAGAAGAGATTACAGTCCAACCTTCTAAGACATTATTCCTAACAACAAGCCAAAACTAGCATCTCTGCCCAAGCAAAATAAATTTACTACTTTTTTATAACGCATTTGAAGATAGCTTTTCTATCATTCACTTTTTGCTTCATTCATCATTCACTTTCTACAAGTCATCTTTTCTTCTGGTTAAACACTATTTGTTCTTTCAGCCAGTCTTCAAATGGCACGTTCCATTTACAGCCTGGTCATTCTCTTCTTATGAGTTCCAGCTTATCAGTGTGCTCTCTCAAATGTGGTACCTAGATCTGGACTCTAGATTATAAGAGGACGATTACTTGTCTTGTTTTGGACACCACACGTCTACTAAGTTGAAGATAAAATTATCCTTATAGGGTGCTTGCTCCACTGTTGCCTCATGCTGAACTTCTAGCCTATTAAAAGATGTAGGTCTTTTTACATTATCTAGCCCTGTCTCCACCATGCTAAACCTGAGCAGTTGATTTTTTGAACTCAAATGTAGAACTTTACATTTCATGTTGTTAAATTTGACATATTGCTCACGTATGTCAATATTTGTGGATGCTGAATCATTTATTTATTTTGTTAGCCATTCCCTTTGTCTTTGTGTTATATATCAAAGGTATTTTCCATCCCCTTATCTTACAGAACCTTTTCTCAACAACATTCTCTGCAATATCACATCACACAATTATTTTCTGAGAGCCTAAAATCATTTTCTCAACATATATAGATGTTGAGATTAATTAGGTATAAAAATAAAAGGAAAGATCTTTGGATATACCTAAATACAGTTGCTGTTTTTTACTTACTGTAGCTTGGTATAATTAACCCATGTAAAGTTTTGGTTGTCCAGTTTTACTTCCTAGCTCTAGCTCACTTGTATTTTCATACCTGTTTCAAAACTGGAGATATTTCTCTGAGGTTTTTTTTCTGGTCATGGAAAAATCAAGGTTCTTTTTTTCTGGCCCACAAGCACACTTCTTGTTTCCAGGTTAAAAATGCCCTATTTGTCACCCAACTTGAATCCCAACTCAGTACTTTCCTTGGATTTAGTCTCTGAATTAGGTTCTCTGTTCTCTGAACACCTGGCCTAACTTCTCTAACTTTGTCTCATCTCTCATACCTCAAAACTTCCCCAAGTATTTTGATGCACAGATTTTCTAAAAATATCTTACACATTCGCTTTTATCCTTGCAAAATCTAGGGCACCCTTAACATTCTGCTGTATTGCTACTCCTAGGTCCATCCCACTGAATATGTCATCCACAGCTTACAGGCTTTCTTTCCATTGCATCTTCTCCACTAAGCCAGAATAAAACACGTAGCATCATGATAAAGTGAAACATTTACTTAAAATAGAATGTAAAGTAAAACCAACCAACCAAACAAAAAACAAAAACAAGTAATGACATTGAACAGCAAGTATTCTTACCACCCACTTCCCAAGGCTATGGTAGAGCATCATAGACAAATTTCCCTCATACATGGGTTTATTATATAAGTATCTAGAATCTTTTCAGATAGTACACTTCGTTCTTATCTCCATTCCTTGGGCTGGCTTCTTAGCATGGCACTGGAGCGTAGGAAGAACAAGGGTATTTGAAAATTGTTAAATGGATGAATGTGAAGCTTTAGTGTCCAGAAGCCAATTCTTCTAAGCTTGGGAATGTTGAAGCCTCAATATCTTAAAGATGCTATCTATTTCTGAGCATAGGAACAATGGAGTGAAGTAGAGATTCCTATTGCTTTGTCTTGGACACCAGAGTGAAAGTTTTCTGTTGCCAAGTCTACCAGAGAGCTCAGGTAAGGATGAAAGAGGCCTTGGTGGAGTCATAGATGAACCACTGTGGTGATATGGGACAGCAAGGATTGATTCTACCAGAGAGACAACTAGTATGGTCTAGAAATAGCATCCATTTTTCCTTTTTCCTTTCTTTCATTCTCTAGTACTTCAGTATTCAGCCTATATCTTAATGCTCTGTAGCGCCAACATGACATTCATAGCACCAACGGCAACTATGAAGATGCCAGCAGAGTTCTGATTTGCAAAATATAACAGACTGTCCATATAGAAGACAGAAACAAAACCTTTATTCAGACACCAGAAAGCCAAATCCCAACACCAGAAAACTGAATTCATCATAGCAACAAAGAAATCTATATACAATAACACTACAGAGGGCAACATCATCCCAAAGCCTTCCCACAAACACAAGCCTAGTTGTCTCTTTGCCTGCATTCTCTCTCCTCCCTCCATACTAACTGCTCTGACTCCCAGCTTCCTCTAGGCTCCACTCGACCTTTCCTGCTCTACTCTTCAGCAAACTCCTCCCACCACAGGCTCCATGTGATTACATCTGGCCTATTAAGGGGCAGGGAAGATCTTAAGAGCAGAAAAGATCTTCACATTCCCTTAGGCCTATCAAGAGACAGAAAAGATCTTCAAATTCCCATTCCTATTACATGCTCCTAACACCTCTACACAGTTTCTAACCTGGATTAATTAAAAATATACTTGTCAATACAGAGACCATGCTAAGATATCATCTTTACCTGCAGATTTTGTGCACCAGCTTTTGAAAGAATATAGGTCTGAAAGGGAAGCTAATATTTGTGCTTCACAGTAATTAGAGGAAAGAGGATTTGAATGAGATAGACTAGGTTAAACCAACTGGTTTCACCCAACTGTATTGTTAGACTCTACCACTAATTAATTATATGACTGTGGGCAAATCAATTAATTTCTG
The DNA here is from genome assembly GCA_028646515.1 of Pseudochirops corinnae. Lineage (NCBI taxonomy): Eukaryota > Metazoa > Chordata > Mammalia > Diprotodontia > Pseudocheiridae > Pseudochirops > Pseudochirops corinnae. Next base: position 98,921,354 of record CM053589.1, read on the forward strand.
TGGAGTAGTGGCAAAAGCACTGGCTTTGGAATCAGTTGACTTGGGAAAAACCTCTGTGATCTTGGGGCAACTCACTCTTCTCTGGTCTTTGGTTTTCCGATCTGTAAAATGAAATGGTGAAACTAGAAGATGCTTAAGATTCCTTCCAGATCTGAATCCTGTGTTCTCTGGTCTTCAGTTTCCTTATCTATAAAATCAAATAAGAACATTTGTTAAGCACCTACTATATGCCTGAGACTGCTAGGTCTTGGAGATATAAACACAAAGATTGAAATGATCCCTACCTTCAAAGATCTAACATTCCAATATGAGTTAGTTAAATCTTGTGATTCCTAAGGTTCTTTCTACTGCTAAAATTTCTGTGATTCTAAAGATGCCCAGGATATTTTGGTTAGTATAATCATACATATCTCTGACTGTTTGACAGGGTTTGAAGAATCAGACACAAGTGAAACTCAACATTGTCAGCTGTCCACCTGTCACAACTGTCCTCATCAAACGGCCTGACCTGAAATACCAGCTGGGCTTTAGCGTGCAGAATGGGATCGTAAGTCAATGCTCCTTTATGATGTGCTTGTCTTGATGAGAAGCTGTATTTAAAGCCTTAATGCAGTGGATGCTGTAAATTACTTAGTGGTGAGAACTTGACAGATTAGATGCTTGCAGTAATCCCTCTGCTCTTGAACAAAATGTCTCTGTAGCAGATCCAACTGGGGCTGCAGCGTTCTGCAAGACTGGTTCTTGGCAGAGGTCATTTTCCAGGCAAACAGGGCACCTATCAGTGAGTACCTGGGTTGCCAAAGGGTCCACAGGAACATCTCCCTATCCTCTGGCAGGATTGTCTTCATTGTTAGCCTTGGTTAGTTATCTTAATCATGGCCACAACAAACCATCCAGCCATCTACCCTAGTCCTCTGGGGTCAGGGTCAGGGCCACATGTGCTGCCAAGAAACTTGGCCATGGGAAAGTAACTGCCGGAGCTGTGGCTTTCACCAGGGTTTCTGCTACTGCTTGGGTCTCTCAGGGCTAGCTAGAGTAGTAGCATTTATTTTGAGTAATGTCTGTAAAAGACAAGGAAGTTCCACACGCCTAGGGTTCTATATTCAAATTTTGCTTGCTCATGTTTCTGGGAAATTGGGATAGCAGCTTAAAATCCATAATAATCTCTAAATCCCATTTTCATTAATAATTTCAGCCTGTCAGCTCATTGACCTGAGCTTGACTACTTGGATTTTTGCTTTCTTTGCCTTTCCCTGAGCTCTCTCTCTGATGCAGAGGTTCCCGTGAATAATGAAAGTGTTCAAGGCAAATCACAGGAAGAAGGAGGAGGGGAAGGAACGGGTCTGGATAATTCAAAACTGCATAATCAAACCTTGAGTAATGGAGAGTTGACCATCCCTATATGAGAAGGAGGGAGGGATGGGGGAATGATGAGTACAGTGAGAGTGTATTTGTAGAGAAAGAAATTGGAGTACAGTTCAAAACCTGAAATTATAGTCTTTTCAATGAAGTGTATGATTACTTTGTCTCACTTCCTTTAGGTTTGTAAAGAGAAATATTAATTGGTGGTTTGGGTTCAACCTAATAACTACAGAGGAACAACCACAGATTTAAAGGTGGAAAAGATCAGCAGCAGGGATCATCAGTCCCCTTCACTTAGAATGAAAAACAAACCAAAACACTAAGGTCTAAAGAGATTAATTGCCTTGCCAAATTCATACAAGTGGCAGAGGGAGGATTAGAACCCAGATCCTCTGTCTCCTCTTCTAGTACTCTTTCAACTTGAAGACAGCTCATTGGTGTCATAGTGTTGCATCTGAAGTCAGGAAAGCCTGATTTCAAATCCAGTCTCAGATGCTCACTAGCTGTGTGACACCAGGTTAGGCACTTCATCTGTTTCCCTCAGTTTCTTCCTCTGTAGAAGGGGGTTAATAAATAGCACCTGCCTTCCAGATTTATTGTGAGGATCAAGGGATATGATATTGGTAAAGCACTTAGCACAGTGCCTGGTATTTGGTATACATTATTATTATATAAATGGTATGTAGATGGTCTGCATAATTATAAATGGTACGCATTATCATTATTACTTTACTGCATTCTAGATTTGGTTGTTAGAAGGACCGCTCTTGAATTCTGCCTCCATCATGTGTTATCATCTATGGTCTTGGACAAATCATTTCACCTTGTTTTATCTCAGTTTACTGCTCAGTAAAAATGGATGTTTGAACTAGATACCCTCTAAGGTTCCTCTATCACTAAATCTATGATCCCATATTAAGTGACTTGATTAGGCAAGTATAGCTTTGAGCCATAATGATTTTCCCTACAACATCCAAGGTTGCCCATAGGAATGGAGCAGAGTACCTACTAAGCAACTTAACACGAAGGGAAGGTCTTCCCTGAAGACCATGTTTCTTTAATCATGCTCAAACATGTTCTTTGTCTAACTAGTTAAATTCTGCCACTTGCCCTGGCTTCAGTGTGTGCAGTTTTCTAGGATTATTGGTTTTAGGGCTGTAGGGAACTTTAGTTGGCACAAGACTTAAAACAGGAAGAGATCTGAGAGGTCATTTAATTGAACGCCCTACTTTTATATGTGAAGAAACTGAGAAGCTAAGTGACTTTCCCAAGGTTCGTTCAGTAAATAGCAGAGCAGCAAAGTCAAGATTTGAATGTAAGTTTTCTGACTCTAGACCCAGTGCCTTATCCTTTAAACTGGACCATCATCTTATTTAGGAAATAAAAAACAACAAAATTATAGGTCCCAAACTGGCTAGGGCTCGTGATAGAATCCAATGGCTTCGTCGAAAGAGTCAGATTTCATTTCATTTCCATTGGGAAATAATCTTGCTTATTATGTCAGTAGAAACATTTGATTTTCATTCTTTAGAGTGGATATTTGTAGTTTTTAATGCTATCTTCCATGGACTACTTAATAGAAACAGTAGTATCTAAGAGGACTTAGTAGGCAAAAGGGAAAGATGGTTCTGTGCAGCACCAGGAGCTATCTAGTTCTCAAGATGATCTAGTCCCTTCCAGAGAACTATTTTGTATAAATTATTAAAAAATAAATGATGAAGGAGGGGTGGCCTTGAGGCTGCACGTGGCTCTCTAGGTGCTCAAGTTTGGTCCTTTGACTGAATCCAAACTTCACAGAAGAAATCCTCCTAATAAAAGGAAGAGAAAGAACTTGGAGCATATAAAAGGATTTGTTCTGTGAAGTTTGGATTCAAAGGACTGCAGTTGAACACCTAGAGGCTTACATTTGGCCTCAGCCCTGGAAATTGTAGCTTCACAGAATCTATCAGTCAATAAACATTAAGTGCCTGCTATGTGTCAGGAACTGTGCTAAACAATGGGGATAGAAAAAGAGGTAAAATTCAGTTCCTGCCCTCAAGGAGCTTACAGTCTAAAGGAGAGACCACATGCAAACAAATATATACAAAGCAAGCCTATATACAGGAAATAATTAACAAAGGAAAGGCACTAGATTTAAGAGGGCTGCCAGTAAAGAAGTAATATGAAAGGCATTGTTTATAAACAGTCTCTTCCTTTGTTTTCTGCTGTGCTTTAGAGGAGGTAATGATATAATTGATGGAATGGTAAACTTAGAGAGACCTGGGTTTACATTCCCACTCTGATGCTAGCTGTGACAGCCCATGGTAGCCTCGGAACCTCTTACTACTGTCAGTTGCTGCCTAAAACTGAGTTACTAAGTCATGGGTGGTTGGAGGGAATTCATCCACCAGGAGTTCCCCAGCTAACAAAATCACAGATCCTTCAACTGCTTCTGTATTTTTTTTTAATTCAGGGGCATTGAGTAGTGAAAGTGCAAGAGACTGGTTAAAAACATTAGCAAGGAAACAGAGAACTTGTTATTATTACCCCTGGATCTGACAGCTCAAGCCAAGTTATTGCAATAAATCTTCCATTAGTCATATTCTGGGTAACTGAAAAAGAAATGGAGGTTCTAGTTAACTGAATTATCTGGTTAAGTGAGGGTTAGAATCTGAATCTATTTTCAAAAAAATTGAATCCGTATTGTTTAAACTCTATGTAAATTATGTAAAAATAGTTATTACTCTACTTTCCTTCCACAGTAAAAAAGTACACTGAACTCTTTGGAATCTTTGGTGTTCAGGGATTTTTTAAGATTACTTTAGTTCTTCAAAAGTCTCGTAATTTCACTGATCTTAATATTTTCTCCATTGATGCAGATCACAACCCCTACATATATTGAAACTTCTTACATTGTTGTGGCTAAAATACATTCATCACCTGCTGCTGAGGCTCTCCATCTTAGGCAGGCTGGTTCTCAGAAGACACACCCATGTAGTCAGTTACCAGACCCAAGTATGACAGTTATTCCATGGGTCTTTCAAACTTGGGTATGACATTACTGGAACCTTGGCTCTGCAGGCATAGTCTTTGAGAATCCAAGGCTAAATCCATGCTGTGGTTGTAGTTAGGACTATGGCAAGGATGGGGACCTGTGATTTTCCTGATACAGGGAACTCCTGGATAAGGAATCCCTATGAGGTCAATGTACTGTCTCAAGCTAAGGATCCTGGAAGAAGGTGAGTATTCCAAATAGGCTAGTTAAGTATCTGCGTGATGGCTGAACCAACCACACACAAGGGTTCAGCAATGACTAGGTCTTCTTTCTAAAGAAGTGCTTTTATTTATTTATCCAAGGGTCCATGTCCATTGTAAGGTTCTCTCCTCAACAAAGCATGGAATCTGCTGGGTTTGTTGTTGTTTGTTGGCTCAAGTCGCACAGAAATAGGCTTTTCTTAGAGTAGCTGATGTGTGAAGTGGTTAATGTACTAACTCTTCCAGACACCAGCTGCACTAGGACATGTGGGTGGGATGGTTAAATTGGAATGATACTGATGTCACTGTCCCACATATGGCCAGGGAATTTTTAGCACTAGTTTGTTCTAGGAGGTTTGCTATTGCTTATAGATTTTGTAAGGGTAACATTCCCCAATTCATTTCTTGCATGTACCAAAGTTCACCTGACTTGCAGAAATTTGACTTCAGAAATAACCCCAGTTCTTAATGCTTTGGAAGACATCTGGAGTCATATTGTATTATCACAGGAGATTAGAGTTAAAAGGATCATGGGATCTTGCGCTTAGAGCTAGAAGGGATCGCAGCCCACTTATTCCAACTCTCATTTTATAGATAAAGAGCTGAGGGGAGTACAGAGGATAAGTGACTTGCCCAAGGTCCCAGTAATAGTAGGTGGCAGACAGAGCCTGGCTCTGAACCCAGATCCCCCAACTCTAAAGCTGCTATCTGGGCACTGCATCATACCGGAGGATTCTAAAGGGATGTTTAATTTTGTCTAATTAAATTCTGCCATTTTAAAGAAAACAATTGTAGGAAAAGTGAATGACCTGCCAGCAGTCACACCAGTGATTGGGGCACAGCTAGGCTAAGACACAAGTCTTCTGAGACTAACATGTTGTCACCAGAAAGACATGAAATAGACTTATGAGGGACTTGGGCAGATATCTGGAGGACAGGGAGCAGAAAAACTCAGTCACCATCCTCCTTGCTCCCAAGTGTGCTTGGCTCCTTCCAGCCTGTGTAATTACTGGAGTAAAACAAATGGTGGCTGTTAGCATGAGCTTAGCGCCACCTTCTGGACAATATCCCATTGTCTCTGGGCTGCTTTACAATTCACTCCACTGCAGGCTCTAACCCACAGTGAATTTTACAAAATTCAGACATTTAAAGATGGGAGGATTTTGCATTTGAGGATAGCAAGGAGGAGGATAACTGTTCTAAAATGCTGTGTTGAGACTATTTGCTGGTAAAGATATAGCCATCAAATAATATAGTCTTAAAAGCTTATTATATTATGTTAAAGGAAGCAGATTTTTTTTTTTTATTATGGTTTTAAGTCTTTTCTTTTGTCTTTGTATCCTCAATGCCTGGGGATCCACAGCGCCTGACATACACTAGGTGTTTAATAAATGCTTGTTGAATTGGACTGGTTTGAATGAGGTTTGGGAAATTGCTACCTCCTGGAGCCCTTTCCTGCCAGAGTGGCAATCACTGCAGAGGGAGGACATGAGGATTGGTATAATTACGTCTCCTCCCCTTCTCAGCCACTATCTCATTAGACTGCATCTGCTCATTGTTTGCACAGCTCATCCAGTGCCCCATTTATTTGCATCCATCCAGTTTGTCTCTTTTATCCATTATGTAGATGTATTAGAGTCCTTAGGACTGGATGTTGCCAACTTCAGTGTCTGTAAAAACCTCTTTTGAATCACAGACTTTGGTTATCGAGACTGATCAACATAGAGATTACCCTTTTTAAAAATAATATGCCTACTTGAGGGTGGTTATCTGATCACCTTTGTTTTAATGCCTTAGTCATGTATTTGAAGTTTCAATAAAACCATCCACCTCCTTACCCTAAGTGGTGAGGCAGCCTGAAAACAGATTCAAACAAGGTTTAGATAAATTCACGGGTGACAGATCCATAATGAGTTATTAAGGAAGATTAGACTCCTCATAGCTGCCGGGGCCCTGTCCTTGTTGCTTCTTTGCAGTTTCAGCTGCTAACCTGCCTTTCTTGGGCACTCCTCCAGCAACGCTCCTGAGACACAGCCTGTGGGTCATCTCTCTGGCACATGAGGGCTCTTGCCACATAGCCCCATTCCCAGAGGGTAGGCCCTTGCTGCCATGTGATGTGTTACTCTGGGTGCCTGAGCAATAACAGAGTGAGAAATTTCATTCAGGGCGAATCCCAGAGGACCAGCCGTGCCAGGTTGCTGTATGATAAATGCTCAGTGGGCGGCTTGTAATAAAGGAAGACATTTATTAAACTCCTGGGCTTTCTCTTGTGATACATTGCGGTGCGTCCTAGAGTGCAGCGGGAAAGTTTTTACAGATGAAGCAAATAAATCTGCATGATTTTATCCTTGTTATGATACATCTCCCCACTGACCCAGAAAATAGGACGTAGGCTGTTGCACAAATCAATCATACTTCCTTGACATGTCCTTATGGCAGCTGTATTATAGTAAATACAGGAAATGAGATGCTAAAAGTCATTCCCACTTCTGAGACAAGCAACAGATGTTAACCTTTCTCTTTCTCACCTGCCTGATTTGGCAGTGATGCCAGGCAACTCCAACCTGTGTGTGTGTGTGTGTGTGTGTGTGTGTGTGTGTGTGTGTGTGTTGCTCCACACCTCTTGGCGCCCAAACCGCCTTTGCAGATGTTCAGATACTTAGCACTTATCTTATCGATCTTGAGCCAACTCTGTCCTCTGGGCTTTCTGAGATGTGAGGCTCCCTAGCTAGCATCCTTTGTCACCACTTCCTTCTATCTTCTGTTCTCTTCCTTCTTCCCAGTCCCTATGCCCTGTCAGAAGCACTGGCCCCCTGGGAGTTGTACTATTTCTGCTTCACCATTGTACAATCATCTTGCCAATACCCTTGATGCCAACTAGAAGGAAATGATGCCAGGAGATAATGGAGCAAAAAGGCTGTGGTCTTCACGATGCCACTTCCCAGTTCCTGCCCTGGAACAAAGGGCTGCCTCTGACAAGATGAAGTGATTTCTGTCAGGGTAAAGAGTCATGAGGAGAAGAGGTTCTGGCCGTGTCTACAAGTCTAGGAGTAGCTGGGGAGGGTTATCTTGAATTAACCCCTTCACATATCAACAATGCTAAGAAAACACCTCTGTGTGACTTGAACAACAAAAAACAAAACTAAGCACAGGTTTGGTGTCTCCACCAGGGAGAGCCTTGTTATCTTTCCAGGGCATCACTTTCACCATCTTGGGTCTAGTCAGTTGCTGGGCTGTATATATGTCTTTTTTTTTACAAGTAAATATTTTAATATATTAATACATACATTTAAAACAGAATAGTCATATGTCCTGTAGCAGGTAGAATGGATTAGCACCAAGGACCCTTATACATAATGGGCCTGATAAGAGATCCTTTTTTTAGGGCTGCCCACGCACCAGATGTGGGGGGTCTGTGCCCAGTGTGTCACAATTTTCCAGAGCCTCAGTTCTATCATCTTTTAAATGAAGGGATTGACTCCTTCCAGCTCTGGAGTTATGATCATATGACCAGGGGTAAAAATAAGAGGGCAGAGGAGCAAGGTGATGCTTCTGGGTAGTTTCCTTGCTTGGATGGCACAACATTCCCTGTTGTAGTATTATCAATGGACCATTTAGCCATAGTTCCACGTGGGGTACATTTGTCATGGTGTAGGGGAGAGAGTCCTTCATTTGGAGTCAGCAGCCTGAGCTCAGATTCTAGACTTTCAAGTCACTCTGGATCAGAGAGTTGGACTAGACCCTTAACAAGACCATTCAAATTCCAAGTCCTATGACTCTATGGCATTCAACAAAACCCCATGGCCTTTTTCCCTTTGGCACAATTCACATAACTTTTTATACTTGACATATGAAGTGACCACATATCCTGATTTTTCTGGGACGATCCTGCTTCCAGGAAAATGTCAAGTTTAGAGAAAGGACCTGCCTTTTATAAATCACATGTCTTGATTCGGGGTTCAGAAAATATGATCTCTATATGTAGGGGGTCTCAAGCAGCAATGAGCAGTTTCTTTTTCAGCTGGAAGCATTTGTGGCTGCCTAAGGGGTAATGCACCTTTAAATGCAAATTTCCTACCACATTCATTAAATTTGCTTTGAGAGTCTTTTAGGCACCCTGCCTGTCACTGCTGTGCATAAATCCTATTAATTCTGATGGAAATTAAGCTACCGCCTTGATGGCAGAACAGCCCTTTTTTTAGTGAAGAGCAGCTGCTTTAGGCAGAATATGTCAACTTGATTTTCCAAATTGTGCCTTTGTCATCAGCAGGGACCCAAGTCGGCTGAGTCCAGTGTCCTTCCCTGGTGCCTTTTCTACCATCAGAACATGCACTCAGAGGCACTCTCCATATGTCTTCCCTAGTCTTTCTCAGTGACATTATCATTAGGTTGACACCCTCACACCTAACCTGTGGACACTTAATAGCTGGCAGCCCTAGGAGTGGGAAAGTCACTATTACCAGCCTTGCTCCTCTGCCCTCTTATTTTCACCCCTGGTCATAGGATCATAACTCCAGAGCTGGAAGGGGCCAATCCCCTCATTTAAAAGATGGTAGAGAGGCAGCTAGGTGGCACAGTGAATAGAGCCCTGGCACTGGAGTCAGGAAGACCTGAGTTCAAATTTGGCCTCAGACACTTAACGGACTAGCTGTGTGACCTTGGGCAAGTCACTTAACCCCTAATTCCCCTGCCTTTCCACCTTCCAAAAAAAAAGACATAAAAGATGATAGAACTGAGGCTCCTGGAAATTGTGACTTACCCAGGGTCACACAGGTAGTAATCATCACAGGAGGGAATTGAACGAACACAGGTCTTCTGACTCTGGAGTCAGTACACATTCTGTACTATACATCTGTACCATGCTTTCAGCCTCTGAGTATAACCACGAAACTACTCTCTCTCAGGCCTGTTCTCTAGGGTCATCTCTAACCATGCCTCCCTTCCCTTCTCTCCCTTTTGAGGGGAGATACTACGGGATACTTGCCTTTTGAAACCTGATCAGAGCAGGGCTACTGATTTCTTCACTGAGGGATCCAGTGAGGGGAGGGGGTGACCATAGCACAAAATTGGAAAATCTGTAGGATTCTTTGTCATAGATAATAGTTCTTTAGCAATCTAGTCAAGTCTCTGAACCCCTTCTTAGAATAATGCTTTTAAATGGAAAAAAAAACAAATTACATGGAATTACAAAGGAAATCAATTATATTGAAATGCTAGTTCATGTACTTGGTGTTAAGAAATCTTGTTCTAGGACAAACTCTGCTGTCATTTCTTGGCTGGGCAGTATGTTCATTCATGCTACAAATACTTATTGAGTGACAGTAATTTTGTCTATGTGAGTATTCCCTCTACCAAATAGGATTTTAACCTCTCTGTAACTTAATGCATGGTCTTAGCACTGCCGTGATCAAAAAAATCCATTACCTTGTTGCTGACTTGACAATATGCCTTCCCAGCTATATCTTGGCTGCTCTCTGGAAGACACACGTCTAATTTATTACTTGACTCATGATGTTGTTCACTCATTTCAACCATGTCCAATTCTTTGTGACTCTATTTGGGATTTTCTCGGCAAAGTGGTTTGCCATATCCTTCTCCAGCTCATTTTACAGATGAGGAAACTGAGGCAATTAGGGTTGAGTAACTTGCCCAGGGTCACACAGCTAGTAATTGTCTGAAGCCAGATTTGAATTCAGGGAGATGAGAATTCTTGACTCCAGGCCTAGCACTCTATCTACAGCACCACCTTGCTGCCCCTACTGGGCTTATAATGGAAATCTTTTCAGCTTATTAGGACTTGCAAGAACTTGTGCTGTGCTAACATAGCTTTTGAAAGCCCAGGATACTCTCCAAGTCATGATGATTGAGGAGTGGGACTTTATAAAGGCTATCAGGGAGCTAAACTTGGAATCTGGAAGACCTTGGCTCTGACATATCCTGTTTTTTTTCCCCTGGGCAAGTCACTTAACTTCCCAGTGTCTCAGCAATTCCAAGGCTACATGTATATTAAGGACAGGAACTATCTTTTGCCTCTTTTTGTATCCTATTATATCTTGGATCTAATCCAATTTAAAACATGCCCTCTGTCTTCAGAGGGTCCAAGTCTTGCCCTCTATTAATTAATGGGGAAGATAAGGCAAATATGTGCATAGCATAATAACACAAAGAATGTCTGTCTTCATAAGGAGAGGTTGCATCTTGTTGGGTACAGTGGAATGGGGAGTCGGAGAAGGCTTCATGAAGAAAGTGGCATTTGATGTAGACTTTGATGGATGGGCAGACTTTTGAAAGAAATAATGGGTATATGGGAGGAAGGGTATAGTGTTGTGATACACCATTTGCCAAACAGAAGAAGCAACCTAATCAAAAGTATGTTTCTGTCATCACCAGTTGTAGTAAAGCTTCTTCTTCATGTAAAGAGACCCTCATCATCTTCCTCCTTTTGCTGGCAAGGTCTAGTGTATACTGCATGACTTGATATTTTGAGTTTGGTTGATATCAGTCAAGATTTGAATCTTTGATCTCATTTTTCTACGGGTGTCCCTAAAGTCTGGACACATAGAAAATCTCATTTACTATGTATATTTTCAAGGAATGAATGAAATTTTTAATATCATTTTATTTAACCAGCATAAATTTTAACCATGTCAATTTCATATGGAATAAAAGCTTTCATTAGCTATGGGTACTATTTTCCGTATTAATGAGATTAATTTAATTTAATTAATGAGATTTCCTATTTGTCTCCTATGGCTTCCTATGAAATCTCATTTATGCTAATTAAATAAAATATTGTTGAAAATTTCATTCATTTCATTTCTGAAAATATGCATAGTTAATGAGATTTCCTATGTGTCCAGACTTGAGGGACACCCTGTACTTAACCTTTCTTGAGCTGCTAGAACCTCTGCGGTGAATCAAAAGCCCCAATTATTGCTTTGCAGCTTGTCTCCACCCCTCCCCCAATCTCTAGGGCTGTCTTTGGGGACTCCCACTTGGCCACATTTTCAGTTTCATCCTGAGGGTTCCAGCTAAAGGTGAAGAGGAGGTGATGGAATAGGAAGAATGGAACTCCTGCCAGAGAAAAACAGATCTCTTGCCCTCTCTGAGAACACATGGGCTATTTTCTGGCTGGTGTGTGTGTGTGTGTGTGTGTGTGTGTGTGTGTGTGTGTGTGTGTGTGTGTGCGCGCGTGCACGTGTGTGTGTTGGAGTTGGGGGGATGGACCTGTGGTTTCATTGCGGTAGGGAAATTTATGTATGGAAAGGTGTGGGAACTCTTTCCATTGATGCCTATTGGCAATTCATCCATAACTAATTTTGCCTGGAACGTTAAGAAGTTAAGTGACCTCATCACATGGCTAATATGGGCCAGAGTCGAGTCTTGAACCTAGGTTTTCTTGGCTGTAGACTGGTCCTCTCTTCTTCTATTCACTGTACTCTTAATGATATATATATTATATAATATTATGTGACACATAATATGTTGTATAATAATATTATATAAACTATATTAATAACAATCTAATCATTGGAGTTTATATACTACTTAAGGGTCTTTAGAGTACTTTGCACACATCTGCAGAACCTCTGGTGAAGTCTGTTTTATGTTAGCCTGTACACTATTTGAGGGCAGGTACCATGTCATTTTCATCTTATTATCTCTCTCAATACCCAGCCCATGGTAGTCACTCCTACAATGTTGGTTGAATTGAATTAAGCTGAATTTTTCTGTAATCTCTTTATGGAAAACCTGAAATTTGCCTACTACTCCATGAGCTCCAGCTTCCCAAGGCTAGAGACCAGGACTGCCTCCAACCTTCTCTCATTCTCAAGGGCTGCCTTTTAGCTTTATCAACAATTTCAATTTGGTCCTTAGAGTTCCAGTTGCAGGTGAGGATGAGGTGGCAGAGCAGGAAGAGAGGAACTTCTGCCAGAGAAAAATAGATCTATTGCCCTTTCAGAGAACCCACTGGCTATTTTCTGCCTGATTAATATATAAAAATTTCATGTGGCAGGTGGCAAACTTTAATTTTCAGACTGAGCAGTTAAATGAAATATGTGCCTGCATAAGATGGCTGAACTAAATCTGGGTAATGTCGTTTAGTAGGCTTTGTCATCTGTGTGATTAGGAGGAAGGCGATCTGCAAAATGATATGTTCTTAGCGAAAGGAACCAAGGTTGTAATTCCAAGCTGGCTCTGCTGACACCATTAACCATGAAACTGCAGTTCAAGTGGTTTCTAAACCCCAAGCAAAACCCTGAGATATAATTACAGCCAAGTCTAGAGCACTCAGCAGGTATGGTTATTTACAACACTGTCTCTCGCACCAGTCAGGATGTAGAAGGAGGCTCTTGTTGACAAGCAAGAAGTAACTAGTCAATGAGGAGAGCTGGCATTTTTTTTACCCACTCCCCACTGCTTGGGTTTTGCTATTAAAGGAGGAGATTGTATTGTATTTAGTTAGCAGAGTTGCAAGGGGAGGGAAGGAGGAAGCAGGAAATGACTGTCAATATTTAAAAAGCAAACCTAGCCCAGAACCCAGTGAGAGTTCGAGAAGGTATTCAAGAGGAAACTGCATCCATTATTTCTGTCTTTATTCTCCCCAAGCTATTCAGAGTTTGCCATGTACTTTAAAAGGAATGTGGTGCCCCTCCCTTCCATCTCTCCCAAGAAGCTGAGAGAATGTCAGAAATGGATCTTTGAGACATCAGCATTTCCCCCATGGGACAGAAGGTCGCTCCAGGGTGACTTTGCTGTGATGCTGGGTGTGCTCTGGGGCTGTACAAGCCTTGCCTGCTTCTTCCTCTAGTACCAGTCTTCCCCTCTCTAGCTCTTTGTCTTCTAGGAATGAGGGATGGGACAGTAGTTCTGGAAGGAAAGAGGTGTAATAGAGGGAGAGCAAACAGTAGAATTTACAACTCTTGGTACCTGTGAAGTTTCTGCCACTTGTTACTTAGCAACACAACTGCTTGAGGCTTCATGGAGCCCATAAAGCTCAGCTGAAAGCATTTGATGATTTAACAGGGTGAAAAAAAGGCCCTGAGATTTGCTTCACAGTTTCTGGACCACTGCTGTCCTCCCCAGGAGCCCAGGCCAGAGTGGCTTGAAGAAGGAATCCTGTGGTTTCAGCTCATTCCTGTAAGACCTCTAGATGGATGAAGTGAGGGAGAAAAGGGAAGTGAGAGCTTATGCTGCTGGGATAGCAGGTGGTATAAATATATACATATGTATGTATTATATATGTATATACACATATATGCTGATATAGCAGGGTAGATATAGATATACATACACATCTTGTGTAAAGATATGTATATATGTATATGTGTGTATGTAAATGTATACACACATATACATATATAGGATAGCAGTAGATAGATATGGGATACATTTTTTTCAATCTGCTGCCCTCCCCCAATTTATGTATGTCTCTCAAAATCTGTTGGACAGTTAGGAGATTTGGAGGAGAGGAAGTTGTGTTTTTTCCCTTGAAAACATGCTAATGAAATGATATTAAAAGCCATTTTAAGTAATATCTAGCTGCTGTTTTGTTTCATTCAATCATTCATTCATGTATGCATACATTCAGAAGTGTATGGTATAAGAGAAAGAACATGGGAGTCAAGAGACTTGAGATTTAGACCTAGCTCTGCCATTTATTGGTATTGTGACCTTGGCCAAGTCATTTCAACTTTATGAGCCACAGTTTCCACAACCCTAAAATGAGGGGAGATGATACTTGTACTTACCCACTTAATAGGACCATTGTAAGGAAAATGCTTTTGAAATTGTAAAGATTTATATCAGTGTAAAAGATTAATTTAAACACATGTCTAAGTTCCTACCAAATGCAAGGCATGGAGATGGAATATTATAGTGGACAGAGTATTGATCCTGTAATTGGGAAGAACTGAATTCAAATCCTAGCTTTATGACCCTGAGCATGTCATTTAATTTCTATATAACTTCTGATGACTACTTACTAAGTCAGAGAGGGTTAATGGAGGACGGTTCCACATGGGCTGATAAAAATTCCAGAACCTTTGGTATGTGCATCTGTGCAAAGCATTGTTAGGCATTGGGGATAAAAAAGATGAAAAAAGACATAATCTCTGCCCTCAAGAAGTATAACATTTTCAATAAGAGGGAACAGATGTGTAGGGGAGATGGTGGGGGTACACACAGCAGCCCGCAGTTATGAATTATGGCTTTAGTTTATTAAATGTGTTGGAAAATAATCTTGTCCTTGGTGTTTGCTAGAGGCTTTGTGGTAGACATCAGCCATATGTGTGTGTGTGTGTGTATACATACATACATACATACATATATATATAAATATATAAAAATATATATGTAATATATATATATATATATATATATATATATATATATATAAAATTTTTCCCTACCAATTACTGGTAATCAAGGCATCTTAGTTAAACTAGCAAATGATTAGGTTGCAATGACAGTTTATATGGCACCAGATTAATGAGTTTTCTAATGGTTCTTCCTGACAAGGAAAGATTAGCTTCAGTTCTAGGTTTAGCTATATTATATGTATGTGTTTATGTACGTGCACATATACATATATGCATGTACTCACACACATGATTTTGTACAGATAGTGTAAGTAGATGTATGTATCATGTGCATTTGCACATGTATATATGTACACATATTTCTGAACAAATAGTTGAGGTCAATAGCAAATATGGAAAAACCACTGAAAAAACTCACGGGCAGGTACTAGGTTTATTTCTGTTATGAAAAATAATAAATTACTAGCTTAACTAAGACTTTATACTAGATATATATGTACAAATATACACATGTATATGTTTTTCTTTCTATAAACTGTATTAGGTATAAATATGTATATGTATACACATGTACATACTACTTTGTGTGTAAATATACACATATAGATATGTGTATAAATTATATGTTTATATATTCTCTTTAATGTTCAATTACATTAGCTAATAATATAGGATATGCCTCCATGAAACAATGCTAGATTAGCAAGTGCTGTTATACTAAATCTTCTGAAAAGTTTGCAGACATGTGAGTTAGTTTTGCTCCAGTGCTTTCTATTTGCAGCTTCATTACTCCCAAAGTACAATACATTATTTTAGAGAAAGGCCTTAGATGACATAGTTAAAGCTATTTAAAAATGGATTTTCAAAATTCATCAGTTTAACTTTGAGACATTAACATTTCTCCCGAAAAAAAATGTTTGTATCATATTCTCAAAAATAAGCCTCCAACTGTCTTGGCTTTTGTATAGCAAAACACTTATTGTCAGACATCTCTCCCCCTCAGTTTCTTCCTACCCATTCTCTGCTGTGTGCCAACCGCTACTCTTGAACCCTTGACTAATTCAATGGCTTTCAACAGTACTCTCAAAATTTCTTTCTCTCCCCAAATTTCATTATTTATTTTCTACCTACAAACTAGGGTAGTGATAGGAAAAAGTCTAAAAACTAGAAGGATGAATTTAAAATAATAGAATCTTAAATTCTAATAGGGACATCAAGTTCAATCTGCCACTTGATACAGTAATTTTTTCTGTAACTTTCCTGTCAAGTCATACTCAAGCCCCTCTTTGAACTCTTCCAGTGGCAGGGAGTCCACTACTGTCTTCATAAATTAAAATTTAGGGACATCACTAGTCTAGAGACTGAGACGACACATTTCTGATAAAAATCTGCCTTGAGCTCTCTAGTACCTCTTTCACTTTAAGAAAATCCAAAATCTCTGATCACATTTGATTGACATGAGGGTAAAGTAACCCATGATGTAACTTGAGGTTTGTTTTTTTTTTATGAATTAACACTAGGAATTAGACTTAGATGTGAGTGTTTAACTGAGGCAAGGTGGTATAGAGAGGATAGGATCATTTTTCTCAGTCCAAAACTGGCCTCAGATACTTACTAGCTGTGTGAACCTGGGTAAGTCACTTAACCCTGTTTGCCTCAGTTTCCTCACCTGTAAAATGAGCTCGAGAAGGAAACAGCAAAGCACTCTAGTATCCCTTCCAAGAAAACACAAAATGGAGTCATGAAGAGCTAGACAAGACTGAAATGTATCTGGAGGAGGCTTTGAAGCAAAGTGGAATTGTAGGCAACATAGAAGATCTTTGGGACAAAGAGACAAAAGGGGCAAATGCTTCTTTTGTACTTTATTAAATTTCTACTTATTAGGAAACCAAAGAATCCTTAAGGTTGATTGACATTTTATCCCCACTCTGCTTTTCTTTGTACGTATGTGTTTATATGAGAAAGAGATGAAAAAGGAAATTGAGTTTCTACTTTCTGATTAATATTCTTTAAACATTTCCTCATAATTTAGGTCATAGCACCAATATAAATCTAATATACCTTCTTTTATAATACTACTACTCAATGATAACTGACATTCATAGTGATAAGCCTACCATAAGATCTTACAGTAACTTCTGAATTCTCAGTAGAAGAATTCCGTATGTTCAGTTTACTTATATGTATATTTTTATGGGGAGGGGAAGGCTGGAGCTGTGAGTTCAGCTGTGTCGGGAGCTCCCAGTGTGGAAATTCCCCTCTGC
The DNA here is from genome assembly GCA_028646515.1 of Pseudochirops corinnae. Taxonomy (NCBI): domain Eukaryota; kingdom Metazoa; phylum Chordata; class Mammalia; order Diprotodontia; family Pseudocheiridae; genus Pseudochirops; species Pseudochirops corinnae. The sequence continues at coordinate 98,938,536 of CM053589.1, forward strand.
AGATACTATTCAACAACTGTCTAGAGTTGAGTTACCTGAGTCACTGAGAGATGAAGTGACCTTGCCATGGTACCATGATTAATATGCCTCAGAAACTGGCTTTGTATTTATGTCTTCCTGACTCTAAGACTGGATATCTTTCCATTACAATAATACATTACTTTTCCCAAGAAACATAATTAAATTCTGAGAACAGTGACCATCTATGTGAAACACATATGAATACCCAACCAGAATATTCATTAACAATTTGCATCTTGTAGTGGATAGAGGTCCAGCCTCAGAGTTAGGACAACATGCTTTGAGTCCTCTCCCTGGCACAGATTGGTTGTGTGACCCTGGGAAAGATGCTTTACGTCTCAGTGTTCCAAATGCCGAAGACTATATATTGCAGCAAAATTGCTGTTCTGCATGGGTAGAGGGAGTTTCCTTACCAAGAAGCTCCCTATACTTATGGATCACATTTACAAATTTAACAAAAAGGATTAACATTACATCTCTTTTTCACTATAGATACATGGAAATAGGCTCCTTTGTACTATACTTTATCTATAGGAGTTCAAATTACAGGGCTCTTTCCTCCCCACTTATTGAGCTGAGAGTAAGTAGAGTGTAAATCTCCCCTCTGAGTCACATGAGTAACAGCCTAATCAATAGAGCCCCTGAGCTGTAATGAACTGGTGGGCAATGAAGCTTAACTATGGAGTCTTAACTATGGAGTACTATGACTGGACCTGAGAATGTAAGGGCTCTTTTTTTTTTTGTATTTGTTCCTTTAAGCCTATGGAGAGAGACATCTCCTAAAAAATCACATACTGGAAGGCCTCTGAGGGGATGTAGATGTCACATTGGGTCCACACTAGATGATAAACAGCTGATAGTGGAAGTGAGCATAGCTCCTGTGGCTCAAGACACAGCAAAACTACCAAGAGATATGGGTAGAAATTGCCAGTTGCTATGGGGAAAGACACATCCCTAGTGGGGCCAATCTGTTTTGGCTTTATCTTGAAAAAAGCCAATGCTGGCTAGTATGTGTGAAAGCAGAATGGCCAAATAAGGGTTAAGCATTTTCTGAACTGTCCTTTCTGGATTTGTTTAATGCCTAGCCATTTATAAAGAGTGGGGTTCCATGGTGCTGCAGATGCTGAGTGAATAAACAGACCAGGGGCCTGATAAGATATGGCAGCACATTGTCTTTATCTAAGAGTGGGCAAGAAGATTCCTTACTTTTTCTTCCTTCCTTCGTTCCTTTGTTCCTTCGTTCCTTTGTTCCTTCGTTCCTTTGTTCCTTCCTTCCTTCTTTCTTTCTTTCTTTCTTTCTTTCTTTCATTAGTCCAAATTGTCACTGACATGCCATAAAACTTCTACTGCAGCGGGAGATCTGGAGCAATCAGATCCTGCAACATGTCCGTCATGTGAAATCATGGCAGGAGTTTATTGTTTCACTAAAATTGAGATTAGGCTCTTGAGGAAACATTGTTTAAAAGAACAAAACTTTCCATTTCTGAGTTTTTTGCTTTAATTTAAAATCAGCTGATAGGCCAGCAAGCAGTTGCTGAATAGCCCAAAAGAAGAGCCTCCCACCACCTTTTTTTTTTTAGTCTTTCCCTATGGCCTCCAGACAAATAAATCTTGTCTCTTATGAGTGGTGCAGTAAGGGGAGGATGGGGGAAGGAATGTTTTTCTTTCTTTCTTTCTTTCTTTCTTTCTTTCTTTCTTTCTTTCTTTCTTTCTTTCTTTTTTTCTTTCTTTCTTTCTTTTCCTTTCTTCTTTTTTTTTTTCACAAATGGCTTTGTCTTGATTCTCATATCTTTGACCTCTTCGTGATCCCATTCCTGAAATGCTACCATTGTCATAGGTGATTTTAAAATAGATTTCCAATTTGGGGGGCAATTAGATTGAAATATAGAGCAGTCTTTCCTGCTGAGATTAGCAAAAAAGCTTCTTAACTCATATTCTTCATGCTTTGCCCTCACTTAAGTTCTGCCTTTAAATCACTGACCCATAAGCCCCAAGCACTTGGTTTTTGTTTTTCCTTTTCCCTGATATGTGGCAATAGAAAGTAGACCATCAAGCAAGATAAAGTGGTGGCTGAAAACTGGAATTCACAGAGGGCTCTGACCAGTTTAACTTGCAGATCATTAGATTCCTGCAACAGTAGATTTATCATCAATAAACCTGGACTTGAGGCCTGATTCTGATACTTGTAAAAACCACACTTATTTTATCATCAGCATTAACTGAGAGAGAAGTAGGATAGGTATTCTGCCTGTATGATAAATGAGAAACTTGAAGCAAGGATTTTGAGACAGGCCCAAGGTCACACAATTATATAACAGCAGATACAGGACTTAGGCTTCCTGAAACCCAGCACTGTATTCCTTCCACTGAGTCTTATATATCAGTGTTAAATCAATTTTTTACTAGTCTTAGATATCCAAATCATTGTCCTAGGCACTGTTGAAGAGACAAGAAATATAGTTGCTCCTGTGTATAGGAATGTTTGATCTTGTTGGGGAGAAAAGACAACACATATACTCATGAAAAAATAATGAATAACATATCCAGTGAAAGATAGGAGAAATTGGAGTGGGCGGGGGCGCAGAGAAATTATAACCCTTCTGAAATGGTGAAAATTTCATCTTATAAGTTTGTAGCTTCTAAGAATTAATATTAAAGAAATATGAGCTACCAACAGAAGACCAAGTGACATCCAAGAGCAAACATTTATGAAGGTCCTGTACCAAACAATACATTAGATCAATGGTTCTCAACCTTCCTAATGCCACGACCCTTTAACGGTGGTATGTGGGCATGTCTGCATGTGGGCAGACCTGCCTGGAGACAGACAGAGGAGGTTCCTAAGACCATAGGAAATATGTGTTTTCCGATGGTCTTAGGTGACTTCTATGACCCCTGTGAAAGGGTTGTTTGACCCCAAAGGGGTCGCTACCCACAGGTTGAGAACTGCTGCATTAGATATTAATGATATGAACAGGCATACAAAATTTAGACCAAATATGTGTTCCATGGAAACTGGGAATCTGCTAGGTGAGTCACTGTAGTGATTCTGAGCTGGGAGTCAATGGGCAGATTCCCAGTTTATAGATTGAGAAAGTAAGTCCTGGGAAAAGTCAGTGTTGAGATGGGGCAGGGGGGAAGTCAGCAGTAATGACAAAACTGTGAACAGAAGTCACTTTGTTCCCTTCCAAAGCTTAGGACCTTTTTGTTGGTTTCTTTAAGAAAGTTTCAACTTTCAGTTATCCATTTAGAGTTGGAAAAGACCTACCTCAGAAGCTATTTAATCCTTTTATTTTACAGATGAGGAAACTGACATTTTGGGAAACTGTATCCCCAAAACTTTCTTAGGTAGTCAGTGTCAGAGCTGGGATTCAAACCTGGGTCCTCTGACCCAAAAGCCAGCACTCATTGCATTGTATTACATTGCTTCCTTGGCATGATAATTGAGTTTATTTTTGAAAGAGGAAACAAGCACTAGTTATATAAGCAGGCTTACTGGTGAAACTTTTGGCATCTGAATTCTTTTAGAGGATCATTAGGATGTAAGCTTTTTGAGGCCAGGGACTATTTTTCCTTTTCCTTTGTACCTCAGGTTCTTAATATGGTATCTAGCGCATAGAAAATGATTAATAAATACTTATTGATTAATCCCCAATTCTCTCAAGTGTTTGGCTTGAAAACTAGGATACAAGGTTCCTTCCCATGATCTCTTCCAAGGGAAGGAAGAAAAGAGGTCAAGCATTTTTTAGATACTCACTGAATGTGCCAGGCACTGTGCTAAGTGTTTTACAAATATTATCTCATTTGATCCTCACAACAACCCTGGGAGGTGGTTTTTGTGTTTGTCCTTCATTTTTGAAGAGGACCATGGTATCAGGGAGATGATGAAATGACTTGCAGTTGACTTTGATTTGAGTGAGGGAGGGCTGTGCAAGGTCACCAGCCTCACTTTATCCTCCAGAGCCATCTGGGTCCAGTAGCCAGATATTCATCAGGATGGCTGGAGATGACCCAGAATGCAATGAGAGACCTGGGCCCTTTTAGGCTAAGGCCTGTTCAGTTTCTCACTTTGAGTGAGGTAACGCCAACTCAGCAAATAGGCCTCTTAAAGAAGTCTAGGGATGACCCCTTTAATTAAAAAAAAAAAGAGAAAAGAAAAAAATCAAGCTGGGAGGGGAAGACCTTCAGGATTGCTGATAAAAAGAGAAATAGTTTTAATTGATATTCACTCTAAGCCAGAAGAACCTCAAAAACAGCCATTAAGGGGTCCTTCAGCAGGAACCTATTGTGGTCCAATCTATGAACTCCAGAGTGAAATGTGTTTAAGGTTTGGTGGAAGGAAAGAAAGAAAGAAGGAAGGAAGGAATCTAGCCAGTAAACCCCAAGTTAACTAGGCAGCTTCCAATCATCAATATTTGCCTTCCTTTGGAGAGGAGAAGGAGAGGGAGAGAGTGAACTGAGTTACCCAATTGGTTGGATCCTCATTCAGGCAGCTGGTACTACTCTTGCAGTCAACTGCAAGTCATGTCATCATTCCTCTGATGTCATGGTCCTCTTTGAAAATGAAAGACAAACATAACCTTGGGAGGTAGGTGCTATTGTAACCCCCATTTTATAGATGAGAAAACTGAGGCAGATAGTGTTTAAATGGCTTGCCCAGGATCACACAGGCTGTCAGTATATGAGGACAGTTTTAAACTCAGATTCTTTGACTTGCTCAAGGCCCTTTTTTTTCTCTTTCCCATTTCTTTAAAAACTTTTTTTACATTCATTAATTTTTTTTCAATTAAGAAGCATTTATTTTTTCCCCAGCTCACCTCTCCCACATTAAAAAACCAAACCGACAACAACAACCTTTGTAATAGAAATGTATAATCAAGTAAAATAAATTCCCACATTGGCCATGTCTAAATATGTATGTCTCATTTTGCATCTGAGCTTGTCACCTCTCTGTCAAGAAGTAGGGTTGTAGTATGCCTCGTCATCAGTCCCCTGTACTCTTGACTATTTGTCTGATTCTTAAGTCTTTGAAAGTTGTTTGACTTTACAATATTATTGTTATTGAATAGAGTATTTTCTTGGTTCTACTCTCTTCACTCTGTATCACTTCCCAAAAGTCTTCTCAGGTTTCTCTGAAACCACGCCATTTGTCGTTTCTTACAGCACAATAATATTCCAATACAGTCATATACCATGATTTGTTCAGAAATCTCCCAGTGGATGGGTATCCTCTCATTTTCCAATTCTTTATCACCACAAAAATAGCTGCTACAAATACTTTTGTACGTGAGGGTCCTTTTTCTCTTTATTGGATCTCCTTGGGGTCCAGACTCAGCAGGGATATCACAGGGTCAAAGGCCATACATATTTTTTTCTTCATCCAAGGAATGAGGCTAAGAGTATCAGCCTTGCAGGGTTGTTGTGAACATATAAAGAGCTGATTAGTGAAAGGTCCTCAAAGTTTCTGTGTTTTAAATGTTGTAAAATACATTTAAATGGATATTTGACATTATAATCTCATTTTGACTTATAGCCTCAAAAATCAGATTGTGTCCTTTATAACTTGTGATCCACATAGGATGAGCTTGAGACATATATATTATGTGACTGTGATTGCCATAAGATTTCTATCTGGAGGATGTCTCCCTCCCCCATCACTCAGTTCTTCCTTTGTCTTCAGATATCACTGGGAGATTAATAACCCCTCTGCTCTCCCTGGGGCCTCCATATGTTGCCTGCTTTCTGGAATGAAGCAGCTTGAGGAGAGGGGAGGGGAGGGGCAGGCCCACTCTTTCTTGTCTTCCTTCCCTTCCAAGTCCTTTATAATTGTTTTCTCTCCAATGTAACATGGATCCTTCCTGAAAGAGATTTCAGCACAGAAACCCCAACCCCTTGGCCACCCTTGGCAAGGCTCTTTATCCTATCAGAATGTTCCAGAATCTCAGAATTGAAGTGTATCTCTGAGGCCCTTCAGCTCATCCCTTGACTGAAGATTCATTCTACCATATCCACAAGAGGAGTCAAATGACCTTTACTTTCAGAACTCAAATGAAAGGGAACTCGGGACTTCCTCTGGCTGCCCAGTCTAATTGTTAGGAAGATTTCCTTCTATCAAGCCAAAATCTGCCCCTTGACAGCTTCTGCTCACTTGTTCCTGGTTCTGACTTCTTGATAGGTCCATTGTCCTATCAGCTGCCCTGGCCGGTTAGAAAAGCTGTTAAAACTCCTAGGATGGGACAAAAGGAACGGAGGGCCTACAGTGGGCTCCCCATTCTGTGTGAAGAAGAGAGAAGAGATTGCATCATTTTTTGTATTTGCATCCATAGTGCCTAGACCTGGCATGTAGTAAATACTCATTGATAGGTTAGAAAATGGCTAAGATTAAGGCAGCCAGGGGGTACAGTAGATCGACAATGTTGGATTTCAAATCCTCTTATTCACTGAGCAAGGTACTTAATCTCTCTACCTCAGTTTCCTCATCTGTAAAATGGAGATCATGGGGGGCTAGGTGGCGCAGTGAATAGAGCACCGACCCTGGAGTCAGGAGGACCTGAGTTCAAATTAGGCCTCAGACACTTGACACACTTACTAGCCACGTGACCCTGGGCAAGTCACTTAACTCCAATTGCCCTGCTGTCCCCCCTCCAAAAAAAAGCAAAAAATAAAAAATGGAGATCATAATAGTACCTATCTCACAGGGTGAAGATAAAATGAAATAATCTATGTAAAGGGCTTTGCAGTCCTTAAAGCAAGGTAAATATAAATGACAGTTGGTATTCTTATTATCATTAAGAAGTATTATTATTATATTATATATTATATATATTATTATATATAAAATTAATAATTAATAAACAGTTTCCAGGCATGGGGCTTAGGGGAAAGAAGTTAAAAGCCCTGCAGAATCTACCTGTTAGGGCCCTCTCCTTGACAAATGAATTTTACATATCTGGATTAACTCCTCTTACTCTTTCCAAAGCTAATTGCATATTTTAGTCTTCTTTATGTGCAGGCTTTGATGTTTCTAATCTCCTTTATTTTAATACTAAAGAACTAACCCTCTTAGACATGTATACTGCCTCTCAGGAGGCAAGTCTGTTCTTGAGAAACAGTTCCCCCAGTGAGCAGGTCTGCTTCCCCTGTGCTCCCTGGGAGCTCTTTTGCTCAGGCCCTTCTGCTCTCTCCTAAGAGGTGAGATGTAGGTGCAGGGCCTTAAGCTTCCTCCACTTAGCCTTTTCTGGAAGGACCCCAAGCCCCCTGGGAGGTCACAGATTCAGGCAGGGAGGCTGCCTGATCACACTTATGCTCTTGCTGCAGAATACTAAGTATGGGCATCTGAAAGAGTCAGAGGTGCCCTGGACACAGATTCCATGTTGGTCGTTGGTTACAGAGAGGTTGTCACACATCTTATAAGGGGAGAAAACTAAACATATTCACTGAATGCTTTGGTGATTATAAGATACTTTATATACATTTTACATTCTTAATGAAAACTTGTTTGCTTCATTTTATAGATGAGGCAATTGAGACGCTGAGTTTACATGACTTGACCAAAGTCACATAGTTAGTAAATGCTGGAGTCACACTTGAACCTAGGTCTTCTTCTGACTATTTGTTCAGTGATACTGCACTGTCATCTAATATATACCAGGTGGGGACCTGATCACTGGCAGAGCCACTTTTTAGCATCACAGTACTCTGATTTATGCCATGCATGAGGAAAGTAGTTATAAATGAGTAGTAATCTGCATTTGTTCAAGAGATTCCCATGCCAATGAAATCCCATATAGGCTCCTGATGTATGTATTCAGCATGTATACAGTACCTATGCAACTATACAAGCATGTATATATACTCATATATATGTATATATACATGTATGTACATATAAATACACATATATACATATATGTTAGACACTGTACTAGGCCCTGGGGATTCAAATAAAGCACAGTAATTTCCAAGCTCCTTTTCAACTCTAAAATACCTTGTTTCTAAATCTGAAAGAGAATGATAAGATTATTCCCTTTAAAAAGAGGGGATGGCAACTTCTTTCAGTTACCTGGCTGTGTATGAAATTTCTAACGACTTTTCAAATTGTCTCTCTGCCTCTCTCCAATCCCCTACTTAACAATCAGCCTGTAGCCTGGAAAAGATGGCTAGGAATTATCCTTGGTAATTAAATCTTAGCCTTTAAGAAATGGATTTTTAAAAAATGCTTCCTGCAAAGAGTTTTTCATTGTTGTTGTTTCTGTTCAGGCTCATAAAAGCCTAAGTTCATTATGGTTTTGCTGTATTTCTGGGAAAAAGATTTATTGAGATCAGTGATTGGCTTTATTTTGACCAAAGTTCCCTCTTTCAAAGAACAGCTGCCAAGGTGAATTTGGTTTAGAAAGGAATTGATCTTGACTTCTGCCATGGAGCTCCAAGTCAGTGGTTGTTCAGACATATCTCATTCTTCATGACCCCATATTTAGGGGTGGTTGGCAAAGACACTGCAATGGTTTGCCATTTTCTTCTCCAATTCATTTTACAGATGAAGAAACTAAGGCAAACAGGATTAGGTGACTTGCCCAGGCTCACACAGCTAGAGTCTGCCACCAGATTTGAACTCGGGAAGATGAGTCCTGAGGCTCAGTGCTCTATACAGTGTGCCACCTAGCCTCAAGTCTAGAAACCTTCAAAAGGCTTTGTTGGCCCCAGAAGAATGGCAGTTTCAGAGACCAAAGTACTAGAGAACTCTGGGAAGGAGAAATATTCTCTATATCAGTACTATTTCCTTTTCCCTAGTTTTATTTGCTTGACCTTCTCAGAAGTAGCTAACACTTACTGGGCTGAAACTGTACTCATGCCCTTCAAAGGGTTCGTCAGTTTTGGAAGAGACCCCTTTAGCAAGGCTAGGATAGAGACAGAGGAAGGATATGCTGCTACTTATCTGGACTATGCAATATCTCTGGATCTTAGCCTTCTAAATTTTGGGCTAGAAGGCTCTCCAGAATACATCTAGCCTGATACCTTCATTTTATCCTTGGAGAAACTGAGGCCCAGAGTGCTTAAGTGACTTCCTGAAGGTCATAGAAGTAATCATGTATTAGAGGTGGCATCTGAAACAGCCTTTCTGACTTTAGTCTTATACCATACTGGTTCTGCACTATAGACTCAGAACTGGGAGCTATCCCAGGGGATTTCTAGTCCAATTCAGACCTGAACAGGGGATCCTCTCTACAAGGTCCCAAATGGTATTTGGCCTTTACTTGATGGTCTCTAGCCTCCTGAGGCACCCTATTTTGTATTAGGATATCATTCATTGTTAGGAAGTTTCCTTTTGTCTTGAAGAAACCACTTCTTTTCACCTTCTTCCCAAAGTTACTACTTCAGGCATCAAGGGACAAGCAAAACAAGTCTGGTCGGTCTTCCACATGATGCCCATACTTCCACAGGTAAGATATCAAGAAGCTGGGATTTCATCAGCATGGGAACTCCCTTTAACCCACACAGATGATACCTCTTCTATAATTTATTATGTAGTCTTAGATTTGTTTGAAGCTCAAAGAGGTTACATGATTTTAATTCAAACCCTTTATTGAGTACCTACTCTGTGCAAGGAAGCATGCTAGGTTCTGGGTTAATCGAATTGTACCTGTCCTCCAGGAACCTAGATTCTGCCCTAGGAACAGAAGTTGGATATAGAGAAGTAAATATAAAGTTTGTGTAGCAGGGATAATCAGAGAGAAGTCCTGATTAATGCACTGAATTGGAGGTGAATGTGCCTACTGGCCCTTTGCTGAGGAACGTTTTCCTTGCTAGGAACACATAGTGAATGAACTTCTCTGTTTGGTTCAGAATAACTGGAGCTGAAATTGAAGATGTTTGTTCACTGAGTGTAAAGGGGGACAGATTCTTGCTGAGAAACCCATTGATCCCTCTGTGATCTTTAAGAGCAGAACACTCCTTGGTTGCTGTTCCAGTCAAGCAAATAAATTCAGGATTCCTTGGGCTACCCCTGCCCAAGAAAGAAAATATAAAGTAATTTTCCAGGGATGAGAAGAAAGCACTTACAATTGGGGTAGGGGAGAATTATGAAAGACCTATAGGAGATGGCACCTGGGCTAAGACTGGAAGTGCGGAGCTGTTGATTTGCCAGTCATATGTTAGGAGGGGGAGCATTTCAAGCATGAGGGACAGCCTATGCAAAGGCATGTCAGTTGTATTTGTACATGGAACATGAGATATGCCATTTGGGCTAGAACACAGAGCATGTATGTGAGAGTTACACAATCTAAGTCTGGAAAAGTAGGCTGGAATCACATTGTGAAGGACTTTAAATGCCCAATCAAGAAGTTGTATTTTCCCTTTAAGGCAGTAGTAAAGAATTCATGATTCTTTAGTGGGGAGTGTCATGATCAGCCTGTAGTTTGGCAGTTGTGTGAAGGGTAGATTGGTGAAAAGAGAGATTTTACAAGTTATTGCAATAATGTAAGTGAAAAGGTAACAAGGGCTTGAACTAGAGTGTTCACTGTGTTCATAGAGAAAAAGGGACAGATGGGAGAAGTGTAGAAGAATAGAGAAGAGCTGGCCACTCAGTGGATATGGAGATTGAGGGAAAAGGAGGAGTCACCAATGAGGCAGAGCTTGTTCCAGGTCACCCAGGAGCTTAGAGGGATCAGAATACCCTCAGCAAGAAAGAGAGAAATTAGAAGGTGAGGATCATTTCAGTATTATTGTGTGAATTTATCCAGAGCTGGGATTTGGTAAGGCATGAGCAGTCCTAAAACAAGAAAACAGCACAGTCTGTGGTTTAGTAGAAGAGATAAGTCCCATTTTGGGTCTGCTCAGTTTGAGATGCCTATGGAACATTCTTCTCTTGGTAGTGTACTTTCCAGGGATGTACATGTTGAAAATGAGATTGACACAAGCATTTCCAGAGCTAGCTCAGTTTTTGGGGGACTCTGAAAGAAAGTGTTGGAGAGAAGAGACATCAGAGACTGCCAGACTGAAGATCTACAGAGCTGCTGTGCTGACCTCATTGTTATATGCCTGTGATACTTGGGAAGTATACCAACACCATGCAAAGAAAATGAATCGCTTACATTTGAATTGTCTTAGGAAGATTCTGAAGATCGCCTGGCAGGAAAAGACACCAAACACTGAGGACCTTTCTTGAGCTAAATTGCCAAGCATTCAAACTCTACTTCAGAGAGTGCAACTGCAATGGGCTGGCCACATTATTCAATTGCAAAATGTACACTTGCCCCCAAAAAGACTACTTTGTGGAGAACTCACACAGGACAAGAGTTCACATGGTGACCAGAAGAAGTGATACAAGGACTCTCTCAAGGTCTCTCTTAAGAATTTTGGAATTGATTGTGTGACATAGGAGACACTGGCACAGGACCGCTCAGGATGGCATGCTCTCATTAGAGAAGGTCCTGTGCTTTATGAGCAAAACAGAATTGAAATAGCTCAAAAGAAATGCAAGATGCACAAATTTAGGGAATCCACCTCAAATGTTCACATGGACTATTTGTGTCCAGTCTGTGATAGAACATTTCGAGGTCATATTGGTCTGATCAGCTACAGTGAAACACACTGTAATTTGACTCTCGCATAGTGATGCCATTTGGGTCCTCTTCAAGAATGAAGGACAACAACCAATCTAGCAGGCAGGTGTATATGCAGGAGCGACACTTGAGAGAGATATGAAGGGTGTATTTGTAGATTTGGGTGTCATTGGTTTAGAGATGATAAATGCATCCATAAGAGATGATGAAAGAGGGAGAGAGGAGAAAAGAGAGGACAAGAAGGTTCAGGAGTACCCCCACATTTAAGGAGGGGATTCTACAAAGGACACTGAGGAGGAGCAGTCAGATGGGAGCAGAAACAGAACCATGGATAAAGGGAGGGGAGGATATGATCCCCAGTGTCAAATGCTGCAGAGATGTCAAGAATGGGGATCAAGAAAGGGCCATTGGTGACTGTGGGGAGAGAGTTTCAGTGGTGGGATCAGAAGTAAGATTGCGAGGGGTTGAGAAAGTAAGCACCAAATGATTAAATAGAAACAATGATTGTAGAAAGCTGCTTCTCTGACCCCAGCTGTGAAAACAACAGAGAAAGAAACAGAGAAGACAATAGTTTTGGTGGCAATAGAGTTCAGTGAAGGGCTTTTAAGCATGAAACTGACCTTGGTATATGTATAGGTAGCAGGGAAGGAGCTGGTAATTAAAGAATGAATGGAAATTAGAGGGAAGGAGTGGTTGATTGATGAGACGAGGTTGTGGACAGGGCAGTATGGGAGGGGGTAGGATCAAGAGCCCGATTAAAGAGATTGGCATTGGCAAGGAAGAGGGCTACCTCTTATTCAGAGATTGGAACAAAAAGTAGCTCAAAATGGATGGCCTTTATTTTTAATTAATCAATCAACAATTACTTATTAAATCAACCAATAAACATTTGTGTGACAGGCATTGTGTTAAGGATGCCTACTATTTACTAGGCATTATGCTAGGCACTAGGAATACAGCAGAAAGAATGAAATAATCCCTGCTTACATTCTAATAGGGAAAATAAATACATATAAAAGTATGTATTAAATACATATAAAAGCATATATGCAGCAAAAATATATAGTTAATAAATATCCATATACAGAAAAGGTACTTGAATACAAATTGGTTTGGGAAGGTGGGGCATTAGCAGTTGAGGATCATGAAACGCTTCATGTAGAAGATGGGACATGAGTGGACTCTGAGGCAGGGGTAAGAAAGGAAAGCATTTGAAGCATAGGGTACAGCAAATACCAAGGGGTACAGGTAGGAGATAGAGGGTCATGAGTGGAGAAAAGACAGAAAGGCAATTTGGTCATTATGGCCTTTGTTTTCTTGGCGAAGTAGGGGGAAAGGTTCTCTGCTGAAGGGAAAGGAAATAGGGATACTATAGGTGGTTTGAGAAGGATCAGGTTTAAACAGTCATTGAGGGAAATGAGATAAAGTCAATTAGGAAATTATAAAACAATTGCCGTGCAAGCAGGTGTTCAGCAGAGGTGATGGATTGGAAGTACATGAATGAATGGAGTAGTTGGAGATTTTAACAGGCAAAAATCAAAGAAGGATTGAGATGGAGGCTGAAATAGAAAGATAAGAGTTGTGGTGTGAAAGAAGAATTTCCAATTTCTAGATCATGGAGGTAGAGTACTTACAGATAATGGTAAGATCAAGGTTGTGACTATCTTTGTGTCTAGCTGAGGTGGGAGTAAAGGTATAGATCATAGAAACTGTGGAGGCTGAGAAATGGGAGGCTGGAGTGTCAGAGGGGCCATCATCCTGTATATTGAGGTCCTTAATTTTTAGGACAGAGGCTAAGGTAGAGAGGAAGGTATTGAAGGCCAGCAGATAACAGCAACCAGGATCTGGCTAAGGTGATATGGAATGGAGTGAATCCCAGAGGAGGAATGGTGCCGAGTGATGGTGATATCCAGTATTGAGGAGGGTCATCAGGGATGTAGTATTTTCTAGGGGAAGTCAAGAGTGTTCAAGGGTAAGGTCTAATACAAAGAGATGTTTGTTATTGCCACAATAGGGATTCTAAAGGACCGAGCAGGGCAGGGACTTTGAAGTTAGAGAGGCCTAGGAAGAATAGGGATGAGAAATTGAGGAGTGACTGCAGGGGAGGGTAGTGACAACCTAGTCTGCCTATGACTCAATCACAGGGTTTTAGAGAGGAAAAAGAGGGAATTTGCTAGCTTCCGCATAGTTGATCTCATCACTCCCAGTATAAAAAAGCAATTCTTCCCTAGGCCCTGGCTGGTAAGGGAAGGTTGAGTCAAGATGGAATGTGTTCCCCAGGCACTAGCCTGGTGGTCACACAGCTAAGAAGGGTCAGAGTCAGGACAGATCTTTTGGACTCCAATCCTGTACCCTATCTACTGGGCAATGCTGTCTATATATGGTAACCTTTCAAATAATTGAAGATAGCCTCTATCCCTTCCTGAAACCCCAACTTGAGTCTTCCTTTCTCCAGGTTAAATATCTCCAGTTCCTTGACCTAAGCCCTGTATTACATCATTTCAGGTACTCTCAAGTCATTGCCTATTATATATAGATTCCTGCTTCTCTATGTCTTTTCTAAAATGTGCTGCTTAGGTCTTAGTAGAATTCTCCACATGACTAGGGCGTTCCTGTTGGGGCCTAATCCTACCTTCTGCACAAAAAATAAGTTCACTTCCTTTTCTACATCTCAGCCATTTAAATAACTGAAGACAGCTTTCATATTTCCCTTTGGTCTTTTCTTCTCTGGAATCATTAATTCAGTTTCTGTCCTTAGGACTGGTATTTGAATCAAGGATGCCTGATGAGATAATCTTTCAAGTGTAGTTACTTGATGAGTAAATCATAGTATTATACAGGTAGAGGAGACCTCTTAGAGATCATTTAATACAATCTACTCATTTTATAGATGATCAGAGTGTGTCCCAGAGGAATGACTTGCTCAAGGTCACAGGGGTAGCAAGAGGCAGAGCTAGGATCTGAACCCAGGGCCTCTGCCTCCCTACAAGTAAAATATTCTTGTTTATTTTCTTGCAGAGAGGTTGAAGTGAAAAAAAAAAAAAGGCAAACCCATGTTTAGTTTAAGATCCTTGAAAAATCTACCTCCAACCTAATTTTCTACCCTTATTTCACATTTCTCCCCTTCATATACTCTTTTGTTCCAACCAAATTAGACTAATGGCTCATCCCGAAATGCTCTCTTTCAATGTATTTAAAGAGAATGACACTTAACACAGGCCTTTCTAGTTAAAAATACATTTCTAAAAAATGTTTTATGATGTACTTTTTTTTACATCACTGCTCCTTCCCTATGACTTTAACCCAACCCCTTCGGTAGAACCCTTGTTGTAAATAATTATAGTCAAGCAAAGCAAACCACCATATTGCCCCCATCTGAAAATGTATGCCTCATTCTGCATCTCTCTGCCAAGAGATGGGAGGCATGTCATTGTGTCCTGTGAAGTCATTACTGGTCTCCACATTGATCAGAAGTCTGAAGTCTAGTCATATAATTTTCTTTCATATTACTGTCACCATCATGCACATTTTTCTCTTGATTCTGCTTTCTTTGCTTTACATAAATTCATACAAGTCTTCCCAATTTCTCTGTCTCTTCATATCTGTTATTTCTTATGCAGTGATAATATTCTATTATATTAATGTTGCTAAAACTTGTTCAGTGAATTGATAAGTGCTCTAAGTTCTTTGCTGACACACAAATGCTGCTATAAATATTTCTGTGTGCATATATGTGCATATATACACATATATGTATGTATGTATGTATGTATGTATATATGTATATATGTATATACATAGGCATTTTCCCTCCATCTTGAACCTTCTTGACTTTTAGGCCTGCTTGTGGTATCATTGGGTCAAAATACATATAGAGCTTCGTGGCTTTTTAGTTATAATTCCAAATTGGTTGTACCACTTCCGAACTACAAAAACAAGAAATTGCTGTACCATTCTCTCCCAGCCACCAACAAGTCCCTTTTAACATTGATTATTTTCATCTTTTGGTTTCTTTATTAGTCTGATTGAATATGAGGTAAAACCTTGGAATTGTTTTGATTTTCATTTCTCAAACAGAAATTCCTGGAACATACCCATTGAGGAAAAATGGCAATAAAACCCAAAGGGGGATGCTGTTTGTTATTTCTAGACCCTTGGAATAGGGAATCAGATCTATATTTAAGGCAGAGCAATCAGCCCTAGAACCAGTTAAGATATCAGCTTTTAGGAGGGTCACACAGTTAGCCTTATCAGTCATTGAGAACTCAATGCAAAGAAGTTTATCTTACTCCTCACCTTCTGGATTTTTTTTAGAGGAGGAAGAATAGCATCAAGTTTAGCATCTACCTTAGCAAGAATCAGTTAAAATAAGAAACTAACGGATGTAGTGCTTCTACCCCACTCCTTTTGGCATCCTAGGTGAGCTCTTCTTCTACCCCAAATCCTGCTCTTCTTCCTCACACAGTGATTCCCTTCCTAGAATTGGTCTTGCCAGGTCCCAAGGTCTCTGCTGCCCTCACCCCACTGAATGGAACGGAGAGCAATTTTCATTCCCCTTGTTCTAAGTATAGAATTACTAATTATGACTTCTGTTGTGGGTTCTAAGGCAACAGCTTTATATCATATACTTGTAATCAGGTATTTTATTTATTGAAATGATCTTCTATGTACATATACAATTAACAGGTGAGTAACAATCTAGTCAACCTCAGAACCCTGTGTTCTCAGACAAAAATTGAAACGGAACATTCAGGCAAGGGATACTACACATAATAGGTGTTCAAGAAATGTCTGTAGAATTTAAGTTGCTGATTATGGGGGTGTTTTTATTCAAGTTATGATTAATTCATTCGTTTTTCCCATTGTATCTCTGATCTATTACCTATGATGATTTATGTGTTCCATCCAGAACCACATGTTCCCCAGAAGTCATTCTTTTGGCAAAGCACTTTCTAGTCATATTCATCATTAATTCCTCTGGTTAGATTTGCAGCCTCATGAGAGGGGGGATAGCAGAACGAGGAGGAGTCAGAGTTGGACATCGGATCATTGAAATCAATGGACAAAGTGTCGTGGCCACAGCTCATGAGAAGATAGTTCAAGCTTTGTCTAACTCAGTAGGAGAGGTAAGAATATTCTAGTCTTTATTTTATTTTATTTTA
>CM053589.1:98955779-99014177 GCA_028646515.1 Pseudochirops corinnae
TAATAATAATAATAATAATAGTATATATATATACATATATATTTTTAACATTTGATTATGTAACTTTAGATTCTAGATTCTTTCTCTTCCTCCCTTGTCACCCACCCTCACTGGAAGGACAAGCAATCAGATATAGGCTGAGAATGTTCTATTCTTTTATCCTGATATCAAAGTCTGAATCACAACCAGTGAACTTTGCATTAGTGTTGTCTGGGAACACGAAAAAGTTTGGGGAGAAAATGTGTGTAATGTTGGCCATATGAATTGCTGTTCCTCTCTGAGTCTTTACCAGGAGAGCTTTGCCTTTCCCAAGATGAGTTTCACTTCATGTATCACTTCTGAGACTATCAGTACCAAGAACTTGATTTGCTTATTTCTGTTGGGAGTTTTTCTGTTTGCACCCAAGCTGAGCTTGTGCTATTTAGAAGGCAGGATTGTTTCAATCAGACTGAGCAGTATTAGCAATTTCTCACAGATAATGAATGGATTTGCCATGGGAGTGCAGAATTATAATGCTAACTAGGCAACCACATTACACCTTTATTTCATTTGATTGTTCAAAATGTTATTTCTGTTGACACAAGGCACCAGGGACCTGTACCATGTATGCTGTTGCCAAGGATTGAGCTGCTACTTAAATGTTTTCAGAATATGTTTCAGACTCAGGCAGAATCTAGGAATCCTTCATTGGGAATTAACAAATAGGCCTTTCACAACTCTAAATCACCTAGGCAAGCCTTAGTTTGTAGGAAGAAGGTGGGCTTAGGTAAGATTTGAGTCATTCTGTTCAGGCTGCAGGCTCGCACAAAGCCCAAACCCATCTTATTGGCCCCTCACTGTGGACATCTGGAGCATTTTCTACTTGCAGATTTAACCTCCTTCCCCTTTCCATTCTGGCTTCTGACTTAGCTGCTGTGATACAGCATTAGAGCTCTTGACAGTTAGCATTTCTTGTTGCTTTTTTTTTTTTTAAACAGTTCTTCATATTCAGCATTCCGTTGAAACTCTAAATCAGGTACCTCTGGGATGAGAGGGGAGGAAAGCTTGTTGGCAGTTACTGGCAGCATCATTTCAAGGAAGGAAGGAGAGAAAGGAAAAGATGCCATTAAGCTTCCTTTTACAAATGGTTTCAAAAAGGAAACAATGTGATTTTCCTAAGTGGAATCGTTGACAGGTCAGCCCCCTTTGCAGTGATCAACCTCAGAGAGATGAAGAAATCAATTGAGCAGCATAGGGCTGGGAGCAATGAAAAATGTTTCAGAGTTTTTAGTCCTGAGATGAATTGATATTCAAAGAGGTGAGAACGCAGACTGATGGGTTTTATAATCCTTTCATCTTATGGTGTTTCTCAGGCTTGACTGGAGATGGGTGAGGAGATTAAAGTGTCTGTCTCTATTTTTCATCATTCCTAAGCATGTTTAAAAATTAGTGATTGATAAATAAAACTTGAGGCTTTGATGAGCCCTGTGGGTAAATGAATGTGCAAGGAAAAAAAGATTATTGGGCTGATGGAGAAGCTAAAATCAAGGATGATCCTATCAAAATATTTCTTATTGCAGTGTGCCAATTTGAAAAATATGTTTTGCTAACTGTGATTTATTTGTTCATATATCTGTCAGAACTGGTTAGATCAGTTGCTCTAACATGATGTGCAAAACACCAATGCTTTGGCTTCAATCCAGTTAGAAAAAATTCAAGTTCAAGGCCACAAGCTATATGCTTATCCTGGCCAGCCATCTTGCAAATGTGACATTAGTCACAAGGGAGAAAGGAGAGAGGGGTTAGGCAGCTTAGCAAAGTCAATCACAGATTCTGGAAAAATAGTTCAGTGTCATTTTGGTAACGGGTCAATAACATCTTCGTATATTAAAGCTGATAAAAAATATAAAAGTATACACTGACGTATTGTATACTTTTACAATTATGTAGTTTTGGGTTTTAACGTTAACAGTCCCAATAAAATATAATTTTTGAATTGCAAGGGCCTTAAAATATGTGTATGTATACACAGAGACACACACATAAATACATTTATATATACATATATACATATGAATTACTACATATTTATTCTCCTTATTGAGAATATGGAGGTGAAGAAAGTTAATGAGCCTATGGAATGACCTAAGAAGACTTAGGAAAAGGTAATGGGCTCTATAGGGCCTATGGCCTCATTACCTGTGACTAAGAGAGATCCCTTCAGCAATGTCCCTGACCAATAGCCATCTAATACTCAGCAAAATAATCCATGTGACAATACTTCAAATACTTAAAGACAGTGATCACACTTTCCCCCAAGTCTTCTCTTCTTTTGAGTTAAATATTCCCTGTTTGTCTCATTGATCCTTGTTTTATAGTCCCAGGGCCCTTCCCTGAGCTAGATTGTCTCATCTCAACACATTCCAGTTTGTCAATGTCCTTCCCAAAACTAGGTTGCCCAGCACTCAACACACTACTCCAAATACGGTCTAATCAGGGAAGTGAAGAGTTAACTTATCACCCTCCCCCCCCTTTTCTGGACTTATGCCTCTTCTAATGCAGCCTAAGAATTAGTTTTCTTAGTTGATGTGTCAAACTGTTGACTCATATTGATATAGTCGACCTTGCAGAACACCAGGCATGGATTTTACAATGTTTCTGCTCCAGACAGGTTTGGAGTTTTGCTGCACAGTGTATAGCAGCAACTCTAAATTGACTGATTTTCTTTAAAATGTTTTCTCCAAATGTGCATTTGTGGTCAAGATTCCATTATGCTTCTTTCCTTGTTCCCCTGAATTTTCAGATGACTTTCCTAGAGCCACATCTTGAAACCTTTTTTTCTTTGTCTACTTGGGTTTTGTTCTTCAACATTGCTAATTGTCCATGTGGGTTTTTCACTGTATTCTTTCTCCCTTCTGCTTTATGTAGTATATAAATAAATTTCTTCTGAAGGCTATTTAACTACTATGTTGTCCAGAAACTGCTTTTTGACTAATTCCAGAGCAGTTAATAGCAGAAGTTATGGGAAAGAACAATTACTTTTAGGCTGCTCTGCTCCTTCTCAAGCTAGATAAATCTGCACTATTGTGCAACCATTTTACAAGGGGCAGAATCCTCTTCTGTGTGAAAAGTCATTGCTCTCTCAGCAGCTAATCAACTTAGAGGTATTTTTCCTGAGTTTTGTTTTGTTTTCTTTCTAACTGAGGTGTGATGTGGTTAAATCACTTTGGAATTTCGCATTTTACAGACTTGAGAATTTAGTAGTAACCCATATGAATCTGTTCTACTTTATCCCCAATATATTGCTTCATCTTGAGATCCCTAACCATCTTTTACTCCCCTAAATGTGTTCCGTTCTTTTCTAATCCTCCCTTTAATCCTTCTACACTTTTCATGGTACATAAAACAATGATATCAACAGTATGATGGATGAGTTTCCCAGTCTATAACAGGACAACTTGCATGTAGACATGGCAGCTACAAAATTGTTTATAGGTGACACCTTTGTGATTATAAAGGGGTCCTGTTAACTGTCATTTATTCTTTATTGTTGTTATCAGTATACAAGGAGCAAGAGAATGCATGCTATTATGTTGCAAATCATTCTATTAAAAATAAAAAAGGAAATCATAGCTAATATTAGAAATGCTAATAATGAATGAAGTGACCTTGAGAAAAAAAAGGTGGTAATTGGAACACCTGTAATTAATTACATAAATAGTAGCAATCAAATCACCACCACCTTTCCTCCTTTCAAGCAAAAATCCTTGCCTTGCTTTCTCCCCCACCCCGTATTAAACTCAGCTGGCATCTCTTTTCTACTCACAAATCATTCGATTCATCTTTTATTCATCAAAGATGATAGTTCCATAAATCAATTAAATGAAAAAAAAGATGATAGTTCCTTTTTTAGACAAGTAAAAATATGGATTTTGATTATTGATAGATATCCCATCCAAACTTTTCCTTTATATTTCATTTGATTCAACACATTTATATTACACTAGGCACTGAGGGATATTCAAATCATGAAGAAGAAAATTCTTGTCTTCATAGTGCTTATAATTTCTTGGGAGTATATGTAAACACATACTGCCTTATTTTTTGTAACACAGTTAAATGATAAGGCTCATAAGAGAAGCACAAAATGCATAGTTTAGGGAAAGACAGATAGTCCATAAGAGACAGATTTAGGGATGCTGCTTAGAAAATCATCCTAATAAACAGAGCTCTCCAAAAATGAAATGGAATATCTTGGGAGGTATAGTGCATTTTCCCTTCATGGAAGTAAAGGCTGGACAGCCATTTTTAGGTATGTTGTAGAGCGATTCTTGCTTTGCTGTGGGCAGAAATAGATGGTTCCTTCTAATATGGAGATTCTGTGAAAAAACACTAGTGGAGAGTAAACCATCCAGAGAGTGGGAACCTGGGACAAAGGATGAAGGAGTGGTACGATCAAAAGTACAGGTAGGAGAGTTAAACAGGTGGAAAAGAAAAAAAAATTGAGAGAAAGTTTATATTGAAAGGCCTCTATCTTCTCAGTAAAGTAAGAGGTAAGTTCATCTATTAGTTGAACATAAGCTTCCAAGTAGGTCAATAACAAAGGAGAGAAGACATAATAAGAGGAAGGGCCTGGGATCAGGACTGAGGTGAAGAACAAAAAGAATAGAAATGAAGGTGCAGGAGACAGATCAGAGTTAGAAATTTTCACAGTGGAGCAGTCATGCGAGATGATGAGGTGATAAGGTGTGGCCTTAATGGTGGGCACCAAAAATGGTAAGACGTGGAGTTGAGGATAGGGAGATGGATATGGAGAAATTGTTATTCATATGACTTCATATAAGGGTTGCCAGTATGCCCACGGCTAAGGATGATGTCAAGGAAAAGTGTCATGAAGAAAATGGGATGGTGTTAAAGTGACTGGAGAAAGTGAGAGATGACTTGGAAGTTGGTAGAGCAAAGAGAAATAGGGAGGAGAGGAGATAGAAAAGCTGACTTGAAGTGTCAGTGGTGAAGAAGAAATGAGCTATTCACTCATGTTGGCTCAAAGTACTAGGGAGATAAGGAATGGTGTTGTTATCTTTGGAGAGAGTTGCCAAGAAAATGTTAAGGACTAGAATTTATTCAAAATAAAAACTGGGGCACACAGAGCACTGTAAGGCCTAAGGCTTTGGGAGGGGGTAGGAGGAACTGAGTTAGGGTAAGGATGAGTTTGTAGAATGAGGTAGCTGAGAGGAGGATCTCCAGTAACAAGGATGAAAGAAGAAGGTTAAGACATACCTTGTGAATATCAGAGACACCCCCCTCCCCCAACCCCAGTCCTGTCTGATGGTTCTTTTTTATATATCATGAGAAAATTCTTCTTTAGGAATAAAGAGGCAATCTTGGAGATGAAAGTAACCTCTATACCAGTGGTTCTCAATCTTCCTAATGCCGCGACCCTTTAATACTCATATGTGGGCATATCTGCATGTGGCGTACCCGCCTGGAGACAGATAGAGGAGCAGTGTCTCAGTTCCTAAGACCATCAGAAATATGTGTTTTCCAATGGTCTTAGGCAACCCCTGTGACCCCTGTGAAAGGGTCGTTTGACCTCCAAAGGGGTCGCAACTCGCAGGTTGAGAACCACTGCTCTATACTATTTTTTGTGCTCAATGTGGCAATTTGCTTGCTGGGTTAAGATTTGG
The DNA here is from genome assembly GCA_028646515.1 of Pseudochirops corinnae. Lineage (NCBI taxonomy): Eukaryota > Metazoa > Chordata > Mammalia > Diprotodontia > Pseudocheiridae > Pseudochirops > Pseudochirops corinnae. Next base: position 98,961,446 of record CM053589.1, read on the forward strand.
AAGAGCATAGTTACTCTCTCTTTGAGTAGTTTACTTCCAAAATAAACCAGCCCATTGTTTGCTGGTTTGAGTTGGGAAAAGCAGAGAGGTGTGTTGGGACTTGTGTCTCCTTTCCTGAGCAAGCACCAGAGAGATCTTGTTCTGGAAAACACCTTTTTGTTTCCTTTTTCATCAAATGAAACAAACACACTTAAGATTTCTTTGGGGATCTCCACTGTTGCACCAGCATCTTCTCAACTGAAAACCTAAATTGTAGTCAGAATTAAAAATCAAATGTTTCAATTCCCCAGGATCAACTTGTGCAGAAAGGGAGGAAAAGGCACTTAGTGGTATATATAAAACCATAAAGCATCAGGGATAGGAAAAACTTAATCGCCTGAGACACCATAAAATGTATTCTAAATCACCTTTTGCATTGGTTAAATCATAATTTTTCTTTTTCAAGCTCTCCCAAAGACATATACTTGTAGCAGGAGGCTCTGAGTGAAACCATTAAAGTTTTTCCCCCCTGAAGGATGGAAGGAATTCTCACATCTAGCTATATGCTGAATTATTTGTTCTCAATTGATTCACTTCTCAAGTCTGGGATATAGGAAAGGGGGGAAAAAGGGGCTTCCAATGGACAGCCTTCACTAAGCTCTGCTACAAATCCATATGTTTTAAATCTCCTTTCAATTCATTGACAGATTCACATGAAGACAATGCCAGCTGCAATGTTCAGGCTTCTCACTGGGCAAGAGACGCCCCTCTACATCTAGCCTAAATCTGACTTTCATCAAAAGAAGTAAAGGCAAGTCAAAGATCCCCACCTGAGCTGAGTGAACTCTGAACAACATAGGACATCTTGTGTTTTCTAAGAACAAAAGGCTATGAAGGACCTGAATTGGCAGCCCAATGACCAGACAGGTTTCCCTGAGTGTCTTCCCCTCCCCCACCTCCTTTTTTTTCTTTTTGCCAAAAAAAGTGATGTCTTTATTAATGACCAGAGTCACAGACACCAGTTCTTTGTAAAACATGGAAGTATTTTGCAACATATTCTGAACTGTTTTCTCATTGCAGTTGACCACAGAAATATTTATTTGTACCTTTATGTGGCATAGTAGATGTCTGTCTGTCATACTTGAAACTGTGGTGAATGTGATTGTTTGATGAGTGGATCTGTGGAAGAGAGTACAGTGAAGAAAAATAAATCTTAACATGGCTGACTTACCCGATGCTACTATCCAGTCCAATCTCCTGAGGTTCAAAAACTGAGCTAATGCAAGTGTTATCTGATGGTGTAAAATGTGTGAGAGAGACTCAGTTGCTTCAAAAGTAGAATCCACAGTCACAGCAGTATCCCCTAGCTTCATTACTCCGAGTGTGTAACTGGTAATTAAACTTTGGCAAGACGTGAATGTGTTTATTTAATAACACAAAAGGAGCCTTTCCTGTGTTAAATAAAGGATGATGGCCACAATGTAAAAACTCAAAATATTTATTTAGATACATATTTATGTTTTTGACTTTTCAGTTTGACAAACTGTTCCTACAGGTTTCAGACTTCGAATCATCATGAACAAGACTGCTACTCTTGTACTAGACATGTTCCACAATCTGTGCAAATGTTACTTTTGGCATTTTGTTCCTTGCCCATTTGCAATCATGCAGCGCTCCCCATGGTCAAGCCATGCTTACCTGTTACTTCTGGAGAGGAGAGGAGCTGCTCTAGAATTCCTGCTGTCCTTTGAATATATACACATGTAAAAATGGCAACAGCCCTCCTCCCACCAACACCCCTTTATTCCTAAGGCAACAAGTCATGGATACAAGTTATCTTGGGTGAGCAAGGAGCTATCATCATCAACAGTATTAGAATGTGTATAGATAAAGTAAAATGTAGTCAAGTTGTATTCATTACTGAGATAAATGTTAATTGATGTCATTTTTGTCTTGATTTTTCTTTTTTTCTTTTTTTTGGCCACGGCCTTGAAGAAATACACTGTGACTTAAGAAGCCTTACCATGCAGTAACTAAAGCTTTAGGATTACTGTATTTCAAGGAGTAACCTATGTGTTGCATGCAACTGACCTTAGGAAAGAATTAAGCTAATCCCACTAATAAATCTGAAGTAATAAACAAAAGGTGCTTGTTTGGATTGGTTTTTTTTCTCACTGAGGATTTAATGGTCAGCATCTCTTATAATTTTTGGTCTCACATCAAGGTAGCACCACAACTACTTTCTTCAGTAATTCCAGTAGCTACTAAATATCCCATCCCATCATCATTAAATGGGTTGTAGAGAATAAGAGCTCTCAGCTATAAAATTCAGAGGGACTGTGCTATTAGCACAAATGGTTGCCACTGGATGTCACTGTAGCGTCACATTAATGTAACTGAAAATGCATCTGCTAAAATAATTTCAATAATAGCAACTGATTTCACTAAACTCACTTTCTGGGGGTAAGAATACCATCTCCTGCCTATCCTAGTTAGAAGGCAGTCTTTGCGTTGTGTTGCCTCATGATTAAGTGAATGATGCACGACTGACACCAGGAGAAGCTCTGTGTTTCTGGAAACCTAAGATGTAAATGTATGTGGTTGATTTTTAAGGGGATGGGGACAGATATTTATCAATTTTAACTCCTACCAAGATGTACCAGGTTCCCAGCTCCAGCCTTTACTAGTGAGAGTGTCTTGGGCAATGTGGCAGCTAGTTATTGCAGTGGATTGAGTGCCAAGCCTGGAGTCAGGAAGATTCCATTTTCCTGAAGTTCAAATTTGACCTCAGACACTTACTAGCTGTGTGACCCATGGCAAGTCACTTAACCCTGTTTGCCTCAGTTTCCTCATCTGTAAAATGAGCTGGAGGAGGAAATGGCAAACCACTCCAATATCCCTGCCAAGAAAACCCCAAATGGGGGTCACAAAGAGGCAGACACAACTAACTGAACAACAGTAACAACAATCTTGGGCAAGCCACAGGATAATGGACTTAAGAGATGGAAGGGGAAGGCGGTCTTAGATAGAATCCAGTTCCATACCTTATTATATGTGAGGGAATGAAGGTCCAGAAGAGGTTAAGTGAGTGGCCCAAAGTTATAAATGTAGCAAAGTAGCAGCAATGAAATTTGAACTCCAGGTCTGATGCCTCACAGATATGTTGTCAGGACCTAACGAGAGACATGTGAGAGCACCATAAAACTGTAAAGTGCTAAACAAATGTTATTTGCTTTATGAAATTCTTTGGCTCTTAGTATATCCTTATTATGACTTATGCAGTACTTCCACCATTCAATAAGCTCCATTTCTTCAAGGTCACAAGTCCTGGAGGTATAGTTCTCTTCTGCAACAAGAGTTAGATTGAGCATTATGCGTTGGTAAGTCACACATTACCAACGATGCAGAATTATTGTGTATCATTTTTGTTTTGTTTTGTGTTTTTTTCGGGGGGAGATAGAAGGGCTGGTGAGGACAAGGCTTTTGTTTACTGTCAAGCCCTGGCTTGTAGCAAATGAAGTATTTAAATCATGTTTAAGCTACACACTGTGTCATCACTAGCATTAAAAGAACAGCCTTTCAAATGAGTACCAAGTGCCAGTTCTGCAGCAATAGTGGTTGGTGGGTATGTATCCTTTTCCTCCCCAAGAAGTCCACATTAACAGACTCAAAATATAATTTTCATTTTTTAAAGTGGGAAATTCAATTTGAAATTCCAGCAAGATTTCCTTCTCTAATTAAAATCTCTCAGATGAACTGGGAATGCTATAAAGTTCTTTGGGTATACCAGAAAGTGAAAAATGCTGCCAATCTAGGAGAAGGGCTAATTTATATTTTCTATACTATTTCCTCAGAAAGGGCTTTATGTTTTAATGATCATGTCACAAAAAGAACCTGAGTTAAATTTACCTGGGATTAAATCAGGAAAGCCAGAACAATTGCTCCATTAAATGACTCTGACTCTACTTGTACACCGTCCTTGTGACCCACAGCCAGCTTGTGGCTCTGCAAGTGTTGGAAGGAAAGCCTTACATAGCAGACCTATCCAAATTGCATTGACTCAGTGACCAGTTGAGGTCTGAAGCCTGCCTTGACTGTGCTTTTCACATCAATGAGCCATAAGACTAGATTTTTGCAAGATGGCACTCTAAGATTTTCACTCAGTAGTAGTTTTTTTCACTAGGAGAAATAATGTAAATGCTTATGCACCAGGAACCATATTCTCATCAAATAATTCATATTTGATTTCAAAAAGCCCTAATTAAAGGACAATTCTGAGCCATAGCCCTGAATTTGTAGCAAGGAAGCCTGCAAAAACATTAAAGTCACATGCACTGTTGGGAGGTATGATAGCTTTATGGGAAATGACTTGGCATGGTTTTTGGATGGCACCTTTGGAGTATGCCCAGCCTACCCCTTCACCCTTCACTTAGGTACTGCTATTTCTGAAACCATTAAGTACATCTGAGGGCAACTCTGAGAAAAGCTATGACAATATACACCGTTCAGTTCTCAAGTTTTGTCAGGCTCATTCCTAAGTCTGACGTCCTAAACATACACAGGAAGCTGAAAATGTGATGATATTCAGAGCCTCTATAATAACAGGTGTATCATCCTCCTCTGATTCTACTCCAATCAGTTCTTGGAGAAGCAAGAGTCAGAAATACTTTTTATTAAAACACTGATCATTGTTAAAACACTGCGAGGTACATTAAATAAATACAACCTTCAAGTTGTACAAACAGGTGTCTTGTGGCTTAGAGGGGGTTTCCTGGAAATGACCTCACAGCAACATTTAAACAAGCACATCTGGGCAAAAATAATCCATTTGGAAAATGCCTTTTGTTACATGATAACATACATTTAATTTGGGCATTCAGTGAAATCTGTGCATTATCTTCTTTCAGATGAATAAGAAATATAATCTTATTGGATGATGCTTTTGCCTTCCCCCCTCCCCCCACACCACCCTCCTTTGAGGTGGTCTTTCAGGTCTGGGAGGACAAAATGCAATATTCTGGTCAGAATCAGTTTTTCCTGGGTCCATCTAGTTCAATATCAAATTATGGTCTCCCGGCAAGCTTCAACAAAACTTCGGGGGCTGTTTTCTTCTAGACTGAGAGGGAGGTGTACCCTATGCAAGAAAGCAACTGGGGAACTTAGGGCACCACAGCTTTGCAGATGGAGATCTTCTTGAAGCTGTTTTCTAGAGAGTGTCACATTCTGCTGAGAACTGGCAATGACCTGTTAATACAAGAGATGGGGAAAGAGAACAAGGAAAATGATGGAAGAAGGAAGTCTCACTTCTGAAAGACTATATTTTAAAAGATATATCAGAAGAGTAGGGTTACAAAAATACTCAGGGTACAAACACACACACACACACACACACACATAAGAATCAAAACATCAGTTTTCTTTAATCATGTCCACATACAAACAGAACTGAAAATCGTTCTGACTGATGGCTGCATGCTGGGGATACTTTGGGCTAGACATGGCACAACATTCATTTCAGGTCTTGGTCACTTTATTGTTTAGTTCTACCAAGGTTTATTGTGTATCAACAAGATTAAAACAAGTAAAATCTGTGGTTCCTAATCTCCAGAAGTGTCAGCAACAGCAGAGTCACAGATATTTTTCTTAATGACTACAGTTACTCTCAGGTCCAGGTACTATAACCTCTGGGAAAATCATGATTCCTAAGTATATTGCTTAAGGGGCTATTAGTAGCTTTTTTTTTTACACAGTAAACCACATAGTAAACATAGTTCACGTGGTAAAAAAAGAAGCTGGTTAACAAAATTGTTGTCCGACTCTTCATGACCCCATTTAGAGTTTTCTTGGCAAAGATACTGGAGCGGTTTGCATTTCCTTCTTCAGCTCATTTTACAGATGAGGAAATTGAGGCAAGTAAGGTTAAGTGACTTGCCCAGGGTCACATAGGTAGGAAATGTATGAGGCCAGGATTTGAGCTTAGAAAGATAAATCTTCTTGACTCCAGGCCTGGCACTCTACCCACTGTGCCATCTAGCTACCCCTAGCAAGAATTAATTTGCTTTAATTGATTACTTAAGGCAGGTTGGATCTTATAGTTATCTGATAGCTTGGTCCTTGTGTGCACAAGGAAGAAGGCCTGAAAAATTTATCCTAATGTTCTTAATCATTTCCATGGTAATATGTTAGGTACAACTCTTAAAAGGGGCAGTTGATTCCATAAGAGTAAAGCTTTAAAACTAAAAAAAAAAAAAAAAAAATTACAATAGGCCTTTGTAGGACTTTCTCAATCCACTGGTTACCTGACTGCACAGCAGGATTTTGACTGTGAAATTTGGTTATAGAATATTAATGACATTAACATAGAGTGCAATTGATAAAGATTTATTCAAGAGAATTTAACCTGAGGGTTTATATTGTGTTTGTGATGCAGGCTATTCCTGACTCTCTGTTTGGGGCAGGTCTATCCCAGTGGATAGAACATTGAACTAGGAACAAGGAAGATCTGAGTTCAAATCTGACCCCAGACACTTACTGATTATGTGACTTTGGACAAGTCACTTAATCTTTGTCTGCCTCAGTTTCCTCATCTGTAAAAGGGCCATAATAACAGTAACCTACTCCCCAGTGTTCTTGTGAGGGCCAAATCATATAAAAAACGTAAAGCACTTAGCACATTGCTTGGCATTCAGTAAGCACCACAGTAAATATGCTGTTATTTCTTGATATCTCAGCGAGGCCCTTCAAGCATTCCAAACTGAAGGGAGGGTGAAGCATTCTACTCTAAATTAGTAGAAAGAAGAGCATGAGATCACTGGGGACTAGAGTTGCTGAGAATAAGTTTCGCCTACCAGAGGTCAAGCCCAAATACCAACCTAATTGTGGTTGCTGATTATGTACAACTTAGAACCTACTTGCCTATGGCTCTTCTTTAAAGTCAACAACAGCTCCAGTGTGTATTCTGTTAAAAGAGTGTGAGCTGTGTGCATGGTAGGAGAACAGCTACTTCACAAAGTAGCTCATCACTTCCATCATATAGAGAGCTCAGACTCCAGGACAAGAGAAGGGGTTGCAGTGTTCCCAAGCCAAACATTCCTGAATCAGTAGGCTAGGAGAACTCTAAAATCTTTTATCAACCTCACCTCCAACAGCATGTGACTCTTTGGACTTCAAGAGCACTCAATAAAAATCACAAGATGAGGTTTAAAAAAAAAAACCAAAAACTTTTTGCATAAGATGCCCATAAATTCTCCTGGTAAGAAGTTATGTTTTCTCATCAAAAGGCCTGATTTGCTCTTTTTAGCTACCTAACCTTTGGGAATTAATGACCAATAATATTAGCAAAGCAATAAAAATGTGCACAGCAGAAGTGTCACTGCTGAATTCTTAAACACTTCAATATGGTATTAGCTTTCCTTTTGCTGGTAAAAAACAAAAAAAACAAACCCAACTTGCAGTGTGCTAAATGAGAAGGCTTCTTTTTTCAGCCGCACAGATGCCCATATCACATCTCATTAGGTAAATTTGGAGGGCTGGAAGGTGGGGAAGGGTGGTTCCACAACATTAGCAGAGAGGACAGACATAGCAGATGCAAAGCAGAAGATGTCGACATACACGTGGGGCCAGGGCAGCTGCCAATCACCTTTTCCCCTGTCTCTAAGCAGAGTGTTGGAGGAGAGAGCTTGGGGAAAGCTGAAGGCAACTATTAGGAAGAAAAGTGAGCTATGACAAACAGCCTGGACAGCTGGGGGGGGCATTATCAAGAAAAATGGAAATATTTAAGATTTCTGCAAGCTGAACTGTCCTAGTAGCTGATGTAGCCTTATTGCTACATGATAGACCAGCTAAACTGTGCTGACGAGAAAGGTCGGGGAATGTACTCCTTTAGATAATCACTTACACTGGTTAATGTAAAGTTCACATACATCCAAAGTAGAGTATGTGGCTTTTTTAAAATCTAGGTATCTGTCTCTTTCATACACATTAAAAGAGAACCATTCATCTCAGGTAACACATAAGAAAACAACTTTTTTTTGAGAGAAATATAAAACGGTCAATTCACCTGTTTTTCATATTCAACAAAATGGAATAGAGGGTAGAGCCCAAGTTCATATTAAAGCCACTTAAAAAACAGAAGCAAGGAGATTGAAAAATAGCTGGGAAAAACAGAGCAATTTTTTGACCCAGAGAAGGGAATAGAAAGAGTGAGAAAGAAGGAACAAAATGGAAAGGAGATGGCCAGAAGGAGAGAAAGCTGAAGAGAGAGGTTCAGTAGGTGCTGAGGTGAATGGGTCAGTCAAGATTACCTGCTCTTGTTGTATGCTACTGTTCCTTTGGCCTATGACCTGTGGGCATCCCATGCTTCTTTAAATAGGAGTTCTTGGGGATGGGGAATAGGGAAGAGGGAAGGAGATGTTCTAGGCAGTCCTAAAACCACTAGAGTACCACCTTCAGTACTTGCCATTAGTCAGATGAAATTATGGCCATGGTTGGATCTAGCTGTGAGCTAGACGTTCCCCCATTCACAGGGTACGGAGTACAGTGGACAGAATACTGGGTATGAAGCCAGGAGGACCTTAGTCCAAACCCATCCTTGGACATTTACTAATTGTGTGACCCTGAGCAAGTTGCTCATCCTCTGTCTGCCTCAGTTTCCTCAACTGTCAGATGGGGATAATAGTACCACCTATTTTCAAAGGTGGTTGTGAGGATCAAACGAGATAAGATTTATGAAGTATTTAACGCAGTGCCTGCCATATAGCAGTATTTAATAAATCTTGTTTCCTTTCCTTTTTGCTCACTCCGTATATTTCTTCTATAATGGCTAATTTTAAACAGAGTTAGAAAGAGGTGATTCTAACGTAATGAAATGGATTCCACAAACCACATACAATAACTAATATCATTACATAAGTCTCACCAAATACACTCAACAATAAACCATACCTACACTGAACAAAAAATTTAAGGTTTCTTAGATTATCCTGAAATACTTTTAGGATCATGTAGTGTGTCAAAAATAATCATTACGAATATCAATTATTGCACGGTAGATGCATGAAATTACAGTCAATAAAGAGTTCTAGTTAATAAAATTATAAGTAAAGAGACAGCTGCATGTACCAGGTGGTGACTTCTGTTATCATTATGGTTGTATGAGATGGGGTTTGGTGGGGAGTGGGAGTGGAGAAAAGGCAAGAAATGGAGTCAATAAATGAAAGGAACCTATGGACCAGGCTAGATGCCAATACTATTTCCAGGTAAGGCCACAGAAACACAAATGGATTCTGCTTTCCCAAGATGTAAAAGCCTCCTTTTCCATTCAATTCCATTAATGCCAATCTAATAAATATTTATAAATCCCTAGTAGAACAGAATGTACTGAGCAGGGGCCTGGGGATAAAAATTTTTAAACTCAAACAGAAGTCATTTAACTCCTTTCTAAAGCTGATTCCTGCCAACTCTGTCCCACATGTTTAGAACTTTGGGGTCTCTGAGGAACAACTAGTCAAAAACTGTGGCAGGACCTTGCAACACTCATACCTGGTCTATAATGTTGGCACTGAAGATGGCTTCTTCCATGTGTCGTTCATCAGATTTGATGACTGATCGGATAGTGTTCACCACATGCTGTACTTCTGGAGGGAGATTACAGTTTGAATGTTCCAAAAATTTAGCCACCAAAATTTTTGTGTCTTTATAGGCCTTAAGGTCCACTAAAGAGGGTGGCTGCTCTTTTGAGATGGTCTGTAAGGCCTTTGGCTTTAACTGTTGGTCAACTGTCCTGGTATCTCTTTGTTTTCCAGCTGGCAAAAAATGGTCCTGATAAGCAGAAGCAGCCATGTGAGAGCTAGAAATGGAAACTAAAAATAAAGGGGAAAAAATACAACTTTGAAGAAAAAAAAAACTAAAGCAAGCTGTCAAAACCAAAGAAAACCAAATATAAGCATGCCTGGGAGAAAGCTTTCTGAGAAGCCTCTAGGACTCTCTAACTAAAGCTAGCGATGGGTGTCTCCCTTCACTCTGCAAAGGCCTGGTACTACCAAATCTGCATGGGCCTAATGCCTTATGTACAAACTAATTTAGAGATAAGACAAACCTCTACTGAAAGATCAGAGGGCTGGTGGCCATAGAGGGAGGAGACACACTCAGAGCATGAAAAAATAATAGATCAGCAAGCAGTCAAGTTCAAGATTGGGAGATCTTTTTTTCATACAAAACCAAGATTAGAAAGATATTCTCCTTTTGCTTTATCTATAGTCTTAAAAGCAGATTGTTTCCCTCTTTCTTATTAGTAACAAATTCATCTACCTCTGGTCTTACATAAGTTTGGCAATCATAGATTCTTAAAGGTGGAAGGACCAATCAGTAAACTGAGATTCAGAATAACTGTTGCACAAGGTCACATAATTAGCATAAAAGCTAATTTTCTCCTGAGACTGCCAGACTAAATTTTTTTTATTTTAAAATACATTTCCCCCTCTCCTAGGTTTCTCAAGTAGTGCTTAAAATAATACATAAAGCAATAGTGAGAATACTCAAGTATCCACAGAACAAATAATAAACAATAGTAGAAGTTTTATTTCCCTAACCATGTCTCAGTCTCACTGTCAAGGTGAATTCTGGGTAGAATAAATTAATCTGCAGTCCAACTTGGGTAAGCCAATTAACTCAATTAGTATTGGATTAAATTTTGATTCTCTTCTCAGCACTCTTAGACTAAGAGTTAAGGAATGAAAAGCAAACGAAAAAAAAAAGAATGGGTAGTCTGAAGCATTTCAGCTTTAAACCAACGGGAGATTGAAAATGAGGAAGCACACAAATCACCACCACTCTGCCAAGATGCCTCACAAAGGGAGAGCTCACATTGAAATCAGTAGGCATACGTAGGGCTGAACTTAATTATGTTCTCTGGTACACACTGCTAAGCAAAAGGGAAGAGTGTGTGTGTGTGTGTGTGTATTTCAATATTACATCTTGTGACATGAGAAAAGAAACTTAATGAAGCATACTTTACTCATTCACCATCTATGAAAACAACAACATATGAAACAATTCTCCTTCTCAAACTATACCACCATCTACTCTGTTGACAGGATAATAGAAAAATTGGGCATGCATGCAAAGATGATTTTAGAAATCAGTACCTCACCTGTCTCTAAATCCGACTGAGATACTCCTGCTTCATGATGCTGGCTATATAGAGGTGTGTAGGAAGAGGTATCTCCTTTAACAAAAGAGAATATTTCATTAAACATATTGAAACATGCATTAAGGAAACAGCAGGAAAAGCCCTTCCAATTTCAAGGAATTGATTGTAAATGATAAAACAAGTTGAAGGAAACAATTGGTTGATGCCTTTAAAATAAGCAATATATCCCAAGATAGGAAAAACATACCACTAAAACCTCTCAGCCTTTCAAATACCTTGTTAATGGATATTTTCTTTACTTTGACATACAAAATAATTTGTTATAATCACTATCTGACTTCTTTTATTAAACACTTGAGGCATTTTGGTATTTCTTCAGGAAGCCTCAAGGTACCCACTTCAATTAAGAAAAACCATAAAGTTTTTGTCTTTGAATTGAGAGGAAAACCGCTTTGTGTGGGGGCAATTTTCTCTTTTTAACAGTCATGTGGCTGGTGGAGAAACAACAAACATGACTGATTCTCATTAACAATGTTTCCATTTCAAGGTCTGATCAAACCCTCTATCTCCTTAATTCCCTTCATGGTTTGTAGAACACGAAGTATTAGAGGTGATCAGGGCTGATCAGAATAGGAATGGGGCATTTTAGCCTCAAATAAGAAGGTAACTGAGATCATCTCACTGATTGTCACAAAACAATTACTGTAGAACTTGTGGTGGTTTCCCATACAACTCCTCAATCTTAGATTCATGAAAGTAAACAAGGAAGAAATCTTCCATATGTCTGAGGAGTATTTATTGCTCTTTCAAAGACAAAAAGCCATTTCGAACTTTTAGATAGATCAAAAGACTTCTTTCCTCCTTCAGGGCACAGTTTATAGTGAAAATCTACTCTAACTCTCTTTAGTTGAATAGGTAGTTAAATCAGGAGATGAAAAAAAGGAAAAACCCACAAGATCCTCATCACCACTTAGAAAAGTTTGGATAAGAGAGATGTTGGTGGGAGTTGACTTCATGCCTGAGAATTCTGGCACGTGTTCTACAGCGAGACTCAGAAACTTTATGGGAACTATCAGTTTGCCAAAGTCAGATTATTCCAGCATATAAAACTACTCTAAGGTGCAAGTTAGATACTTTAGGAAGCATTATAATTTGTTTGGGCCATGACAACACAACAAAGCAATGCAGTATATATTGGCTCCCTCTGTTAATGCAGCTCTGAAGCTATCTCACTTGCTCCTAAAGAATGATTTACATATTAAAAGTTTTGTCCAATTCCTAAAGTAAGCAGTAGATAATCTACAGCTCATTTCTTAGACACGCCAGGCAGAGAAGCAAAGACATTAGCCTCAAATGTCCTCCCTTTTATACACATTTTATGAAAACGATCCTTTTTCTCATTTTGGGGTAGTTATTGGACTTAACTATAATATAAAAGTTAAAAGACAAAATCGCAACATCAGCAACTTTATACACTAAAAAGGTTTCAGAAACAATCATCTGCAGCTCCAGTGGTGATAAGCCACCCAAGTTCCTATTATCTAGGAGGTACACTTAATACCAAGGATCTCTTATTGAGAAAGTAACAGAAAACCAAAAACAAAATACTTAGAAGTTGAAGGAATAAATTATCAATGGTATAACAAGGCAATGAAAGCTATTAAACTATGTATTTAAGATAAGAAATACAGATGGGAAAACATATTGCTATATAGTTAGCACTTCAAATATTCAGGTCCATTGGCTTAATTTTTTTCCTCCACTTGATATACTGCATCACACAAAAACAAAACTGTGAATGACTAAGCTATTCTAAATACTAAAAATATACAAATCAAGTAGAAAGGATCTATGAAGGAAGATGCTATCCACCTCCAGAGAAGGAGGTCATAAACACAAATCTGCATGGTATGGTTTCACACAGATACACACATGTGTGTTAAATGATGGTTTTCTCTAGTACAGGGTGAGGAAGGAGGGAGAGTGGGAAGGAGACAGCACAGAAGTTAAAATGTAGCAAAAATCAAGTCAATTCAACATCAACTACATATATGAGTAACTATGTCAAATCTAACTTTTAGTAGAAAGGTTCCCACCAATGAAATCTCATCTTAAGCTTCCAGGAGTCAAGATGGTCAACTCTATACTAGCTATATTAACTGTAAGACAGAACGGGTATGAGTCATATGAAACAAAAGATAATCCCAAATTATTTATATTTGGATTTGGGTTTATAATATGCCTCCCTCCATGGCCCTCCCCACACGCCCCTGAGACAGACACAAACACTTTGCGCCACAGGGGAACTTAGAATCCCCTGCGATCTGAGCTGCCGAAGACCTAGGACTCTATTCCAATTCTCATTTTACAGATCAGGAATGGGGAGGTGATTTGCCATGTGCTTGAAATCCAAGTGTCTTGGTCCTGGGCTCCTTTCACTATACTAAAAAACCTTTCTGTCATGTAACTGTGCCTGATCCCAATCTCTTCTAGGCTTATATTTATGGTCAACATCTGCTATTTCCTTATTGTAAATTAAAAATTTAACCTATTCTCTTAACACTTTATTCTTTGCTTATATGTTTTATTATATTCAAATTTGTATTACAGAATGCCCTACGCTTACATGGTCTGAAAGGTTGTGCCTCACCTTGTATCCTTTTCTGCTCATGGTAGGTTAATATAATTCAGAACAATTATCAGTACCTTATTATTAACCTCACCTGTATGGACTTCCTTACATTTGCTTTGCCCCAAACTTTTAAAGGTTACACAAAAGAGATTGAAGTGCAGAATACAGAATGAACTGAAACCCACACAAATATGTTGTTCCACAGTTCAGCTGTGACAACTAGCACAATCAGCATTGGGATGGTTAGTGTGTAGCCCACCCAGCCCACCATCAAGTCTGAATTTACCTTCTGTGCTGGATGAGCATGAAATAGGATCACTGGTAGATCGGACAATATTTGAAATTCGTTTTTTCCTAAAACGTCTTGGAGGGACAGTTCTCTCTGGGCAGCCATGGTGCAAGGAAGTATTTGCAGGAATTGAACAGAGAGAGGGCTGGGAATGAGTTGCAGAAGACTGGCTAAAGGTGCCACAACACATTTTCATCTGTTTAAACTGTGGCTGTGATTGATTCTCCCGCACAGAGCCTTGGGACTCTGAAAAGCTATAATTCTCAGAAGAACAGTCTGGAGATCTTTGAGGAGAACTCTCATAGTCCTGGATCTGAGATCTGTCTAGAGAGGCTCTTTGGTGGCAGCCTCTAGCCTCCATAGGGGAACATGGTGAGTGAGTCCTGTGGAACCTGCAGCGCACACTGCGATCCAGGCTGGTACAGCTACTGTCCGTGGCTGCTTTATGGATTGTACCATATGGAGAAAAGTCTGCAGAACGGAGAGAGCCTTGAACTTCCAAAGAACAAAGGTCCTCAGAGGAGTAACTATGATCTGGAATGTCAGCAACTTCAGACACCAAAAGAGAAGTACTATCAACGGAAACTACAAAAGAACATTGTTAACAAAAGCTTTAACATTGAATGTTTTAAGTGACAGATGGAACAAAATATCGAAACTCAAATTATAGGAAAAATAATGCCAGCATCATCTTTATCTAAACCTTCTAGTATCTATCTGCCTTTTATATAAAACTCTGAAGTTTAAAAGTGCTCACTTTTTCTTTCTCCTATGTGATGTTCAAATTCTTTAGTGGAGATTTTATTATCCTTTGAGACCGTAAGATATAAGATGCCATAGAATTATAGTACAAAAATACTTTTAAAATATCTGGGTGAGCATCACACACCTCTTTGGTTCCAAACAATCCATGCATTTTGGTGCTGGGGTGGGGGGAGTGTGGATGGGAGACAAGTGATCTGTAATAGAATATAGAGAAATGCTTCAACATTTATTCTGGACCCCAGGCTTTCAAAAGACACTGGGCCCACCTATTAAATAGTAGGGAAGATAATACCACTAAAATTCTCTCTGCATAAGGTTGAACAAGTGTTTGACAAGAAGCTGATGCCTTTAAAAGTTCACTAGTGCTAGGTTCTTTTTCAACCAGGAAACGGTATCTTCTACCAGAGTGAGAATAGATAATTCTGTTGAAAATGAAGAACCACCTCTGGCCCAGACCTCCACAAATCAGTGATGTAATTAGTAAAGGCAAGAGCTTTATAAAACATAGGTGTAGACCTCATGTACATATGAGGGATATTAACTTGAAACGAGGTATGTGAACTCTTAGCAGTGCATATTCTATGAGCCAGTCAGTTGTCCTCTTCCTCTCTAAAGATGACTTCACCTTGTACTTTCTTATGGATATGATAAGGTCCTCAGAATCAATCAGAAGTGGAAGGGCTTACATTTACATCTAGGCTGGAACCAGTTTATGAAGTAGAACTCCTTTACTGCTCTGCCGCTTCTCCCCTATGTCTTAAATTTTCTCTGTGTCTAGGAAGGGTGGATCTTCCTCCTCTTTCCTTGGGGACTCAATCTTTCCCATTAGGCTTCCTCCAGCAACTTTTTTGAATGTTGAATTGAAATGTTATATTTTTCCCTATATTTTTAATTTCTCCCTCTCCACTGATACAGTCTTCTCAGGCTACCCCAAACGTCCACATCCTAAAATAAAACAAGTAAAACTCTCAATCCTACTACCTACTCCCCACCCCCACCCCAACTACCATGTTTTCTTTATAGTGACTATTAGATGTTTTGAAAGAAATATCTTCTTTCCTTGTCTCTACTTCCTTGAATAAACATTCAATTCAATAAGCATGCTGAATGCCTACTAAATGAAAAGTCTTATGTTGGGTGATGGGAACATGAAACAGAGGTGAAAAAAATAGTCCTTGCCCTCAGGGACCTTATATTATATGAAGGACAGGATATTTAAATAGCTAGTTAAGCACAAAACAAACTGAGAAGAGAGAAATAATTAATGATATCAAAGAAAGTTTTAAGCAACAGGTGCTACTTTAACTAATTCTTTAAGGGAGGATTTTAAGAAATGGAACCGTGAGGAGGAAATACAATCCTGGGACTGGGCACAATTTGTGCAATGATGGGGAAGCAGGAGATAGAATTCTGAGTTTAGAGAACAACAAATAGGCCAATTTGATTGAAGGGTAAAAGCAAAAGAAGTGGGCTGAAGCCAGATTATGCAGAGTCTTAAATACTAAACTGAGGAGTGTATATTTTATCCTATAATGAAGCTATAAATGCTAATAGCTAGCATTTATACTGTATAATGCTTTAAGGTTTGCAAAACACTTCGCGTATGTCATCTAATTTGAGCCTCATCAACCCTGGGAGATGGGTATTATTATTTCCATTTTAAAGGTGAGGAAATTGGGTGTGAGAGGTTAAGTGACTAGTCCAGTCAGTGAATGTCTGAGGCAGGATTAGGTCTTTCTGACATCAATGGCAATGCTCTCTTCACTGGGCCACCTGGATACCTAGAAATAACAGGGAGTCACTGGAGGTTTTTCAGCAAGAAAATGTGATCACTCCTGTACTTTGGGAAGATTATTCTGGCAACTGTGTGGAAAATATGAATTGGAGAAAGGAGAGACTAGAACAAGAGAAGGGACCATTACAATATTTAAGGTGACAAGTGATAAACATCTTAATGACACTGGTGGATGTGCGAATGTAGAGAAGAGAGTACATGTGAGAGATATTATATAGAGGCAAAATCAATAAGACTCAGTAAGTGACTAGATCAGGGGGAGGCATGAAAGAAGGAAGACTCAAGGGTGACTTCAAGGTGGTGAAGTTGGGGCTAATGGGAGGACTGAGGTGACCACTACAGAAATGGTAAATGCTTAATAAATATTTGTTAAAGCATGAAAATTAAATGAAATTGCAAAGTTTCAAGAAGGAAAGGTTTAGGGTAAAAGGTAAAGAACTGAGTTTTTGACAGGTTGAATTTTAGATACGTATGTTAATTCAATTATGGATCTAGTCCCATTCCATTATGTAGGATGTGTAGAGATGATGTAGCACAGTTGGTCAGGAGAGGGATTAGAGCTAATCATAGAGTTTGGTAGTTGTATTCAAAAGGGAAAGGGAAGGAAGGGTGAATTCCAGTTCTTTCACAGCCCACCCATTATTAAAGAGAGATCCATGAATAAGAAACACTCATACACCTTCACTTTCTCAAGTGAAGTCCATTGTCCTCTGGCATTCCTATTGTTCCTATTTTTTAAAATCCATTTCAACTTGGCATTTGCTCCTAACCCCTCCACTAAACCTCTTTCAAAGGTTGTCAAAATAATCTCCAAATTGACAAATCCAAAGGCCCCATCTCAGACTGCATCCTCTTTGGTATTTTCTTCCCTGCTCATGACATAGCTGACTCCTTACAACCCTACCTCCTTTAATTTCCATGATACTGTATGAACTTGGTTTACTTATTAGCTTCCTGGCCATTCTTCTATCTCCTCTTCTTCCTTCTGCCCTCTAAAAGAAAGAGTTACTCAGGTATCCTGAGGGTTCTAATCTAACCTTCAAAGCCTAGGTCATAGACTACTTCCTCTATGAAATCTTTCCTGATTCTCTAATCCAAAACAATCTCTCTTTCTTCTCTGAACTCATGTAACCTCTTATTGCACTGCTGCATTAGACTTTGTGTTATAGACTTTTGAGTATGTCATCTCCCAACTAGGTAGTCACTTTTAGTACTGCATGGATAATAACTCTCTGCTTCATTTGACACTATTGGCCAGCATCTCCTCCTGCACACTGCTACCTTTCTGAGTTTTCAACATCTTTTTTTCTTCTAATTCTCTTCCCACCTGTCTGATCTTTCCTCAATCTCTTCTGTTGACTCATCATTTCTGTAGGGTACACCAACATCTTTCCAGATACCATGTTTTGCCACCCTTTCTCACCCCACACATCTTGCCATTTCTACCTTCACATCTCTTGCCTCTCTCCTGTTATTTGATTCAGATCTTCCTCACTTCTCATCTGGACTATTAAAATGCCTTCCTATTTGACCTTCTTGTCACAAGTCACTCTCCACAACGATCAATCCTCCACACAGCGAAGTGATTTTCATTATGTAGATCTGAGCAGATGATTATCCAAATCAATAAATACTAGAGTCCTTATTGTCTTTAGGAGAAAAAAAAAATCAGCTCCTCCATTTTGTTTTTAAATCCCTTCACAAGTTGGCCCCAACAGATCTTTCTAGACTTACTATATACCCATTGTCTTTTCTACACTCTATATAGTCCAAGTCAAATTGCACTTTTCTGTTTCTCTAACAAAATAAAATAAAAAGCCCTTTCTGATTCCCCAAACTTCTAGCGTCTTCCCTTCTAGCAACCCTGTACTTATTTTGAATTTCTCTGTATATTTATTCTGCATTTTCTTATATATATACACATTATCTCCCCCAACAGAAAGTCACCTCTTTTAAAGAAGGAACCGTTTCATTATTTTGGTCTTTATAGCCCTAACAATTAGCACCAAGCCTGGCACAGAGTTAGTGCTTAATACATGATTCTCTATTGATTGTTTTTGTTTTCACATGGTAGGCACTCAAATATATATTGAATAAGTTTATGCACATCAAATAAATCATAAATATAGGATCACAGTTTTGAGCTGTAAGGGAGAATAAAAGTCATATAATCCAATACCTTCATTTTATAGATGAAATCAACTGAGTCCAAGATAGGAAGAGTGACTTCTAATAATGGCAAGCAAAGAAATACTTGGCACCTTATTTCAGTTCAAGTGTCTTTGAGCCTTGCCCTGATTATATTGTCTTTGTTAAGAAACAGAACCTGTGAATCCCACAGTGGGAGGGACTTGTCAAAGACAGCAACAGGAAGGACATAAGAGGTGGGCAGACAGGGAGGAGCTAATGACAGATAAATAGCTGAACATAGATGAGACAGAGCAGAGCTGAAAAGGGGAAAACTTGTGGTGTCCAGCACTCTGTCTGTCCTGTCTGTGTTGATTTGTGCTTCTGATACTTTGTATAGAAACTCTGGGACCTTACTGAAAGCCTAGAAGAGGATTTTCTTGTTGTCTTTTTACAGAAGTCCTAGAGGAGGGTTTCAGAAGTCTGGGACTATACTGATAATTTGTGTTGAATTCCTAGTCCTTGTTTGTGGGTCTATGTTGAGTTCTCAGACCTTGTTTGTGGGTTTGTATTGATTTCACAGCCAGATAGTGAATTGATGAAAGTGCCGGCAATGTGCATGAATGTTGTTTTGGTTCTGTTAAGCTTTGTCTTCCCAGAAACAGAAACTGTGAAGGACTTGAGGCAGACTGATCACTGTGAGATTCAATATGGAACAGGAACTGGACGAAGAGCTGGATGAGGAGCTGAGAGCTGCCTGCCTGTGAATCCAGGTGACAGTTGGGTAGATTCAGGCAAGAGCTGGACCCATGGAATCTGGGAACCAGGCTTGAGCCAAGAGGAAAAGACCTCTCCTTGGGTACTTAGCACTGACTGAGAAGATCATGATTTACTGTGGTCTAGGGGTGGGAGAACTTTGTATTTTGCACCTTGTACCCCTTAAGGATGATTGGATACTAATCTCCAGTCAGAAGATTGATGAGAGATTAAGACAGTGTGATCTAGGGATGGGAAAACTTTGACCTTTGTATTTTGAGGATTGCTCCTTAAGGATGATTGAGTTAAGGACTTAATGAATGATATCATTTGTTTAAAACTATGTGGCTATTTTAGTAATAAGTTAGTATGTTATATCATTGTGAATGTTGTACTTGGGTTTCTGCGAATTTTTTACCTTAGCTTATTGCTGAATACATAGGGAGTTCACTATACTATGTGATCAGAACCTTAAAATTATTCATAGCAGCAGCCCTCTGAAGAGTTGCTCATGCTTGGCTTTACACTTGTCTAAAGTTACAAGGGAATTAAATGGCAGAACTCTTTCAAAGTAATCATGGGTGAAGGATTACCAACTTTGGCAAGGACATCAGCTGAGATTTCTACTTCTTATTCTGAACTTTCTTCGTATTTTTCCTGTGATACTCATCCCATTCTGCCTCAACTATACTTATTCGCAGAAATATTTTATTTCTTCTAATAGAGGGCAAGGAATATATCATATCTGACTCTATCCCCCACAGGGGCTAGCACAGAATTTTGTTAGCAGATAATAAATGCTTAGTGAATGTATAAATAAATGAACCTGAATGAATGAAAACTCTTAAGAACATTCTTCTCTCTCTCTACTACAGGCATTGCCACTTTAAGATTGCAAGAAGAATCCACTTTACTTGTGCTTTTTTATTTTTTAGATTTCCCATTCCTTGAGGGCAAGTAATAAGGGCATAGCAATAAACACAACAAAATAATGACATTCTCTGCAGGATTTCACACATCATAAAAACAGATTTATCATGTTGTCCAAGAAAAGAATACAAGCCATACCATCTTGAAAGGTAATTTGAAAATGAGGATCAAAAGTATTCCAGCTAACAGTTACTTATGACAGTTACTAGAGAAAAGGAAACATCTTCCCTCATCCTCCTCAGTAAAAGTATTGCACAGATAATGAAAAATTGAATTCAGTAGAGTTCTCAATACATGAAAATGTGTGCAAAGTTGGTTTCAGTTTCATTTTGGTCTTACTAAAATGATTTCTCATTATTGTTTGTGTAAATATATCATTTTTCAGTAATTGTAGTCATGTATTATATTAATATAAACCCCACAAATACCTAAACCACAAAAAAGTTTTTTTTGAAAAGATGAATTATTCAAACCTCTGTTGTGCTGTTTGATTATACATTTTTAGGATGAGCACAGAGCTAATAATTTAGTTCTTTTGAGAAGTGGAATTATAGGGAACCATATCATCCTTTACTATATAATCTGTTTACTGAATGTGAATTGGCTCAAAAAACCTGTTTTCATTCGATTCAGCAGTTTCCTTTCCATTAGCAAAATACAAGCAAAATCCATTTGCCAATTCTGAAGTTATTTCAAATCAATAAACATTCTGGGAAGCATGGAATTTTGAATGCTCATATTATCTTAAATATTTTCTATTTTTTGAAAACATTTCTTTAAATTGTTTAATAGGTTTAGGTCTATTTTTCTGTTGTATTTTTAAAATGCCTTTATGCTTAGAATTTCTATTAAAATTGAATGACAAAGTTTTAAGATTGTCTGAGGCTATCTATCATACCCTATTTCCTGAAAGCTTCTCCAGGGAAGGGAATTGCTTCCTTCCTCTTTTCCCCTTCACCTCTTGGAAACCCTGGTTCTTCTTGAGTTTCAGATCAAGTACCAGTTACTTTAGAGAAAGGCCTTTCCAGCTTCTCATAGTTAGTGCTCTTCCTTTCATCACTGTGTATTATTATTATTATTACTTTCAGTATTCATCCTGTATATTCTGACTCCCCATTAGAAGCTCCTAGAGTACAATTTCATTTTTTGTAGGGACTATTTGACTTTTGTCTTTTTATACCCAGTGCCTAGTGCAGTGACTGCTACATAGTTGGTGCCTAATAAATGTTTGTTGATTGACTGACTGAATGAGATACAGCAAATGTGCTTCACCTGTACAGGAAATCTTTTTGTGGCTATTTATGTCAGTGATAGTCCTTCACCTCTCTCAGTGGTAAAGACTTCACTACAAGGATCACTGTGGTGCTAAATTGTAAAGAAGGGTCCAGTATTCCCTAGCCCCACCACAGGGTGGTGTTGGGTATGGGTTCTTCTTGGAACCGGGAACTAAGCTGGAAGGCCAAATCTCAGGCACTACAAAAGAAGTGAAGCAGAAGGGTGTTCATTGACCAGAGATGCCCTACAGGAATGCTTCTAGATCTACTGACTGTTTAATTATCCACCTATCAGTTCTGGGTAAAAGTAGGGAGGAGCCAAGAATGAAAGGAAAACTTCAATCTCCTTACAGCAAAGAAAAAGTAGGAGAATAAAAGAAATTTCTTTTGGAAACTCTATAAATTAGCATTATTTCAAGTGTCATCATAAAGAGATAGACTCTTATGAGGTAAGTTACCTTGTGTGCTGAAACCAGCAGTTGTATTTTGATCCCCCAAGCTGGATTCAGTTACTTGCTGTTCTAGACTGGTAACCTACGGCAAGAAAACAAAAGCAGCATGTTTGACTTCAGACTCAGATTCATTAATAATCAGATGTGAAACAAATCATCTAAATGGCATATTGCCATTCAGTGATAAAGACTGACTTGAAAGCTCTTCTTCAATTTGTGGCATTGACACATATTTATATTTTTTAAATCTTTTCACCCCAGGGGGAGAGTAGGGATGTGAAGAAGCATGAGTCCATGGTCATCCCTGATGTCCCTGATATACCAGGGAGTGGAAGTCGACAGAGAAGAGGGCCATCACTACACTCATAAGACACCCTTCCATGATGATCTGTGATTCTTCAGCAAAGTATGGCCCATTTAGAGAATACACAACAATCACTGAAGAGTAATGATGAATCTCATAACCCCAGAAGAGCACACAGATAGCTTTTTATGATAGCCCTTGTACTAATTCTCCCCATCCTTTCTTGATTCTACATTCCCAATTGTACCTAATCCTTCTATTCAAATTCAATCCCCTCTGGAGAAAAATGATTCATAGCCTTCTTTTTCCCAATTTTTATCATCTCATAATACTTATTCTTAATTTCACATCATTTCCTTTCCTCCAAAGGAAATACTCCAACTTCTTGTTTATTTTTTAACCAATCCTGTAACTTAATTGGTATAGGGACTCTCTAATGAAGAAACTTGCTACTGATGCAAACTGGCATTTGTTTTGCAATTTATAGCCTTAAACTACCTCAGTCACTATGAGGTTAAATGACTTTTCCAGAATCACATAGTATGCACCTGAGGCAGGACTTGAGTCCAGGTCTGCCTGACTCTAAGCCCAACTCTCTGTCTACTATGCCTTGCTACCACTCAATGGCAAGATTGTATCTGTGATTCCCAACCCCTGCATAATGGAGTTTTCACATCTCTTTTTCTCCCTCCTTCCCTAAGAGGAATCTGCAACCTTTGAATCTCTTTTTAACAAGTAAATATCTATATCTATATATGATATTATTTATATAGATATGTACATAACCATGTCTCTCTATATACAGACATATACATATGTGTTGTATATTTGTGTGTATTTGCATATGTGATTGTTTGAAGAGATTCACAGATTTCTCTTAGATATAAATATATATGTACATACATACATATATACACATAATTCTTCGTGGAAATATTTGTTACTAGGAAGATCCACATTTTAAGATATGTTTGCACAATTAGGTAACACTATTGCAGTATTTTAGAATATGAACAACTATGTACATAAAATATATGTACATAAGCAAAATCTATTTTAAAGCGGCTTGTTACTATATATGCATGTAACCCTCAGTTACAAAAAAAACCCAGTTTTGAAATCCTAAGTGATTTTAAAATTGCTTAGGGAATTCAGCTATAAATAATGAGCTGCTAGGGGAAATTGGGAGAGGTGATCTGAGCCCTAGTGTTGTAGCTAGATTTCAACTCAGGTAATTAGATTTCTGCCTATCTATATGTCCCCTGCCACTTTAATCAAACAGGTTATTTTTATTTCTACTCTTTAAACTTTAAACTAAGACTTTGCATTACTGCAAGTATAAAATGACTTGCTATATCCTCATTGCAGAAAGAACATGAGATACTGTCTGTCTGTAAGGCGGCTTTGTGAATTCTACAAAGTTACTACTTAATTAATTAATTCAATTAGCATTTATTAAGTGTGTGCTGCATGCTACAGACACAATACAAATACAAAACAGTCTCCACCCTCAAGAACTTGATATTCTATTAGGAAGCTATTCTAGCTGGTTTAATTCTGGGGATAATTCAGTGACCAGTTCCAATATAAGAAAGACTTGGCCTTCCTCATCTGTAAACACATCTCCACTCCCTTTCCTGGGCTCAGCCCTCAGGAATAATCACAGCAACACTAGCTAACATTAATATAGCATTTTAAGGTTCATAAAGCACTTTACATAAATTATCTTACTTCAGCCTCCTGCCAAACAAACACAGCAAAGACTTAAAAATTGCTTGTTAAAAGAACGTAAAATAATGAACAGAAAATAACTATTTTAGAGAGCAATGATAAGTCAAACAGACTCTTAACTCTAGTCAAGTTCAAGCTTGACATGTTGCCATAACCTGTTATTACATTTTTTTCCCCCTTAGGACTCTAATTCTGTTTTTGAAATTTTGTGAATGCGCTTTCATATTAGAGTATAAAGTAAATAATAAACATTTGATGTTTTGCTCTGAAATGGAGAGAATTAGATATATAATTTTTTCTCTTTTGTTTCCTTCCCTCCCTCTCCACTCTGCACTAGAGAAAGCCACCATTTAACACACACACACACACACACACACACTCACACGCACACACACACATACACACTCACACACATGCGACACTATGTGTACTTCTATTTATCAGTTCTTTCTCTGGAGGTAGATAGCATCTTCTTTCATAGGTCCTTTGTAGTTGACTTGAATATTTATAATACTCAAAATAACTTGGTTGCTCATAGTTATCCAATGTTCTCTTGGTTCTGCTCATTTCTTTATTATTTCAAGCAAGTCTTTCCATATTTTTCTAAAATCAACCTGCTCATTATTTCTTACAGCACAGTAGCATTCCATCACAGTCATATACCACAACTTGTTTATCATTCCCCAAATGACAAGCGTCCCCTCAAATTTCCAGTTCTTTGCCACCACAAAGAGAGTTACTAAAAATATTTTAGAACATATAGGTTCTTCTCCTTTTTCCCTAATCACCTTAGGAAAGAGACCTAATAGCAGTATTGCTGGATCAAAGGGCATACACAGTTTTATAATTCTTTGGGCATCAATTACTAATATTCTTGATATTTACATATGAAGATTTGAGTCAATATTCATAAATACACAAAAGTACACAGATCTGTCAATATGCTTTCTCTGAATCACAAGAAAACAATCACTCCCATGAGAGACTCATTCCCTTTCATAATGCTCTTCTTCTATCTCTCCTCCCTAACCTGTTCTCCTTCTTTCCATCATCATTTTTAGTTTTTGACATAGCTCCTTTCAAAGCTACTATCTGGGAAAAAAAAAAAAAACCCAAACAAAACAACTTACTGTTAATGAATTACTATAAATAAAGTAAGAGTACCAAAATAAACTCTAAGCCAAGGTCAGGAGTGCATTAGATGGATGCCATTTTAAAAAACTGCTTAATCCACATTGATTATTGTAGGTGGCAAATACTAGAAATGATCATCAGTCACATCTCTACAAGCAATAGTCAAGGCTTAATTTGAAATTGGCCCTCCATAAAACTGAAAGTGACACGACTATACTAGAATTATTAGGAAAAGAGCTTTTCATAGCATGCTAGAACCAATGGGGAAGAAAACATTGAGGATAGCCCTATACTTTTCAGATGAGAAAATTGAGACTCAGAGAGGTCATGTTATTTGCCCAAGATCACACATCTGGGTGGTGGTACCACTGGGAATGGGACTTGGGTCTTAGGACTTTTGGTTCAGTGCTCTTTCCATTGTACCATAGTGGATGTTAGACTAAAGTGCATTTCTAATGAAAAAATGAAGAATAAATTTATTTGTCACAAAGTTAAATTGAAAAAAAAAATTAAAACCGATCCTTGTACACAGAATACAGGCAGTAGGAAAGATGGTGGCATAAACATTCTAACGTAGATGTCACATAAATAACAAATATGGTATGCTCTTGTGCTATTAAATGGAAGGGATTTTATTCATAGTTATGCTACTTTTGTCAGCCCTAGTAATAACAACAGGATAAATTGCCATGTAAACTTGTTTTCTCCTACTCAAAGGATGATGGAAATTTCCTAATAAAACAACAAGAAACCATGGAAATTATTCCATATTTCTAAGTTTATACCAAACTAGTGTTTGAGTCTATGGAGAGAGTCTGCAGATTCTTGGCAATTTCAGGAAATTTTCACTAAAAATTCACATTGTTTTGCTTTGTCAATGTGAATTTTTAGTGCAGATTTCCTGAAATTGCCAAAAATCTGCAGACTTTCTTAACAAATGCAAACTGTATAATTATGTTCCTTTCCCTCTATTTGAAGACTAAATTCACTTATAAAAAACATTAAGTAACTATCTTCATTATTGGAATTTAGGATGAGTCCCTGAAAATGTTTTAGACTGCTGAGAACTTAATAAGTCCGTTGTGATTGAGAAAACAACCCCCTAGTTACTTCTGCATCTTTAGGGATGATCTCTGTGTCTCAAGGGCTTGGATTGTGGTCAAATCATGCTCAAGTCAACAACACTGAGATAGTGTAGATTTCTGCTCCTCCTATCCAGTAACTCTTCTCTGTGCATAATGGTTGTAAAGTAATACAGGCCATTTGTATTGACTCTTGCTGCTGAAGAGCATTGGTTTAAAAAGAAAAAGTGACATGAAGAACACTGAAGCCAGAAGCTGATCCTCACAAAAGCAATGTTTGTAGAAATAAAGAAGATAAAAAAATCAGGACCCCTTTACTATATATATATACACACACAAAATATTCTGTAATTCCAGTGTATATTATCAATGAGTTGGACCACAGCAGAAAGTTACTGATTTGCTGCTTAAGAGTTCTGTCTAAAACCACAGGAACATGAAGCCTCAGGAGGTTAAAATGAATGTGAAAGAAATGAGGATGCTCAATATAGCAGAGAAGTATATTTAAATGAATATAATCAATCCTAAACATAACTAATTTCTAAAAGCAGGATTAAAAAAAAAACTACTGTTTTTTTAAAAAAATATATTCCAGGACTAGCTCTAAGAGCAGCCCCTTTTTGAATCTCCCTCTAGCTTCTGTACTGCTTGTATTTCTCCCTTCTGTCGGTCTGTCTTCTTCTCTTTATAAAAATGACTGCCGATATGTAATTTATGTGCAGTTTACACTAGCAAGTGGAATCAATTAACCTTCTGCTTGTCTAAGGGGAAAGGACTTTTTGCTTTAAATGGGAACAAATCTTTAATGGTTAGTCAGGTCAAAACTCTTGTTCCGCCCCCTGGGGAAGCGTGCAGCTGGCATGGACTTCTATTTCATTTTGTAGAGGGTAATGGATTTCATTGACTTTCATACCCTCGGCAGAGTCTATGGCACTGAAAAGTGGTCACCAAGCCATTAGGACCAAAAGGCAAAAGGACCCAGTAAAGAGCACAGCCAAGTCATTGGGAAGCTCTCTGCAGGTCTGAATAATTTGTTCAGATGGTCTCTTTCATAGGAATGAAAAAAATAACAAACAGACAGTAGAAAAGCAATGTCTACACCATAATATTTGCACTTATAATCCTTGAATTTAAACTTTTTCAATGTTCAAAAAGATACAAAACTCATAAATGGTATTTCAACAAAGCCAAATTAGAGAATTTCTAATCTTTTCACAAATGATTTCAAAAAGTGCTGGGAAAAAAGCAATATGCTCCCAGAGTACTCTATTCTTTAGAAAATGTGACTTATGCAGCTATAATAGGACAAAATATTGATGAATCAAATTCTCCCCAGTGCCCAAGTACTACTAAATGACACCCATGCTTCCCATAATAAGTATTCTCCATCGGGAATATCATTGAGAAAGATAAGAATTTCATATTTTGTATTTACAATCACTTTCTTGGAGGAGTCAAAATTCTCTATGAATGTCATAACATAAATATTTACTATCTCTGTGCAAAAAAGATATAATGTTAATCACATGAAACCACCAAAACTGATACCTAAATAAAAACGAGAATTTTTCTAATTACTATGCTGATCCAAATCATTCTTTAATTTAGGAGGAAAACAGTGTTTACTTTTAAGGAAATCAAGTGGACACCAAAATGTTACTGTTGCTCGCTACTCTGTATACTGGGTCTTCTCAATCTGGGAAATGGGCTATGGTGTAACACAATGACACCAGCAAGACAGAGACAGGAAAGCTATAAGAAAACCTCTAGTAATTTACCAGATGGTTTCTCTAATGATTTATTGTCACTGGCAGCTGTTTCTCTATTACTTAAGAGGCTTGAGAAAACATATCTACTCATGTGACAACCCTCAGGCACAGCAAGAGTAGGTCTTCCATTTCTTTTTGTGAACCAGACAAGGAAACAAGGTGTTATTAGACCCTAGTCTAAGTCTCACTACTGTAAGAAAGAAATTATGGAAGGCTCTACTTCTTGCCTCTTTTAGCACTTTCTACAACTGCCTAGCAAATGGGCCTTCTATGACCAGCATATACACTGGTTTGCTTAGTCACTAAAGAGAAAATGGGGGGATGGGGGGAAAGGGAGAGAGAGAGGGAAGTCTTCTAAACTAACAAAAGAGAAAGGGGGAGAAGAGAGAGAATGAGAGAGAGGGAGAGAGAGAGAGAATGAGAGAGAGAATGAGACAGAGAGAGAGGAGGGAGGGAGAGAGAAAGAGAGAGAATGATAGTATGAATCTTCATACACTTGGTAGGAGGTTATAAGACATGATGTTTTGTTCATTGAATGTTGTGACATATAAAACCATTTAAAGAGGGTCAGGTACCTACCATGTAATTTTTAGGCAAAAAGAGTATTTGTACTTACCACATGAGCTGTAACTATGGTTTTGTTGTTATTGTTCAGTCATGTCTAATTCTTTGTGACCCCATTTAGATATTTTTTTTTGGCAAAGATACTACAGTGCTTTGCCATTTCCTTCTCCAGCTCATTTTACAGAAGAGGAAGCTGAGGCAAACTGGGTTAAGTGACTTGCTCAGGGTAACACAGTTAGTTGTGTGCCTGAGGCTGGATTTGAACTCACTTGGTACTCTATTCTCTATGCCACCTAGCTGACCTGTAACTATAGTTACTCTATCCCAAAGTGATTAATGAATAAAATTAGAGGGGGAGGAAGGGAAGAAATTGAGACCAAAATAATTTTTCATTAATACATCAAGGACTTATGATTTTGTTGCCCTGGGAACTTCCTATTTAGACTTGTTATTGTGTTTGTCCTTTGTTCTTGAAGAGGACCATGGTATCAGGGAGATGATGACATGACTTGCAGTTGATTTTGATTTGAGGGATGGAGGGCTGTTCAAGGTCACCAGCCTCATTTTCTCCTCCAGAACCTTCTGTGTCCAGGGACCAGATATTCATCAGGATGACTAGAGATGGCCCAGGATAAAGTGGGAGACCCTGGCCCTTTTAGGCTAAGGCCTTTTCAGGTTCTCACTTTGAGTGAGGTAATGCTCATTCAGTGAGTAGACCTCTTTAAGAAGTTAGTCAAGGGATGGCCCATTTAATGAAAAACAAAAACAAACAAATAACCCTCCCACCTCAAAAAAAACCCCAAACAAACCCCAAACCATACCAAACAAACAAATTGGGAGGGGAAGACCTTCTGAGTTCCTGGCCAAAAGAGAAACTCTTGCTATTTACTATTTACATTCACTCTCTGCTAGAAGGGCAGGAACATACTGTTGTCTAACCTACGAGCTCCAGAGTAAATTCCATTTAAGGCTTGGTCTTTGAGAAAGAAATCTAGCCAGTAAACTCTAGGTTAAGGAGACAACTTTCTGCCACTGAAATATACCTTCCCTTGGGCAGAGCACTCTCAGGTAAGAGGAGAGGAGAGGCCTTAAAGAGGCTCTTAAAGAGGACTATTCACTGAATGGGCACTACCTCATTCAAAGTGAGAACCTGAAAATGCCTTAGCCTAAAAAGGTCAGTATCTCCCACTTCAGCCTGGGCCACCTCCAGTCATCCTGATGAATGTCTGGTTGTTATGAGAATCTAAAGATCTTCCGTGCCCCTAGGCCCTTTGATAGGCTTAAGTGGCTCTGAGAACCTTCCCTGATTTGAAAGTATACTCTGCCCCCTAATAGGCAGGAAGCTTTTTTTTCAGGAATGCCCACTCCTTATTGCTTTGTGATTGGGCAGTGGGTCAAGAGGGCTGTGACATTCTTTGATCCAGGCTATATATACCCTGATGTGAGTTTTTGTTTTGGGGCTCACTTTGGAAAGAGTTATATGATTTGGCCAGATGAGACTCTGGGCAGCTGTTGAGCCCCCCGGCTTTGAAAAAACAGATGTTGGTTCTTCCCTCTCTGGTAACTAACTAGATATGGATGTAATAGTCAGACGGCTGGAAGCCGTCTGCTGATCTGTTTCTTTGTCTGCTTGTAACTTCTGCTTGTAATTTGTGTTTGTACTCTGTATTCTCTGAAGTTCAGAGTGTCGACTTTTTCCCCTGAACTAGGTAAATGATATATGTTTGATTAAAGTAAGATGGTTAACCCATTTTGAGTTGCTTTCCTTTAGAAAAGTAGATCTAAGAACCTGTGCTAGCAGCCATCCTGGGTATACTAGGGTGCTTGCTGATATACTGGCCACAGGATCCAGATGACTCTGGAGGAGGAAGTAAGACTGGTGACCTTGCACAGTCCTCTCCCACTCAAATCAAAGTCAACTTCAAGTCATGTTATCTCCCTGATGTAATGGTCCTCTTTGAGAAGAAAGGACAAAGACAACCTGTGAATATTTAGCCTGGAACCTGTCTATAGGTGGTAGGTAACTAGATGTGAGTTGATTCAAATTCAAAGTGGTAAAGTCAGAGTCACATAGTTAGCAAGTATCAGGGGCAGGATTTGAGGCCAGGCCAGAACTTTGTACACTGTACTATGTAGCTTCAAAAAGGATTAGAATTAATATCATTTCCATTTTTGTGGTTAAATCATCTTAGTAAATTGTATATGGCTAGTCAGGTAGCTTGAGATGCTGGCTGAAGGATAGACCCCTTCCTTGGCCTCTCCTTCATTTCAGAATTTTGTGAGGGAGTGGTCCCTGAGGTCTCAGGGAGAAGATGGTTGGTTCTGAGTCTTAGTGAAAAGCCATGGTTTGGTACCTGAAGGTAAGTGAAAGTAGATGGGAAGGGACAAAGAAACATGCCTTGTAATCCCGGTCCCTTGTATTATGAGATTATAGGATAATATAAATAGTACCCGGTAGCTAAAACAGGACAACAAAGAATTCATGGTGGTTAGGGATATGTATCTTCTACATCTTGGAATAGAATAAATATTTATTAGGCCTACTATATGAGGTTTTATGATGTGTCAGTGACACAAAGATAGAAAATTGATATTGTTTCTCCCTTTAAAGAATATATAATTAGCTAAAAATACAGTACAAAGTAGAGTATGAGGAGGGTAAAGGAGATAATAAGACAGTTCCCGGAAAACATTAGGAAGTTATGTGTGAAAACATTTTCATGTGGAGGAATTAAGGAAGGTTTCATGAAGGAGAAGGAATCTGATCTAAACTTTAGGAAAAGAAGACTTTTGAAAGTAGAGATGAGAGTGAAATATCTCCCAGAAATAGGGGGATTTATTTTGAAGAGCGTCTTAAGGATGACCTGAGAAGCTAATAGTTGCTATGAAATTAAGATTTCTAGTCAGTTTTCAGTAGTTAGCAGTAACTTTCTAACTACTGGTTCAAAGATTTTACATATGGGATTTCATTCAAATGGTTTAAGAAGACTCATCATAAGACTTTTGTGTTTTTACTTATTTATTTCTCAGTGGTGGTGAGGAAGAGATGAGAAGGAAGGAAAACAGATTAATTTAAAACAACAGAATTTAATTAAAAAATAGGTATTTGCTAAATTGGGGGGTGGGAGGGGGAAGAAAGATTCATATTCCATTGTCTACTGTTACTAAGTGTGATACTCCATTCACAGGAACTATTACTTGCTGCCCCAAATACAATCTTAATGGCGAGAGGTTGAGAATGTTGTGAGTGCTTTCTTTTCTGCCAATACTGTGGGTAGCCACATAATCCTCCAACAAAATTAAGACTTTTTGTCAGAGCCTTTGTGAAGGCCTTTATGAAAAGCTTGATTCCTATTTCTAAAAGAGTGTTCTTTTATTAAGATGATGCATAAAGGCTTCAAAAGTGATCCCAACCCAGCTTACAAGAAAGTGTTGTTACATTGGTCTTGTGAGGGGCCATCTTGCTTCCTATGTAACTTTCCAATTCTAAAGCTCTAGCCCTATGCTCTTAATTATATGGGATTTTGAGGTCTGATTTATCAGTATGGAAGGATCCTATGTTCAAAGAGAATTGATTGTTTTCAGTTGGTATGATGAGGTATTCTTATTTATTTGTGCATAGTAAACCCCACCTTCTGTAGGGAAGGCTTATCCTAAGTGTGATCTGGTGCTTGCAGGGGCATTAGTAATAGATACGTGGAGTAGCATGAACTGGGTTCTGGCCACTCACACAGCCATGGAGATGAGCAGAATCACTTAACTTACAATGAGTAGGCTTATGCCATCATTTACATAGCAGCCCTTCCATATTTATAACATGCTATGATCACAACCTAGACCACTTCGTGTATACACAAATCTTCACCTTATTTGCAATATATAACAATGATTTAAATTGTTTTCCACATAAAAGTTAAACAGATAAGAAATATAGAAATAGCAAAGCACTTTGGCGTTTCTGGCACAGCTTTAAAACAAATGAAGAGGAATTTCCATAATTAACAGCTTAGAAACAATATGATACAAACACTTCAATTCTGTTACTTTAGAAAGGACAATTTCTTTCGCTCAAGTAGTTTTCCCTTTTTGTTTCTATTATCCACAGAGGAATGAAAGGCAAAGAATCCCTAGTTATTTTTATTGTCTACACAGTGAGGCAAAATTAGAAGCATCTTATCCATACTCGCATTTGTGTGTCCTGACAAGCACATTCAGAAGATTTCAAGCTTTGAGTAAAGAATGTCACAGCATTAAATTGAAAAGAGATTTTGAAAAGATAGTGAAAATGAAGACGTGTGATTCACCTGCCTAGCAAAAAACTATCATGTGAATGGCAGGACAAATCAATATGTTGGAGAATAGAATTTGTTCCATGGAAAAGCTAGTAAAAATGATGAAATTAAATAATTGCAGAATAGTATTTTAAAAAGTTAATATAAAAACAATTCTATTTTATTGAATAAATATTCAAATGCTATGAATTCTAATTTTTCATATTTTTATATCATACTCTAATGCTGAATTCAGTTTTCTTCTTGGATTCAGAAATGTGCAAATCTTATATCCTGACCTGCCTCCCCTCCATTTCCCTGCATATTACCTCAATAATCACCAATTCCAAGTGCTTTTGACCAAAGCCATTCTCCTTGCTGGTGAAACATCTTCCATCCTTTTTTCCAGGGTTCTGCAACTGTAATCTTTCTGTGGTTTTCAGAAATTCCTAAATAACTCATAATTATTCACTTTCTTTTATCACATAGCAATTTTATTTAGCCCAAACTACTTAGATAAGTACTTAAGCATCCTCAAAATCTGGGACCAATCCTTCCAATCTTTTCTCCCAATGTTTTCATGTACAAACCTAAGTTCCAATCAGATTGGTTTACCTCCTGTCCCTCAAATATGCCTTGCACATCCCTGACTCTGTACCCTTCCTTAAACTTTCTCCTTAGAATATTCTTCCCTGTCTTTCTCAGATACCTGAATCCTACTCAATCTTCAAAGTCTAGATGGTGCATGAAACCTAACCTAACTACCCCAGCCCATTATAATTAATCTTTGCTCTGAACTTCCTTATCAATTAATATCTGTGCTGCTGGGCACTCATGTAAGTTCTTGGATTGTTATTTATTGTAGATACATCCTGTCTCTTCAGTAAGAGTTAATCAAAATTTAATAGATATTTATAGAGTGATCAGACAACATTATGCTAGGTACTGTAGGGTGAGTGTAGGAATTCTGTAGTATGCTATTTGTATTCTCCATAATACCGAGCACAATGCTTTGCACATTTAAGCCTAATTCAGCAAAGATCTGTTAAGGTTCTTGTTATAACTCATAGTGATGTGTATAATATAGATACCCATTTTGGGACTTGGTAATCTGGAGGATCCATAGGAATTGGGAAGCCATATGGGCTCCCTTATCTCTCCTGTGGGCTATAGGAGTGGGGTTGGGAAAAAGGAAGTAGGAATGTAAGAAGGAAGCTGAAAGTCTAGATCAAACCAGGGCCATGCTAGGAAGCAATTTGTGAAACATTTAGAGAATTGAGGTTAGGGTTTAATCTCTTAAGATGGTCTTAGGTTGAACTCTTTTTCTAGGAATATTTAGTTCCTAAAACTAAATTTTGTGAATTATGCCGCTATTCTATCAAACCCCCTAGACATTCGAACATTTTTCTGTTAGAAGTATCAAACTTAAACATGTTTTTTATTTAAACAAAAGAAAAAAGGATGAGAAATTTCATAAAGAATGAGAAAGAAGAATTCAAGGCAAAAGAGTTCCTGATATCTTTTTCCTAGTACAATCTTCTAAATTCATTGAGTATTCACAAATAACTACGTGTGAATAGAGAAAATCAATTAACACCTATACCATACCAGTTTCATTGCACTTTTGAAACCATAAAATGAACACTAACAAACATGGAAAGTGTCTCAACAAAAATTGTAAGGTACTCCTGAAACATAGGGACCATCACCCTATGGCAGCTATAAGCAAAATAATTCACACTTACTTTACAAAAAGGAAGGAGAAGAATGACAAAAATTCTCACAGTACATAATGAAAAGGTGTGAGACCTAAAGAAAAACTTTTGGCACAAGCAGACATTATTTCACCAAGTAACAGTCAAGGCTGATAATAGGTACACACCATGAAATTTATCCATGTAACTAGGAAATGGTTCATATTTAAGAAGGAAATCAAAAGACTCTTCATGAGCGATATTCACATGAGCTCACTCGACAATATATCATCATATTGGCATCAGATAATTAGGTGAGTCATTTGTGTTTGTGGTCTCAGAGAGGCTTAGGATGGCCTTAGAAAAAGGTTTGCCTTAAGTGATCAATATAGGCTTAGTGATAATATAACACCAAGAAAATGGCAGAAATTTTGTAACACAACACCATAAGCTGGCAAAAAAATCAAAACCAATTGGATATGTAGCAAGACATGATTTGGTAGTAAGAGTTACACATCAGAACTCAATAAAATTCATGAGCTAATGGGTGAAAAATTCCCATACCATATATATACCTCAAAATATCTGAGACAACTCACGTAATAAATTGCACTGGAAGCAGTATATATGATTATCATGGATTGAACTGTTACCCACAATCACCAGGTATAACACTGGTCCATAAAAAGAAACAACTTAAAAACAATATTTTTAATAGATTTCACTATGCCAAATACTTATAATCTCCAAGCTTCATGGAACAAAAAGCTTTCACAATACAGAAATGTGGCAGAGGAGATTAAACACGTGAGAATAGAAGGAGGCAAAAATTATTCTGCTAAATCTCATCTGTTAATAGAGTTGCACCCAAAATACTTTCTGCGAACCTACAGAGGATGAACACATAACACAAGTTAATACTTATATACAAAAATTGGTTATTTTATCAACCTCTGAAATAGCCCATATAAGATTTCATATAAAAGAAAACCAGAAAGGTAGCAATTTTTTCTAGTGCTGTTTCTTTCTGAAACCCATTGACAAAATGAGAATGAGATGATAAAGACTGGCATTGATATATCACCTTAGCATTTATAACCTGCTTTGTATACATTATTTCATTTGGTCCTCACAAGAACTTGGTGATGTAAAGTATTAGAGATTTCATTATTTCTGAGGAAATTGAGTGTCAATGAAATTAAGTAGTTTTTTTTCCCCCCAAATTCACAGGCGGATGTCAGAAGTGAGACAAGAGCTCAGGTCTCTCCTAACTCCAAATTCAGTTCTATTCTTACTACACCAACTGCCCATCTTTGAAAATGTTTCTTACCTGGCTTGCAAGTGTCTGTCCAATCACTGCTTCATATGGGGGAGGGAGTTCTGTTGGATAAAGCATCCCAGGACTATTGATGGCAACTTCATACAAAGTACTGAATGGAGAATGAGGAAATTCTAAGTGAAGTCCTCTGAAAAGAGAAAGGATACTTTATTATAATCCCTTAGCTTAGCAAGAAAACTAATTAAGTTTCTTTATTATAGCAAAGCAAATAGAAAGTGCAATAATCTTGTGAAAAGTTTTCCTCACCACATACTTGTCATGTAAATGAAATGAAACCCAAATTCACTGGGCTTCAGTTGAATTCTTTTCTTTTTTTTTTCCTGGGAGGACACATCAACTATTTAACCAACTTCACAACACTGTCTTTAAATTAAGGTAATTATACAGATTATTAAATTTTTAATTTGACTTTTGTGTGTTATATTAATGAATGTAATTTAATAGAAGCTTAAGTTTTATGTTCCATTATGACATAAAAGAGTTGCTTTTGTCTTGCCTGGATTCTTTTGTTATTATTGCATTGTAACAATACTAATAATGAATGTTCTAGATCTAGACTGTCACTTCTTTCACAACTGATTCTCTAGTATCTTGTCAAACTCTCCTTCTTACCTTTGTTATTCTCTAGTCTACTTGTTCGCTGAAAGTGAGAGTGGTTTCAACTTCTCATAACAAACCCAGTCCACCTATTGCTTCCTGATCTATGTAACTATGGCATGTAATCACAGACATATAAAAGAAAAGATGAACCTTTGAGCTTCTATCATGGGTGTACAGGTATACTCTGGTGGGTAATAGGGTGGGGGAGGTATTGGAGGTATGAATTCATCAAAATCCAAGGTCTGGTGGAGAATGGTTCCATGGGGAGTCATACAGTCTGGGTTTGTGGAATGTGATCTCTGTGGAAGAAACTGAAAAATAAAGTTGAATCAGATTTATTTGTGCAGAACTACTAGGACATCTCATGCTGTGTGTGTCTAACTTAATTATATATGAGCTTTAATTATAAATTTAAAGTATATGTAATTTAAACTGTCAAGCAAGGAAGGTTAAACACATACTTAAGCAAGAAAAGTTTTCCTTGAATAATGTTTTACCCTAGACATATTATTATAACTTGTTTTTCAAATACTGATATACTGAATTTTGGTGCTTTAGTTTGTTTGTTTAAGGAAATTAAGATGGCAGAACTCTTTACATCTCTTCTCATACCAAACCCTTATGGACAATGTTTGTTTGGTAAATTCCCTGGTTCCAAAACAGTGCTGGTAATTGCCAATTTGAGGGGAAAAGAAATAGTTCTTATGAATTCTTTTAATGATATATTATGGAATGATCTCCATAACTGAGGTCATCTGACTTGTTCAATAAAAGGATAAAGGATTCCATTGTATTCTTCTTTGAATAGATGTGCCTCTTGGGTTTCTCATAAGCATTTTCCCATTATGCTTCTGGAAGTAGCCGCTTGCTGCTTATTGCTTCCATATATTAGATTACTTCATCTGACTACTCAGGATGTTACATTTTATTTATTCAGTCATTTGACAAATATTTACTGGGTTGTTTAATATATTGTGCTAGGGCCTGGGGAAGATGTGAAGCTAAACAAAACATAGTCTATATCCTCAAGGAGTTTATAATCTAGTAGGAAATAATAATAGCTTATTATAATTTTAAATGGATATTTTGTTATGACATTATAGATATTTTGCAAACATACAAATATCCCTACAAAACTGTTGCTCAGTTGTTATCAGTCATATCTAACTGTGACCCCATTTGGGTCTTTTTTTTTTAAGTAAAGATATTGAAGTGGTTTGCCATTTCCCTCTTTAGCTCATTTTATAGATGAGGAAACTGAGGTAAATAGGTTTAAGTGACTTGTCAAGGGTCACACAGCTAGTAAGTGTCTGAAGCCAGATATGAATTCAGGAACATAAGTCTTGCTGACTCTAGGCTGCAGAGTTCTCTCTGCTATGCTGCCTAGCTATCCTACAAAATACATTTTGCAAAAAATTAATTTAGTGATTTAACTTTGACAATATAGTACTAACACTGACTTTTGAATATGATGAATTTTATCTCCTTTCCTATATTTAAACTGTAATCATTGTAAAATATATTGCTTTTTGGCTTAGCTTCCTTTACTCTGAATCACTTCATCTAAGTCCCTCCATATTTCTCTGAACTGCTCATACTCATTTTTCCTTCAGGTACAATCATTTTTCAGTTACTCCTCCAATTAGTGAGCACATGTATAGTTTTGAACTTGCTATCGCAAATAATGGCACTTTATTTACATTTTGGCACATTTGAGTCTTTCCTTATTGTTAAGAGTTTCCTTAGGCTATCATTCCAGTAGTGGAATCTCTGAATCCTTGGGTATAATTTATTTTTCTATGCTACTTAGCTTACATTTAGATGGGTATCATTTGTTCATGTATCCTTTATTGACTACTGTTTTATTTCATTATATTATATAAGAATATATTAACTATTTCTGCTTTTTCTGCCTTTATGAGATTTTCATGCTCTACCATATGCCCATTTTTTTTGTAAAGGATACCATGTGATGCAGAAAAGTAAGCATGCCCTAATTTTTCCATTTAATAATTACCACAAGTCTAGCATATCTAGTTTTTTTCCCCAATATTCCACTTTGATTGATAATTTTCTTATTTGTTTTATGTTAGACTTGACAAGCTCTAAAAGAAGAATGTTAAAATTACAACTTTTTTACAATAAAGTAATTTTGTCTTTAAATTAACTGTTCCTTTACATACTCTTAGATGCTACACTATTTGTATGTGTGTGTTCAAACATCTATATAATTAATACTGATACTATATTTTCAATTACACCTTAAAAATAATGTATGTTCCTTGTTTGTTTTTCAAAACTACTTATTTTTACTAGTTAAAAATATCTGAAATCATGATTGAGACTCTCATGTTTTAGATTTGTGTGAAGCATCACAGATATTAATAAAGCCTCCCACTTTAATACTATACACATCTTTATATTTTAAGAGATAGGAAGCCTGTTACAGTGGAAATAATACCCAATTTTGAGTCTTGAGTTTGGCACTGCCAGAACTGATTTTGAACCTTGGCTCTACCACTCACTAATGGCCTGTGTAACCTT
This sequence comes from Pseudochirops corinnae, assembly GCA_028646515.1. Taxonomy (NCBI): domain Eukaryota; kingdom Metazoa; phylum Chordata; class Mammalia; order Diprotodontia; family Pseudocheiridae; genus Pseudochirops; species Pseudochirops corinnae. The sequence goes on from CM053589.1 coordinate 99,000,626, forward strand.
GGGCAGTTTCCTATTCTATAAAATGAGGAGATTTGACTAGAAGACCTACAAGATCCCTTCTAGATCTGGATCTATGATCCCAGAAGTGTATTTATTTTATGTGCAAATTTCTAGATTTTTAAACAACTGAACAATAAATATACATATACATTTTAGTACAAGCAATTACTCGTTATCTAAATTGGGATTGTACATGAAAAAAAGGAAAGAAAACTCACTTGAAATCATTACACTTTTGGAATTCTATTTTCTGTCTCTGTCTCTTTCTTTTGCACTATATACAAATTATTAAAGTCTTACCAGTAGAAAATGTTGATATTCTGCTCCCAGATTTTTGACAGGATTAATAGACTTATAAATCAAAGGAATGTTGTAAATATATTTAATCTAAAATTTAGCAAAGCTTTGGACAAAATTTCTCATGATATTCTTGTGGAAAAGATAAAAAGATGAAGGCTAAATGGCTATTCAGTTAAATGTTCTTGGGACAAGTTGAATGGGCTGGTCCAAAGAGTGGTCAGTAACTGCTTGAACAAGGTCTGCAGTGGAGTGCCTCAGGAACCTAAGTTTGATTCTGTGTAGTTCAATGGTTTATAAATGATTTTAATGAAGATATAGATGGATTACATGTTAAATTTATAGATAACTAAGACAGGAAGAAGAGCTAAAACACTGGGTAACAGATTCAAGAATTTTTAAAAATGTTTTTATAGGCTAATATTGAATCATCTAACAAAATTATATATATATATATATACACATACACATATGAAATTACATATATATGTGTTAAATTTCATACATATATATATATATATATATATATACATATAAGAAATTTTACACTTGGAAGAGACAAGGTTAGAGAGCACTTCCTCTGAAAAAGATGTGGGGTTTTTGGCATACTACAGCCTGAATATGAGTCAACCTTGGGATATGACCACCCATAGGACTTTCAATTTTTTAGAAATGCATTTATTAATGGTGTTTTGACAGATATTGTGTGAGGATCTAGGAATACAAGGTCAAAAGTGAAACAATCTAAGCCCTTAACAGTGAGACACAACATGTGCATATATGAGAAACATCTGTAATACAGGGTGGGGTTTTATGCCAAGAATGTCAATTAACAGATATGAAGTTTCAAACGTATAAAAATATGCTTTATGCCCTGTTATCTCCTTATGAGATGTGCATTTTCTTTGAATTGTCCAAAAAAGGAAGCAATGTGTTTGCATGGGATAATCAGCCACACCCTTTGGAATTTTGCACAAAATAATAGACTACTGATAAATTCAGAAGATCAGGGGACCAGCACACTGGTGAAAGATTACAGATTCAGATACATGAGAAGAGATTACTCCTAGGGATAGCAAAGAGTTTCATTCTACCTCTGTTCTCTCCAAAGTGAATATGTTATCAGAGAGAATGGAGAATGCTTTAGACAACATCCTGAAGACAAACACAGACAGAAATGCTGAAAGAGAGACACCCAAGTGATGAAGCAAATTCAAGGAGTGTGACCTGCTGCAACATCAAAGAATACCGGACATGTCCTCGAGAAGAGGTATCTAGTAACCAGGAGTGTTAAGTTTATCTTTTGGCCACACAAGTTCTCTACATGTATGCCTTGTTACCACCATGCATTAGGTTTAAGTCACACACTCTTCCCCTGGACTCTGTGTATTTGTGAGGAGCACAACTCTGACCTCTCAGGGATGTTTTGTGCCAACTCTTCTTATTATACTACCTCATTAAAAATTTTTGCTAAAAATTAGTTGAGGCTGTTGACTAATAATCTATGGTGAGTGTATTGGTGGGGGCTGGTAGATGAAAGCCAAAGAAACTTGTACCCCCATGGTTTCCTGTATAGTAGCTGCACTCTGGGGACTCATCTTGCCAAAAGTTACCTGGAGCTGGTAATGTAACCCAAGGAGGGATGCTATGTGTATACAAAATAAATACAAAGTTATAATGGTAAGTGGATAGTTAGATGGTAAGGAGGGAGAAACTGAGGAAAGCCTCATGTAAAAGGTGTTGGCACTTGAGTAAGAAGACTTGAGAAAGAAAATCAAAGCTTTCAAGAGGTAAGGATAGTATACATTCCAGTGTCAGGGGACATGCAGTTCAAAGGCACAGAGACAAAAGATGGGGTATCATGCCTGAGGAAAGTGTTTATTTTATTTGGTGTTCATTGAGTTCAGAATAAGAATTAAATGTATGTAGAGTGATTGACAAACCCTAAAGCATCATATACACACACATACAAAAAGAAAGCACACTGGTATACTTAGTATGTACGCAGAATCACAGACCTAGAGCTGGGGGTGACCTCAGAGACCATTTTGGTCAGCCCTTTCATTATGTAAATGTCAAGTCCAGGGTCTCATCAGGAGATATGATATTTGAATCCAGGTTCTGTGACTCAAGTCAGTCTTTTTCCCCAGTGTATCACACTGCCCAAGATACTACACCATGAAATAACCTCAAAGCATGTCTATGTGATAATGTGTGAATGTATGTATGATGGAGAATAAGTGTGTAAAGACATACATGTGATGGCATGAGTAAAAATGAGAACACAGAAGAACATTTTCATGAAACAGGAACACAGGCAACCATTTTTCTGCCCATGGCAAACAAAACCCTCCTGTGAGAAGGTTTTGGGTTTTTTGTGCTCTCTCTATGGATAGATAAACAGACAGACAGACAGACAGATATACGTAGGTATATACAAAATATATGTATATACCATAACAAAATTATATATAACTATAGATTGTAATTTGTTATAAGAAAGGACTCTTACTGAGTGAGGAATGTGGGGGTAGAGGCTTAGTAGATAATGATAGTTATGAAAAAAAAAGAACCAACAAAACATTTTTAAAGCACATAAGAAAAAATGCAAGAGATAAATAGATCAGCCTTGTTATCATCCCATTAAATTATATATACTTATACATGTTTCTCTAAAAATACGATGCAAACTGAGGTTCTATTTCTCATACAAATTTGCTTTTTGTTCTTTTTTGTATGTTGAAATGTTTGTTGGTAATTAAGTTTAAAATGACACTAGCACTAAGCATATATCTTCCAATGTCACAGGAACAAAACATACTCTGTGCATGAAAATGGAAACTTTACCATTGGTCACTTTTGTTATGAGGCTAGGAACCAAGAAATGTTTATGTAGGAGACTTCTGTTATATCAGACATTGAAAAAGTGGTTCAATATGATCTCTATGCATTTTCAAAGATCTGTCACATACACTATCTCATAAATCCAAAGAGTCTTGGAGGGAAAGTATTAATCTTCCCATTTACAGATGCTGAAACTGACACAGAGGGTAAGTCAATTAAATAACATGTCAGCAGGCTATTTGAACACAAACGAAATGGGAGAAATTTGTATTGCGGAAATGGAGGGAAGTCAGAAGAAAAGATGAAGAGAATACAGGAAATTCATGTCAGGTTTAAGGAGTTCTTAGTTTCCCCAGAAGTCACAATATTATACAAACTAGCAGAAATGCAGTCGAAGTTTCCAGAGAATAATAAATAATTTATATTCCCTCATATAAGGGCAATAATTTTGAACTACTACTATCTTAGGTTATCTCACAGTTATGATTATTCTGTGCTTAAAAGAACTATCAATTTACATACAACTTAAGCACATAGTAAGCACTAAATTCATGCTAAAATATATTACCCTTTTACCGTGTACTTTTGTTCTTAATACCTATATGGTCTTAACACAATGTACAGTGTTGGAGTTTATAGCTCCTATGGTATATTTACTTATGGCAGCACCTTAAAATTTATTGCTTCACATTGAAATCTGATGTGGTAAGTGCTACCCACATGGTACTTAACCTTTCTTTCATAATACATGCCAAAGAAAATAACCAGTATAAAGACTGGATGAACAGGGTCAAAAGTTCTTTGCCACTGCATAAATGTTTCTGAAAACTGTAACCTCCTTAAAAGGTTAGTAACTGCTTGTGACAATCCTAGTGGATTTATACTGGCTGAAAATGTTTGAGCAGGGTATATAATTAGAACAGAATTTTTTAATCTTAGTAATGACACACTAAAACTGTGTTCTAGCTTCCAGGCTTGCTTAAATGACAAATTATGATGGAGAAAATGGGGGATCAAAAAAAGATAACACTCTCCTACCAAAATAAAAAACATGCTTTTTCTTTCAATATAAATAAGAAGTGTTTTGGGTTTTTTTTTAAGGTGAGGGTTTTTTTTTTTTTAAATTCTGGCTTTTTAAAATGGACTGAAGGAGGGTTTTGTTTTTGCTTCTCCCCTAATAAGGAAATGCACATACACAATATAATATTTTGAATTTGAGGATAAAATACTGATTAATTTTGAATTAAAATAATTAAAAGTCTTTCAGATTAAGAGATATGACCTGAATTGCTTGGCTTCCTGACTTCCTTTAGGAATATCTCTTCCTTAAGACAACACTGATTACCTGGAGTGTATAACAGGAAAATGCAGACAAATCAACTAACTGGATTTAAAGCATGCGAATGAAATAATACTAAATCTAAAGAATATTGGCTAACAGAGTCCAATCCCAATGGATAAAATTCATTTTTTTCAAAAAAGCATTAGATTTTGTTTTTCGTAAGTGAGAATTCTATAATCCAAAGAATGAGCTTTCCTAGGGTTCTAGTCTATGTCAGTGAGGTTATAGCTACATGCTTATTTAAAGTAGTTCCCTTTTGTTATGTTAATTTGGTTACTGAAAGAGGCATAAAAAAATTGTTTGTGAAGCACTGATGAAAACAACTGGAAAAGAAACATAGCCTATCAGATAAAAAATGCTTGAGGAAAGACATGGATTGTTCTGAAAGGACCAAGGAGAGAACAATCCCTCTCAGAGAAAAAAGCCCTTAATGAATGTGGTAACATCTGCAAGGCATTGTTGTTCGCTGCTTCATTTACATATGACTGCTTTCAGGGTTTTGAAGCATGTAGCTTCTTGTGGACTGAATGAAAATTTATATATTTTCTGTTTGCATCATACCTGACAGAATTGTAGACTTTGGGTTTTTCAAATGGATTTTGAGATATAGGTCATTGACTCATGAAGAGGTTCTTATACCAGTTACTAAAAGTCAAAGATGACCAAAAGAAGACAGAAGGTGAGAAATCAGAGATCAAAAGAATGAGAAGACAGCAATTTGAAGAGAGAAGCTGATGTTGGAGACTCTCTTGCTACTTCATCTGAACAAAATAGTGGAGAATCAGAAGATAAGAAGAATTGCTTCAGACTGAGTAAAATAAGACAAATAAGAAGCTGGGTAGACTGCAGCTACTTCCTCACTGGAGAAGAGTTGTATAGCATCTGAAAGTTGCTTGAGGAAGGGAGAATCCTCCTGCAAAGATCTGGATGAATTTGTCTATATTGCCATCTTACAGCCTGAGAAAGGGAAAACCTCATGGGAATACCTGTGTTGCTCTTTACTCTTATCCACACATTTAGAATGCAGAAAGCAAAGGGAAAAGATAAACTTCATGGCTATTCTGCTGTAAGCTAAACTAATAATTGTATAGTTTTTCAAAAAATGCTTAACATTTTCTCAGCACCCTTCCAAGTGAGGCTGTGTGCTAAAAGAGGTTGTCAATGCCTTAGGCGCAAAAAGTAGTAGAGAAGCAGTTTTGGCCAGCAGGAAATACATGGTATAGTATGTCCATATAGAAACTAGGGATATCAAAGCCTGCAGAGAGTTGAGTCATGAATTTTCCCAGGCACACGGGTTTTTCTTCTCATGTGCTTTTACTGCTAGGTTTTTCTGTGTGTGCCAGCTTCCTCCCCAAGGACACTATGTGCATGAGTGGGAGAAAATGGCCCTTGTTTAGGAATAGACTGTGACCTTTTTGCTATTTATATTTACTATTCCTGTTTTGCTCTGTATTGAATAAACATAAGGTTATTTTTGGTTTTGCATCCTAAATATTTTGCATACTAAACACTATTTAGTAAATGTTCCACGTGCAAGAGTTAATGATTTTATTGTGACTAATTTTGTGTAAATAAGAAACATACTGGTGTGCTTTCAGGAGCTACAGTAATAAGTTATAGAACTGTCTGCAACGCCCCCAGCAAGGTTACTTCCAGGACCTTGAGAGACAAGAAGTAGTGATATGGTCTTGACCATGGCCAGTTCTCCTCTGGGAACCACCCATCTGTCCCCAGACTTATCATTATGAGGGCTGGTCGAGATAACTAAGCCATCCTAGAGTGAAAGAAGGGGAGTGGGAATGTCCCGTCAGACACCACACCTTGACTACTTAGTAAAAGAATCATTGAACATTGGTTAATCAATCATTTATGGTCCATCTAATGTGGTAGCATGACTGAAACAAATAGCATTTTTAGCTGTCTGTAATTAGATGGAATTCCAATGATCCACAAAGTAAATGAGATGAAAATTCCCATTAATTATCATCTAACAAGTAAATATACTTTGATATTTAGCAATTCTCAATATTGAGAAGGATTATTACAAAGCTGTAGAAATTCCCAATACCCACACCCTGTTCTTTTTCATTTGTTAGAAGATAGAAATTCTCAATTTTAGACTAACTTCAAGCTGGTTATAAATGGAAGAAATTCTATGATTCCTATTAATACTTTCTCTGAAGGAAAAAAGGACATGCAATTTTTTGAAATTTAATTTCACTTAGATAGCTATATATGTGTCTATGTATAGGGATATGTCATTAAAATACACTCACCATTTGTAACACATCAGAAGAAACCATCTGCATACAGCACATAGCTGTAGCCAAAGCACAAACAATAGTAGAAATGATGTTGAGAGCACACACACTGAATAACAGGTCCTGTGAAAAAAGATACACAATAGAATGTCAGTTCTTATCTTAGTAATACAGATGACAGAATCCCAAATATTTGCGACAGCTTTGACAATGATAATTGACTACATTTATCAATTTTATATGGCTTTAATTGTTGAAATACAATTTATTCTTCTGAGAAAGATCTACTCACATACATTTCCATGGCAGAAATTAATTCATGATTCAAAATAAACATCCCTAGACTTAGAATGCTGAAGGTTGTTTCAATTCCTTTTCATTTGTTTATAATTGTCACATACACATAGAATTTCGCTTTTTGGGAAAAATTAGGATATGATTAATTAGTTCCCAGAAATAATGTAATCTGAAAGATAAGAATAATGATGATTCTGATCATCTATGACATGGTAAGGAACCAATAGAAGGAGGGCAAACGTTTCTTTTGCCTTATATAGGCCAAATAGGTTTAAGCCCTATAACAGAAAAATGCATGCATACTGGAACTTTTAATTGCAAGTCCAGGTTGGTCACGGCATTTAACCAGACATTCTACCTCTCTAAATATTTCTAACAATATTTCATACTTGTTTTAAAATATCCTTTTGTCTATAGAGATAACCCATTTCCAACTAAGCACATATCCTATTATACGACTTTTTTTCTTCCAAAAACATATATTACCCCCTCTCTATTTTTTTACAAATAACAGAAATTTATTTTCTCTCCCTCCCAAATTCCATTCCACTGTAAAAAAAAAGCAAAACACTTGCAAAAAAATATAGTCAAGCATAGTCAAGCAAAACAAATTTGCTCAGTTGCTGTATACCAAAATATGTTCTATATTGTGCATTGTAAATTCATCACTTTTCTGTAATAGATAGTATGTTTCATCATCACTCTTCTGGAATCATGAATGATCATTGTATTGATTGGCTGATTATTGATAGGTCTTATAGCATTCAAAGCTATATATTTTTTTATAGCATTATTATTATTGAATAAATTGTTCTCCTAGTTTTGATCATTTCATTGTTCTTCAATTTATAAAAGTCCTCATAATTGTTCATTTTTATAATACTGATGTTACATTATAAATTATTCTTCTGATTCTGCTTACTTCACTACATATTTTCATGTCTTTCTATGCCTTCTTATAATCATTTGTTTCCTTATTTCATATAGTACCATATTCATATACTACAACTTTTTTTGCCATTCCTCAATTGATGAACATTCCCTTAGTTTCCTTTATTTGTTGTTGTTACCATAAAAAGAGATGCTATAATTATTTTTACACTTAATGGACCTTTTTCTCTTTTTATGATCTTTCTGGGGTATAGGCTTAGCTGGGTCAAAGGACACATACTGTTTATTAACTTTTTATGTGTAATTTCAAACTGCTTTCTAGAATGGTTGTGCCCATTCACAGACCCACTAAGAGTACATCAGTGTGCCTGTTTTACCACCACCCTTTCAACATTCATAATTTTTGTTTTTTGTCATATTTGCCATTATTATTGAGTAAAAGGTAGAATCTCATAATTGCATTAATTTATATTTCTCTAATTAGTAGCAATTTGCATCACTTTTCCTTATGGCCATAAATAGATGAAGTTTCTTCCCTTGAGAACTACCTTTCATAACCCTCAGAGCATTTACCAACTAGGGAATAGCTCTTTTTTTCTAAATTTGAATTAGTTCTTTATTTATCTTGGAAGTGAGATCTTTAGCAGAAAAATCTTGAGGCAAATATTTCCTTAATTTCTTTTTCTTATTGCTAGTCAGAATTCTAGTACTATGTCAAATAGAACTTTGACAATGTACACTGTTTCACACTGGAATTTATCTGAAAGGATTCTAGTTTATCTTCATTATAAATAATGGCAGCTCTTAGTTTTAGGTATTGACTATTTATCATTTTAAGGAAAGGTCCTCTTATTCCTACTGTTTCTTTTTAACAGAAATTGATGCTATATTTGTCAAAAAGCCTTTTCTGTATCTACTAATACAATTATATGATTTTTGTTTTAGTTGATATTAAGTGGTTAATTAAGTTTATAGTTTTCCTAATACTAAACCAATCCTACATTCCTCACATAAAATTTTGTTTCTCTATTTTAATCAAGTCTATATTTGCTGTTTTTTTGTCTGAAATCATAATTGTTAACGTTTTTGTTTTCTAATCCATTCTACTAAGCTCTCCCATTTATTGATATACTTCATTTTTTCAATTGCTTATATTTCCCCTTCAATCCCTTCTCCTGCTCCCTCTGACAGGGTCATTCCTCAAGAACACATGAATGTCAGAAATGGAGTCAAGAAAACATGGGTTGAGCCCTGTCTTGGATACTTGCTACTTGTGTGACCCCTAACAAATCACTTAATTTTTCAGAGCCTCATTTTCCTCAGCTATAAAATTAGAAGGAAGGATGATCTCTCAGGCCCCCTTCAGCTCTTAATCTATGATTCTATGGTATTAAAATGAAAGACTATAAGTAAATGTACTATATAGATTTGTTCTTTTGAATTAAATTTCTTTTAAAATGAAATGATTAGTGAAGTTAGAACCAAAGGTCATAATTTAAGTCACTTAATATTTTTCTGACATTGGGGAAGCCACAAAACCTCTCTAGGCTTTAGTTTCCCCATTTGTAAATTTAGAGTTTAGACTAGTGGACTACTAAGGTCCCTTCTGGTCTAGATGTATACTGTTGTTCAGTCATGTCTAATTCTTCATGACTCCATCTGGAGTTATCCTGGCAAAGATGTAGGAGTAGTTTGCTATTTCCTTCTCCAGCTCATTTTAAAGATGAGGAAACTGAGGCCAACAGGGTTAGGTGACTTTCCCAGGGTCACACTGGTAGTATGTGTCTGAGACCAGATTTGAACTGTACCACCTAGCTGTCCTAGTATAGATCTATTGTCCTAGGAATATAACATTTCAAACCATGCTGAAAAGGCTTATTCAATTTTTTTTAATTAAATGCCTTAACCCAATGATAAGGAACCATTTTAAATATGAAGTTATCCACTTTCAAGATGAGCAGTACTTAAATTGACATTTACTCTTAAAAGATAGCAAACACAGGAAAATCAAGGTATTTAACTGATATTTTTCAGACACATACATGATAAACACACAGGGAACTGAAATACCATGACTCCATAGAGAATATTACAATATAATATAAGACTATAGTAGAGACATCTAGGTGGCACAGTGGATAGGATGACAGGCCTGAAGTAAAAAAAAAAAAAATTCAAATCCAGACTCACACATTTAGTAGCTGTGTGACCTGGGGCAAGTCATTTAATCTCTCTTTGCCTCAGTTTCCTCACTTGTAAAATGAAGATAATACTAACTGCCTCTCAGGGTTGCTGTGAGGCTCAAATGAGATCATATTTATAATGCACTTAGCACAGTGCCTGACATATAAAAGGTGCTATATAAATCCTGTCTTGCTAGCTAGGAATAAGAGCAGGAATACTATTTTCTTTTTTTTTGTTTGTTTTTGTTTTGTTTTGTTTTTTTTCTTTCTCCTGGTTCTTCCCATTTTCGTTCCCATACAATATGACTAATGTGAAAATACATTTAGTAGGAATGTATATGTAGAACCTATATCAGATTACATGCCATCTTGAAGGAAGGAGAACAAGGGGGATAAAATTTAAAATTTATGGAAGTGAATGTTGAAAACTAAAAATAGATAAACTTATTATAAAAAAAATTAAAAAGTGAAACAACTTTTATAATGAAAGCAATTAAAACATCTAATTTTCTATTCACATCAAAGCCAAAAGTTACACTGTAAATTATAGAGATTACTTAACAAAATAGTTTATGAAAAATGTGGCAATCAGGGAACTGTGTTAATTTTTAGATTATTATTTTATAACAATAATGATATTTATGTAGTGCTTTAACATTCACACAGTACTTGCGTATAGCAACCCTATGAGGTAGGTAGTAAAAGTATTATTATTCCTTATTTGATATATTAAGGAAAAGAAGTTCATAGAGGCCATATGCTTGCAGACTAAGAGCTGTACATGACCTTAGAGATATTCTAGTCTAATCACTTCATTTTATAGATAAGGAAACTGAGGCCCTGAGAGGTTAACTGAGTTGCCCAAGGTCACAGTGTCAGAGACAGGATTAGAAGATAGCTGTCTGCAGACATAAGGCCAATATTCTTCTGAGTTTCCTTAACTGTAAAATGAGAAATACTGAACTAGATTCAGGGCTTCTTAAACTTTTCCCACTTGAGACCTCTTTCATTGTTTCAGTAGTGTTGGAGTTGCATGGACTGAGGGCTTGCATAGTGCAAAGTACACAGGCTTTATTTTCAGAACCAAGGTCATAGTGAACACAGGCTAGTAAGTGCTTCCAGGAACACCTCAGGTTCATCACGCATTTGATTTTGAATTAACTTTTGGTCACTGCCCTTTCAGAAATCTTTTAGTGTTGTCAAATTTTTCTTAACCCCATATGAGGTGGTCATTCAAAGTTTGAGAAGCACTGAACTAGATGAACACTAAAAATAGAGTCCCTTCCATGATGAATTCATGAGAAACAAAAATATTAGCTAACCCAATGTATATTACATTTGAAACTGTGGCTGGTAACTAACATGAAAATTAAGTATGCTGGAAGAAAACTAAGGAAGGAATGGGATAGAAAAGCATAAGCACTGAAATAAAAAAGAAAGGTGTAGAAAACTATCTCTGTCTGGACTGGGAGAAAGTGTCAAGAAGCATTTTAAATCTTTACTGCACCATACCTTCATGTAGTATTTTTTTCCTCTGTATTTTCCTTGATGGGGAAAATAGGCAATATCTTTAAAAAACAGGATAGAATATCTCCTCTGATTATTAGTTTGGGAGCAATCAAAAGACTTTAAGTACAGTAATCAAAGACAATGACAAAGAAAATCCAGTAGATAATTTTATGTCAAACTAGTCTAAAGAGATTGTATAACCAGGAGGGGAGAAGGAAAATGGTGGTATGGGTGGATGGATGATTTAAACTCAAAATGCTAAATTAAGATTCAAAATGAATTCTAAAATGCCATGCTAATCTAGATCTATGAATAAGATTAGGAATAGATTCAGTAATGACTGTGGTAAAGCTATGTACTATGATATATCTGTGACTGTTTACTGTGGATACAGAGAGACTTAGTGGAAATCCTGACTCTGTTCTTTACTTGCTATTTGTCCTTCATTTTTGAAGAGGACCATGACATCAGGGAGGTGATGGTATGATATGCTAATGAGTTGGATTTAAGTGAGGAAAGGCTATGCAAAGTCAGCAGCCTTACTTTCTCCTCCACAGCCATCTGGGTCCAGGAGCAAGATTAGGATGACTGGAGATGGCCCTAGATGCGGTGGGAGACTTTGACCTTTTTAAGCTAAGGTCTACCTGCATGGCAAATCACTTAATCTTTCTAGGTTTTCATCTCTTAAATTATAAAAAAAAGGCAGTTGGATTAATAAAAATTTATTAAATACTTACTATGGACTAAGCACTATGCTAAGTATTAGATGACCTCTAAGGTAATTTCCAATGCTAAATGTGTGATTTGTTGATGGCCCTAGTGAAAAAAGCAACACTACATCATGGTCAGTTATCTTACTTAATTATAGTTTACACTGTAAATGAGAGGCTGCATTCTCAAGACTACAGTCTCAAGATGAGAGACTGCTTCCTGTTTTTGCTCCTTGGGTGGTAACCATGGAGAACACAATGACAAATATAAGAAAAACCTATGAAAGAGTCTTCTTTCCATTCTGTAATATCTGTAAGCTGAATTTTTTGAATATATAGAACTACTAACAGTCACCAATTCATTCATCAACAATTCTAACATTATTTTTATTTCTAAGAGTTTTTGCTATATGAGAATAAATGCCATTCCCCAATGGATAAATGACCAAAGGATAAGAACAAATAACCACTTCCAAAAAGAATTGTAAATGATTAATAGCCATATGTATAACTCTTTAAATCAACAATAATAAGAATTCAAATCAAAACAACCTTGAGGTTTCACTTCACATCCAGAAAAATGGCCAGCAGAAAGACAAAAGACAGGAATATTCAAAATTGGAGGAACTGTGAAAAGAGAGGCATACTTGTATATCTGTTAGAGGAACTATGACTTAGTCTGTCCATTATGGAAAGGTATTTGGAATTATACTAGGTAAGTGACTAAAATGTTCACATCTAGAAATACCACAGCTGGGCCCCAGAGAGGTCAAGACAGAAAGACCTTATAGTAAACTGAAATATTCACAGTATGATTTTTGGAAGTGTTATGAGAATCTGAAGATCTTCCCTGCCCCTAGGCCCTTTGCTAAAGTGGCTATGTGACTCTGAGGACCTTCTGATATTTGAAAGTATACTCTGCCCCCTAATAGGCTGAATGTGGTCACGTGGAGCCTGTGGTGCCAGGCTTGTTTTCTAGGAATGCCCGTGCCTTGTAGCTTTGTGATTGGGCAGTGGGTCTACAGAGCTGTGACATTCTCCAAGCCAGGAGAAGGCTATATATACGCCCTGATGTGAGGTTTTGGTTTGGGGCTCACTTTGAGAAGAGTTGTGTGATTTGGCCAGACAAGACTTTGGGCAGTCGTTGAGCCGACTTTTCCCCCTGAACTAGGTAAATGATATGCTTGATTAAAGTAAGATTGTTAACCCATTTTGAGT